>OX456985.1:10778098-11378098 GCA_949752695.1 Melanostoma scalare
TGAGGGGATGAAAGTAACCTACAATTTGTTGTCCATTCCGAACATCTCATCGAGAAAGCGCTTTCAAGTTTTTTTTATAACGAAGAAATTGTTAATTCTTGGGAAAGGCTGAATTTCTTTTGATGTTTCTTGAATTCGATCTTCGAACCTCCCACGTAATAGGCAGATACGCTAACCAGTACGCCACGAACGTCTTTAAACTCCTCTTAATTTTTTGTCCTCTCATGACGTTCGAGCAAATGGTGTTCTCTTTCTAGGGCTCTTCTTCTTCATGCTGTTAGTGGCTTCTATAGTTCAATTCTGTACAAGGCCAACCGTAATTTTTCATTTACACTGAGTTTGGTATATAAATATTTTGCCATGAAAAGTGCTTTCTCCACTGGCCGTTCAAAATCGGTAGAAAATTTAACATAAGTGCCCTCCATTCGTCCACAAAGACAATGATTGTGAGAGATGCGCTAGGCCCCGTGGCTCCACGCTCTATTGCGCCACCCTATTTTTTTCTTTCGACTGGCCGTTCAAAATCGGTAGAAAATTTAACATAAGTGCCCTCCATTCGTCCACAAAGACAATGATTGTGAGAGATGCGCTAGGCCCCGTTCCTCCACGCTCTATTGCGCCACCCTATTTTTTTCTTCTTTTTTTAGTTAAAAATATAAGGCTATAAGTAGAGTTCGATTGGCTTGGCCAGTGAAACAGAATCTTTTTTAAACTGCTGGTGTAAGGCCCTTATTGCGAATGTTGCCTAACATTCGATGCGACAAAGGTCGAAAGCTTCGATAAATTTTCCTTTTTGGTATTGCGTATCTCTATCGACAAGGATTTCTGTTACTGTTTATAATGAAAGTAGGAATAAATCCCATAATTTGACATTTAAGTTAGTTTCAGTGATAGATAATTGATAATTTAGTTTTTATTGAGACTTTTTTTTTTTTTTTTTTCATAGTTACAATTTTATGTGAGTAAAATATACAGTGTTTTATGAAGTAGCTGACTTTGAATTGGTCTAGCTTTTACGTAATGGTTTTGATTTAAAGAATAATTATTTAAATTAATACTTAAAACAAATTAATACATCAGATGAGAAAAAGAAAAAGTTTTTAAGTGTTGCTCAAGGACACTTACAGATTTTACAGTTTGTGATGGTTTTCTTAAAACTAATGATAGAAAGAACTTATTTACAACTTACGACTAAAATAATAATAATAATAATAATAACTTAGAACTAAAAAGGTGCTTAAGTCAATTCAAGTGAAATGACATTAGCACAATTCCGAATCTAGGAATGAACGAAAATAACAAACTACACATTTTAATGCAATAAAATAATGTTTAAATTAATTCAAGATGAATATTTAGAGAAATGTTATCCTCTATAAGTGACGGGATTGCTTCTCGCGAAGAAGCAAGAAAGATATTCGTTGTTGTTTAGTTGGAGACATTGTCTGGAGGAGTCGTTAGCTAGGCTAATTGGGGACATATAATATCTTTCTTCTAACATAAAATTTATATTTTCAAAATACATATTTTTTATTAGAGGGTTTTCATGATAACTAAATTTTTGTATTCTTTTAATTGCCAAGTCAGAAAGATAATATAAAAGAGGTTGAATTTTGGATTGTTTATATAAAATTGAGTTTTTAAACCATTTTCCATTAGGCCTTCTATATTTGCGAAGACAATTTCTTAAAATATATCTCTCGAAAATTTGAAATTCCTTAGCTACTGTGGGAGAAATTTTGAACCAAGAAATAAAACCGTAAGAAAGTATGGGGCGAATAAGAGTCTTTTACAGTAAAAGTTTTGTATTTTTATTAATAAATTTAGATCTAAAAAGAAATTTAAGTTGACCGGCTGCTACTTTACTTTTATTGAGTGAGAGTCTTGCGTGGGGATTCATTCTTAGTCTATGATGAAGATTTATTCCTAGATATTTTATTTGATTTTTTAATGGAATTGGATTACCGTTGATAAAGAGTTGAAGCTGTTTACTCTCTTTAACAGCTAGGTAATGTCCTCTAAGGGAAGCATTTCTAAAGCAAATCAGTTCACATTTTTGAAAATTTATTGAAATTCCCCATTTATCAAAATACGAAATTACCTGCTCAAGGTGAGATTTAATTAGTTTAAGTCCTTCATGGGGTCTTTTGTGAGGGGCATAAATGATTGTATCGTCAGCATATTGAATACTCTTTGAAGGTCCTATGGAAGATGGGAAGTCGTGAATAAATATATTATAAAGGAATGGACCTAGAAAAGAACCAGTATGAGTTTGAATATGATTTGAAAAAAATGAACCAATTTTTATTTTAAGGTAACGATTGCAAAAAAAACTGTTTAGAATTTTAATAACATTAACTGGAAAATTTAGTGAAATCATTTTGAAAATAAGTCCGTCTGGCCACATTGAATCAAAAGCTTTTTTAAGATCCAATGCGCATGTTACCGTACATTCTCTTTTTCTCAAATTATCTAAAATATTATTTTCTAAAAGTAATATTGCATGTTCTGTAGAATGACCTTTTTTAAATCCAAATTGTGTATTAGGAATAATATTGTTTTCTTCACAGAATGGTTCAATTTGTTTATACAGGGTGTCCCGTAATTCGTTTTACATATTTTGGGATATGATTCTTGGTCATATTCTAAGAAAAAAATTGTTCTACAGTAAAGTCCGTTTCTCAAGTTTGACATCACTTTTTGACAATTTAAAAAAAGGCTAACTTTGGTGTACCCTGACCTGTGTTAAATTCGATATCTCTGTCAATACTGATGATAGAGACCTAATCTTAGACTCAATTTTTTGAAGAAATAACAACCTTTAAGACTGTATTTAAATTAGGCTTCCATAGGTTTAGGGTTGCCAGATTTTCAATTTTAAGTGGTGTTCAAATTTTCTTCCCAAAACAAAGTTTTGACTTTGAGGTCATTTTTTTGGAGAAAAAGCCTTTTAAACATAGAGTTTCTTTATTTTTGAGAGATGTACAAAACAATAAAAAAGAAAAAACTCAGCATTAAGTTAGCTCAAAAACCCATACATTTTATGATACTAAGAAAAATACAAAATGGGAAAAATTTAAAAAAAAATAAAAAAAAGTTCTTGCTTTGAGGTTTGTTTGAATAAAACAATAATATGATCACTTTTAGTAGTTTTTTTATGTATTTAATACAAATACAATTATAACAAGTGCTCAAAGCGCCCTCCTTCGTTTTGAATCCATGCCAGAGCCCGTTTTTGGATTTCATTGTGGGTGTTTGCTGTCAATAACTCTTGTCTTACTTGTAGTCTTGTAATCTTTGAAACTGTATTTAAATTTGACTCCTATAGGCTAAGGGTTGCCAGATTTTCAGTCAGTATAAAGTTCCTGGTATCCTTTGTTGTGCTTTTCTTCAATTTCCATTTAAAAACTCATATAAGAAAAAAAATGTCTGCGTATTCTTCTCTCGTAAATGAAAGCATTTCAAAAAACTCTCTGATCAAACTGCAATCGTGACTTAATTTGACAAACTAATGAACAAATTTGTTTTCTTATTCTTTTATGCGTCTTATTTACCTATTGAACATTCATACCCCAAATTTAAAGCAAACATCCACAATGAAATCCAAAAACGGGCTCTGGCATGGATTCAAAACGAAGGAGGGCGCTTTGAGCACTTGTTATAATTGTATTTGTATTAAATACATAAAAAAACTACTAAAAGTGATCATATTATTGTTTTATTCAAACAAACCTCAAAGCAAAAACTTTTTTTTATTTTTTTTTTAAATTTTTCCCATTTTGTATTTTTCCAAGTATCATAAAATGTATGGGTTTTTGAGCTAACTTAATGCTGAGTTTTTTCTTTATTATTGTTTTGTTCATCTGTAAAAAATAAAGAAACTCTATGTTTATCAGGCCTATTCTCCAAAAAAATGACCTCAAAGTCAAAACTTTGTTTTGGGAAGAAAATTTGAACACCACTTAAAATTAAAAATCTGGCAACCCTAAACCTATGGAAGCCTAATTTAAATACAGTCTTAAAGGTTGTTATTTCTTCAAAAAATTGAGTCTAAGATAAGGTCTCTATCATCAGTATTGACAGAGATATCGAATTTAACACAGGTCAGGGTACACCAAAGTTAGCCTTTTTTTAAATTGTCAAAAAGTGATGTCAAACTTGAGAAACGGACTTAACTGTGGAACAATTTTTTTCTTAGAATATGACCAAGAATCATATCCCAAAGTATGTAAAACGAATTATGGGACACCCTGTATATAGCTCTTTCTAAAATTTTACCAAAATTTGAAATGAGGGAAATCGGTCTAAAATTGTCAAGGTCATTACTATAACTTTTTTTCTTTATAGGGATAAGAATGGCTTCCTTCCAAGCCGTGGGAAAATAAGAATTATTTATACAATTGTTAATGATGATTGTAATAGGTCTTAGAATTGGTTTACTGCATTTTTTGATAAAAAAATTTGAAATTTTGTCAGGACCAGACGATTTTTTATTATTTAAGTTAGCAATAATGTTTTCGATGAAGGGAGGTGAAACAAAACAATTTTCGGAAGTAGAATCTGATTTATTTTGGAGAGAAAAAGACGAAATGGTAGATGTATTGAGATTAAAGAAAGAATTTTTGGCTGTAGAAATTTCAAGGGCTATGGCAGGGTTAAGCATATGACTGCGTTCTGCATATACTTCACTAAAGAAATTTTGGAATGCATTAATTTTATCTGAATCTGTATAAAGAGTAGTGTTTCTATATGTCAGTGGGTGGTGAAATGGGTTTGATTTGTTACGACCAGAAAGCTGGTTAATTTCTTTAAAAACTTGAGGCGATGGTCCGAGATTTTTAAGTCTTGATTTAAGGTTTTCGTTAAGATCAATTCGAATTTTATCTTTTATAATTTTACTTAAGCAAGAAATACGACTAGAAAGCTCTTGATAATTTGGATTAATTCGATTTCCATTTAAATGGAAGATACGTTTAAGTTGACTTTTCCAAACCTTCCTAGTTTTCATAAGGGCAATTGTATTCTGACTGATATTTTTAAATGAACTTTTAATTTTGCGTAAAGATGAATGACTGGACAAGCAAGTATTTAAAGCATTGGTGATAAATTCAATATGACTGTCAATTTCTGTATTTGATAAATTTACATCATTAGGGATATGGTGGTTAGAAATAATATGGTCGAGTTGTCTGTTGCAGTTATTCCAATTGGTGTATTTGAACGAAAGTGGTTTTAATTGAGTATCAGGTAAAGGGTTAAAATTTATAAAATTTAGAGCTAAAAGAACTGAGAAATGATCGGATAGTGCATCGAGAGTAAGACAGGAATAATTTTGAGATTGTGGAAAACCAGAAGTAAGACTGGGAGATGTTAAAAAGAAGTCAATGTGAGAAGATGATCTAGGATACGTAGGTTCGCCCGGAGAAATAATATCTGTTTGGAAAAAATTATTTTGATACCAATTAAAGAGATTCGATCCATTTTGATTTATAACCGTGTCTCCCCACATATGATGTCGGGAATTAAAGTCACCACCAATAATGAAATGACTAAATTCAGATAATGTATTGAAGAGCTCATCAAAAATTTGCTGAAATGGTTGTCCAATGCTGCTAGGTAAATAAATTAAAGCAAGTGCAATTCTTTCTGAATGACCAGTGGAGTCATTAGATTGAATACTTACGATTGTAGCCGAAATAATACTGTTGTTGAAATGTATAACTGAGTGTTGGATTGTATCTTTGAGAAGAATTCCAGTGCCAACACCTGAATCATTTCTAATGAATTTATAATTTTCGAAGTGTCTTTTATGCTTAGATTGTAAGTGTGTTTCTTGTATAAAAATAACAGTGGGTTTAATATCCTCAATGAGAAGACACAGGTCTGCGCACTTTTCAGAGGATATTAAAGAGTTTATATTAATAGTTAGAGCTTTCATATTCATGGTAAAAGTGAAGCAATAAAGCCGAGATATGCACTCGGTCTATCTTGATCATTAAGAAGTTTATACCGTGGCCAAAAGTCTTTTACTTTTGACAGTAAAATATTAAGTGGAATCCCGAAAAGATTAACTGACTCATTCATAAAGTCACCAAAAATTGATTTTTCACCTTGAAGTGACTTGTTTGGTCTTACAGAACGAGCAGATGGAGCGTTATCCTTAACTACTTCAGCAAAAGAAATTTGAGGATTTCGATTAAAAATTGCTGAGTTTACTTCAGTTAATCTTCTTAATCGGACATTATTATTCATAGAGGATTTAGTTTCCTGTTTTTGAATATATTCAAGTCTTTTTTTACATTTGATAGTCGAACGCAAAAATACAGACGATAACGATCGAATTCAAAATTGAAAGTATCGAACAATGAGAATACGCAATACAAAATTTCAGTTTCGATGTTCGAATATCGACAACCGTCGTGTATCGATAGCCAAACGACACTTGCAATAAAGGCCTAAGTCTTTATTCCGATTCGATCCGTAAATGTGAGCTTATGTAAATGAAAGGCGTTTATAAATTGGTCGGCCTCAGCGAAGGATCCGTAACATTTAAGGGAACTTAATTGTCACTTGGGCAGGCAGTTGCAATTCAATATAAAAACTGAAGTCTTTTAGGTACATGATGGCTGGAAAATATGAAAAGCCCGGAAACTTTCGTAGAGGTTGTTCTATCTAACCATCTGCTAAGAATCTTAGTTTTGATTGATCATTTGAAAGAACATGGTGAAGCTCATCCAGTTAAGACACAATGCACCGTATTGGCACTTTGGCAGTAATTAAAAGGACGCCGATGCGACGATGGGAAATAAGGTCACAGGTAGAATATTGTACTTAATTTTCAAGTTGATCCAAGTAATGGTTTTGAAGATACAGCCATTAGAAGTCACACTCTCGAGGTCAGCTAGACTTACGCACTCAAAACACGTTTTTCTCGAAAATGGGTTTTCAAATGCAGTTGTCAAGTTTCACAAGAACTACAAATCCTAATTAGAAGAAATTTAACACAGATTTTCGAAATACAATCAGTAAGGACTTGGACGAACTCGACCACTGTATTTTTTTCGTTTTATTTTTTATTTTAAATGTCTTTTAATTTAAATTTAGTTTTGATATTTATTCTTTTCGAACAAACTCTAGTTTATGGTCTTAACTAGAAAACGTATTTTATGTTCTCTTCAAATGATCCTTTGAAAAATTCTACTCCCATCGCAGAATTTTTTCTGACGTGTCACCGGAAATGACGTCGTAATGGCGAAGTTTTTAATACTTTTTTTAAGAAAATTTTATAAACTAAAAGTTTGAATAGAATATTTTATTTTTTATTTAAGTAAAAACTGTTGAAAACAAACCGTTTTTTCCCCCTTGAAACCATGTTAATTTGAGGTAAATATCATTTGCTCCCGAAAACTTTCCCCTTACAAACATACAAACTTTTCAATAACAATATACACTTTTATTCATTCGAAATACAAACGCGTATCCGGATTAAAAAATAAAAACACTAATTCTACTATAAAAATTACATACATATTCACAAGACTTATACTACAACTTAACAATAGGTACCTACAAAAAGCGCTTTAACCCTGAAATCAACTAGTATTTTTTCTTCACATGTTAAAGGCACATGCCCTGCTAAGCACCTCCAACCTTCGGCTGCTCTGCAACCAAATTAAACTAGTTTTAAATAAATCCCACATTCCACATTTGAGCAATCACGCTAATTCCAAACTTAAAACATTAACAGCAAGATATTTCCATAAGAACATTAAATTAAAAAGTCACAAAAAAATATAAAGACACAAGTAAAACTTAACCTAGGCACTTTTCAATTTATCACAATTTTCTTCTTCCCTGATCCAGCACTGATAGCGTTTGAGTATAAGTACACGGCATTGTGTTTAACCATCCTTCATGGCTCGAATCATGTTGTAGTTTCAGTTTCAATGTAACCGTTGTGGACGTGCCCTCCAATGCAATCGCTGCTGTCGAGAATTTTCTCGAAAACCGTATCCAAACGGCAGCGGTTTATTGTAAATCGAATTTCACTATTTTCAGCAGTCAGGAAGTTCATCCTGCGGAAGAGTTCGGCTAGGGTGGGACTGGTTTTGTTATCGTGATCAAGAGACGAAATGCCGTTCTGAAAAAAAAAGTTGTAAAGGTCTCACGATTCAGAATTGGTTTGAATGAAAATCACCTCAGGATGGGTTTGCTGGATTGCCAACACAAACTTGATGGAGTGAGTGTAGGGCTGGACATCGGTGCAGCTAGGGAAAGCTTCTTTGATTTTCTAAAAATGAAATCCACTATAAGGACATTCAAAAAAGATTCCATGCCAATCACTCACCTTCTCGATATCACTGACATGTCCTGGTTCGCAGAACACCGCCACACTATAATATCCACCGTACTGCATCTTCAAGGTTTCTGGTCGACTGCAAGTTAAAATTTGGCCTTCCTTCATTACAGCTATACGATGACAGATATGATCAATTTCCGAAATGGAGTGCGATGTAAGGACAATAGCCCTCTGCTCTGCTATCAAGTCATCAATTGCATGGTAGACTATCGACCTAGTCACTGGATCCATGTCACTCGTAGGCTCATCCATAAGGACAACACCCGTCCATCCAAAGCAGGTAATCGCTACATTCAGCTTCCTTCTGTTACCTCCACTGAGATTTTTCACTAGAACATCTTTGTAGCTCTCTAATTGGAAGGACATCAAAGTGCTTTCTGTCAACTGTAATGAGAAAAATATTTTCATTTTTAATTTATTTTCTATTAGATCATCATGTCAAATCCTTGTGACAATTGTGACCGCTTGCAGGAAGAACCATCCCATGGCAATGCTTCCATTCGACCTCCCTTCAACCAACCCACAATGTACGACCATTTGGCCAGTTTTTCTAAATTCAAAGAGGAGAGAGCTATTGCCAAGCAAGTAAAGGCCCAGAAAGAGGAACTTTTAAAGTTCAATAAAAATTTCACTAACTTGAAGCTTGATACAAAGGACGATGAATTCTTAGAGCGGTTCAGTACTCAGGACATTGCAAAATTTCGATGTAATGTGAAAGAAGGGCGTTTTCATCGAAAACCAGAAAATAATCATCCCGAGGACTTATGGAAGAAGCAAAATGAAATGAACGCAGCTGCCTCATTGACCACAATTTCTAGAACACCAGTGTCTTGTCCTGTGAGCAAATGTGGTAAAACTATCGGAGTAACGTCGGTCTTGTCCCATTTCCTCCGTGACCACAACGAGGATTTAGTAGTGGAATGTGTGCATCTCTATGCCGGAGGACGATCGATATTGCTCATTGAGCGGGATATGTTTTCCTTTGGACAAAATGTGTGTTTGGGGATCCTTTCGTATGGCGGAATTGAAAAGTACATAATAATTTAAAATAAATCGAACAAATATGAATTTACTGTTCCACAGTGACCACGAATCTCGACCAGCTTTGAGAGGCATATGCAAACAGAACTCGTTCCTTTCCAAGTCATTTGCTCACTTGGAGAACCATCTTCCAATTTTGGTGATGGTGTGTAAGACATCCATTTGTGCAATGCTGGAGGACAAGAATCTGGTAGGTTCACATGGTAAGAGTTTTGTCAACAACTTTTCTGTATGATTTCAGTCAAAGGAACTTATGGATCCAAACGATACAAAGAAGCACATTCTAGTTATCTGGCTGGCAACTGTTCAGACTACGAAGCCTATTTTCTGTACTATAACTGTTTTCGATAGATCTATGACATCTTCGAGAAGCACCATTGTCAACGTAAGACATTGTAAACATGACTTTAAATAATTTAACGTAAAATCTTTCATCACACAGCTGCGGAGCTTAGATTCACCACAGATTCCAAGTGACTTCTTAAGCTCCGACACAAACTATTTGATACTCAACCAGGGTGAGTTGAATATACTTTCGGAGCAAGGTACTCAATCCATCCGTGTGGAAATAAAAATTCATGAGTTTGATGAATGATGTCAGTATTGATGTGCCTAAGTAAACACATGTACCGACCTAACCTTTACTGCTACTTTGAAATATAAATTGACGAGGTACAACCAATTGGAGCTGTTTCAGTCTTTTTTTCAAGACATTGGTGCTCTGCAAATGTAGGTATGTACCTTAAAGGAAAAATGTCTGTGGAATAAGAAAGCTGCAGTAAACTATTTCTAGTATTTAAATCAACAGAGTTACCTCTGTTAACTAGGCTCGGCAGCAGTTTTTTTGTAGTCTGGGTATAATTGTTAGAAGGTTGCTATATCGAAACACGAAAAGACTCGAAAACTGGAACTAAAGTAAAAATTGGAAGAGGTATCGATGTTTCCAATTGAATTCAATAATAACTAGCAAGCTTTATAGACTACAAGTAGGTCTATATGAACTACGAAATGTCCTAATTTTAACTGTTTCTGTATCACGTTTGATAGACGTAGACGTCCAAATTATATTTATAGACGATTAAATTTATCAACTCCGATATACATTTTGTTATTTTGGCAGTTAAAAGATAAATTCGCTTCCGTTGTAAACATTCCATTCACAACTGATCAATGTGATACCGCTTATCCAACTTCATTGATAAACTAACAAGTTAATGAAATATCGTTGAATATATGACGGCCATAATAGGGATTCCTAACAATTGGTTTTTTCCGTAGAATTTATAAGTAATTTAAGGTTTCTGTCCCCAGATTTACTAACACATTAAGTGGAATGTTGAATAAACGTCCGTTATCAATGATTTGGTATTAGTTGAGAGATAACCTCCTTTAAAATGATGAAAAAGATTTTCTTTTTTTAGCCCAATTTGTGTCCCATAACAAAAAGATAACACAAAAATAAAATATTGCCAAATTTCGATTATGATAAGATCAGACAGTCATTGTGGATTAGCTGTTAACACATTGTCTCTCTAACGTCACCAACTAGTTCATTAGATTTCAACAAAATATATACTTGCAACACAACGTTCAACGTGGCGGTTAGCACGTTGACAATCTCAAAAATTGACCACATTTAAAGAAGGCTGCGACAATTTCTCTTTAGGGTGAGCTGAAGTTAGTTTTGCTTTTTAATTTCTTGTTTTCTTCTCTTTTAAATACAAGTTCACTCATTTGAAATAAATAAGCTTCTACTTTAATTGCGTTACGGCACGTAGTGAGATCGATCAAATTATATGCTGGAGCTGCGGTAGCATTTCGTTTATTTTCTAAAGCATTAAATAATGGAAGTAGAAATTAGACTAATCACAAATAACTTTAACTTAACTGCCTTAAAAATGTGATCCTTAAAATAAAACTCATAAAGACTTGAGCTCAGAACTGAAATCTGAACAGCTAAACTATAAAACTATGCATATACTTACTCATACTTATACTTATACTTATACGACGAAAACTACTCCACCGATTTCAAAAAATATGTTATCTATAAGCTATGAGTTATATTTTATACCTGTTTTACCACGGAACCAGGTCCTATGCGGATGAAAGCGGGAAAAGTCGCATAAAAAGTTAGTACACAATAAGAGCATAATGCAAAATATAGCTACAAATACAAGCTAATTATTTAGGTTAAATAAAAGAAAACAATCTAAACCTGCGATAAAAAGCAGGAGGATCAACTCAACTCTAGGATACTTCTCTGTAAAGAGATCTGTCAGTAGAGGAACATTGCAAGGTGGAGTCCTATCCCCTCTTCTATGGAATCTAGTCGTCAATGAACTTCTAGTTGACTTCTAACTGAGGGATTCAAAGTGATTGCATATGCAGATGACGTCTCCATTGCGTTATCTGGCAAACAAGCTCACGTCCTTACGGATCTGATGCAAACCGCTCTAAACAAAATAGGAAAATGGGCGGGAAAATGTGATCTAGGGGTCAACCCTCAGAAAACCGAACTCGTTCTCTTCACCAGGAAATACAAAATTCCTCAACTAACAACTCCATCAATAAATGGAATCCCACTTCAACTCTCCAACGAAGCTAGATATCTAGGTATTATCCTAGACAGAAAGCTAAACTGGAAAGCCAATATAGAGGAAAGAATCAGGAAATCAACCGTAGCCCTGTTTTCCTGCAAAAAAGCCATTGGCACAAAATGGGGCTTCTCCCCCCAAATCACCCACTGGCTCTACACCGCGGTCATCAGACCAATACTCACATACGGAGTAGTGGTATGGTGGACCGCTCTTGATAAAAGGACCTACTGCGATAATCTGAGCAAAGTCCAACGAACAGCCTGTTTATGTATAAGCGGAGCACTGAGATCAACACCCTCAGCTGCCCTAAATACACTTCTTAACCTCACACCACTAGATATCTTCAGCAAACAAATGGCTGCCAGTACAGCCATTCGTATGAGAGCTATCTCCCAATGGACTATCTCCAAACGGCCACACTGCAATTCTGAATTTATTCGGATCAATCCCTTGCCACTCCGACTACACCATCCATGGTTTTTGATAATAAGTTCCAAGTCTCAATCCCACCGAGAACGACCTGGGAAGACGAAGAATTTTTGAGAGATGATTCAATTCATTTCTATACAGATGGTTCAAAAACCGAAGAATTGGTAGGCTGCGGGGTGTACTCAAACCGACTTAACGTAAATCTCTCGTTCCGCCTTCCAAACCATTGTAGCGTGTTCCAAGCGGAAATTCTGGCGATCAAATAGGCTAAGAGAAAACGTGATATCCTCAACGAATATCCGGATTTTCTCAGATAGTCAAGCAGCCCTCAAATCACTCGGCGCTGTTTTTACGAACTCAGTAACCGCCCTTAATTGTCGCCTATCTCTTAGGGAGATGGCTGAACAGTTCAATATTCACCTTATTTGGGTGCCGGTGCACAGAGATATCGAGGGTAACTGCAAAGCCGATGAACTCGCCAGAGAAGGAACCGTTCTACCGATCTCAACCAGCAGGTTGAATATTGGCATACCAATCGCTACATGTAAACTTATGCTAAAGCAAGAGGCAATGGATAGAACAAATCATAGGTGGAACAATATCACCACGTGCGTGGCAACAAAACGGATATGGCCAGGACTAGATCCAAAACGCTCAAGACATTGGTTATCCATAACCAGATTGCACTTTAGCTCAGTAAACAATGTCATCACCGGACATTGTCTGATAGGAAGACACGCCATAAGACTCGGCGTTTCCTCTAATGACTTTTGCAGAAGTTGTTTAGATGAGGAGGAGGAGGAGACAATACCACACCTCCTCAGCTCATGTGCACTCTCTTTTAAAAGAAAACGGCATCTAGGAAAATATTTTCTTGATAATCCAAGCGATCTGGCGAACACAGATCCCCTGAATCTCCTTCGCTTTATTAAAAGCTCTAAATGGTTTTGTTAAGTGAGGTACTCCCTCGCATAATTTCTATGGTATCACAATGGACCTAATATTGGTCTAAGTGTGTCAGTTGTATTCCTGACAGCCATTTTAAGCTAACCTAACCAAACCTTCGATACAAGAATTATTGAAATTATTCGGCTAATGGGGTTCGACTGTACTTACTATGATTGTTTCGAGATTATCAGTGTACTTATTTTTTTGTGAAAGCAAGTGCCTATCTGACTACGAGAAGGATGTTCAAAAGTTTTTTGGTTTATTGTTGGAGGAATTTTTTTTAAAGATAATAAAAAATATGTTGAAGTTATAGGTGATTACGTTTTTTATTATAGTGTCACTGCACAAAAATATGAAAATTTGTTTTTCTTCGTGGACTTATCATTTTCGCACATTGATCAATAGCAAAGACCTCAGTGTGGTAAACAGCCTTGCCATTGCCTTAACTTAAAAATATTTTGACGTAAATGACTGAGAATACCGGAAACAGTCTCAGTTTCCGCCTTTGAGATGACAGAATACCAGATCTGGCCTCAAAGATAGGGTTTGAAGTTCCCCAGTCTTCTTTGAAGGGGATGAGCTTCATGAGTATAGTATTTATCCAAGCAGATACTGAAGGCTTCGCGGAAGCTGGCACTTCTAGTTTGGATTTGGAAAGAGGTATTTCTGTTCAAAGGGGGGTGAAGGCTTTAAGCCTAGTTCCAATACTGTTACTACCCAACAGCACTTGTATTAATAATAAAGAGCGTACGTACACATTTGTTTCCTTTAAGCCTAGTTTTTTTCGCGATGAATTGGCAAGTCCTCCAATTATAGTAAATTCATCGCCATGAAAAGAGCTTTCTCGATTAGCCGTTCGAAATCGGCAAAAAATTTTAGCTCCCCTCCATTTCCTGACAAGGTATGGTTGTGAGAAATGTGCTAAGCCCTGGGGTTTCTCGCTCTTTTGCGCGACCCTATTTATTTTTATTTTATTTTTAAGCTTAGTTTCTTAAATGTTATTTTAGAAAAGGAGAGAGAAATGTATTTTGGAACACCTAGATTCTTCTTTTTGTGAACAGGGTAGTTACTGTTTTTGATGGTTAACAGAGTGGTCTTAGTTACAACTTAGATTTGTTATTTATTGAAGACGCACTGCATGGGTGCGCCTTGGGTTGCAAGTAATCTTAGTAGACTGTCTACCTCAATAAACCAAAAAAGTGATGAATGAACTTCCCCTGTTGACAACCTCTAACCTCTATAGTTGTGAGAGAATTGGCAGTATTATAGCCGTGTTTCAGTGAGAATTTATATTCACTTCAGCAAAACATCGCAAAACATCGCTCATGGAAAATCAATAACTCTATAGTGAACAACGTAAGTGGACAAAAATAACTCACTTGCAGAAGTGAAAAACAGGGATAGCTGGTAAATGGCGTTTATGGAATAAAGTTGTGTAAGTGAGTACAGCGTTTTATTGAGCGCCTAAGTGAAGTGAATATAAAAATTCCCAATAAAACTCGGCTTATGTAAGTTTCCTTTTGAACTATATCTGAAAAATTCTATCGTCACTCGGGGCCTTGAAACTTGAACGGATTAAATTGGGAGGTACCCCATTTGGAGTTAGAGATTTGCCCTAAGAGCTGATCCTTTTGGGATGGTAGTTTGAGTCTATTACAACAAATTTTATGAAGGTGGCGCGAAGACTTTATGTGATCGATAGCTAAGTTGGGCACTAGGAATACCCTCTATAAAGTGATTTTAGAAAGTCTTTCGATTTCAATAAAATTTATTCTTAGTCTCCATTGCGGTTGGTTTTTTTTTTTAAGTTCTAGAACTTTCGTTAGTACGTTTTTAGATTTTTTCCCTAACAGGGAGTTTGTGTTTTTTATGTTTTCACAGAGAACTTATCTCAGAACTGACAGTATTCTAGGTTAACTTAAACTGAAAATATAACAGCTCTGTCTTAATCCAAACCTATTGCAAAAGTAACTGGAAATCACTGACAGACCAAGCAAGCCAATTCCTTGGTAGTTCTTTTTCATTTACCTTTTGAATATCATTGATCCTTCTGAGTTTTCCATAAAATTCGATCATCTCTTTGACAGTCAATAGATCATCCAGGGTATTTGTCTGTGGGCAGTATGCGATCTCCTTCTGCAAGAATAATAAGCGTTACTCAATCCTCCCACCTGTTTTTTAAGATTCAACCTACATTTGCGTATACAATACTCCCTCCACTCGGTTGCATTTGACCCGAAAGCATTTTGAATATCGTTGACTTGCCTGCTCCATTTTTACCCAATAACCCAAAACACTCACCAGAGGCAACTTCAAAGCTGACATCCTTCACAGCATATTGTTTCCCACCGAATCTTTTTGTGAGACGTTCAACTCTCAAAACATTTCTATCCATCGATCCAATTTTCTCAGTTCGTTTCAGTGAGTTTTGAATCGAAATGATCTTCAGATCATCCACAGGTTCTTCGATCCGGTCTTCCAGAAGCTTTCTCAACAACTTATTAGCCACACCGCTCTCTATCAATATATTCAAAGTCAAAAATATCACTCCCAAGGTGATCAGTGCGCACATGTGGGGCAAGAGGAGGTTACTGTTAATCGGATTCTTGTACGAATTAATGTCGTAACGATGGAAGAATTCAGCAACGACAAAGTTCTTACAAATCTCTACCAAACCATCGCCGAGTGCATGCTGAGGGAAGATCAAAAATGCTCGATTCAAGAAGAATCGCCAGTTATCGGCTGTCTCTGATTCGCCAACAATGCCTATGATGATTACTACGGACATTGTGAAAATAGGAATGATCGCATTCATGCAGAAGATAGTCATTATAGCCATGCTGGAGTCGGTGAAGAGCTTTTCGACGACATGTATGGCGGGGATGCAAGCGAATCTAAAAAAAGCATTTTTAACTAAAGACTTACATGAAGCGTTGTTAGGACTTACCCATAAAGGAAAGACAGCAAGCAGATACCCCAGAGGTTGGATTTTGTTGTGTAAACGGGCATACCAAACCCTAACAGGACACCGGCACAGATAAGGATTCCAACGATCAAAACCTGCAATGAGAGGAAATCAAGTTTTTGAACATAAAAGGGGGAGGAAATTTCAAAGCGATGTTCACTATAGCTTTCAAATCAGTTTAGAGGTCAATTTGCTTAAAATTTTTGATCTTCTAATACTCCAACCCCTGAGAACTTTAATTTCTATGGATTGGAACCTCTTGTTGCCTTACTAAAGCTCAGAAAGTAGAAACAAAGCTTGTGAGCACGAGTTTCCTTTCTACCATTCTGCATATTTTCTTACCAAATAGTCCCAAACGAACGCAACTCCCCAGTATGTAGCCGCATTTACACCACATAGCCTCTGCTGTAGCTTTTCGCCTTTCATTCTCTCGTTGACGATGTACACTGATGCCACAGCCATGACCAAGCTCAAGGATATCAAAATTATAAACGAAACACCAGCGTCGGACACTTGACGAAGTCTAAAGAAAAACGAGAGTTACAACAAACAAAATAAAATCCAAGCATCGACAAATTCATACATTGATGATATGCTGAACTCCCTATCACCCAATTTCCAAGGAACGTTATACGATTCAATGCTATAACCTGTGTCATTCATCTCTGCCTGAAGCACATTTGAATTGAGATCATTTAACCAAGAAATCATCGAATGATGTCCCTTATTGTTGTACCAAATAGTTGCTCGAGTCTCGTTGAATGTGGTTCCACCATAGCGTTTTTCATGGAAAAGATTACTCGTATCCAGGATCCAATAGAAAGCCTTTGTAGAATCTTCAAACACCTTGCAATGCGTGTCAAAGTTCTTGCATTCCGACCGGATTCGCCCGTAAATATCTTGCGTGAAGTCGGTTGGATTCTCCATGCTCAGCACATCTGTGGTCTCCGGATAGAGAGCTTTGGATAGTTTCAATGGCCGGTCGAAATCATCTTCGAGCCGAAGGTTAACAAACCACATGGCTATAATTTCAAATACTGCTGGCAAAATCAAAGCACACAAAAGCATTCTGTAGTTGCGGCTAAAATGAGTAAATCGTTTTCCAAACAGCAACTTGACCTTTTCCATTGTACTCAGTCGGTCATGGCGTATTAGTTCTTGAAGATTTGGGGTTTTAAGATCAACCGGCTGCAAAGTTTGTCTCTTCGAGTAGCCATTGGTCTTCTCTGATATGCTATTGACTTCCGTAAAGACCTCTTCAAGATTCTTGCTCTGCACACTATGCTCGCTAATCCTACCTTCCTTTTGTAGATTGGCCAATGCGTCCATAAGATGTGGACAGTTGTTGGACTGTTGGTCGTAGCTTATCTCTAGCTTGAGATCAATTGGAGTGTCTTGGGCAATTTTGAAATCATTCAGATGAGTATCGAGGAGTTTCTTCACTTCATCCACAGCTTGGAGGTCACAGCAGTGAATTTCTAAGTCGAAGTTTTGTGTAAAGAGCGCTTTCATTGTTTCGGGATTGTGTTTGGCTATGATTTTGCCCTGGAAAATAAAAAATACGAATTATGTTTTGGTATATTTTGAATTCAGTGTATGGACTTACGTTCTTCATGATTAGTATGTTATCACTTAGGTATTCAGCCTCATCTAGGAAATGAGTAGCAAACACCACAGCTCTTCCTTTCCGTAAGGCTTCGATTAGGTCCCAGATATCTTTGCGGGCTTTATTGTCCACACCGTTGCATGGTTCATCGAGGATGACAACATTCGGAGATGCTGTCAATGCAGAAAAAATTTGTAAAATAAGCGAACACTCACTAAGAAAAGTATTAAATGGCAGCTTAAATCTAGAAGCTGAAGAAATATTCCTTTAGAGCTCTAACATGGAATCTGATTACCAGCCAAACGCAATGCCCAAGTATCTATGCATCCAAGTTAAAAAGCTGCTGAGATTCAGTGATGATTGAATCTCAGCAGCTGAGATTAATCTTCTCAACGTACTGAGAAAATTGAAGCTTACCTTACCTTTAATTACAAAAGAAAGACAGAACTGATACTGTCTGCAAAACAAGACCACAGTCATCATGCATACACCATATTGAAGACAACCTTGAAGCAGTTCTAACAGATTTAAAGAAAAATCATGAGGCAAGGCAGTAGAATCTTCTTCCGCCAACGCAAACCTAACACAGCAATCAGTAAATCAGATCAGAAAAGTGTTTACCTATGGTCAACCATCCCAATTATTTAATGAGACAGACTACCAATCATAGTAACAAAGTATCAAGCCATCAGGATCGTCATCGCTATGAACATCGCAGACACGGTCAGATTCCTCAATTTCAGTAGCTACTTATCCAATCACGAAACTATGACCAGACATCTGAAGAACAGAAAACATTTAACTAAACTCATTGCAAAGATAAGTTTTCACATTTACGTGTGTAGTCTTAGCACACATTTACGTAAATTTTTTTTTAATAAAATCGCACAACGAACTCCACGATTACAGCTATCTTAAGTCATAATGACTCATAACAAAAAACTGGGTCAAGGTCAACTATTGAATTGATTTTATTGCCAATACATGTGGCCATCCCAAGATGTATAATTCATAGATGATGGGCATTCCATACTTCAAGACTTGACAAAGTGTAATAATTAATCAGTATTTTGCAAGTCATAACAGTAATTGAATATTGATATCCAACACCGGCAATTTGCAAACCCTGTTTCCATTTTTGCTTCGTGAAGTTTATATTATATGCCACTTCCACCCCCTTCCCCACCACCACCAGCGGTTAGGATCAGAATAATAACTAATTCTAAGTTTTCAATAAAATAAAATTCTATTAGTTTGTTATTGGAGAGAGATACAATGGAAGCTTTCGTCGAAGACAGCCTACCAAGATTACTTGAAGCCTAAGGCATTCATGCAGGCGGCTTTGCAGATGATCTAGCTATTATCATACAAATCTTATCAGAAAGACTAATATCAAGAAGGCTTCAGTCAGCTCTGAACACAGTACAAAGCTGGTTCTCAAATGAAAGCCTCTCCGTCAACCCTCAGAAGACAGTCATTGCTCCATTCACAAAAAGAAGAAAACTACATCTTCTAATACCCCCTCTTTCTATGGGGAAACAGTACCATTTTCAAAATAACCAAAATACCTTGCGATCATCTTAGACAGTTAAACTCATAACTAGAACTAATCTTCAACAGGGCAACCAAGTCCCTATAGACCTGCCACAGCTTATACGGAAAAAACTGGAGTCTGAAATCTAAAATGATGTACGACCTCTTTACGTTGGTAGTTAAACCAAAAATAACATATGAAGTTGTAGTATGGTGGCCAAAAATGACATAATGGACAGTCTAGTAAAACTCAATAATTTTAGTATGTACTTGGATGCTACTATTCCTGAGTACTTCTCCATTGTAATCCCCTCTAAGATAGACTACAGGAAAACACAAA
This sequence comes from Melanostoma scalare, assembly GCA_949752695.1. Classification (NCBI taxonomy): domain Eukaryota; kingdom Metazoa; phylum Arthropoda; class Insecta; order Diptera; family Syrphidae; genus Melanostoma; species Melanostoma scalare. Next base: position 10,797,920 of record OX456985.1, read on the forward strand.
GTCCAACCCTTCAAGGCAAAATATGGTCTAGTATACTGACGACTCAAAGATGGACACTGGCACTGGTTCCGACATTTACAGCGACTCTCCTATAACGAACTTTCTCTCTATATATTGCCTATGTTCGCCCTCTCCTTGAGTATGCATTGCAAGTATGGGCTCCATATCAAGCGGTTCATATTTCAAGGATCGAAAGTGTTCAACGTCGTTTTCTGCTCTTTGCCCTACGGGATCTCTACGACGTAAGAAACTTTCTCAACTTGCCTCCTTACCGCGATCGTCTTACAATCATTAATCTCCATTCCCTAGAAAACAGAAGGAATGTCTTTGACATCATATTCATTCACCGACTTCTTACTGGCAACACTGACTGCTCCTCCCTTTTAGACCTTATCTCTTTCAACACTAATCCCCGAAACGTAAGATCATCCCGATTCTTTTTCCTTCCTGCTCATCGTACATCCTATGGTCTCAACGAACCCTTAACCCGCATGATGAGTAAGATTAATTCTGTTCCTTTTCTTTTCGACCTCAATCTTCCAAGCCCTTGTCTGAAAAACCTCCTTCTAAACCATTTCTCATCCTTGTAGGTTAATAGTTTTAGTTAATTTTAATTAGTTTAAGTTTAGTATGTTTAAGTTATTTTAAGCTTGTATTAAGCTAATAAATGGGGGGTAGCCCCACCAAAATTAAAAAATTTAGTCATTCTTAGTAGTCATTTGTCAATCTTTCAAGCTGGATTCTTTACAATTGGCCAAAGTTCGAGAATAATAAGTTCGTCGATCACGAAAAGCAAAACAACCTTCTTAGACAGCCAAGCTGCCTTAACATCACTAAGCTCATCAGTCAAGTCACGTCACTCTCCGAACTAAGAAAACAAATTTGTTTATCATCCACTGGATCCGAGCACTCAAAGGCTATGATGGTAACGAGAAGGCAGACATTGTAGCTAAAAATAAAATTATTCGTTGCTATTCCCAGCGGAACACTTCTGCGGTGTAGATAAAAACATCTTCAAACACGCGGACAATAACATCCTATCTGGTCAAATATGTTCAAAACTTTATATACCAGAATATACTGAAAAAACATCAAAATTCCTACTGAGCCTTAATAGAAAAACCGTCAGAACTTGCATAGGACTATTAATCGGCCACTGTTCTCTTAATAAACGTATTCACCAAATGAGGTTGGTAGCAGACCCCATCTGCAGATTATGCCTTGAAAATGCAGAAACATCTCTGCATAATACGTATTACAGAATGTGCAGCCCTTTCTGCCCTAGAAAACAAATTCTTGACTATGAGATCATCCTCCTAGAGAAACTCAAACTCATACACCCACACAAGATTGTTAACTTCTGGCTGGAGAACTGCTTTGAAACTTTACATGAGTTGGCACGCATCAGAACTGCGCAAGCTCAACTAATCTAAACAAAAGAATATCAAGCACAGGCATCCTTCCACAAATGTTTTGAAATGTATACAAAATTTATAGTAAACGATCTAAAATAAATTGAGGAGACATGTCGAGCTTGAATGAAAACCATTCCTGGACATCTCAAAGACGGTTTCAATGGAGTCTTGAGAAGTTCTCGTTTGAGTTCAACTTTTTTCATAAAAAATATTCAATTGAAATCAACTTATCAAATTTAAAGAGGTTGTAGATGAAGATTTCAATTCCCGGCGAACAGAAATTACAAAGCATTTTGAAAGCTTCCTGTTCTGGCCAACATGTTTGTGTAGTGCAGTGGAGTTACCTCGAACTCGAGTGTAAACTCAAACGGAAAAAGGCCTACAGCTTTAGCAACCTGTTTGTGCAAACGATACGAAATAAGTTTATGTTCAGACATTATGAAGCTACGTGTAAACGGCATATCAAAAGCCGCACATAGTTCCGGTTCTGACGTCACAACGCAAATGGCTTACGGAAATCAATGTACGCAAACTCGCATATAAGGCTGTTCAAACGATGTGCAGAATCTGTCCCAAAAGCCGCACATAAGTTTGCGTTGATTTGCTCGCACAGCAAGTTTCCGCAAACAAGTACGCAAATTCATCGCAACAGCAGTAAGGGGAATACCGGGGCCTAGTGAACTTCTCTCAACCATGCTTTGTGAGGGAATGAAGAGGGCCTACAATTTCCTGCCGATTACGAACGGCTAAACGAGAAAGCACTTTTCATGGCAATGAATTTACTATCGAAGGACTTGCCAATTCCTAGCAAAAGGTGATTTCTTTGAAAAAACATTTTTGCTTCTGTTGGGATTCGAACCATGAACCTCCTGGTTAACAAGCAGACATGCCAACCGTCACACCATGGGTACCTATACATGAACACAAAAAAAGCCTACAACTCTCTTCGCTCATTGTATAATTTGTTTTGAATTGAAAACCGATCGTAACTATACTTCAAAAACACTACTGATTTGCGTAAAATACGGACATTTGCGTTGTTCTGTTTTCGTGTCACTGCATATTGCGACGATCACAATAAAGCAAACTGTCACAAAAAGTGTGCCAGGGTGTTCAGACGAGAAGCAAAACGCCACAAACTATTTGCGTTCATGTGCAGCCTGTCCCACAAGTGTGCTTAGACGATATGCGTCAATGGTCGCAAATTATGGCGTAATATGACTTCAGAATCGCAAACATGTTTATGCACCTAGCTTTAGTAATGCATGGAGAAAGAGCTTGTATACAAAAGAGTTTTTGCAGAAGCTATACGCGACATGTTTTATGTCGCTTGAGGAAGCGCTGGTTTGAGAACTGTTGGAACATCTAGAATTTTTTTGGCTAAGTTTGAAATAATGCATTTTCATGAGTAAAACGGAAATCCTTTTGACCCAAGAAAGTAATTCTTAAAGGAATTTTTCTTTTTTGACTTTTGATTTACGTGTATTAGTGCATCTTGAATGGATTCAGACTTCCAACGGAAAAGCGACAGAACCGTGAGAAGCGATCTTTTTTGCCACTATGTAATGCCACCGTTTATATTCGGACGCTTCGTTTTGGCCAATGGAAAGCGACATAACAAGAGCATTGGGCTCTATTAATACGTATTTTGAATTCAATCAGCATTTAAAAGAGGCGAAGTAAACACAATACACAAACGACCGGAACAGATATAAGCGCAAATACAAAAGATATAAATTTGAAGTGACACACGGCTTAAGTATAGTAGAGTAGCGAGTAATGACTCTGTAAGACCTTGAAAACTCACCAATAAATGCAATTGCCACACACAGTCTCCTTTGATAGCCGCCCGACAGCTTCCATGCTGGGAAATTCTCATGCTTGCCAAACTTCATACTCTTAAGAGTTTTACTAACAACCGAATGATAGCTTTTTCGTAATTTTATCTTTGCGTACAGCTCCAAATGCTCCTTAGCTGTTAGATTAGGTATAAGAATATTGTCCTGTGAACAAACTCCAATCTTGTCATATTCATCAGCTTGGCTGTCCGACGATTGTGACAGAATGACTCGGCCAGTGGTTTGGACAACCTGGCCTGTCAACATTTTACTGAAAAGATTAAGCAAATGACAACATTTCAAATATATTCATTCGGATATAGTCACTCACATAATTGTACTTTTCCCAGCTCCGTTTCTACCCAACAGACAAGTTACTTGATCTCTTTGGAAGCCAACTGATATGTTGCTCACGGCAATATTATTGTCACCATAGATCTTTGACACGTTTGTCATTGTTGCTCCCATGTTGGGCCCTAATTCATCTCTAGTCACATCGGTGAATTGATACTCATCTAAAAAGTGAAGGAAACTGAGTGGTTTTATTTCTTTAAGGTTGTTGAAAACTGAGGACTCACCATTCGTCCAACATTCAACACAAAATCCAATGACAGCATACAAAAAAGTGTCAAACACAATCGTGACCAAGGCAAAAGCAAAGTCACTGCTCAAGCCATCTTCGAAGGCACTGCTAAAGCCTAAACCAGTCATTTGAAGTTCCATCCTTAAAATATGATTCCACGCTTGAGCGAAAGCCGATGTAAAAGACAGATTTAGGAAAAAATTCTCAAAGGTAGTAAGTTTGGCATCGAAGATGATAAAAAGAATATACGGAGTAAAGGATATCAGGAATAGAAGTGATGTGGTCACTGAACCAACCGTGGCTGAGGTGAAAAACGTCGCACACATGTAACTGAAATAAAGAGTCCTCCATAAGGCATTTACATCATATTTGGTTGACAAACCTACCAAAATGAGATCAAGCACAGTCCGAAGATAGCCAAAAAGAACATCACAAACCAAACCTTTGTGAAGTTCATAATGCCACCGGAGTATAGAATTATGCACACGCCTATGATGATTAGAATCATTTCTACAGCTGTAATGATGCACCATGAGATCAGTTCTGAGGAGGATTTCAAACCCATTGAACGCATAATCTGGAAAGAGAGTGGGAAAACAATCCCTTCTTATCACATCAATTCATACTCATCAACCAAACTCACCATTGTGTTGCGACTCTCTCGCATCCAAATCCGATGCCGCACACAGGTGGCGATTTGTGCCATCAGTCCAATGAAAAACGCAAACTGAATGGCCTGACCCAAGTATAATCCAGTCTTGAAACTTCACAAACAGAAGAGAGAATATCATGAAAAGGTTTCTAAACTTAACATAGTAAAATTATACTCACTTATCATTAGTGTAGGCAGGATATGGAAACTGTTTGGTGAAGAACTGCAGATTTTCCACTTCAAACTTATCTCCTGCACCAGCCTGGACACCTGCCATGCCCAGAAATAGATCGAATAGACCACCTTGAGGAGATCGTTTCTTACGTCGCAATTGCTCTTCCGGTTGCATTGTAGTTGTAGCAAATTCTTCATCGTCTTCTGAATCTGCAAATGTAGTTAGCTCCTCGTCTTGTGAGTCTGCAACCGTAGTGAATTCCTCGTCCTGTGAGTCTTCTAGCATAGTAGATACCTCGTCTTGTGAGTCTGTTACAGTAGATGGCTCGATTGTCGTTACTTGCTCATCTCTCCACTCGTCATTATCAAACTCAACACTTGCCGATATATTTTCTTTGTTAACTCCATTCCATCCATCGAAAAAGCCAGAAATTAGACTTGAAAAGCCTCCACCAGATGATCCAAGTAAAGTAGAATTCGAACCTGACTGCGCACTGTCATCATTGGTAAACCAGTCATCATCGCTGTCCTCCTCTTCCTCGTCGTCTACATGATAAAACTTCACCAAGCTTTCAGTGGTAGTCGAGGGTTTTCCCGGAACCAAACCTTTCCCAATCAGTTCATGTTTCTTATGCTTAATAATGCCCATATCAATGGAATGCTTTATCTGAACAAAACCTTGATGGTACTTGAGGTCCTGTGCCATTCGTCCCTCCGGACCAGGGAACCAGAACCGACTCTTAACTTCAGCTGTTGGTGGCGTATTGTCTGTGTCCATGTGAAAGTTATAAACAATGTTCTTGTCATCGGTTTTATTGAAATGAATTCCAGCATAAAATAATCTTTGTTTGTTCATATTAAAGGCAAGATGTTGAAGCTCATTTTCAGTGGCAACCCCCATAAATCGGTCAACCGAAAAACACTCAAGGATATTCTTGATTGTGTGAACAACTTCAAACACTGTTTGGTCATATCGAATTCCATTCATAATAGCTTCGATTTCCCCTATGTCCACCGAATCTCCGACCAAACTTTTCACAATCGGTGACTTGGCTAGCTCAAGGAGGCTATCGAATTTGCCTTGAAACTCAGTGTCGTTGCGAAGTTTAACCAAAGATTCGTCCAATGCCAGTGCTAGATTCACAAGTCGGCTGATCTCTTCGAATGTTGTGTTGGACTGGAATACACACAAAAGTGTCAGTAAAATGGAAATTACTTCACTCAACCAAAGGAATTAAGGAAACTGCATAAAGAACAACACTTTATCCTAAAAGAATTTACTTCTCAGTTGAAAATTAACCTACTGGCTGAAATCAATTTTCTAGCACTTGTTTTACCGAATACAAAAGACGTTGTTTCAGTTCTCTTCGATTGGGAGTTATTTGCTTAAGGAGTCAAAGCAGTCTTTGAGATAGAACTCGAGTAGTTTGTAACACATTTATATCAGAAAATCTTAAGGACACTCAAGGAGTCCTTTAAGGTACTATACATGGACCGATATTGTTTCGGCTTTATGAAAATTATGTTAAGAGATACCACTAGATAGAACTCAAGTTGTATGTAACACATTTCAATCCAAATAGGATGCTTCATGACTGACAAACTGATGGAAGAATTAATTGTTGGAGTTCTTCAAGGTTCTATTCACGGGGCCGTATTGTTTCTACTTTATAAAAATAATGTTTATAGGTACCACCTGTTTACAAATAATGAATTCTATTGAAAAAAATATTATTGACTGTTAATAGATAGACCTTGAGCTCTTCGGTTATGTAAATTAATAGTTTAACAAAACACAATGCGAGTGCTCAAGCTATTGTAAGCTGTTTCCATTTTCTCTAGATGTACTCAAGGAATACGTGTCACGGGTTAAACAACGTGTTTCTTAAAAATAACAAGAATTTTTACATTTTTTCAAGAAGCAAATACTTGAAGTGAAGTTGCGTGTCTTCCGACACCACACCGAAAATCTCGGGCTTCTGCTCCCCATTTATGTTTCGTAACGTGTTTTATTAAAAGCCTCTGACGCCTGACTCTGAGGCCAGTCATAAAAGGTAAAAATAAATCAACCTCGGAATGAAAGATAATAAGTTTTTTTTGTCGTTCTAAATGTTGTCTTAAAAGTCACAAGTGCTATCGTGTTTGCGTCTTGTGATATTGAAGGTCAAAGGTCAAACAATTGGTTTTTCGTTAATATCTCGCTTTCTATTGCTTAAATGAGATTTTCACTTATTATAAAAGTTGTAGAGTTTAAGATTCTCTACGACTTTTGTTTGAACTTTTTCTCTATAGAGTAATGTATAGAGTATAGTAGAGTACGACGCGTACATATATGTACGTGATATGGCTTTTTTCTGTTTTTTTTCTGTCGGAGGTTTTAAAACTACTAGCTGGAGCACTCAGACCTAAATAGCAGTCCATTGTACTACCAAAAAGCAACCTTTATCGTTTCAATCGTTCACTGAGGCAGACCAAACGATGGTTCAGGTACTGAAAAAGCTGGCTGAGAACCTTGCCTCGTAAGTTCATGCTTGATCTCATTACCTGTTATGCCGTGATGACCTGCAGGCTGCAACCCAAACGAGATACAAAGAATTTTGTCTTCCGACTGCATTCAGAGAGCTCTTGCATTTCTGGATCACTTTCGAATTAGTTAGAGGGTTGAGACGGGCCAGCTTGGGTGTTGCTTTAAATACAGATACTTCTCCTCATCCCACCTTGTCGCTACGTAGCTTACAGCCATTTGGACAACATACGCCTCCGCTTGGAAGACGGATGCGTATGAGCCTATGAGCCTTCCTGGTTCAGATTCTAGAGTGAACCGAAGGAAAGTTGACTGTGTATTTTTGACGCAGTTTGAGCCTTGGGATTATCGTTTCAGACGGCATATACATTAGACGTGAGTCAAAAGATAAGCTGCTTACGAGCTCATCAAAACTCCAGTGCAAATTGAACCAGAGACCACATCTCTTTAAACGAGAAATGGCAAGGGGAGGAAGATTCAACTGTGCGTCGAGAGCAGCACCGGGAGTACTGGGGAAGGCCACATACAGCCATGACAAATTGTTCTTTGAAGTTTGGCGGACGAGGCAATAACGTATGTACGCGAGAACTTGTTCCAAGAAACAACTGACGCATAGGAGAGGATTGGTCTTATCATAGCCGCATATATCCAAACCAATTCAAAACCACCCTTTTTGGTGAAAGACCTCATACCAAAGGCTCCCTTACATTGGCAGAAGGCTGATAGTGCATTAACAGCCTTTAACTCGACTTGTATTGACCAAAGAAGATTGTTATCTATGATTACTCCAAGATGTTTTGCTGAAAAGGAGATGTTGACGCCTTTAAGTGCTAGTTGGGTCAAACCAGTCAATTTTCTGTTTTAAGAAGATTGACAGAGAGACCGTTCCTAGCACACCATAGGTGTGTCAATTAAATTATGCGCAGCCTGTGCTCTGGAACAGAAAGCTTGGAGGCTAGAACCTACCGAGAGAACGGCGACTTCGTCTACCTACATCTCGGCGTGTACGTTTGATCCATTGAGCATTACAAGTAGAGAGTCGATCAGCATGCACTACAGAAGAGAAGATAGAATGCCAGCCCTTATTCACTCCTGTTGCAACATATTGTTCACACTCTGCTTCAACGATCACGGTTCTGTTCACTATCAGTACAACACTAATGATCCGTCCACACCATGTTCTCTGGCAGCATTACACATACCATCGAAAATAGCATTCCCAAAAGCACCTTGTATGTCTATGAAAACACCTACCGCAAAGTCTTTTATGTCAAGCACGCATTCAATCCTGCTAGCAAGATTTTGAAGTGCGAACTCACAAGATTTTCTTCTTTAGTAAACATGTTGCATCTGAGACAGAAGGTGTATTTGGAGTGAGGTTTTACGTATGAAAATCTCAACCATTCTTTCCAGCGTTTTAATCAGGAAGGAGGAAAGACTAAAGGGTCTAAGGCTCTTGGCGAGTGAATAGTCTTGATTTCTAATATTTGGTGTAAAAACGACTCCTACATACTTTTCCACGGAGTTGGTAGATACGCTAGAGCTAAACTGCCAGTGAAAATATTTTTCAAAGTAGGTAGCAAAAGGTTTATACAGCTGGATAAACACCTAAAGTGCCAGGTGGCTAGAAGCTGTCAAAAGATGCCACGGCATATTTGATGGCATCGTCAGTAACAACTTACGATGACGTGTACCAGCTTCGTCGAATCGATTTATCGGGTTCAACTGATCTGAGGGAAATAGATTGTCGTGGTCCGATTGATACCTGGTTTCCTGGAAAATGAGTTTCCAGCATAACACTGAGTTTAATATTTTTGTTGTAGTTTTGTAATAATCGTCTTATCGTCTGGTCCGAACTACGTAAGGGTATCTTACGGAGTAAGACCTTGCATTAGGTCATACATATATGACTGTACGCGTCGCACTCATTGCGGTCTACCGCAAAAACGGTTGATCGTATAGAGAAAAAGTTGAAACAAAACTCGTAGAGAATCTGAGACTCTACAACTTTTACAATAGCAATTACAAGTGCAAATCTCATTTAAGCAATAGAAAGCGAGATATTAACGAAAAACCAATTGTTTGACCTATGACCTTCAATATCTTAAGACGCAGGCACGATAGCTTTGACTTTTGAGACAGCATTTAGAACGACAAAAGAAGGGTTTATACCAATTTACAGCTTATTATCTTTCATTCCGAGGTGAAACCCCTAATATGACTGGGCTAACAACATAAAACACATCTCTTTATTTCCACGTATTTTGACCTACCTACACTCTGTGTGATATGTAGCCTGACGTCATTGAATAATAACATACTGACCTACAAAATACAACAGAAAGGTCTTGAAATGAAAGCTTCATGCTAAGCTGGTTTGTGTCTATGATAATTAATCTAAAACAAAACAAACACATCGTCGTACTTACATATTTGATTATTGATTCGGTTTCCTCGTTCACCGGTGAATACAAAATCTTTCCATGAATAATCGGCTTTATCTGACTCCAAGTCAATTTTCCAAAGTTACTACTTGTCACATCCAGATACAATTTCTTACAGTAATTTGTTGGCATTGCATTCAATTCATCATCGTTCACTTCACTAAAGTCCTCAGAATATAAAATGTCATTAGCTATTGGAATAACATCGGTGCTAGGGAACGGATGTCCACACAGTAGATTACCAGCCATAACAAATGTAGATCGATCTTGATTTTAGAAAATTAGGAAATATATTAATTCTCATTTGATGATACTCTCCCCAACAAACTTACCCGAAAACAATTGTTTTATGTCAAAACCTTGCCCGAGCATCTCCTCGACTCTTGGTATTGATGCTACTACCTTTCCAATGTTATCTGTAAGCGAAAAATCAGTTTAGATCTTAAGTCCCACAAGCCTAATGTATGGCTCACCTCTTATGTCATTAAAGTACTTATTTGTAACCAGAGACGTTACAGTTGATATAAAATTGGCCTTCTTTGGCAGGTCAACAAGAGCGTTGTACAACGCGTCATCTTTGATAAAAATTTGTGCAATGTCAATAATTGGTTTCATTCTAAATCAAACTCAATCAAGTTAGTGTCGGTCGTTTTTGGGAGTAAAAATATAACTTACGGGGCATTCTCCAGCTTTGAATACTCTTCGTACTCTTCGGTACTCGAACATCTGTTCTCAATGCTGCAGATATACGAATGAAAAAATGGCAAAACGTTGCTCTTCGTCGGCAACTGACGAGTTGGAAACTGACAATTGTCAATTTTCTGGGGGCCGAATCGGTCCCTTATTGTGTACAGCAGGATGAATATTAAACATGGCCACACAAACTGCACAACTGTCATCCACTGCAAAGTTCAAAATAAACAAAATTTAAGCCTTCTATTCAAAGACAGGCATTAAAAATTTTACTTACCGGCTGCCGCAGTCGAACTAGTACATCTTTCTTCAGCAAAGCCCTGATTTGGGGGGCACTAAACCTCGTTCTTAGCAGCTTCATTGCGCAATTGTTCGAAAAGAAATAACGCGTTCGGCTGTTAGTTCATATTCTTATCAGTGATCTAGAAAAAATAAATACAAACACATAATGAGCTATAATGACAATCATTATGATCACTGGGCAGTGTTATGAATAACGGGAGCATAAGCGTAACGATTTACTATCTTTGTGTATATGCGAAAGTCATTTTTTATAATAGGCATTAGAGTGAAGTTGGTGTAGTATATGGTGTGGATCGATCTAAATAATCGCAATAAAATTTGTATTCAATGTCGTACATGGAGGACGAGTAGAATGTTAATCTGCGTTTGTTTATTTAGCAAGAGTGGGACGAACTGCCAATGCGTATCGGGTATCGGAGAGCTTGAACAGAAGTAGATTTGCATCGAACAAATAGATTTTTAAATACATAGAAAGGCATTGAATGATTTAAATGGAAAGAAAACTACTTTTGTGATGTAAGTTACATAGAGCGTTGCTTGTACATACATTCTGATAGAAGGTGTACCATTCGTGCTACTCTGCATACATAGTCGGACTCAATTGCCGGACAGCTGTCCGGAGTAATTGCCTTATCAATAAAATAGACTCTTTACAAATACGTTCAATATCTGGCCCGCGAAATGTATCCGTAAGTCAGAAGCGCACAATGCCGTTACTAGTTTCACAAACACGTTAATTGTTTTACGCACATAGGGGGTATAGGCTTTCTGATTTGTTTAGACTTTAGAGTGTGACAAGGGTACGGGGAGGTTTTGTAATTAGTGATGTCACAAAAAGTCGAATCGAAAAAGCTTGATTTAAATATAAAATGAACAAATCCATAGAACCATGGTAAAAAAACTAAATTTTGTAAGTAAATAAAAACCAGACAAAAATATACTGACTAGTCCGACTGATGGCTAAAAAGGCGCCATTATGATCATAGAATTGTTATCAAATTATAAAAACTACCCCCGCCATTACAAGAAATAAAGTTATTTATGTATTTTAATCTATTGAAGTAAGGAACATTAAAATGTTATCGGGCATATGGGTAATTGAGCGAGGAAATAGCTATTGGAAGAGTGTGACAAGACATTCCCTTCATATGGAAGGAAAAACCATTTATGGACCGCCCCTATTAGCATCAAAGTAAACTCGTAATCAGTGGGAAATTCTTTCTCCTTATCCAGAAACTACCATGTAAAATATTTACTATTCAATTTTACTGAGCTGTTACGATTTTGCTTGATTTTTTTTATTCTAAAAATTGAGAATATTCAAATTAGAAGTTCGTCTGCTGAGGCCCTTGGTTTGCCATGAGGTCGCCACAAAAAAAAAAAATTTTAATATAATTTGCCTTGAATGTCAAACAAAATGTTTTCTTAGCCCTGCGTTTGCCTTCGACTCGCGCTAAAGTAGTTGAAGGTACTATAATTTTGGTGTGGCGATTTCATGTAAAGTCCAATGTTGCAGGAACGATGAGAGTCGGTAAGCAGAGGACGCTCGACTGCTAGGCTGATGGGAGGTCTAAGCAATTTACAACCGGCGGGCGGAAATCACACAGTTCAGCCTTGCGCAAACCAATGCGGTGAGTGCGTGCGATGCGATTGCGATAAGTCAAATCCCTATGTAATCTTATGGACGTTTGACTTAATGCATAGGGATTTGACTTATCGCAATCGCATCGTACGATCTCACCGCATTGGTTTGCGCAAGGCTTTCCTCTACGGGTACATGTATTTCAACGCCTTTCTGGACAAGATTAGAAAAGGATGAACCCCTTCCTGCCAATACGGAGATTACTTACTGTACAGTGTTCGAGTAAAGTAGTTGAAAATCTTCCGTCATGAAATAAACAAAATTATATGAGAAATCACCAAAATAAAATCTCGCAGAAGAGGCTGAGAGACAAAGAGAGTTTTAAACGAATTTGCACGCAGATTCTTACAACAAAAAAAGGAAGAGATTGATGATTAACAAGAACCCGCAACCTAGAGTCCTAGACACGTACCTCCCTTCGAATAAATGCGCAAGTTGTTCCCAATGGAGAGACTATAGCGAGAAACTTTTGGAGTTTTTTCCGCTACGACATGACAGCGGGAAGTATGAATACTTCCATAGGGTGGGCAAATAATTTCTCTGAAAATAGGCTATAGAATTTTGTGTTTTTTCTCCAAGTGATCAGATGAAGTTGTTTTGTGGGTAAAAGTTTTTGAAAAAACAAAAAGCCTTAATTTTTTTACAATTTATGAAGTTGCCAGGTGAACTTGGCTCAGGCCTGGGTGAAATTCAGCAAACGACGCCTGAAAAGAACTTAGTGTCTACAAAAAGTAAGGTAGCAGACAATGAGCTCAAACAAACAATATTTAAGAAGAATACACTTTTTTAAACTACAAGTATAAAGTTAAGAAGAAGTCGAACTTTTTATTGCTTTCTGGCGATATATAGACGTAGATTCTAACTTTCAAGTAGGTTTATTCTAGCTACTTTTTTTTATTCATTTCTAAGCTTTGTATGCTGTAACACAATTGAGTCACTTAAATCCTTTCTTATTTTTTGATCTTTTTTGTTTTTAGATTTATTCATTATAAATTATATGTATATAAACAATTTTTCTTTTTTAAATTTTTACATAATGAGCAGCTAGAGGCATGACAAAAATGATGTCGTCTGCCTGAATGGCATTCATTTAGCTTGAAAATTGCTCAGTAGTTTTGTTAAGATTCAATCAAACAAATTAAAAATAAATTTCAGAAGATAAATTAAATATAAAGAGTTTCTTTATGATATCAACAAATTTAAACAAAAAAGAAAAAAATTTAGGGCTTTGAGTTTAGCTAAAACGAAAAAAGTTATGCGGATCGCTTAAAATCACTATTTGGTTACTTTAGCTTAGTTTTTAGGCTTTGAGTTTAGCTAAAACGAAAACAATTGTGCGGAAAGCGTAGATTAACTATTGATTTTTTTTTTTTTTTAATTTTTAGTTTAGATAAAACACATTTTTAGAAGCACTCATCAATTATTCTAGTTCGGTATGATATCGCCTTCTTACAGTACGCCACTAGATGCATAATTCTTGATCTTTGTGCATAGTCGCTGACAAAAGTTGAGTGCTTAAAAGGGGCATAGTCAAGATTGTCAAAATTTGGGTAACTTGTTAAAGTGCGGGTAATCTAGTCTGTATTTTTGATGTTAGGAAAATTTTGCTTAGCACTTGTTATTATATCGATGGCCGAAACATAAATATCTTGTTGTTATCTGGATGCCTTTTTTTAATAAAGGACATCCCTGGCTGTTTGCTGACAGTTTGGAAGTTGATCAGCTCGAGTTAGTTTTTTGTCAAATTTTTGAGAAAAAAAAACACCCAAATTGTGTTAAGCCTCAAACGGATAGAGCTGTAGTGAGCTCACATGAGTTTTATGACCTCAATGTAAGAACTTTAATACACACTTGTAAAATTTTTACGTTTGCTATCGAATTCAATCTCAAGGATTTCACTAGTAAATTTTATTAGACTGTAGATATGACAGCATTTTCCTAGCTACAATGAGTCGCTTAAAATACTTAGCGGTTCGGTGAATAAATAAATAAAGATAAATAGAGTGGTATAACAGATCAGGGTGGCCCGGGGCCTAGCGCAATTTCTTACGACCATACCTTGTGAAGGAATGGACGGGACCTTCTGCCAATTTTGAACGGCTCATCGAAAAAGCGTTTATCATAATGTATGTCTATGAATTTAACAATACACGTGGAAAAACATTTTCGATATCTGTTGTGATTCGAACCACGAACCTCCCGCGTTACAGGGAGACATGCTAGCTATAACGGAACGGACATATTTCGCAACAGATCCATAAGATGTCCTTTTTATTAGAACTAGCTCTCGTAAGTCCATTCTTCTCTTAATATACAGTAACAACTAGTTACAAAAACAGTTTACTTTTCAAAACTGTCAACGTTTCCTCCCCATCCTCTTAATGGTGTGGAGAATAGTAGACCTGGGGCCAAACTGCGTAGCCCGGTTCTGCAATAAAAGTATTGGAGTGCCCCAAATTATTTCTCCGTAAATCTTAGTGACGTATGTAGTAGTAAGTGGTAAACTTAAACGAAACTCAAATTGGAGTTCACATTCACACTCTACAATTAATTGGACAGACTTTGTTTGATGGATGTTGGATGGTCGGATGTAGTGTGCGTTCAGGCTTATCAGATTCGTCGTTCATCATTATGTTGTATATTCCTCCGCTCCGTCCAACTTCCAAGTTTTCAAAAATATTTGAAAACCATGTTATAAGTTGGACAAGCGTCGTCTGAGGGTTCACATTATCCAACATTGGTCGTTCAAACCAAAGTCTGTCCAACTAATTGTATATAGTGAACTCCGCTTTTGGCATCTAAACGTTGTATCACAAATAACTTTCGAATGATTCGAAAGTAGAATAAAATTAAATATTTGAACCACAGGGCCTAGATCGCGTTACTCTTAAGACGATTATAGTCAAACCGCTTATCGTCGACGTCAACAATATGGTCGAAAGATTGTTTCATGTAACATCACTATTAGCGATAGAAGGACGGCTATTTTACTATCGTCGTTTAAATTTCGAAAGATGTTCTGACTATATTCTCGACGATAATCTTTTTAAACGGTACACGATCCAAGCCCAGTCAAGCCATTCTTGAAAAAAGAGTAGGCTTGTAACTCGCCAAACTGTTTGGTAATCTTACCAACGTGATAAAAAGGAGCTGTTTTTCTTCTAATGTACGCAAACTCGGACATTGTTGAATTTGCTGTGACTTCGAAAATGTGGCACTTTGGTTGCTCAAGTTCATCGTCTTTGCATTGCATTGCTGTATTCTATGTTGTATTTAGCGCGTTTTTGGACTTAGCTATAATCTGCAAAACATTTTTCTTTCCAACTGAGATTTCCGTGTAACTGTGTTCTTATGGTCTCAAAATACTCGTATAGTCTCCATGCGACAATGGCGACCACTTAAGTGGCGAAAAATATGTGTGTAATATCGAAAAATGTGGTACCCGTGGTGTGATGGATAGCATGTCCGCCTGTTAATCCAGAGGTTCGAGTTCGAATCCCACCAGAGGCAAAAATGTTTTTTCTACGGGTATCGCCTTTCGCGAGGAATTGGCAAATCCTCCGTTAGTATTCATTGCCATGAAAAGCGCATTCTCGATTAGCCGTTCGGAACCGGCAGAAAATTGTAGGTCCCCTCCATTCCCTCACAAGGCATGGTTATGTGAGAAATGCGCTAGGCCCAGGGGCTCTTCGCTCTGTAGCGCCACCCTATTTTTTTTTTATTTTTTTTTTATTTTTTTAATATCGAAAAATCTATCAGGTATTAATTGAAGACCAAATTGATGATCATAAGAACTTTGACTAAAATATCAAGTAGAAGCACTACTTCAGTTTCATCTATATATGGAGCCAAAGACATTGAGCTCGAACTACAGCAAACCCTCAAACTTCAACCTGTAAATTCTGAAACATTCTAAATCCCAAATTAAACTGCTAAGACAAAAAGTCAACAGTTTACCGTTTCAAAAGTTATTGAACACTTTGTCTAAATAACTATGTTGAAGATCATCAGCATAACCGATTTTTTATTTATGGTGTCATGTCGCATGATATCAAATGCGGTAAATTTGAATTTTTTATTAATAAAAAGTAGGTATGCACAACAAGTTCGAGAAAAAGTGGAACCTAGCAAATTTCTCACAGCCATAACTTGTTAAAAATAGAGGGGACCTAAAATTGTTTGCCTATTGGGGACTGCTAAGTTAGACAGTGCCTTTCATGACGGACTTGTCAATTCCTCGTGAAATGCTCTACTTGTGGGTTTATCGGGGATTCAAACCTCGAACTATCACTTAAAAGTCAGACATTCTTATCATTCGGGAGTAATCCTTTTTTCATCCAATAAAATAAACTTAAAACTTCACATATACGAGTAACGAGTATCTACAAACTGGTTAGTAATCAAAAGTCGAAACGAACTTAAAACTCCACTTAATTTTCTAAAGTATCAATTACATCCACGCTTTCGAAGATGGATGCTAATCCACGTTCCAAGCATTGCCTCCAAAAACATCGGAACTGAAAGTCATGCAATATGCAAAAAAAAAATGCCAAAGGTCGTTAAAGTTGTAAAGATGTGAGTTAACAACTTACTTACACCAATAAAAAAGTGTTTTTTTTTTTCTTAACTAAGTAGTTTGCAATCACCCTAATATATCCTCTAAGCTTATTATTAATTGATTATACCATTGCACTGCATTGATAACATGTGAACTGTGAACTACAAATAACTGGATCCAATGCATTTCTCTATTCCCCGTTTGTTTGTTTTTTTTTTCCTTTCTGTTTTTGTTACATTCTCGATAAAGTTTGTTAACACGTTTACGTCTAAGATTATCTACTACATCTTAAATATGTAGATACAATAGAACGAGTATTATGTCTGAAGATTTTATTGGGGTCAGGTGCAAACGATCGATGTTCTTACAGTCAGCGTCATAAGACCAAGACTAGCCAACTAGAAGTTTTGAATTGACGTATTGAAAAATATAATTAACCCAGCCTGACAACAATTTAGTATTGATTTAATGTCGTTGATATTTACATCTGACTGAGCTCCTTTAAATGAGTCAGATGATAATTTAGTCAGAGGCTTTTCTCATCAACTTGATAAGATACTCTTTAGATCTAACGATGTTCTCAAAATAAATTTAAAAATAAAAAATGATATGTCGTCGACTGAAGTAAAATGCTTTCGCAATGGAATTGAAGCCGTGTGTCTATTCTAAGCAATTTTATCAAACAAGGTGCATTTAAACACCAAGCATCCAAACAGTAGCATGTAAAATCTAAGCACAAGGCAAACGTGCCTGAAACACACTACAGTCTACAGACCTACAGAGTTTATGAATGAAGCTCAAGTCATGACCATAACCTGACATTGAATAGCACTGACAATGAAATTGAAAAATATCCTATTCCAAGTAAAGACGATAATTAGCAATCGTTTGATGTCTACTTCTACATTACCATACTTGTTAATGACTTTGAATTGTCGATTGCAATCGTAAATCCAAACTAACTATTTTTTTCTATCTTATGAATTGAACTAGAACTTTGCGAAAGATTTATTACTAACTGTTGTGTCTCATTTAATAACAGCTCGAATGAGTATAATTATTTGAAACGGTAGCTGGGGAAACAGAAATGAATATGAGAAAATCTGCGCTTGAACAGTTTCCTGGGATCTTTACATTCTGTTTATTTTTTTACTGTGCGTGATAAGGTAGTCAATTGCATTTCGGAATAAAAAAAATAAAACTGAGGAAATGATAATCAAATTTTAATCACGATAGGAGATGTTCTTACAAAAATCAAGATTTGATTATGAAGCCGGGTAGGTTACTTAATTATGTAATTAAGTTGAAAATTATAGCTGGATCTTCAGTTTAAAATCTTAAGACACTTGAGGGTTAATTAACTGAAGACTCATCACCGAATCAAATAGGAATTCTAAAAATAGTGGGAAAATACAAGTTTATCTAAAGACACCAAATGCCAGTGACACACATCTATTAAAGATACCATGTAAAGTGAAAGAACCATATGCGTTCCAGCTTTCAGCGCTAGCAGAATTGCATGATATCTGGTTTTTGCGTGGTATTGTGCCATGTCCTTAGCGAAAACCGCAACGATGGTTATTAAGTGTCGCAAATGCTCCTGATGGTGTTTGGCAGCACTGTATTCCCTGGTAGCCATTTTGTCATATGTCAGTTTGATTCGCCATTTTATAATGACGGACGCCTAAGCAATGCGCAGATTTATTTTGAAACGGTTCTGTTCGTGAAACTATTCGTGCACTTCGTACGTATTATGGTAGACATTTCGTCTATCAGAACAACTAATCGCGAAAAGTAAACGTTCGTTTGCATTTCTTTGGTTTCATGTGGGGTACCACAGGCATCTATTCTCGGATCCATTCTCTTCTCATTACATGTAAACGAGCTACAACAAGTTGTCTAACAGTGCCTGATTTAGGTATATTCTGATCACGAGCGTAACCTGCAAAGATACACCTTTGCTTAGATCCCGTAAAACAAATCACACTTTCTATTTAACACAAAATTTTTGATTTTCTGTTATTTAACCATCCAGAACTGTGAGGCTTGCCTACGATTTCTGACGTTGACGCGGAGTACTACAACCTGGCAGGGCAAATCACTAGTGTGAAGCAAATAAGTCGGAATCATGATCTCGAAGAGATCACAGCCCCATCACGTTACACCCAAAAGTAAAAAGAAGAAAAAGGAATCGTTTGATGCTTGAAAAGAAAACTACTGCCCAATGTGCTAAATATCGGGAAAAATTGTTTACTGTACACTTGGAACGACCATAATAAAAATAAAAGAATTCAAATTCGATAAGCTCTTCAACGTTGAGCTAAGTAACAAAAAGGCAAGCAAATTGAGGAAGAGATCTATCTACTCAATTAAGACCCATGCAATAAATTGGTATACAGATGACTCAAACACAACGGAGGGAACTGGAGCAGGAATTTTTGGGCCAAGAAAAAAAAAGTCAGTACTTAAGGGAAAAATGTCAAGCATATTCCAAGCAGAAGTCTATGCAATACGCAATTGCGCGGAAGTAAACATTGACAGGAAATATAAAAACAAACATATTGCAATAATGACGGACAGTCAAGCTGCAATTAAGGCCTTAAGGTCCTACACAATCTCTTCAAATTTTGTCAGCGAATGCATTGGCAAATTGAACAAACTGGGCTGCAACAACAAGGTTACAATCTAGTGGGTACCAGGAAATGTAGGAATCATAGGCAATGAACAGGCAGACGAACTGGCAAATACAGGAGCCCGATCACCACTCATAGGACCGGAACCTTTTTGTGGAGTAACAGAAAGGCACATTAAGAAAGAAATCTAAAAGTCGGTGGAAGACAACAGAGTTAAACACTGGAAGGACCTCCCCAAAATGCGCCAAGCCAAGCTTTTACTTGGCACTTTTAACACAAAACGTTACAAAGACGCAATAAAACTAAGTAGAAACAATGTAAGAATGCTAGCCGGGTTCTTAACCGAACACTGCAGACTAAGAAAACACCTAAAAGTACTAGGCATAGAGAGCAACGACCAATGCAGATACTGCAACGAACAGGAAGAGTCTCTGACCACCTCTTAGGTGACTGCGAAGCTCTAATACACCAAAGGAAGAAGTACCTAGGATCCTACTACGTAGAGGAGAGCGGGCTAAAATTCCTAAGCGTAACCCAGATATGTACTAAGTTTCATCAGAGGAACTAATCTGGATGAAGTAATTTAAAATTAAGGAATACCACTTAAGAAGTAGGGGGCACAATAGATCTAAAAGGTCGAGGTGCAATACAAAACCCCAATTTATTCATTCATTCATTCATCTTAAAAAAGCCTATGGTCACCCACCCGAAATCCCATAAAAACTAGATTATTACTTGCCAGAAGCATTTTACTGTTGTTTGTGCCAAATGCATGTGTAGTATTTTAAAACTGTCCTATAGCCACAAATGAAGATTTGAAGTACATAAAATAAACAGGGTGGCGCAAGAGAGCAGGGAACCCCTGGGCACAGCGCAATTCTCCCAACCATACCTTGTGAGAGAATGGAGGGAACCTGCAATATTCTGCCGATTCCGAACCGCTAATGGTGAAAGCGATTTCATGGAAATGAATCTACTTTCGGAGGACTTGCAACTTACACAAGGGGATATCCGTGGAAAAACCTTTTTGTGATCTGTTGGGATTCTACCCACGAACCTGTTACGCGGCAGACAAGCTAACCATTACACCATAAGCAACACACAACTAAAGACTAAAAATTTGCCATATAACCATGAATATTCCTCTTTTCCACTGCATATCTCTCGTTGTAGCGGCTTCAATTTATTGCAACTCCGATCGTTCAGCTATCTGTATCCAGAACCCTTCTTCTTGACGTTTTACGGATTTTTAATACTTCAATGATAAAAAGATATGATTGGTCAACTGATTATTAGAACTTATTTACCTATTTGTATTAACAAATAACGTTTTCGGTTCTATAAGGTCTCCGCAAACCTAAACAGCTCAACCATTGCCCTTCCTTCTAATTTTGGGGAGCCAAACTATTTCTAACATGCTGACTACCTTCAGCTCAAATTTAAACTTTTTGGACCTTTATCCAACCCACCCGTTGGGTAACCAAAATAAAATCAGAATTCATTTTATGTTTGATTTAATTAACTATAAAACATCCAAACGACAAAATTATACTTTCGCTTATTCGTTTTATTGATCTTCCCAAAGATCAATTGAAGATCGTGATCTTCGCTTCTAGTTCTTTAGAAAAACTTGTTTTGTTTTTTTGGCAAGCAAGTTCGAAAGTAAAACCTATTCATGTTGTATCCACTTCTAATTCAAGATGATTTACACTCCTACTTAAACGACATAGATTATGTAGAGGCCACGCGTTGTGCCTTGCCGATGAGAAACCCCAACAGCTGAGATTTACTATAAAATTGATTGGTATTCGTATTTAAATTCCAAGTTAAAATTAGAAGAATCAAAGTTTTTCGCAGAGCTATGTAACTTTACGTAAGAAATGAGGAAGCATATCCACATTCTAAATCAAAAGAAAACCAGAATTCGATTTTTCTGGTCAACAAGCTGAGTTTGATGTCTCATGAAGATGCCTATCGACTTTTGAAATATAAATAAAACCTGAATTCCATTTTCCTTATCTCAGCTTGGTTTATAAAACTTAGAACCTGTTGGTATCTTGAAAGTGATTTGCATTGTTTTTTATTGACTTTGCTATTCGTGATTTGTGTTATTGCTTTTATTTGTCAATTTGAGCTTAAGATCACGTCTAAGCCATAGAAGTAATTGTTTAATCGGTTTTAACTATGCACTGGTAGAAATAACTTCTCGTGTTCTTTCGTGTACGCTTCTTTATATTCGCATCGCAATAATTAATCAGAGGAGGACTGTTTAACAGATAGCTACTTAATGACGAATCGATATGTAAAACTGATCACGAGGTTGTTTGACTGCCAATATTTGTCTTTCGCTTCAAGCATCCTATACTCGTTTTTATTTTCAAGTTCAAGTTTGTGGTGAGGAGCTCTGGAAGTACGCGTTTTTCCAGTTTTTGTTTCACTGTGCATAAGTGGAGCATAAGGGATAGATGGGGATCAACAGAGAATCTTGATTAGGTAGGTACTTATAAATATATTTATTGTAAAAGATACTTTTTTGTAAGTCAGAAGACCTGAACAAAATGCACTCACCACACAACTATAGAGGCTTATTATTTGACACAGAAAACGAACCTCCCAAACAATAAGTCAATTCAGTTCCCTTAAGACAAAAAAGACACACTGTAAAAGGAAAATTAGAAAAGAGTCTGAATGATGTTCTCACCTTTGTGTTATATGCAAATTTAATTATTATCTGGCGTGCTTGAAGTAAGACTTTTGCCAGCGAGAAGTAGGTTCAACTCACCGTGGCGTGTATCAATGCTTGTGTGTGAATAAGATGAGAAGATCGTACAAATGATAAATGAGAAACCTTGGTCACAGACTTGTCTATTTAGGAACCGAAAAGATATATGCATGGAATTTCTGCGAGTAAAAATTTGAATAATAAGCTGATTAGGAGTTACCTAAACAAATAAATCTTCTTATTGAAAAAAATGGCCTTGGAAAATTTGAAACAGTTTCCAGGACATGAATGTATGCAACTGTTTCTGTAGTGTCAAAACACAGAGACATGTTTAGTCATTTGCTTTTGATCTCTTCTATGAGAAGAGCAAAATGATGGGAAACACCAACGGAATGCTAACAGCGGATTATTGTTTTGCAAATTTTAAAAATTTTAACCTCTTCAATGTAGCATTAACGCAAATCATATGTGAGATACATACATTCATTTGCATAAGTTTGAAAACAAAGTTTTCTTAAGTTCGTTCACACATTCAACATTTAAGGCCTACGACATTTTCGGCCTACTAAAGAAGATGAAGTTGTATTTTGGCCTAAGTGATTTTTGTAGGCGTTTGTGGGTTAAGGACAATATCTTTTTTACTTGAGATTTTAACTTGCGGTTTCTACTGGAAATTAAATGAGTTGATCTTTATTTTTGTTTTTAAAAAAGAACTTTAATATTCATTATCATTATCTTAACTTAACTTAACACTACTCTACAGTTTTACTTTCTGACGAGACGACCGCTATCTCCCTTCGACTTTCTCGGACCGTGTGCTTTTAGTGTCTGCTTGGACTTGGACTGGAAGTTGAGCATAACCCTATTGTTTATGATGACCATCTGCGGTCTCTCTATTCTAGGAAGCGAATCATAACATAAGACATAAGAGCCTTTGCAATTCGGGGACTAGTTTAAAGCCCCTTTTAGACGATCATTTCATTGTCAGTTTCAGCTGAGGTATCAGTTAAGCTTTCAGTTAACCTTATGTCTAAACGCTTAAAAATAAACTGATAACTGAACTGACAACTAATGAGATTCCCATCAGTTTTCTGTTCAGTTCTCAGTTTTCTTTCTGATTTTTTTATTTTTCTCAAATAAAAAAAAGCTGAACTGAACATCAAACTGACGTCTATTTACACATTGAACTGAAAACTGAAATGAAAACTTGTTGGAGCATGTAAACCTCAAACAATTATTTACTCATGTAAGCACATCTTTATTTTGTAGACTTGTAATTGTGTCTGTCTTTGTTCTTTTAAGTAACTCTTTCTTGCTCACTCTAAAATCTTTCTCCAACAAACTGAATAAATGTCTTCTTTTCTCATAAACTGAAAACCAAGTTGTTTTTTACTTGAACTAAAATTCTGCTAAAACCTATTTCTACATCAAAACTGAATTGAGAACTGACCGTCTAAGAGTTCTGATGGAGTTCGTATAATCTTTCAGTTCAGTTATCAGTTAAAATGAGTTTCTGCTTCTCACAAGCAATATGAAAGCTCAACTGAGAACCTCCTTTTTAACTGAAATAACAACTGAACTGAAAACTGACCATCTAAAAGGGCCTTACGCTTCGTCAGCTTAATTATAATCGAATTTTGGAGCACGTGTTGATTTATAGTCGTTTATTTCACACTTTCTGAATTTTGGACAATTAAGCTTAAAAAGAGGAATATGTCCTAAAACTATTCATTTATTTCCTAAAGCCTTACAAAATCTAGTCTCATGGAGTTTGACGAAAAATTATTTTTATAAAGAAGTAAATATAAAAATTTTTAAGAGCCGATATAGTGGAAAATATGAACAACGGTTCACCCAGGTTGCCTTGACAACCCTATGAGTTGTCAAAAAAAACCTGGGGTTTCAGTTCCCAAAAAACGCTAAACAACAAAATAGTACACCTTCAGGGAGAGCTGAGTGGAAAACTGGGACCCAAAAAACACTCAGTTTGACATTCAGGGCGAGTTTATGTCATCCAAAAAAAAATGCCTTGTAACGTCTACACGATGACCCCAGGGGTTCAACGAACAATCCAAATTATAATGGGGACGTTCAATAAACGTATCCGGATAGTTTTCCGTTGATGTTTATAAGTCAAAGATTTAGCAGAGTCTTGAAAAAAACCCGGAACTTCAAATCGATACCTACCACCTTTTTATCGATTTTAAGGCTGCGTATGACAGCATCTATAGAGAGGAGTTATGTAGAGCCATGTCTAGTTTTGGCATCCCTACCAAACTTGTCCGATTGTGTAGGATGACGATGGAGAACGCACGCTGCTCCATCAGGGTCGGAAAAGATCTCACCGATACATTCGATGTCAAAAAATGTTTTAGGCAAGGCGATGCACTGTCATGCGACTTCTTCAACATCGTTCTTGAAACAATAGTGCAAAACTCCCACGTCAACACAAGAGGCACAATCTCTCAAAGATCCGCCCAATTACTCGGATATGCCGATGATAATGCATAATTGGAAGAACGCAGTGTGATGTCAATGGCGCGTTTATGATAAGCATTGCGACGGAAGCGAAGAAGATGGGTTTAGTGGTCAATGAGGGCAAGACCAAGTATATGCTGTCATCTAGAAAGGACACCCAACACCGACGTCTTGGACAGAACGTCACGATAGACAGCTATAACTTTGAGGTACTTAAGGACTTTGTCTACCTAGGTGCCGCCATTAATTCAGAAAACGACACCAGCGCTAAAATCAAACGAAGAATAACTCTTGCCAATCGCTGTTTCTTCGGACTAAGAAGGCAATTGAGTAGTAAAGTCCTCTCTCGAGCAACTAAAGTGTCCCTGTATAAGACACTTATCATCCCTGTTCTTATATATGGCACAAAGACATGGACCTTGTCAAAGGTAGATGAGAATGCTTCGAAAGAAAAATTCTTCGGGTGAAGAAGATTCAAGGACGAATTGTACGGGCTGTACAGCGAGACTGATCTGCTTAAACGAGTCAAGGTCCAGCGGCTTAGATGGTTGGGTCATGTAGAGCGAATGGACAACAACGCTCCGGTTCGGAAAATCCTCGAATCCAATCCCGAGGGATGGCGCAGTAGATTAAGACCGCGACTCAGGTGGCGCACGCAAGTAGGAGAGGACCTCAACCAACTTGGCGTGCAAAACTGGAGTCAGCTAGCTATCGACCGAGCTGGCTGGAGAAGCATGTTGGTTGAGGCCCTGGTCCGACCCGGAATGTAGCGCCACCTTAAGTAAGTAAGTAAGTAAGTAAGAGTGTACGGGATAGTAAATCCGATAGGTCCCTTAACTTAAAGCGTATTATTCCACTTCGCACAAAATTTTGCCTCGGGGTAATACGGGTTTGTATTTGAATTGACCGGGATAAAGTAGCTAAGAGCAAAAAAAACAACACTAAGATAGTAGGTTTAGTTATTATGTGCGCAAAACTAAGTGAACTAAGTTTCCATCATCCTGTGTCACGAAGTGAAAGGCATCGTCAGCTATGAATTCATATAGTACATAGAAAGCTGAAATAAGTGCCCAATTTTTGGATCTTTGTTCTTCGGTACCTCAAAATGTTTTACCTTCAAGTAAAAAGCAATTGGAATCCATGCATTTAGCGCATCCATTAATTCTCGGAATATAACATCACACGTTGAAAAGAAGGTTTGAGATTTTTGACAATATGAAACAGCGGGATCTGCAAGCTTACAATAAGAAAAAAATGTATCAAAAAACACTAACATTTTTCAGCATTGATACCTTAAGTAGAATAACGATACGTTACCATATTTGATCTTTACTATACATGTTTTAGTAAAAGACAATTAGAATAGCATTTTCGGAATGCGTATATTTTGGAATAAAACTTAAAATTAATTAAATGAAAATGAAGAATTACTGGCATTTCTTACAGGTAACATTTCATCGCTGATTTTAATTTGCACAAATAACGGTATATTTAAGCTATATGGGAATTTTTGCTTTTTATTTTCAGAAATCTGTTTTCAGATGTGATATTTCAATTTGATTAGTCGTTTTTTTAGTGTCTGCATACAATACATAATACAATAAATAATAATAATAATACATAATACAATAAACAATGAAACTCGTTACAATCTGATTGTCTGGTTTAAAAGGTCACCAGTTCGTTGTACCTAAGCAAATTAATTTCATTTTATACTTTATGAGTCTCCTATTGTTAAAAAAAACCAGTCGAATAATATTTTCATATTACCCGATTTTTTCATTTTCAATTCCTCTTTGTCATTGTTTAAACGTCGTAGTAGATATTTGAACAAGTGAAAAAGAATTTTTCAGCTTCTTTTTCTAAATTGAAATACCAAAAATATGTTCTTTTCATTGATATGAATCAGTTAATAAACAAATAAGTAGGGTGGCACAACAACGCTATGGAAACTTCTGAGCAAGGCCAGGTTACCCCAAAAAACGTAATTTTTTGTCAATTAGTTTTATTTATAGAAAAAAACATGTTGAGTAATCAATTTTCTTACATATGAAAGCACATATATGAAATTATTTGAAAACATTTTTGTTTTTTTTTTTAATGGCGGTCCTGAAAAAGGCTGCTAAAATTCAACTGCTTCGTAGATGGATGACACCCTCATTTCAAAACTATTGCACTTATCGATATGAACCGAACGGCATTTTAATTTAATTACATGTCTGCCAAAAACTTGTAAATCTGTCAGTAAGGTACACCGAAGCTGAAGTCAACAACGCGACAAGGAAAGTGGTTCTACGAAAAAAATTAAAAAGAGACTATGGATTTCTTGTAACCTTTGTCCTCAGATTGTGGTATCCGTGGCCTGATGGTTTTAGTATGTCTGCCTGTTAACTTAGAGGTTCGAGGATTTGACAAGTCGTCCGTTAGTAAATGCCATGAAAAGCGCTTTTTCGTTCGGAACCGGCAGAAAATTGTATTATGTCCCTCCAATCCCTTACAAGATATGGTTTTGAGAAATGTGCTATAGGGCCTGGGGCTTCTCGCTCTGTTGTGCCACCCTATTTATTTATTTTATTTATATCCACAGAAAGAGACCACCTATTTTATTTAAAGCGGGTGCAAACCTCTGGAGAGTCGAAATGTACAAGTACAGTTCAAGCTATTCGAAGACGACTTAAAAATTGTCAATTGAACGAACAGCGCGTGTTGTCAAGTGGGCGATATGTATACTATACAACACCAGTGGTTTATGAAGTATTCATTAGGATTTGAGGAAGAACTAGAAACTTGGTTTAGACTTTTTACCCACAATAAATTTAAAAATTTCCTTCTAGGTCTTAACAGTAAAAGCTTTAAACTAGAACCAATATTGTTTGAAAATACATGCACACAATATAAGTCTTGCAGCGGATCCTATATAAAGACTCTGCCTCGAATATCAATTCAGAAAGCGGGCACTTGACTATGAGCGGGTTTCTCTGGATAAACTGAAAATCTTTAACCCGCGGAGGATCACTAACTTCTGATGTTATTAGTTCACGAGCAAAAGAACTGCATTGAGCTGCTCTTGAATCGGCGCAACCGGTGTTACTTAAACACTGCAGTACCCTTAGCTGCAAAAGCTCATCTTGCCATCTAACCTAATCTAATCTATTTGCGGTTGAAGATGAGTCATAAACGGCAGATCGGTGTGTGGGGAATATATAAAAAAAAAAACTAATATATTTAAACGCGAACAGAGCTTTAGCGTTTCTTTGGCAGGGCCGCCCGGACAACATAGTCTGACAAGACGGTTTTCCTGAGTTGAATCATATCAAACTTGGTTAAGAGCTGCGCATACATGGCAGACAAGGAAATAGAGAAAAGTAAAGATCACCAACGGTCATTGATTTCATGAAACATAAGTGTTTCAACAAAACATCAACAATTATAAATGCCAGAGAGACTTATTTCTGTCCGAAGAGTAAGAGAAGGATGAACAATTTCGTGTCCTTCCTTTTTCGACGCTTTTAGTTTAGTATTTTCTGCAAAAAAGTACCCAAACTCGGCGAGCCTCGAGTCTAATGCAATTCAAGGACCTATATAATTTTATACCCATTCCGAACGACTTAGTGAAAAAGCGATGTTCATTGTAATTGCTCTCGAAAAAAGGATCAGTTGGAAAAAAACTCTTATATTTCTCGTCAAGACATAAGAAATTAATTTAAAAAAAAGATCTCAACTTTCTTTTTTTGCAAACCTTTAATTTTAAAAATCGAATTGTTTTAATTTCTATCAATCCATTATCAATTTTACCAGAATTGATTGAAAACATTTGTCATTTTATTCAATTTCAAAAAGTTGGCTGAATTAATCGAGTTCAAATTGGACATTATTTCCACCCATCTATCATCTGGCTGAGCTTCTGTAAAGATTATGTACGTTAATTATCTGCCTACAGAAAAACTCTAATCATTGGAGGTACCCTTACAACAAAAGGTTTTGAATCTCACTTACCTACACTACCTAGTGTACTTTTTCACTTTTAATATGATAAACTCACTGAGGAGGCGTTACATTGGCAGAAATTATGTCAAGAATATCTTCTTTTCGCAAGTAACAATCAGTCATCATTCGAATTGTAAGATTTATTGTTTTTTACCATTTTTGTTGTTAAATCACAAACAGCAGCGACCTCATTTCCGTTAAGCTATACAAATTACTCGTATAACTCTATACATAGTTCAGTAGAATGACGAACGATCTTCAAAAACGGAAGCCTCGTTTCGTGCATCGCTAACTTTGATCATCAGTATTCGATGAGCTGACTTTTTGGGCATTGGACAGTGATGAACGCAGACATTCCGCATTCGATTATGCCAGAGCGTGGGCACCTTGAGGCTCATGTAGATAACTTAATCTAGGAAAAAAATAATTCGTGTTTTTGTTTATTAGAGTCAGACAGATGAGCCCATAAAATGTTGTCATTAATTTTACTGTTATTGGCGTGTCAACTAATTGGAAATGGAAATGAGAGTGTTGGGCAGACGAGTTCCCCCAAATCGATCATACGGCGATCAGTAATTTTGACAAGCAGAACTGATGCTTTAGGAGTCATTAAATTTACCGGATCACTAAAGTGTTCATTCCGGTGGCACTAAAGAGATTTGTTTTACTTATGAGCTTGTGCTTGTTTGTTTTTAGAGCCATGAACAAATTGGATATTTACAACTACTGAGTTTTAATTTTATGTTTGATGGCTAATGGCCACTTATGGGTCGTTCTGCTCACAATAAATGAACTTTTGCTAACTAATAATGTAGTATGAATCTAATGTGGCAGATGGAAGGGTTTACACCTTCTTAGACACGGTTATGAGAATAAACTGAATTATTAGAGGTCACTGGACGCTCAGAACATACTCGTATGTAGAAACCTGTCGAGTAAATCAAGTTTATGTCAAGTTTTTTTTTGCAAAAAATCGCAGAACAAATGTGTCTCAAATAAGTATACACTGGTGACTTGTTGCACGGTCCAATAGGAAGGTCAATGTAAGCCTTTGACCTCCATTTGACGGAAGCACGAAAATCGGCTTGAAGAGCTTATAAAATGACAAAAAAGGCCTATCTGCCCGTTAGAAGTTAAACGTCTTTAGCAAAGGAGAACAAGGTTAGGTAAGGTTAGGTTAAGGTGGCTGTCGCCAACGCACAACCAACGCACTTAGACCAATAATAAGTCCATTGTGATACCACAAGAAAATTAAGGAGTTGCCTCTTATTTAAACCATTTTGAGCTTTCTATAAAGCAATGAAGACTATGAAAGTATATGTTTCTAAGATCACCTGGATCGTCGAAAAAGTACTCTCCCAATAATGTTTTGCGTCTTTGAGAGAGGGCAGGGCATGTACAATGAAGATGTGGAATGGTTTCTTCTTCTTCCTCATCCATGTAGCTTCCACAAAAATCGTTCGATGGAACATTGAGCCTTGTGGCATGTCTACCCATGAGGCAGTGTTCGGTTATAACACCAATTAAGGAGCTAAAGTGCAATCTACTTAAGGATAACAAACCCTTGGTATACGTTTTAAGTCTAGCTTTGGCCAGATCTTTTTGGTAAACATGCAAGTCGTGGTGTTTGTCCATCTACTATCATTATCTTTATAGCTTCTTGCTTTAGCATAAGTCTGCACTTAGCCATAGGCATTTGTAATTGTTCTTTTGTTTGGTGACATTGGCATGAGGGTTCCTTTCCTGGCGAGTTCATCGGCCTTACAGTTTCCTGGAATGTCTCTATGCCCCGGCACCCAAAAGATGTGAATGTTAAACTGTTCCATCATCTCCATAAGAGACGATCGACAGTCGTGGACGATTACAGAGTTTTGTAGAAAAATTAAGAAGTGACTTAAGTGCTGCTGAAGATATTACGTTTTCTCTGAGCCACGATAAAACCTCTTTGATCGCCAGGATTTCCGCTTGGAATACGCTACAATGGTTAGGGAGTTTAAAGGACAGACTAACATTTAGTTTTTTTGAGTTATATACCGCCTCCTACTCCGTCTTCAGTTTTCGAAGCGTCTGTGTAAAAATTAACTGAATCATTTTTTAAGAAATCCGCATCGTGACTTGGAAGTTCTTATCGAAAGTAACATGGGGAGTGGTGTAGTCGGAGTGCCTTGGTATTGATTCGAATAGGTTCAGAATGGTAGAGTGACCGATTGAGTTATTGGTCCATTGGGAGGTGTCTTAGAGATGAAATGCGCCACCGATTGTTTACTATAAATGTCGAAGGGTAAGAGATGGAGGAGCATGTTCAATGCAGCCAAGGATGTTTCGCAAAGAGCTCCACTCACACATGTGCTAGCTGATCTTTGGACTCCGCTTAGTTTATCATGATAAGTCGTTTTTTTTCAAGGCTGTCCACCATATATATATAGTATATTGAGGGCGGTTTGCATAATTTCCGTTAGGATTTGAGCATGTTTGTCTGATACCACGATAGCTACGTCATCGGCGTATGCAATTATTTTGACTCCCTAAGCTTCCAGGTCCATAAGTAGTTTGTGGACAACTATGCTTCAAAGGAATGGGGAGAGGACTCCACCTTGCGTTGTTCCTCTACTGACAGTTCTTTTAGTAGAGAAACCTCCTGTGGTTGAATTGATTACCCTGCTACTTAGCATGAGGGTAATCAATTCGACCAGTGAGCTGTCTATTTTAAGGTCAATCAATGCTGTTGTAATTGCAGAGTTACTGACGTTGTTAAAGGCTCCCTCGATATCGAGGAATGCAACTAGAGTGTACTCTTTGTGAAGAAGGGAGTATTCGATAGTACCCACCAGTGAATGTAAGGCAGTATCTACTGATTTTCCCTTGCAGGAAGCAGGGTGTGATGGGGAGAGATGGTTTGATTCTATACCGTTTCTCAAGCGCATATCAATCAATCGTTCTAGTGTTTTAAGAATGAATGATGATATAGACTAATCGGTATGAGGTCTTTAGGATTAACTTCGGAGCATTTAGCTACTTTGGGTATGAATAGAATTTCGACTTCTCTCCATTTTAAGGGAATATACATAGTTCATAAGAGAACAAAAGGAGCTCCATATTTCATCCCGAGTGGCACAAGCCACAACTCTTTAACTGTAAAAGAAATGATAAGTTAGTAAGGTATACTGTAACATTCTAATCGTGAAAGAATTTTTCAAACCGGTCGCGGTCCAGTAGTTTTTCAGTTCTCATTCCCGTGGAAATATCGGGATGAATTATAATTTATGCCAACGGATCCCGTCACGTTTTACTAGTAGAATTTTTGAAATTAGCTCTGTAGTTTTTGAGCTTCCTCTCTCCTTCCTGTGAGGTTATGGGAATGGAAGCTCTAAAGACAGTGGAAATAAGTTGTCACAAGACTACACAAATTTCATTTTAGAATGTCAATAATCTTGAACTTCGAAAGAGAAATCGCTCAAATTTAATTTGAAAACAAACGCATCCACAGTAAAAAGTAAAATAATGCGCTTAAACTGTTAATTGATAGTGAAACGATTGTATGTGGTGAAATCAATAAACAATTCTCGAGCCTAGTCGAGCGTAACAATACGAGACGAGACTTAAAAGAGACAGTGTATAGGTTCCTTATTTAAGTTTTACTCGTTCATTTTGAAACGGTTAAATGTGAAGGGCTTTGTAAACACTTAAAATTGATCTGAGCAAAACTTGGTGTGACGACGCACTTTTGATTTTAGTGAGATGAAATGTTTTAGTGCCAATCGAACTCGCAGATGAGTAATATACGATCAATCGGAATCTGGTATTGAAATACTCTAGCCAATTGGTTGAAAAGCCTTTGAGGAGAAACCATATTATGTAAAGCTTAAACGATATACACTGATCATATTTCTTATGTTATCTTATATACTCTACAGTGGGAAGTTGAGAAGGAGAGTTTCGCCATTTATCATAAAATAAATGCTATGGCGAAATGTTAATAGCCTATGTCAGACTTTTCGGTGTATTATAGTTTTTGGAGCCCGTAGCTTAAAATTCTTTAATTTTTCATAGGGTGGCCCCGAGTTGCATATATTGCAACTATATAAACTGTGAGAATTGGAGGGGACTTAAAATTTTCTGCAAATTCCTAAAGGCTAATCGAGAAAGTGCTTTCCATGGCAATTAATTTACTATTGGAGCAATTGCCAATTCCTCTCGGAGAGTGACACCCGTGTAAAAACATTTTTTGGTTTCTGTTGAAATTCGAATCACTAACAGGCACACAAAACTAACCTACTGTTTCTTTTGAAGGGCAAATAACTGAATTTTTTTTTATTAAATGATTCATAAAAATGAAAACAACACAATTCTGGAAATTCTTTTCAAAAATGAGGTTTTAAAAATTGTTTCCACACTTGATCAAATATTTGCATTGCTTTAACAGTGACAAGAAAGAATCGAAAATATGAACTCATATCGGTTTGCCAGAAAAAAATTTTGTGTCTTTTTTGTTGAAAAACAATACGGGAGTAGTTATTTAGAAATGAGATTAATTTGTAGGTGCAAACTACTGGTGACATTCTGAATGAAGCAATGCGATTGTGACACATTGTATATTGTGTAAATAGACACTAAATAATATCAAACACAAAATACCAACGGAATTTGAATAGCTTCACTGAAATCTAAGAAAATAGCATTAGTGCACGTACAGAATTCATCTGTTTGTTTGATATTGACTAAAACATTATTTGTAATGTGTAGAAGTAAAGCAAACTCAGTTTGTTTGTGACATTGTTAAGAAATTTGTCATTTTCTTTTTCATAAATGTAGATACATTATATTATGTAGGTACTAGTCGAAGTTCGGTTCTAGAAGAAGATATACCCACTATACACACACGTGGATTATGCTTAGTACGGACATTAGTTTTCTATTTTTTATAACAAAATAATTTGTTTTGTAGATGATATCGTATTAAAAGGGAAGCACAGCACAAAGAGAATATGGAATTATGTGTAGTATATTCGATGTCATTCTTTCGCCAACTTAATTCCATACATTTACATACATATGTATTTTAATCTACATCGTGATTCATTTTCGTTTCATGGAGTTTCAAATCACAACGATTTTAAAGAAGTTTCATTTTAAAAAACCACGAAAACTATTTTTTTTGTTCGTTGTTCAAATTTATTCTAAAAATACTGTGGAAATGCCCGTTTTTAAAGTGTTCTTGGTGTACCTATGTGTTAAAAAATGGTGAAAATTTATAAGCCACATAATATCGTAACGTAACAGTTGCGTACGTCATCGGGCACACATTTGTATAGCAGCGTCGTGTTTTCATTTTTCTTTAGTTCTACGCATTTGTTGACAACTACAAGCCCAATATGCGCAATGTGCTCAAGGGTATGGCCTTATGACTCCGTCACGTGTTCGTCTTCAGTGGCCACAACTGACAACTCGATAAAAACATATGTATTCTTATGGGGAATGGCCCATAAGCAACGTGCGTGACTTGATTTATGCTCAATTTAGTTTGCCAATTATTAATGGGAGAATTGAAGCCGCACGACTCCTGGGCACTGCGTAAGTTCGGTAAACTGGCTAATAACGAATTTCCTGTTGACACCGATTTTTACATAATTTCGAGTTTTAAGCAAGCCTGTGAGTTACCTCCAAGATCGGACGATTGAACACCGCTGGACTATTTTTTGTAGAATAATGTGAAGTCGCTCGTCTACGTAAATAAGCCAGAGACGATTGAAGTGTTGAAAGAAAATATTCGGGGCGTTATAACTGACATACGGCCTCATATGCTGCAAAAAGTGGTCGAAAATTGGGTTTCTCGGCTAACAATTGTCTGAAATCATTTTCGAATCATCAAAACAAACCCTCGTTTTAATAATAAAGCTAAGTTCTTGATCATAACATTAAATTGCATTCGTTTTATTTCTTCTTGAAAATAACACATGAAGCAAAAACACTGACAAAACAACCTTCCCCGGTACATTTTTTGTCATATACAATACTACTAAACTAATCAATTGTTTTACAGACTACAGTGCCCTCGACTTTCATATTCGTTTCTATTCTTCGAAAATAAAATTAGAAGAGCAACGAATATATTTTACATTACTAAATTCTGATTTTGGCAGCATTGCCCAACGGTGACTACAAAACAGCGTAGAATGTAATGCTTCCAAAACTCAAAAGCCCAAATTTATAGTCAGTGCGTCAGTGTCGGCTCTTGTTAACATCACTCTTAATGTAAATTGGGGTCATCAAATACAAACGATTTATAAACACCACACTGACTGGTGGCAATTTTAAAATGGACTTTGTTAAAATGAATATCACTGTTCATGAGCTTACATTAACGAAACTGAACTGCTTTCAATACTCGGTACGTGCATTAGAAACCACAACTTGGGAATAAAACTTTGACTTGGCATCACCAAAAATGACATCCCCAAAAACTGCATCACCAAAAATGTTGCAAAATGCTGTTGCAAAAGATGGAAACAATGTGGTTGGTTGTAATTTCACATATAACCTCAAGGCAGCTAGCTTCCAGATAAAACTTAGAGGCTGAAACAAAAGTAGATGCTCGGAGCGGGATCTACTTTTCTTTCAAAACATATCTTCCTTTTAAGTCCAACTAAGTTCAACTACCATATTTTTAAACGTCCTCTTCCATCTTATTTTCGCACAGTATTCAGAAAAGAACTTTGCAAATTTGGAGATAAGAACATCGTTAAACAACATTGAAACATCAACATAATGTTTTTGTCTCTCTTGATTTGGATGCTTTTCTTACAAATAAAGCTCTAAACGTTTTAGTCACTGGCATCCCCCTTTTTAACAATTCAACCGCAATACTTGCGAATGCTCATCAGTTTACCCTTGGCCCCAATTTCAGACGTACTGTGAGATGTAGGGACTCCTCATTTAGTCGAACTACTCGAATGTGGAATGCATTATCAAGCTTTTTCATTACAATCTCTAAAAATTCGGATCTTATGTGCAACGTGATGTCCTTCGAAATCCTCTTCTACTAGCGAAACACGTGTACGAAACGAAATTTTGCACAGAGATAGTCTAGAACCTGGGGAAGTACATAGCCTATATAGTTTATTTTTTATCCTAATATTCACATGGGAACGTGAACGTAAACAGGAACTTAGAAACTATTGCACCGATTTCAAAAGTTCTGCCGCCGTTAGAATGCTACACTATCCCCGAGTAACTTAAACTTTCATTCATTCCTATATTCCTACAAGAAGGGGAGGAATTACTAATATTATAAGTGCAAAAGTAGCTCTGTCTGTCTGTTTTTCGTTGTTACCTCCCAAACATTTGAACCTATTTATATGAATTTTGTTACAGAGAGGGAGCGTAAAAGTAACTTTAAAACGTTAACGCGGACGAAGTCGTGGGCACCGGGTACAGCTAGTAGTATTAAGTGCGCCCAAATTATATAAAAAGACCGAAGCTTGCGGAGCTGTAAAATTTTGTTTACGCTACCCTCACTAGTCCTAACCACAAATCAGAAAGCTAGAACAACGTACGTACATCTCGATTGTCTATTTTAGTGTCTAGTTCTATTGGCTTTAAGTGAAACTCAAAACTAGCTTTTACTGGGATTCATTTTTCATCGTTAAAAGACACCAATCAAGTCAATCCATTGAATAGAGAAGTTTTGCTTCCTATTTCCGTAAAAAAAAGTTCATTATAATCATTAAGTGTGTTTAATGAAAAAAGAGCAGAGCAGCGCAGCTCAGAGCAGAGCAAGAAACATGAAAAATGTCAGGCAACTTAGAGCAGAGTCAGCTGGTGACAAAAGTCAGCTGATAAGAAAGCAACATACATTTTGTGACCTTTGCTAGTTTGCAAAATTATGTTTGGTATCCAATTATAATCCTTACTAATATTATAAATGTGAAAGTCACTCTGTCTGTCCGACTTTCTATGTTACCGTCTCCCGCCCAAACTACTAAACTGATTGATATGAAATTTTGTACAGTGATAGTCTAGAACCTGAGGAAGGACATAGGCTATATATTTTTTCCCTATATTCCCACGGGAGCAGGTACGTATACGGGAACTTTGACACTACAGCACCGATTTCAAAAATTTTTCCACCGTTGGAATGCTCCATAATCCCGGATTAACATTAACTTCAACTCATCCAAATATTCCCAAGAAACGGTCACCATATTCCTACGGGAACGGGAGTCCTTACTGATATAATAAGTGCGAAAGTAGCTCTGTTTGTTCGCCTTTCTATGTTACCATATCCCGCCCACACTAATGAATAGATTTAAATGAAATTTTGTACAAAGATAGTCTAGAGCCTGAGGAAGGACATAGGTTATATATTTTATCCCTATATTCCCACGGGAATGGGAACGTATACGGGAACTTAGAAGCTACAGCACCGATTTCAAAAATTCTTCCACCGTTAGAATGCTACACTATCCCTGAGTAACATCAACTGTAAGTCATCCCCATTATTCCTACGGGAACGTTCACCACATTCCCACGGGAATGGGAGTTTTTATTAATATCATAAGTCTGAAATGAAATCTATCTGTCTATTTTTATTTGTTATCAAAAACCGCCCAAACTATTAAACCTATTTATATGAATTTTGGTACAGAGATATAGTCTTGAGCCTGAAGATGGACATAGGCTATGTATGTTATCCCTGTATTCCCACAAGAAAGCAAACGTAAACGGGAACCTAGAAACTTCTGAACTGATTTCAAGAAGTATTTCCCCGTTAGAAAGCTACACTATCTCAAAGTAAAATTAACTTTAATTTATCCTCATACTCCCATGGGAACGGAAGTACCTATTTACTAACATTATAAATCCGAAATCAGCTCCGTCTGTCTGTTTTTCTTTTTTACCATCTACCGCCCAAACTATTGAACCTATTTGTATGAATTTTGGTGCAGAGATAGTCTTGAGCCTGAAGAAGGACATGAGCTGTATTTGTTATCCCAATATTCCTACGGGAACGGCAACGTAAACGGGAACCTTGAATCTACTGGACCGATTTCAAAAGTTCTTTCATCATGTGGTGATTTCTGTCAAATTGTCTATTACTCAGTTGACCTGAGAAGAAATGTCTATCTTGATATTCAAATAAATATTGGCAATCAGTAATGCGTGTGTGAAAAGTCGATTTCGGCCCCGACTAAAGAAATAGTTAACCATATAAACTAATAAATTATGTTTGACGTATTGGGGGATTTTGTCGAATGTCTATCAGTAGACAATATTATGGACACTGAGAAAGTCACATCACACCCTATAGAGTTTCTCAATTCCTTAGAATTATCAGCAGTGGCTGCAAGTTGGTGTTCCAGTGCCAATAATGAGTATTCTAGAATTGTACACAGCTACAAATTACACATCTGTGATGGGACATTATAAAAGTTTTAATAATGACTGGAACAGCGTAATTAGAAAACTATTGATTCCCCGTATTTCTTTAATTCCCACTGATTTGTCACTTTAGTTTAAAAGAGTGTATCAAACTCGCAAAACCTTTTTAATTGACAAAAAAAAGGAAAAAGTAAGAACGCCGTGTGCAAAAATGTACTGAAATAAAATAATTTACTAAAACGCATGAATATGTCTTATTTGCAAAATAAGTATTCTAAAAAATTAAAAATGCTGCCGAAAGTCACTATCAAGTAACGCGGACGAAGTCGCGGGCACAGCTAGTAAAAATATATATTCGGAAACAATCAAAACTAAACTAACATGCGATGTTAATTCAATTGATTTTAAGTTAAATTCGATTCCAATTAGATTGTAAAACGCAAAATATAAACAAAAATATTTGAATCAAATGTCAACAGCTGATTTTGACACTTTGCTCCACTCTACTCTTACTCAAAAGTAAGTGCAGAAAATGCTGCTCTAAAAGCTCTAGAGCAGGTCATTAAACACAAAAAAGTTCTTGCTCGGAGTAGAAAAATTGTCATTAAACACCAAAAAGCTGCTTTTTTCTGCTCTAGATCGATCTAGAGCAGGTCATTAAACACACTTATTGGTAATTCACTGATTAGGCTTCCTTACAATGAATTCTATGGCAGAAAGTTGCCCCGTTTTTGGAAAAACAGTACATTGATGTGATGCAGACAACTCTGTTGTCTTCTCTTTAAAAAATTTACCAAAAAAGTCACTAATTACTGAATGCGTCAAGCGAGTTAAATTTAAAAGTTTTAAAAGTAGCCATTGTATTGTAGTGAACGGATTGAATGAAAATAGGTACTCAGTCTATTTGTGAAACTACTGTTCAACGAATCTTTTTCTCATTTCCCATATTAGGATGATATGTACTTAGGTAAGTATTTGAAACGACAGACGTTAGACGTCCATTATACAATGGACAATCTTTAATTCTTTCGACTTTACCTATACGCTTTTAATTATTTTTGCACCATACAATGAAGTGAGAACACGTTAACAAAAAAAACAAAACCCAAAGAGTTAGATTGCTCATCATTAGCTTTTTCTGTGTTAAATGAAAACAGGTTAATGTACTTAAAAAAAGGAAGATAAAAACTTACTTTGAATCAGAGTTAAGAAAAATGTTTGATGGGTTTGGACATGTTAATTTGAATATTAATTCTACGGAAAGTTTCCCACCGTCAACTCGGTACTTTTAAGTTTGATAGTAGTTTGTTGCAATAAATGGAAATTTACTTCACATCTTATTTGGAATAGAGTGTACACGTACGTACAAATATAATAAATTTTACTAGTAAAAGCTTAAGTCTGACTAATTAATTTAAGAGAACCTACGTCAATCGCACATAAGTCATCAACAAGTCAAACATAAATCGGACCACACTTATCTCAGTGAAAATATTTACTTATTTTTTTAGTTCAATATTTTTGTGTACAAAAATAATTTTCATCTTTTTCATTGCTATTTTGCCAAAATGACGAGCCTTCAAAATATATAATCGCCCCTCGAGTACATTGATTCAACGGCCCTTGTCTTTATCAACACCAACTTACCCGCGTTCTTTCGCACGTTCTGTTTCCGCAATTCGTGCCTTAATAGCTTCTCTGGTATTTTTATGTAAATGTATAAAATTGATATTTTTTTTTTTTTTTGCCGAGAGTTTCTTAATTAGTTTGTTTTTTATAAATTTTTGCTGTTATTTCTTCAAAACAAAAAACTCAATCTTGCTTCGCAACTTAGCACTTTTCTTTTCAATCACTCTAATCACTTTTTTTACAAATCCGTACGATCGTTAGTCACACTCTTCGAGTAGATGTCTTTTGCTTTGGGCTATGGTTTACTCAGACTTTTTCTTTCACTGAAATAACTAATAGAAAAAAGTAAAAAACAAATTCAAAAGTTTTTTCCTCCAACCAGTTTGTATATACAATGTGCGCCATGAAGCTATAGTGAAAACGACATTTTATTTCTTTTTACATTAATTATGGACGTCACGTGGGAATGCGGACAACAAGAAGTGCAATTTTTTATCCATAAACATATTACAGAGGCGCGGGCGCGCATTAAGGTAAACAAAGACTTGGCCTAAAGTTTGCTTTCCAGTGCGTACAAGCACAAGAGGCTAACGAATAAACGGGTCTACAAAAGCAAACCAAAAAGAAGAAATTCAATGCGCAGCATATGCACCGAGGAAATCACTTTCCAATGGAAAATTGGTATTCTGAGCGGTATTCGCGCAAAGTCACAGTCATGTCAAAAGAGTGGTTGCAGTGGCTGAACGATGAAGCCAGGCCCAGAGGGAATGATTTAACAATTTTTTTATGGAAATACATTGAAATTTATGGCGAAACTGTTGCCATCCTACTTCTGGTTGACCAGTCTTTTAGTGTTTCTTCTTTTTGCTTAAAAATTTTTCAGGACTGGTTATACCAGATCGAGGAACTTCATTCTTTTTCTAGTTTTAAGAATTCGATCGGATGATGCGCCAGAGAAAACGAATCACTCAGAACAAAAATAATTTAAAATCGTCTCAATAGCGATAACCCCGATCGTTTGCATAATGTGCAAAAGTTCTAAGGTCATTTTATAGCGGTTCAATTATATGTCCAATCCTAACGATAACAAATAAGCTTATTCAATTAATCTACCTCAAGTCAAGATTCTCGTCGGGAAACTTCACTTTGTTAGAGAAAATGGACACAACAATCAACAACCGAAAAGCACTTGGTGATTCCGCTTTCCGACCGATTCTAATAGAAGCCGCAATGAAACTAACTTTGAGCCTAGACATCGGATCATTTCCAGGGCCTGGCCAGTGCCGATGCCGATATCGATTGGAAGGAATGGTAGAATCAACTCACCACACTTGTGCCAAGATGATCTTAACGGTAAGCGGGGAAGAGACTAAGTGAACCAATAAAGCCTACCATCAGCTGCGTACATACAACCTGTTTGGGATGTTGTGGACTGGATTTTTTTGTTTACAAGTTGGATTTGACGTTGCTCTTGCTACTTGTGACGTTGTGACGTTGTGAGAAAGCCAACAGATTTAATAGCATGTGCATGTTGAATGTCGGTGTGGTGAATTAAGTTAAGCTTTCACGAACTGAAGTTATTTTGTTTTTGTTTTCTTGTTGGTATTTTGCATGCATGCGAAAATATGCGCGAAATGTTAGAAATGACTTCTGAACCTCAGTTAAACGTGACATGCTTCCGGCTAACTGTGTTGGTAAGTCAAGTGCAGTTTTTTTTTCTATGATTAAAGTAATTACATCGATCAACTACATACTAGTAGAATAGTAGGATTACGGTAATAAATTGGGCACTGTCTGTTTGCGACATGCGATTGCGATGGTGTATCCGAAAAGAGTATAGTTTTGTAACTAACTAACTTGTACATGCGAAATATGCACGCTTTCACTAGATAGAGGAGTAGAATTTGAAGTGTTGTTGTCAATCAAATGCGCGAACGAATGAATAGGCACACAAGCTCATGGTTTTTGAAAGAGAAAAGTGTTAAGAAAGAGTGTCTTTGTTCTAAAGCTCATTGGAAAAAAACATGTTAGCTGAAGGATAGCGACTTGTAATACCTGTTATATACAAGAACAGCTTACTTTATGAACTTTCAATCTTCTCTAGAAAGAAAAAGTCGTTTAGCAATAACAAAGGCAGACTTTAATCAGCCTTTCCTTTGATTCCAAATTGAAGAAGCAAACAAAAACCAAGTACTAGGGAAATAGACGAGAAGAACTACTAGGGTTGGGGAACAAGAACAATAAAAATAAAAATAAATAGGTTGGCGCAACAGAGTGAGGAGCCCCTGGGCCTAGCGCATTTCTCACAACCATGCCTTGTGAGGGAGTTGACGGAACCTACAATTTTCTGCTGGTTTCGAACGGCTAATCGAGAAAGCGATTTTCAGGGCAATGGATTTACCAACGGAGGGCTTGCCAATTCCTCGCGAAAGGCGATACCCGTTTAAAAAAACTGTTTGCCTCTGTTGGAATTCGAACCACGAACCTCTGAGTTACTAGACAGACATGCTAACCGTAACCATCACCCCACGGCTACCTACCATAACAAAAATAATAAGCATTTATTGCATTTTATTGGCAAGTCCTTCGTAAGTTATTTTAGTGCCTTCATAAGTTATCAAAGGCAATTTGTTGATCACCTCCATTCCACTCAAGATACGGTTGAGCGAAACGCTTTTGGTCCCGGGTTCTCCAAGCTCTATTGTGCCACCGTATTTATTTATTTTCCTGTTTTTATTTCCAGTTATGCGAACCTAATATTTTTAATTAAGGGGGGATGCTGCTCTAGAGCGTAAAATGTGCATAATTTATGAATTTTTTGTGACTCAACAAAAAGATCAATCGAAAATCTGTGAAAGAGGTTTTATAATTTAGGCTTATACAAATACTATTTTTATTTCGTTTCAATTAAATTTAAAATGGCGGCTGTCCATCATTTTTTCGGAGGCACCTCATTTTTTAGACGGGTCCATGGCCGAAGATGTAACCTCCTTAATTTTGGTCCTGAAAAAAAATCCCGAAAATTTTTAGTTTCTATATAAGAACAGCAAGAATCGTACGTAGGATTTTTTCGATACCTATTTTGTTTTTTCGCGAAATGGTGCACGTTTGAACAAAACGTTAAAATTTTCACTATAAAAAAAAACGACAAAATTGTTGATTAAAAAAAAAAACCATGCAGCATAAAAAAAAATCCTGAGTACGTCTCCTGAGAAAGATATTTCGAATGTACTGTCAAAATTTCGTATAGCTCATTGATGATTTGTTCGAGTTATGTTTTCGGCCAGCTCAAAAAAAGTGATTTCGAGAAAAACGCGTTTAAAGTTTTAAGTACTATAAAATCATACGGCATACCTGAGGGGCGCTGCCGCAGAATGGAAAGTTTTTGCATTTAGACATATTTGCCGGCATCCATTCTTTGGTATGTTATTTTTAAGACTCTAAAGTACCTTTTAAGACAAAAAAAATTTTCGGTTTCTTCAAAATTCTAGACCAGCTTCCCCCTTAAACGAACTGCAGTACCCTTGCTTTGTGCTTTGTTGCATTACAGTTCGTCTCTGTAAATACTGCCATTCTGTCATACTAGAGTTTTTCTCCCGTGCAGTTGAAAATTGGTGAATATGTGGGTTTTCAGACGTTCACACAAACACAAGAGATGCGACACTTTAATTAGACTTATTCTTCTTTAATTAGTGCAATTGTAAAGGTTTCCCTCTTTAAGGATCGGTCAAACGGTACTGAGGTTAAGGCATGCTTTCTTCCGAGTAAATCTTGCAGATCAGCTGGTGCATTCTCCTTTCCAACTAATCTCCAGATGCTTTGAAAATGTCGGCGTCGAGGCCCTGTGCATATGCAGTGATATTTGAGTTAAGCTTACACCTGCAGAAGTAGTCTTTCTAGATTCCTAGAAGCGATGGCGGTTCTACCTCTATGTTTGCTTGAAAGTCTTTTTTAGGCTTGGTTAGAGGTTTAATGATCTTTTCACATTTAAGTACAACTTTAGAAACTCATTCCTATTGTAACGTGCGCTTAGTTCGCAAAATAAAACTTCACCTTTCAATTTATTTCTATCACTTTTATTCAGTATCTATACTTAATTCGATCTCAACTCGACTTGTGCACTATCACTTGTATACAACAATTTACTCTTAACTTTATCACTCTATAATCAAAACTGACTGCTCGTTGCGTCAGCGGCCTATTTATATAGAACAAGAACAACACACTGGCTTACAAGCAATGCCACTAATTTATACCATTCCATTATAGTGTTGCCAGTTGTGTTTATGGTTAAACGTTTTCAATTAGGAAATTGGTATAAATGTTGGGTGTTCATTACACTGCCCCCTCCTTAAGATTGTTCGTCCCGAATAATTCCATCTGCAGCCTCGCCACTATATCGATGCAGCCGGTCACAAGGCACTACTTTTAACTTGCCTCTTAGTCCTCTTTGGATGCGGTAAACTACGTCGTTAATCCTCGTGACAACAGTATAAGGACCTTCCCAGTTCTGCTGAAGTTTCGGTGACAATCCCTTTTGACGATGAGGATTATAAAGCCACACACGATCTCCTGCTTGGAATCCTGCCGTTGTCGCTTTTGTGTCGTACCGTGTCTTCATCCGGTCGCTGTAGGTTTT
Source organism: Melanostoma scalare (assembly GCA_949752695.1). Taxonomy (NCBI): domain Eukaryota; kingdom Metazoa; phylum Arthropoda; class Insecta; order Diptera; family Syrphidae; genus Melanostoma; species Melanostoma scalare. The sequence continues at coordinate 10,842,212 of OX456985.1, forward strand.
CATCCGTTCCCTTGTTCTTTTATGGATGTCAGCGAGTCTCTCCTTGAGGTCGTCCACATACTCGTTTGTGTCCTGTGGCTCCTCTGTGGGGCACCCAAATTTAAGTTCGCTGGGCAGCCGCATGGTTTTCCCGAACAGGATGTCAGATGGTGTTTGTCCTGTCGAGCTATGTACTGCACTTCTATAGGCCATCAGGAATAGGGGTACGTGCCTATCCCAGTCTCTTTGGTAGTCGCCTACGACCTTGGTGAGGTGTTCTTTCAAGGTCCGGTTGAATCTTTCAACCATCCCATCAGATTGTGGATGAAGCGGTGTGGTTCTGGTCTTCTTGATGCCAAGTAGTCCGCACACTCCTTGGAAGATGTTTGACTCGAAGTTCCTCCCTTGGTCGGAATGGAGTTCCATAGGCACGCCAAACCTACTAACCCAGTTAAACACAATCTGGTCGACCACCGTTTTGGCTTCTTGATTTGGGATGGCATACGCCTCAGGCCATTTGCTAAAATAGTCCATTACAACCAGAATGTACTTGTTTCCAGCGTTGGTCTCTGGAAAAGGCCCAGCCACATCTACTGCAATCCTCTCAAAAGGCGATCCAACGTTGTACTGATGCATCTTACCTTGAATCTTCCTACCAGGTCCTTTGGTTGCAGCACACTTGTCGCATGTTCGGCACCACTTCTCCACGTCATCTCTAGCATGTAACCAGTAGAACCGATGTCGCACCTTCTCCAGTGTTTTGTTAACTCCCAGGTGGCCTCCAGAAGGTCCGTCGTGCATCTCCCGAAGAACTTCACTGACTTTCGATTGCGGTACGATCAGCTGCATCACATATGATTTACCGTCAGCGGACTCCCATCTTCGCCTGAGGACACCTTCTTGCACATATCGTGAGTCCCACTGTGCCCAATAGGCTTTGAGAACTGGACTCCTGTCAGAAATGTCTCCCCATTCAGGTTTCTCTTCATTTTCTTTCCATGCGAGAATGGGTTCGACATCTGGATCCTCCTGTTGAGCGGTCCTCACTTCCTCATTGCTCCATCCGCATATGGGGTCAGCTCTTAGTCACTGAGCGGTAATATTTTCTTTGTTTTCTTGTCGCCTACAATGCTTGCAATCCTCTTTGCAAGGTCTTCGGGACAATGCGTCGGCGTTTGAGTGCAGCTTTCCTCTGCGGTGTTGAATCTGGTAATCATAAGTCTGCAGTCTTTCTATACACCTTGCGACTTGACCTTCTGGATTTTTGAAGTTCAACAGCCAGTTCAGAGCACCATGGTCTGTCCGCAGAAGGAATTTCTGTCCATAGATGTACTTATGGAAGTGCTTTGTTGCCAAGATAAGAGCTAGCAGTTCCCTTCTGGTCACGCAGTAGTTTCTTTCAGGCTTCGAGAGGACCTTACGGTAATATGCCACCACTTTCTCTTCGCCATCATGCACTTGGGATAGTACCGCCCCGATTCCAACGTTGCTTGCATCTGCGTCGATGATGAATGTTTTGCCAGGTGTTGGATGTGCCAGCACTGGAGCGTTACAGAGGCGGTATTTGAGTTCCTGAAAAGATTTTTCACACTCACCTGACCATTTGAACTGCTTCCCTTTTTCGGTGAGCTGATGCAAACTTTTTGCAACTCCAGCAAAGTTCTTAACAAAACGTCGGTAATATGTGGCAAGACCAAGAAAGCTTCGGAGTTGATGTTTGTCCTGTGGTGTTGGCCAATTTTTGATGGAGTCAACTTTTTCAGGATCAGTCTTCACTCCTTGGGAAGAGATGATGTGTCCCAAATACTTAACTTCGGTTTTGAAAAGTGCACATTTTTCTGGATTCAGTTTAAGGTTAGCCTCTCGAAGTCTCTGAAACACGGCTTTTAGATTCTTGCAATGTTGGTCAAATGTTTTCCCGTAAACAATGACATCGTCCAAGTAGACAAGGCACGCTTTCCACGTCAGTCCTTGAAGAACGCACTCCATCAAACGCTCGAATGTTGCCGGAGCGTTGCACAGCCCAAACGGCATAACTTTAAACTGCCAGAGCCCATTACCTGTAGAAAACGCCGTCTTTTCCCGATCATCAGGGTGGATGTCAACTTGCCAATATCCACTCTTCAAGTCCAGCGTCGAAAACCACTGGGCTCCCTCCATAGCATTCAGGGTATCACTGATTCTCGGCAGGGGATAGCTGTCCTTTTTAGTCACATCATTCAGCCTTCGGTAGTCCACACAAAAACGAGTGCTTCCGTCTTTCTTTTTCACTAGCACCACTGGTGAAGGTTAGTTCGCAAAATAAAACTTCACCTTTCAATTTATTTCTATCACTTTTATTCAGTATCTATACTTAATTCGATCTCAACTCGACTTGTGCACTATCACTTGTATACAACAAGTTACTCTTAACTTTATCACTCTATAATCAAAACTGACTGCTCGTTGCGTCATCGGCCTATTTATATAGAACAACACTCATCTAGAGCGTTCCAGTTTCTTCTCCATGGTTTCCACATTTGCTGTCAAAAATCTCTACACTCACACACACTGGCTTACAAGCAATGCCACTAATTTATACCATTCCATTATAGTGTTGCCAGTTGTGTTTTCGGTTAAACGTTTTCAATTAGGAAATTGGTATAAATGTTGGGTGTTCATTACACTATCATGGCTTCTCTCTATTTCTTCAAGTAAGCGCTTCTCAGACTGCATTTTTCGTGTTTAAAAACTTGGTGCTGTTGACTTTTTTTCTCTTCCTTCACCAACCATGTCAAACTAAGTGTTTTTTGAGCCCTTGGGTTGACCTGGGTTTGCAATCGCCCTAGGTTTTTGCTATGGCGATTTGAGGGCTGTTAAATGACTTGTGTTTTTAATCAAATGACACTGATGAGGACTGGAAAACTCAGGTTTTTTTGAAAACTCATAGGGCTGTCAAGAAAACCTGGGTTAACCCTGAGTAAGGTTCAACGAACGAGCTTATTATTTTAGTCATTTTTATTTTCATCTTCGGACACATTTTTTATCAAGTGGCAACCCTTTTCGGAGTATTTGTCATCGTAAGAAATTTTTCACAAATGCGGCAAAGCAAAACGCATTGTATTCCCTAAACTAACACTTTCCGCAGCAAAAACTAATCGGAGGACGTCGGATCGTCCGATCGAAGAACTACCACGGAGCAAAATCATCGTATCGTAGGAAATCAGAGAGAATTCCGCTCCGACGGTTGCCTCGATAAGGCCGATAATAATCTTTCTTTCAGTGGTTGGTGGAAAGCTATTTTACTATCGCCTTACAAAATTTTGGTAACATTTTCAAGGTTTTAAAGAATTTTTTGTTGCCGAAATTCAGACGATATTCGTCTAAAACGTTACAGAATCCGGAATACAGGATTGTACGTACAGTCAAGTATAGAGATTCGTATTTCAGTCACACCACCCGAATGTGGAATGCTTTACCTGGCTCTGTATTTCCCCTGCATTACGATTCACAAAAATTCAAAAGCAACGTGCATCGGTGTCTCCTACTATTTCCTCTCCTATTTTCCTAAATGCTCGCACTTTGTTCTATAACATTGTGAGGGTAGTCATAACCCCTTGATGTGCGCGTTAATTATAAAAAAAAAAAAATATTTCAATGGTTATGATACCACATCGAACTTCTATCAAAAGGACACAGTTATGAAGACTGTAGTCTTCTGTAAAAGAGTTGATGTGTCCTTAGTCCTTCTGAATCATCGCTGTAGTTTGCAATGAAATCATTGTTTGAACAAAAAGATCTCCTTGGATGCCCACAAATGCAACAGGTGAACAAAGCTTCGAACGATTTTAGATTGTTGTTCTTTTGAATTTGTGTTCTTCAAGATTCAATCTTCTTCATTTAATGATTGTCTCGATCGTACCGATCACACGTAACTATTTATTAGCACCACAATAATTAAGAACAACTTAATATTTTCTGTTCGAATTCTGACAAGAGCAAAGCTCTTCTACTCCCTTTGCAGTCATAGTTCGCTGAATGTGATAATTGGTGAATCCCAGTGTGGATGTATCTACTAAATATATAATTAACAAACAAGAAACATACGATTTAAATTTAAACTTCCGGGATTACCTACGGCTGGTTTTGCAAAAACCCTAAATTATTGGTTTTTTCTGAATTGTGATGGTTTTGTTTTTTAATGATATGCGTTTTCACTTCATTAAACAAGAAAATTCTTCTTTAAAAGATGTTTTGTCATTATTTCTTTTTATCTAATAAACAATTTCATTTCATTTAACGATTACCCGCTTGAACAATTAACCAAAACTGGAAAGAAGTTATTTTAATGATAAATAGTTAGTCACAGTCACAGTGTTTGATAGAGGGAGGATAAAGTAGGTACTTTGTGAAGCTTTGATAACTGATTCTAAGAAACGGTTTTATGTATTTAATCATAAACAAGATTACAGTCGTAACAATGTTGTCTTTTAATACCCTGACTGGGTTTAAGGCTTAAGTTGTTGCCTTGTTGGCTATAGTTTTACACGACCACCTATGCTGACCTTGTTTATCATAAGAAGTTTATCTCCAATTACATGTATGAAAAAAAAAGGATTCGAATTTCGAGTCGAACCGGAACTGTGGACAATAAAGTAAACATCACTACCAGCTCATGCAGTCAATTCATTTTGGCCCTTACGTTACCATGGGGAATGAATTACTTTGAAAGTGGTTTTACCGCTCCGTAAAGATTTTTAATTTGATTTTAAATAATATTTTATATTTCTCTTGAAACCTTGGTAACCTGTTTACTTACCTACATTTTGGAAGAATCTTTTAGTTTTTAATATTTCATCATTGTTCCCTTTTTTAATCACTTACGGAAGAGTTTTGTGATTGTTTGTTAAGCACAATATCAAAATTTAAAGCTGAAAACGGTTTTTGTTTTTCTAAGAATCATTTTTAAGTCGATACAGAGTTGCCAACTACAAAATAATTACGAAATTGAATAAAATTCCATAAATAACTGTATAGACGACTGTTTTTTTAAATAATTTTTTTTAGAAAATTGAAAGCATTTATTGAAATTAGAAAAAGTACATCTTTTTATTGGCATTATAAGCCATCACTACAGTTTATTTTTTAGAGAAAAAGCAATAAAATGGCGGCTCTACAGCTTTTCAAAATTGATGCTTCGGGTTTGCATTAGGTAAAATAAATTTTCTTTAATCAACGGTTAAAATGTTGTTCATATATAATTGTGCTTTGCATGTACCTAACTTTTACAGAAAAAAAGTGGAAAGTAAAATTTTGAGATCAAAGCACGAAAAAAACGCTTGTTCAATGTGCAATGTTCTTGCAACGATTAATTGCTAATTTTAGGTTCATGCAATGCGAGAAACAGTTTGAAAAATATTCGTGGAAAATTTCGAGTTCCCTAGCCTCATTAGTTTTTGACTTACGTTGCAAGGCATAGAAAGAAACGCGTTTTGAGAAACGCACTTAAAGTTTTCGTTCCTGAAAAGTACAGTTTATATTAACCTACTTGAGCTCAGTCTGCAGTACAAGGACAATACAATAAGCCTACTATTTCCATGAGATGTTTGTTTTCAACAGTTTTATTTTCTCTTAGGCCCTAGACTTAACGTACCAAGCTTTAAACCGCGTTCACAAATTTATTTACTGCGGTAATTTGGAAATTTATTGGTTTCAGGAATATTTGGAGACTTTTGAAGCTTTTTATAAGACTAAAACTACTTGAAATACTTCATTTAGATTTTAGATCATAAATACACTCATCAACACAAAAATAGTTCTAGACAGTTAAGTTAGTACAAGTTTCAATAACTAAAATTTTTTAAATGTTGATGCCCAATCATTTTTAACAACAGCCGAGTTTCATTTGGAATCTATATGCAAAAGATCGCAAAACATAGCACATGGGAAAACAGCAACAGCCGTGTTTTATTGGGAATTTATATTCACTTCAGCAAAACATAGCAAAACATCGCTCATGGAAAAACAACAACTCTAAAGTGAACAACCTAAGTGGACAAAAATAACAAAAATAACTCACTTGCAGAAGTGAACAACAGGGAGGGCTGGTAAATGGCGTTTATGGGAAAGTGAACTTGATAAGTGATTATTGCCAAAAAAGCGTTTTATTGAGACTCGCAAGTGAAGTGAACATAGAAATTCCCAAAAAAACACTGCTAACGATTGGTGAACAAAGATAAGTGAACAGAAATAAGTCAGTGAACAGTGTTCAAAAGTGAACAACAGGGATGGCAAGTAAATGATGTTTATGGAATAACGTTGCAATAGTGAGTCCACCGTTTTATTGAGACTCATTCCTGCACAAGCTTAAAAAAATAATAAAACGCACCTAATCTTTATCTGGGACTTCTGAAGTATAGAGTTTCGTTAGAATCGTACGAGTTAGTTGGGGTTGCGGCAGCGGCGGAAAAGCTGTGGTCATCTTTTTTGCCGTCGCAACAATCCAAATTTATGGAAACACTGCGTTTTTTTGTCACCTCAGGTGTGGCTATTCTCATAATTATGTCGCTGTGTAATTTGATTTTGAGAACTGTTATTGCCGCTGCCGCGACTGCCAAAACTCTTTGTTTTGGAAGGTCCTTCGCAATAAAATTTAATGGAAATCGTTTGAGCCGTTTTCGAAAAAATAAGTATCATCATTATAGTAGTTTGTATGGTATGTACCGTTATTTGGATACCGATACACAGTCCCAATTTCCAAAAAAAAAAATCTCTGACCCACAGACTCTAAGTCCAAATTTTGAAGAAACCCCATCAGACGGTTCAGGCTCTATATTCATATAAGGGCAGACAGACAGTCAGACAGAAGTAAAGGACCCACTTTTTCGGTATTCTCTATCATAGCAATGTCATGTTTTTTGGCATCTCTCAAAAACCTAGGGCAACCCCAGGGCGCAAAAAACACTCAATTTGACATTCAGAACGAGTTTTGGTCTTTCAAAAAACGTTTTGTGGCAACAACAGGGCGACCACAAGGCGACCCCAAGGCTTCAACGTGCACAATTGCAGAACTTGCCTTAAATCTAGTTCCTACAAGCTCATAATAACAAGTAAAAAGCTTATGCTAAAAGAGCAATTTTAAACAATAAGAAAAAATTGGGCTCACTGTAGTCACTGGATTATTCACCATATGAAGACAGTGTCGTGCGGATTTTTCAGATGTTCATCATATCTAATAAACTAGAGGTCAGAGAATATATTTTGCTCAAGCGGGGGTCACACTAGGTTGCACTTAACCAGCAGTCAGTGAAGTAGAAATTAGATGATTGTTATTGTTTTTATTTTGCTTTATTGCTATAAAACATTAGACTCACAGTTTCAACAAAGCACAACGCAATTTGAAAGAGTAAAAGTCCAACAATTTTTGGTTTGTGGCCTAAGCTCAATGTAGGTATTATAATAGTCGGAATGCTAGGTACACACGATGCTACAAGCATTATTAGCAAATCAGAAATCACCTGCTTCAATTCAGTTTTTTAAGTTTTTAATTTACGTACGTAAAGGACGATTGCTTCTGTTTTGCTAGCTTTCGAACGCACTACAAAAATAAATGCATTTGGTTTGAGTGCATTATGTGTAACTTACCCGCTTAAAATGTTTTCTGTTTTGTTTACATTTTTTATAAGAACAAGGAACTATTAGTAACCATGAAATGCTTATAAAGCAGTTTGAACGGGAAGAGGATGGGTAAAAGAAGAAGGTATCTAAGCAATAATAACAAACAGAGTGAGGCAACGCACACCACATTTGTATGCTGCGCCTAGCAAAACACTACATATTTGACGGTTCGTTTAGAACTTATTTGAACATGTACAATTTAATTGGCTATTTCGTCCGAACAATGGTTTTTTTTATTATTAACGCGCATATGAAGGGACTATGACTACTCTTGTAATGTTATAGAACACAGTGCGAGCACTTAGGAAAATAGGAGAGGATTTGAAAGGAGACACCGATGCACGTTGCTTTTGAATTTTTGTGAATCCTGAATCGTAATGTAGGGGAAAAACAGGGTCAGGTAGAACATTCCACATTCGGGTGGTGACAGAAATACAAAACATCGCAAGACAGTAAACGTTATAGCTATGGTCAAGAGAATCTGTCACCTGCGTTATATTTCTGTCGCATTAATCCTCAAGTAACGTCAAAGTAGTTTTGGATGCACCAGATGAGATATGAACTATTGCACTGTCTCAAGTTAAAAGTGGATTAACACATACGTAGGTTAGTACGTCTTTCATATGGAATACACATAGCCGCTCCTGGAAGACATGGGTTTGTTCTTGGGTTGCTACAGTCAAACTGAGTGTTTTTTGAACCCTGAGTTTGCTCTTAACTCGCCGCTGGTTTCTGCTAGGAAATGCTTAGCAGATTTAAATTTAAGTTTAGTTTAAGTTTAAGTTTAAGTTTATTGTTCAAATAGCTTACACAGTAAGATAATAAATCTTATAAATTTGTGAAGATAATGAATTGACTGTTCAAGTTAACGAGTTAATGCTGTAGACTAAAAATGTACAATAATATGAAAAGTTTGGAAAACATCCAGAAGAAATGATTAATTACAATAATTGATTAACAATTCAAATGTTATTTTAAATTAAATAAAAAGTTTGTAAAAGAATAATAAGGAAAAAGTTGAAAAGAGGAAAAGATGAAAAAAAGGGAAGTTAAATAGAATTAAGATAGAACTTAGTTGCTTTATTCAGAGAAGAAAATACATAGACTATTCTCAAATCGTTGCACGTTGCTGATCTCTCGCAAATAAGCTGGAAGTGAATTCCACAGGCGACAGGCAGATCAGGAACTGTCTTTTTGAATTCAGACATGAAAACCGCGGCAGTGTTATTTTTTGCTTAAATAAGCAAGTCAATTGGCTTCTAATTGTTATTTACAGTAGAAGAAATCAAGTGAAAACCAGAAATTACGAGCCAGAATATAATAGGGGAAAAAAACATCGATTATCGTATTAAAATTTTTTTTTATTAATTTAAAATAATTTTTTTTGTTTTCAATATTTGGAAGTTCTTTTCGGGATATTTGTGTATTTTTTATCAACCCGTCTCTGTTGGTGAATCCACAAACTGTTTCGGAAGCCTCGGTGTCAATTTGACGGCCCTTTCAACTGCTTGGCTTTGGCATAGGAAACTTGTCAACAAATTTGAATTGATTTTGTCGTTTTGACTGACAATATCCCAAAGCTCTTCTGTTGTAAGTTTTATTACAAATGAAGGTTCATTTAATCGAACTTGCTCTACTATCTGCCACCAATCAATAAGCTCGAAATATTCAGTGGCTTCGAAATTGAATTTTGGGAATTGAAACTGTCTGGAATTTCCTATACTATTGGTTGTTATTCTTGCTTTAATAATGCGTCGAGCAGCAAGTTCTCGAATGTGTTGGCGATCATCCAGCAGCATGGCTACCAAAATGTTTTCGAAGTATCCATTACGAGCGAAAACTGGGTCTATTTTCTTTTTCAACTCCTCTGGCAAATATCTTTTGAGTTGAATGGCGAGTTGGTGAGTTGGAAGCTTCTGTTTCAATTTCTTCTTCTTCATTAGTGTTTAAATCTGAAGGGATGTTTTCTATTTCATTGTTAGCTGTTTGTGTTTCGGTATGTATTTTCGATGTGCTTGAAGATGAAAGGCATAGAACTTTTCTTTTAAGTGACTTTTGAAGCTTGATGGTTTCCACAACATCGATATTCCCGATTATATTATATTATAGATTTAGATTATATTATATTATATACCATTTTTCTTTCAGACCTTTGGTCTTCCAAGAACGAACGTTCTTTCACTGGCACTTTGTTTTCTTCGGGACATCGACAAAATTCGTATTCAATACATTTACAAGCAGCTATATCAAACAGTTTTTCTCCGTCGCTTTTCAACTTATCCATTTGAAGCTCAAAAACTCCAAGTGTTCTTCTGGCCTTAGGCGTTTTAAGAAGAGCAGTTCTTCTGTCGTTGAATTTGATGATGCCTTTCTCAACACAGAACTTTCCAACTTTTGGGATTGAAGCTAGGTCATAAATTTCCATTACTCTTGCTGCAGTTAGTGCTATCCGCTTTTTTGATGAATTTTCTTCGGTTTCCAAAAAAGTCATATGCAGAGCAATATCTCTGTAGGTCGGCAACAAACGCGTCGACATCGGTTGTCCTACTCCAAATATTTGGCAGCTTTTTTTTGGGGACGCGTTTCCATTTTCACTTTATCAATAAAAAAGAAATAATGAAGTCTCTGATTTTGAATTCTTTGTAAGCAGTGTCACATTTACGAGATCAACTAACTTTTTTTTCCAAATAGCTTATTTTAATAAAAACAAAAGGAAGGTCTAAAACAGAACCCTATACAAACGTTTAAGAACCAAGCACAAATACTAAATGAAATAATATTAAATTCAAATTGCCACAAAAGTCTACTTAGAACTTTAACGAAAAGATACACTAAGGAGCATTTAGCCTAAAAAAACGGACAAAAGTTAAGTAACATAGAATATGCTAAACTCTGAGCGAAAAAAAAGAGAATGTGACCAGACAACGTTGTACGAATGACTTTTTATTAATAAAAAAAAAAAGGAAATGGTTGACATGTTAACGATAAATAGTAACGGCAAATTTCATTATTTTCAGGTGTGCTAATTACCAATGTGATCGTTACCAGGTAAATATTTTAAAGTTCGTATGAAAATTCCGCATGCGGAATATTAGAAAGTGCGGGTAAAAAAAAAATTAAAGAAATCATACCTAAGTTTTTATTTAGCGTTGCGCTACCCCTTGCGGTGGAAATTAAAAAAATTTTAAAGAACTTAAAATTAGTTTTACCCTTTGAGTCACAGTGGTACTGCCAGAGTACCACCTATTTAAACCGTTGTCAAAAATTTTCTACTGCATATTTTGGTCTAAATATTTGTATTCGGGCATTCGGGGGTTTTCGAGGCCGTTGATTACAGAACTACTTTTCGCTTTGGAATTTGAACATAAATACAATATGAGTTTTCGGGATCACGAAAAAAAAAGATTTGAAAAAATGAAAATAGCAGAAGATGGACTCGGATTCGTGATCAGCGACCTCAAAAATAACCGAGTACAAAATTTCAGGTCAAAATATGCAGTAGAAAAAAGCATGACTCAAAGGGTTAGAGGTCTTAATATACAACTTTTGCCGGGGGTATGTTTTGGACTTTCAAATATTTTTGAAATCGCTTCGGCCTAATTAGAATAACGAACTCCTCGTTATCTGAGGGCTGCCCTCGCGATTGTCGACCTTATGGCTTTTCGAATTCAAACAGCACAACATGTGAGTCCTCTGGGAAATCACGATGTTTTTCCATTACAATTTTTCGCAGTTGGGTAAACAATACCCGCTCGACGATCATTAAAGTGTGGAACATCTGTTTAATCTAAAGCATCTCCCTTTGCTTTGCTCATTGGTATAAGGACTATCACTAGCTTTAAACTCGATGTCTCCCATCCTTTTCCAAAACTCATATCTAGCACCTTTGCATCGCTAATACCATTTACATCATCCACCAAGGCGAAGCCATTTACAATGTAACCAATTTGCTATATTCCGGATCACCAAGGTGAAGCAGACAGATGGGCGTATTGCAAAACCTTTGACAGCAAGCCTTGTCTAACCTTGTGCCAGTTCTTTCACTTAGGCCCTTATTGCTAGTGTCTTTTGGCACGACGGTTGTCGATAGTCGAACATCGAAAATGAAATTCGGGATTGCGTATTCTTATTGTTCGATACTTTCAATTTTGTATTCGGTCGTTATCGTCTGTATTTTTGCGTTCGACTATCACTATCATTTTTGCGTTCGACTATCACTGTCTATTCACTCACAAACTAGCTCTTATGTAAAATTATAGGATTTATTCCCAAGGACTACTTTCATTATTCACAGTAACAGAAATCCTTGTCGATAGAGATACGAAGCTTTCGACCCTTGTCGCATCGAATGTTAGGCAACACTTGTAATAAGGGCCTTAGTTTGAAAACTCAGTACTCGAAAACAGCTCATTGTTAAACTTTACAATAAAAACATATATTTTTCCATTTGAAAACGACATTACCTAAAATAGAAGTCAAATGCATCGCTTTATAGCGAAAAAACGTAAATTACTGTTCCAAGAAGCGCTTGTACTCGGCGAGAATCTGCTCCTCTTGCACCAATGCCAAGTCCAAGTACTCGTTCTCATTTGGTGATATATCCTCATTGAAACGGTTGTATGCCTCCATAGACGCAACTTCATTTTGTGCTTTCTTCAAAAACTTGCTTACTAGTGTAGACCCGCTAGCTAACCCAGTGGAAGTAGATGCACCTGCAGCTGCATCGATCAACGTTTGCATTTTTGCACTCAATTCCTCTCGATTGTCAAACATTTTCAACAAAAAGTCCATTGCCTTTTCGCCATTGTTTTGTGTAGACTCCAATGCCAATCGGACCATTTTCTCCTCGAAGCCAATCTTCTTCAACTGGAAAAAGAAGCCGTTTAGCCTGGAATGTATGTAGATTCTCAAGAAACTCACCTCTTCAAGTAGTTGCTCATCGATTCCTTTGGGTGTTGTAGGTACCGCAGTGTACAATGCTTCTGAGTTCGATTGCAGCATGTCCAACTAAGAAAAAAAAGTCATTTAATACAAACAGCAGTTCGTAGAATTCAATACGAGTAACACTTACCGCTTTTGTGAGATCATTATCAGCCTTTCGGAGAGCCACAACCACTAGTTCTTGGGCAAAACCCATTTCCACCAAGGAGCAGACACTTCTTGGATTCACCCAATCCTCATTTTTGGTGGTTGTATTGTCAACGGAATTCTGTGCATTCAGTTTCCTCTCCTTTCTTGACTTCTTGCGGGCTTCAGCAACTTTGTTCTTTCGATCCTGTATGTAGTTGATGGCTTCAACAAGGTCACCTTTGCACGCACGGAGTCCAATCCTCGCCTCGGTCGGTTCAAAGCCCATTCCCACCAGCTGATCGACGGATCCATCGTCAACTTTCAAATCTCTTAGCTCGTTCTGGGCCAAGTCAAGTTTCTCATACGCTTCGTTGCGGCGATTCTGATGGAACAGAAGCACCCCTTGGAGAAGATGTAGGCGCATTATTAATGCCCGTTCTGGGCACGAATCACCCTTGAGATTAATCAAACGACTTAAGTCTTTCCCATAACTGCGATGGAAACTTTTTTCGCATATTTCCAGACGACGCTGCGCGTCCGGGAGTTGAGTGAGGTTCTATTAAATGAGCAGATCAAAATAAGAGATTTGTTGATAAGAGAAAAAAAAACTGTTTCCACCTTCAGACAAAGGTAACACCAAACAATGTCCAAGTTCACCAACGCATAGTTGTCTACTGACTCTAGAAACTTTGAATTGCAAGTGGTGAACTTTTCATCAGCTTCAAGGAGCAAAATAAGCCCTTCATCGTAATGGTTTCTTTTGATGGCTGCTCTGGCTTTCTCACAATAGCCCATTGCCATTAGCAGAGCTTTGTTTTCGTGCGGTGGGAGAAAAACTGGATTACCGTCCTGGTCTTCCATCTGAAAGCAAATGTTGTTTTTAACTGCATTAGAAAAGAAAACAATAGGCATTACTTCAAACAACCGATTTCCCGAGCTGACTATGGCCTCGACGTCTTCTTTGATCTTCTTGATGCGGTCATACATAACGTCCTGATTGTTTTCGTTTGTATTGGCGACGGCAGGGATAATTGTCATCAGTTGCTGATTGTTTTTGATACCTTCAAAGTTAACAAAATAAAACAGACATTCCATTGAGCTCCCTGGCGCTCACCTTGCAGCTCTAGGGTGACTTTCGGATTGATAATCCTTCCAGCAGAAATTACTTTGATGCGTGTGGCGTCACTGATCATCAACTTGGTAGCAATCTGTTTTTGCAATTCCTCTCCAAGGGCGGAGAGTGCACATTTGACTTCCAAGACATTTTCTGTGCCCTCTGTGTTGTTTACACGTCGGACCGTAAAAGTTGCAACACCTTGAACATAAGACTCGACAATATAACTACTCTAGGTTCTTACCATACCTACACTACTTACCAGTTTCATCGAATTCCTTTCGGGCTTCTAATTTTCGAAGTGCTCCGTCCTGCAACTCACTCAAAGCCAACTTGCAGTTGGACACGGAAATGCCCAAAGTACCACTGAAATCTTCAGCAACTTTCTAAAGAAACAACAAGATTATGGCGTTGTTTGGTTAGCGTTGTTATCTATTGAATTACCTCCAGCTCGGACTCTACGACGCCAATTTCTTGGTAGTAGTATGGTTCAAGCCATAGTTTTATTTGTTGCTGCTGGAGCCTAGCTCGTACTTGGATTATGATATTGTCGATATGATTCGGCATTGTGGAAAATGCTTTGTGCTAAGAAATCCTTTGTTTGTAAATGCGTGTACAATAACTACTTATTTACTCGGACTCACTACACTTGTCCAAATAATTTTTGGAAAAATACAAACAGGCAGAAACATATGATTCGGCGAAATTACACAAAAAGTTGAAAATTCGTGGGTGGGTGACAGATGACAGATGACAGATACAAGCAATCGGCCAGGTAGTGCATTCTATGTACAGTAGTGAGTGAAAACTGGAAACTACATTTCAAGCTTTTGTGATTTTTTCAAATGCATTTAATTTACGATTGAAATTACAAACTAAAATCGCTAAAATCTAAAAGAAATAGCTTTGGGTATTATAATGCTTAATGGTGGATTTACATGCATCTGCAAGTGCAGATGAAAATCGGAAAAAGACACAAGATGTAAAATTCATACTTGTCTGATAGAGAGGGAATGAACTTCCTAGTTATGGTTGCAGATGAAAAATTATGGGTGCAGATGAACATGTTCATCTGCAACCATAATTTTTCATCTGCAACCATAATCCTATTCGTCACTCTTTTTAACTTTTGTGCTTTGTAATCTTCATCCGTCTCGTTTTACTTTTCTGCACTTCCGCAGTTGCAGATGCATGTAAACCCAGCATCCCCAGCATAACACAGTGCGAGCATGTAGGAAAATAGAAGAGGATTTAACAATATAGACACCGATGCACATTGCTTTTGAATTTTTGTGAGTCGTAATGCGGGGAAGAAACAGAGTCAGGTAAAGCATTCCACATTCGGGTGGTGACCTGATTTTCGCTCTTTATCACGAAAACATTGATTTTGAAGCAGAAGCTGTGTAAAAGTAACAGGGTCACATTAAAAATTAAGTAATGGCTACGAAAACAGAAAAAACTAAAACTTCTATTCCGATCTTCTTCTTCTCATTAACCCCACAGCTCAGGTTAATGTCACTTTCCATTGGACTAAAGCCTGGCGCAAACCAATGCGGTGAGTGCGTGCGATGCGATTGCGTTAAGACAAATTTCTATGTAATCTTATGGACGTTTGACTTAATGCATAGAGATTTGACTTAACGCAATCGCATCGCACGCACTCACCGCGTTGGTTTGCGCAAAGCTTAAAAGAACAGTCCAGGGGCTAGATTCCGCAAGAGTGAGTATAAAAAACTCACACTCATGGCCCTCTGAAAACTCACGCTCTGAAAGACCGTGAATAAATTTGAAAGATAGTGTACACGTCTTCTGTCAAAAAAACTCCACTTCACCCTTGCGGAATCCAAATTAGAGTGTGTGCACAATTTTTCGTGTACACATTTAAAATTCACTCTTGCGGAATCTAGCCCCAGGAGCGTCCAGAAGCATTCTCGAACCGTTCCATTGGTGCAAAAAGATCGCTTCTCATGATTCTCCTGAGGAGTGACCGCATCTCGATTTGAAGTGAGAGTCGACTCAAGAAAAAAAATTGCTTCAGAAGAATATTCCCTAAGAGCCATAGGTGTTTCACTCACACAAAGGCAATTACGTTAAGCTAAATAGAAACAATTTTGGGTGATCCATTGGTTTTAAAATGAGTGCTTCTCCGAGAGAAACCAATGGAAAGTGACATAAATAAAAAAGCACTCAATAGGTGCATTTTTTTAAACGCAGATATACGCTTGTTCAAATTCTTGCGTGCTTAAAACAAAAACAAAATAAGCGGAGAGCGCATCTGCACTAATTTTTAATCGGATATAAACTGCAAGTTTTTCCAATGTTGGTGTAGATGAATTTTCAGAAATGTAAATAAGTCGTAAAATTTTCAACCGTTTGACAGAGAAAATATAAAAATACTCCCTTCTTAAAAATGGTATAGAAAGAATATTTAAGCTTATACCCGCGTGTAAAAAAAAACACGACTAATGACATAAACCGAACTCGGCTTGATATTTTTGTATAGCAAATTCGAAGCAAACTACTTTACCAACAATAACTTTGAAAAATTATTCATCAATTTATTCGCCTCTTGAACGCAACTCAACTGCCAAAAGGGGTACCCTTGCAATTTTTTTTTTTTTTTGCTCTGCGTCTGCATCAAATGACATTTCATTTTAGAAAATAAACGTCGTAAAAAATGTTCGTGCTAACTTCTTTGTAAACAAGTTAGTTATCTCAAAAAGAATTTCAAATAAGTAAAGTTACTCAAAAATAACCACTCATGTGCGGGTATCACGACTGCATCATGAAGGAAGTAATCCAGGCGTTCGAAATGTGAGTATTTGTTGCTAATCTGTTTACTAAACACGAACTATCTACCAACTAGTTGTGTCGCAACCAAAAGAGGTAAGTCCTTGAACAAATTTTTATCAAACCAATTTGTTATGAGAACAACTCGACTTTTTACTATCGGTTGAAATTGAAGTTTATTTTACTTTTGCTATGTTTCATTATTGTTGCGACACAAAAATAAAACAAAGACTTTTGCTTAAAAATAGAAAGAAAAAATATTAACCAATTGCCAACGGAGAACGCACTCGATGGATATGTCCTGGCAACGCAATAAAGAGGCGAACGTCTATTTTTGAAAGATTTTTTATGTGATTTCTAATAATAGGTGGCTATGATTATGCGCCATTCATGAGGATGGATACCAACAAAGGCTTTTTCCATTTAATGTTTCCTTTGTTTATCTGATGATAAGAGTTTTGGGATATTAGTGACCTTCTAGGCCACCAACCGCGATAAAAACAATTGGTTTAGTTGATCAATTGGATGGTTAAAGAACGTGTTTTTGTTTTGTAGTGGTTTGGTTTCCGGGTCCCAGCTTTGCTTGTGCATTTCATTAATACACACGTTTCTAAATTGTCAAGCTAATCTTACGCATTTCATTATAATCACATTACACAAGACTTCCTAGTTCAGAGGCGTACATATGATGAAACTTTATTTTTGAGTGAGTGGCTTTACTCTGGCAGGACCTGAAATGATAATTTGTCATTTGAATTGTCAACCCATTTATAGCGCTAAATGGGGCAATGCTTTTCCGGAGGTTTTTGTCTGCTCAGTAATTTGTTGAAAGTGTTTCGATGGCCAATATGAGTTCATTGCGAATGTTTATCGCTTCTTTCTCACACCCCCATTTTTTGAAGGGCCTTGTACTAACAGTAGAAAAGATCTATGATTGTAACTTGTTCATTTACATTCCCTTCCTTCTCTTTTCTATTCAATTGTAAAAAAAATTATGGACTTCATGGTGTTTTTTGCTAAACAACGATCTGGTTAAACGTCGGCGTCGCTTAGTAAAATACTCCAAATCATCTTTTTACATTTGAATAGGATTTGGCTCTAAAAACGTTTTTAAATACATTTCCTGATTACCATGTGGTGTCCGTGGTGTGATGGTTAGCATGTCTACCTGTTGCGGTGAAGGCTCGAGGCTTCCCACCAAAAACATATAATTACTTTTCCACGTGAATCGCCTTCCGCCAGGAACAATGGTATATCCTCTGAGAGTCAAACAGTGGCATTAAAAGCGGCTTCTTACTTTGTTGTTCGGAACCAGCATAAAACTGTAGGTCCACTTATATTTTATCCCTGATCGCCATTTGTTTCTGCATATGATTGTCTATCGTTTTGGATTCATTTAGGGGGTTAGGTAGGTTTTTTATTTTATTTTATTTTTTTATTTATTTATTTCACCTACGAGCAATGAGCTCAACAGATTACATATTATAACGAAATAAAAGAAAAATCTTAAGATTAATTTTAAATTAAATAATAACAAGGTTTCAATTTCTTAAAAATAAGTAATACAATTCATTTCGGAATTTATCTCCTGAGAAGGGCAGATCAATATGACCACAAATCTCATTAAACTCTCTAATTGGTCTTGAAATTGGTTCACTCATGCCATAGTCAGTTCTGTGCCTTGATTGAAAAAGAAGATTTTTATCCCTCAGCGACCCCTCTGGAGCATAAATACAAATTAAGGACAACAAGGAAGGACACTTTATATACATAAAATGTCTCGCACAAAAACTATGTCATGACTAGATCTACGTGATTTGAGTGACTGCAACCCTAGAAGACTCTGCCTAGCTGTGGAATTTGGATGAAAGCACTATCGCAATTTGTAAAATAATGCATACTTCGTAAACCTATTCTGAACTTTCTGAACTCGATCGGAAAAACATTGTTGGTTAGGGTTCCAGATGATGTCTGCATACTCTAGGTTGGGTCTACTAGTGAGGTATAAAGAGACACAAGGGTGTAGGGGTTAGTAAAGTCTGTTGAGTTCCTTTTGATAAATCCTAACATTGAGTTAGCTTTTGATATAGCTTCTAAATGTGGTGTAAAAGAGAATTTGGAGTCAAAAATTACGCCTGAATTTTTGAATTTTTCTGTTCTCTGAAGAGGGTTGCAATCAAGATAATATGAAAACTCTTGCGTATGATGCTTTCTTGAGAGAGAAATCACAAAACATTTCTTGGTGTTAAGATTCAAACGATTTAACATACACCATTGACATAGATTATCAAGTTTTTGACATTCACTTAGAGAGGTTACTTTCAGAAAAAGTTTCAGATCATCTTTGCTAAAGTTAACACAGTTAACAATATCAATAAATATGATAAACAGTAGAGGACCTAGATGACTACCCTGTGGAACACCAGAGGTACATTTTATCTGCCATGAGGTATAATCGTCAATTTTGACTTTTTGAACCTTTTTTATCAACCTACCAAACTTGTCCGATTGTGTATAATGACGATGGAGAACGCACGCTGCCCATCAGGGTCGGAAAAGATCTCACCGATGCATTCGATGTCAAAAAAGGTTTTAGGCAAGGCGATGCACTGCACATGCGACTTCTTCAACATCGTTCTTGACAGAATAGTGCAAAACTCTTACGTCAACACAAGAGGCACAATCTTTCAAAGATCCGTTCAATTGCTCGGATATGCCGACGATATTGACATAATTGGAAGAACGCAGCGTGATGTCAATGGCGCGTTTATGAGCATTGAGACGGAAGCGAAGAAGATGGGTTTAGTGGTAAATGAGGGCAAGACCAAGTATATGCTGTCATCAAGAAAGGACACCCAACACCGACGTCTTGGACAGAACGTAACGATTGACAGCTATAAATTTGAGGTAGTTAAGGACTTTGTCTACCTAGGCGCCGCTATTAATTCAGACAACGACACCAGCGCTGAAATCAAACGGAGAATAACTCTTGCCAATCGCTGTTTCTTCGGACTAAGAAGGCAATTGAGTAGTAAAGTCCTCTCTCGAGCAACTAAAGTGTCCCTGTATAAGACACTTATCATCCCGGTTCTTATATATGGCGCAGAGGCATGGACCTTGTCAAAGGCAGACGAGAACTTTTTAGGATGCTTGGAGAGAAAAATTCTTCGGGTGATTTCTGGTCCCGTCTGCATAGATGGAGAGTGGAGAAGAAGATTCAACGACGAACTGTACGGGCTGTACAGCGACACTGATCTGGTCAAACGAGCCAAGGTCCAGCGGCTTAGATGGCTGGGTGATATAGAGCGCATGGACACCAACGCTCCGGCCCGGAAAGTCTTCGAATCCAATCCGCAGTAGAGGAAGACCGCGACTCAGGTGGCGCACGCAAGTAGGAGAGGACCTCAACCAACTTGGCGTGCAAAACTGGAGGCAGCTAGCTAGGGACCGAGCTGGCTGGAGAAGCATGTTGGTTGAGGCCCTGGTCCGACCCGGACTGTAGCGCCACCTTAAGTAAGTAAGTAAGAACCTTTTTTATGGGGAAGGAACAGATCCATTGAAGGAGGCTTGAGTTAAAACCAAAAAAATTTCAATTTTTGAAGCAATATTTTGTGGCAAACCGAATCAAATGCTTTGCTAAAATCGGTATAAATAACATCCACTTGATCTTTGCTTTCAATAGCGTCAACAACGAAAGAAAAGAAACATGTTAGATTAGTGATTGTCGATCTTCCCGAGATGAACCCATGTTGGGTATCACTTATATGTTCCTTCACTTGGAAGTCAAGCTTTTTTTTGACAAGGCTTTCAAAAAACTTCGGAATTGCAGATAGTTTACAAATTCCTCTGTAGTTTTCTACATTGTTTTTGGATCCTGACTTAAAAATTGGAATCAAGAAAGAGTATTTCCAATCATCTAAGAACAGTCCCGATGATAGTGATGAATTGAAAATGGTTAGTAATGGAAGTGAAAAGGAATAGGAACATCTTTTAAAAACAATTGCTGGAATACCATCAACGCCAGGCTTAGCGTTCGGCTTGAGATCTTGTAATCCTTCTAAGACATCGTTGAGATCTAATTGTAAGGACCCTATATTTACTTTAGGATTACAACCAGAAAGGTGAACCAGATTTTCATTTGAAATGGAATAGACCGATTCAAAAAACTTAGCAAATAGCTCAAGCGTGTTTTTAATTTCATCAGATTCCTGATTTTTAAAAAACATAGAATTTGGAATCCCGATTGATTTTCGTTTAGAATTTATAAAAGACCAAAAACTTTTTGGGTCATTTTTTAAATTGAGTTCAACCTGCATAACATAATTTCTGTGCGAGAATCTACTTAAAACCATGAATTCCGGGGTTTTTTCTTTTTTTTTTTAGGTTTTAATATAAACAATCATTTATTTTACTAAGGACCGATTTTATTCTCTTAATAAGCAAACGGGTAACTACCTGAGGAAACATAAACCCCGACAAATAAACAAACAAATAAGTATTTTATATCTTTAATAAAAAATATGAATATTCAAGGAATACCCAATTACCGTGTGGCACAATGGTCTATTGCACAAGCTTTTAATACACCAAAGTCCAGCATTTTTAACAAAAATTATACAAAGTTATCTTAGTGAAAGGCAGTTCGTTGTTGAATTAAATGGAGCACTTTCTATTTCAAACAACGTTCCAGCAGGTGTTCCTCAAGGCTCAGTTTTGTCTCCAACGCTATTCAACTTTTTTGTATCTGACTTTCCAGTGCTACGGCAATGTGATTTTGGCATGTACGCTGATGATATTGCGATTTTATCGTCTGACGCCTATCCAACAGTCATAATGAATAGATTGCAAAGCGCTCTTGAGGTTATATTTGAGTATTACAAACATTGGAAAATTAAAATAAATGCTGGGAAGAGTCTAGCTATCTTTTTCACTAGAAAAAGAAAGGATTGCTTCTTGCCCAGCATTAATCTTAAAATTGAGAACAATGTCATCCCTTGGGTCAGCTCAGTCAAGTCCTTGGGTGTACACTTAGACAAGACGCTGACTTTTAAGGAACACATTAATGTAACTATTAACAAAATTAACATTGCCATAAAGTTGTAATACCCACTAATTTGTCGAGGATCATTACTCAGCAAACACAGCAAAATAATTATCTTTAATGTCGTTTTTTCAAGCATTATTACTATTTGGATCTCCTGTTTAGGGTAACTGTGCGAAAACGCATATTAAAAAATTGCAAATATAGCAACCAAAATTTTATGATACTTAAAGTTCCTTTCCTTGGCCTTTTTCAACGCAAGCATTGCATGAAAATGCGCAAACATTGAGAATAGAAGATAAAATTGAAGCACTCAATGAAAAATTTTTAAGAAATTGTGAAAATAGCGAAGATGTTTTATGGCGCTTTCCATTGGTTTCACTCGGGGAAGCACTCATTTTAAAAACCAATGGAACACCCAAAATTGTTTCTATTCAGTTTAACGTAATTTCCTTTGTGTGAGTGAAGCACCTATGGCTCTTAAAAAATATTCCTTGAAGAAAATTTTCTTTTTGACATTTGAGTAACATGTGTTAGTGCTTCTTGAGTCGATTCTCACTTCAAATCGAGAAGCGGCTGTCACTTCTCAGAATCATGAGAAGCGATCTTTTTGCACCAATGGAACGGTTTGAGAATGCTTCTGGACGCTCCTGGACGGTTCTTTTCGTCCAATGGAAAGTGACATTAGTAAGAAATATACTGTAAAAAGGCTGTATTAGATTAAATGCTTAATGTTCTCTTATCTTCTTCTTTCATAATCGTATCTATTTATCTATTTATAATTTTTGTCACTTAATTGTCATAAACATAGTTATCAAATAATTTATTTATTTATTTTTTTATTTATTTCGTTGTTTATTTATTTAAATATAAATTTAATTAGCGGTGCTATCTCTTATTTATTTAATACTCTTTCTTCTCTCCTTGTACTATTCTTTTTCGGTTTCATTATAAGTCATGTATTGAACTGTCAAGCCTTTAATAACATTTTTATAAATTATACAATCATACTAAAATAAATGATGGTTTTTCAATACCATAGCTTTCCTTCAATGTCAATCGTTTATCAAATCAAGTCTCAATCAAATATAATACATCGTTTTTTTCAGTAGTAAGATAAAAGTACTGTGCAATGACTTATAAAAAAAGTAAAAGGAATACCCAAAATACGTCCTGGCAAAATATATAACTAAGAACTTATCTAGCACCTTGAATATATTGAGCGTCTCAAAAACTTGTTAAATATTATTCAGGTACTCTCGCCGTTTTATTTACTGTGCTTGTCGCTTAGCTCACAGTTCATGGATCTTTCAAAGACGGACTAAGCATTCTCATAAAACAAAATTGTCCTCCACTCTATATCCAAGAAATGGCTTAACACCGGCTGACCACTCTCAGTTTTTATGTTTTGGCTTTTCTTTAACTGGGTGTTTACATCATAAACAAAGTTCTAGCACGTATGCTAGCTCAACCAATCAGGTTTTCTAAAACAAACCACATAAATAAATAAATAAATAGGGTGGTGCAATAGAGCGGATGTCACGGGGCCTATCGCTTTTTTCTCAACCAAACCTTGTGAATGAAGGGGACCTACAGTTTTCTGCCGATTCCCATTCATTATTTCTATTCATTTTTTTTTTTTTTTTATTATTTAAACGAACGTGCCCCCGGTTACAACAAAAACGCGTGCGTCTTCCCCCTCTCTTGTGAATTTCAAACAAACTTTTAGGAGAAAAATGTGAAAAGTACTTCCCATTGAAATAAAACGCATTCATTAAATAGTTTCAAATGTACGTATTTTTATTCAGTAATTTTTTTTTTTTTTGTTATTTAAAAAAGTTTTTTTTAACAATGAATTACAAAATTCTTTAAATTCTTTAAATTGTTAAAAAAAAAAGTACAAACAAACAGTATTATTTCTTTAATAAAAAAGAAAAAAAAATATGTGCAACAAAATATCATCGAAAAGATATGAATTTAGACAAATGTATTGCAAGTGCACATACTGAAGCCAGTTTCGCTACGTTTTAATCCTGCGCTAAAACTATCATAACTTATGAAGCTGTCTTCGGATAGGCTACTATCAGAGTCAGAATGATTTGAGTAATGTTCTGGCGACGTGTAAGAGCTATCTGGAAAATTTGTGCTTTCGTCAATTGTCGAGCAGGTGCTATCAGGTATCAGTTGCGAATAAATTGTTATGTCTAAGTCGGCCTCATAGCCGCTGTCTATTTCTTCTTGCCATGCAAGATTGTAAATTATTCTAATTTGATACAATTCCTGCTCTGTATACTTCCTACTATTGAAAAATCGAAAGCGTTTCTTTACTGCCTTAATTGTGTTTCTGAGCACTACAAAGAAAACAAAAATCTTCTATCAGACAAACATAAATATTTAATAATTTTTTCAAATATAAAAGTCAGAAAACTAAACTAAAAACCAATTCACATGAAAAAAAAAACTTCAAATTTGAAAAAAACAACAATAAATTTAGTGCTCTTTGGGAAAACTGAGACTCCAAATTTCAAAAACATCAAAAAACCAATAAATTCATATTAAACAATATTAAAACACATTAACACATCACATTAATATAAACTGCATTTTATTTATGTATACTAAAACTAACACAAAACCATCAAAAATCAAAACATTCTAAATTTGAAACTTACATTTCATAAATTTAACAGCCATTTTTTGTTTTTCTTGTTTTTCTTACTTTTCTTGTCTTTCCTTCTAAAAAAAAACAAAACTTCAGTAAAGTATCTATTTATTTTTAAAATTTACCTTTTTTTTAAATTCCTCCTTATATTTTTAATTTAATTTTCTTCTTCAGCTTTCCCAATTCGACTGTTTTCTATTAAATTTTTTTTGTAAATAAAATCTCTAAAATCATTTGGCATATTAAAATATTGAGAATCGAAAAGAACCATGTCGTCATAGAAACTAGAGAACCTTAGGCTGCTAGATTTAAAAGTACTCAAAATAGTCAAGTTTCATATTAGCTTTTGAGAAAATGATTAGTAAAAGGAGAGTTAAGCACTGGTCAGACATGGCTGGTTTTCAGCAGAGACTCGAGTTGCCGCTACTACCATCCGCTGATCAGCTTTGTGTGACATCGATTTTCACGTTGTAACAAAAAGAAAGAAGAAAACTGGAAGCCGGAATTTAGGTGGCAGTTATTTTCGATTCTGTGTGCCAAAGTTCTAGTGGACATCTTTCAATCCTGTTCCATTTCTCTCTGAAAATAGAAGCTTTAAAATAAACCATAAATTGAAGACTAAACCTTTAATTGTCGTTTCAATGCGTGAATATTCTCCGGATTTGTAGTTGACTGTCAGTTTTTTTTTTTAAATTAAATATTTGGGAATTTCTTTTTGACTTAAAAAAAATTTTGATTTGAAAAATTTTTTGTGTATAAAGTGTTCTTCTTTCCTACTTGCTGTTAGTATTGTAACGTTCGCTGAGTTCGCAATGTGGGTGTACATTACACTGCCCCCTCCTTAAGATTGTTCCATCCATCCATCTGCAGCTTCGCTACTATATCGATACAGCCGGTCACAATGAACTACTTTTAACTTGCCTCTTAGTCATCTTTGGATGCGGTAAACCACGTCGTTAATTCTCCCAGTTTTGTTGAAATTTCGGTGATAATCCCTTTTGACGATAAGGATTATAAAGCCACACACGATCTCCTGTTTGGAATCCTGCCGTTGTTACTTTTGCGTCGCGTCGTACCGTGTCTTCAAACGGTTTCTAAAAGCTGTTGTCCATTTACCCAGCCCTTTTGTTTGCATCATAGACGTAACAATTTCGGCACCACTTCTCCACGTCCGTCACCTCTAGCATGCAGCGAGTAGAAACTTTGTCGCACGTTCTCCAGTTGTTGACTCCCAAATGGCTTCCTGTAGGGCTCCTATGCATCTTTTGTAGAACCTCCTTGATTTTCGAGGAATTCGAGGAACAATAAACTGCATCACAAAAGATTTACCGTCAGGAGATTCCCATTTGCGCTGGAGTACACCTTCTTGCACGCGAAGCGAGACCCACTGTGCCCAATAAGCTTTGACAACAGGGCTTTTGTCAGAAATGTCGTTCCAGTCAGGTTTCGTGTTGTTCTGTATCCATCGGTTCAATGTCTGGATCCTTCTTTTGACCAGACCTCAATTCTTCTTTGGTCCACCCGAATATGGTTTCCATTCTCATCCGCTGAATGTTGATCAATATTTTCTCTTCCTTCCGCCAGCGATTCGATTGGGGTTTTCTCTACGGTGTCCAATTTGGTAATGGTAAGTCTGCGGTCTTGCTCTACAACTTGTGGCTTGACTAAGGCCTAATGCACACACACCGATTTTGGACGGCCGATTTTACGACGGTCGTCCAAATTCTAATAGTTAACCACATGTGGAAATGAGACCTGGCACACACTCCAACCGCTGATCGGTACCAGTGAAATGCCGGTAAGCATCCGTCCACTGTCACTGTATTTCCGGCAGTACCGGGAAGTGGTGGCGTATGTGATTAAATACACGCTTGCACACGCACCGATTGTTATCGACCATTCCATTCGACTGCTTTCCATTTAACACAACGTTTTATACTAGTTTTGATAGTCCGTTTTCTAATTAAAGTGCAATGGGTGTTTCGATTGACATTGATGTCCTTGTTTCATTAGTGGAGGCAACATCTGTTGTGTGGGATGAGACTTTAGAAACATTTAAGGACAGGATTCTTACCAAGAATAGAGAGATAAGGAAATGATAAGGGAAAAAATGCATTTGGTATAGGAGTTTATTGGAACTGATTGTTATACCGGTGAAAATCCGGTGAGTGTGCTAACACCCTGCTACCGATAAAATGTCGGCCGATTTTATACTGGCCGTCCGAAATCGGTGTCCGTGCAACTAGCCTTACTCGGTTTGGTTCTTTGAATTCACAACGTAGACAAGCAGCTCTATTTGGTTTTGGTGGTAACCGGGATTGTCGCTGTGTGCCACGGCATTGTCGCAAGTACCACGTCTTATTGCAATTCCAACATCTCGCAAGTCCGTTTCGCTGATTCCATTGAAGTTTAGCTACTGGACATGAGCCAGACTCGACTATGGCTTCTCTTTGACCATGTACCGTTTGAGAAGCGTGCTTTGATGCTTCCATTATCAATGCAAATGCTAGAGTTTCAGAAAGAATTCATGTTCTAGCAGTTCGCACAAACCTCTGAACATGAACATATGTCAGAAATGGTACGAACTGATACTCAACTGCAAAATGCCTGATGATTTCTTCTCCAGCATCTGGAAATGCCAAGTGAACCAGTCTTTCGATGTCTGCCTGGAGCTGCTGTAGAGTCTCACCCCTTTTCTGGACACTGTTGAGTTGAACTCGCAAGACTTCTTTCAAGTAGCTATCGCTGTCCTCTAAGAGCAAGAGTTAGCGCTATGCACTTGTCTTCGTCATCCCAGCCATTTGTTGTCGCAGCTGCCTCAAATTAAATTGTATCTTGTAAACTGACCAAGAAGACTGTCCATCAAATGTTGGTGGTTGTACTTCTTTTCTCTTTAGATGCCCTCCACAAGTTTTTCGTAGATCCATTATTCGCATCAGGTCTAGTTCCTGGGCTGATACTCGATTTTCATTTCCCATTGACTCTCAAGCATGGAAAATACACATTCAATGCGTTTCTCTAAGGCAGATACATTTTTCTCAATATTGCCCAATTAACCTTCTAGAATGATTTTCTGATCTTCCAGGAGGTTCTGTTGCGCTTCAAGTCTTTCGAGAACATTCTGTTGTTCCTTTTTTTGTTCGTTTCGTTGTGCTTCAAGTTGTTTGAGAAGATTCTGCTGTGCCTTCTTTTGATCGTTTCGTTGTTCTTCCAGTGTTTCGAGAATATTCTGTAGAATATCTAAACTTTTGATCTAACAGAATTGTTTCTAAAGCAAAAGTGTCCACGTCTTGCCTATGCTTTTGCAAATAGTTGCGCAAGCGCAAGACGAGCTTATTTTTCGATCCAACTGTAGAAAGATTTCGCTTATCTAGCTCACAAGGTTTTTTTGCATACGGTGCGTCAAAAGCTCAGGACCGATAGGTTATTTTATTTTTCTGATGAAATTTGAACCTCGAACTTTTCTCACGTTACAGGCTGCTAATAATGCTAACCATTACGCCACGGGCATCACTACTTAAAGAGAAAAAAGTTTGTCAAAAAATGGGGCCGTGATATATAGGCGAATGGAGCCAGTCGTACGAGCTGTTGTAGAAACAATGTCTAGCTTTCAAATCTCAGCATGTGCCACCTGTAACAACAAAAACGCGTGCGTGCATCTTCCCCCTCTCTTATGAATTGCAAACAAACTTTTAGGAGAAAAAGTACTTCCCGTTGAAATAAAATGCTTTCATTAAATAGTTTCTATCAAGTGTATCTATTCAATATATTTTTTTTTTTGTGTATTCAAAAAAGTTTTATTTTATTTTAAACTAAATTCTTTTAATTCTTCAAAAAAAAAAAAAAAATACAAACAAACAGTTTGTTTGGGCTTTGTAGGGCTCAGAAACACAATTAAGTATTAAGTCAGTCAAGAAAGCCTTTCGCTTTTTTACTTGTAGGAGGTATACAGAGCAGGAATTGTTAGAAATCAGAATAATTTACAAAACTTGCATGGCAAAAAAAAACAGACAGCGGCTATGAGGCCGACTTAGATTTAACAATTGACTCTCAACTTGATAGCACCTGCTCAACAATAGTGTACGAAAGCACAAATTTTCCAGATACATAGCTCTTAACACGTCTGATGAATATTACTCATATCATTCTGGTATGTCAGTTTAGTAGTAGTATGATAGATATGTACATAGATAGATAGTAAATCATATCTTCTCGATGGTTAATTAGCATGATATTTTTGTTTTGTTGAACATTATGTATTATGTACATATTTTTTTCTTGTTTATCTTTCCTTCTAAAAAACAAATCAAAACTTCAGTAATGTACATACATATCTATTTATTTTTAAAATTTACCTTTTATATTCCTTCTTATATTTTTAATTTAATTTTCTTCTTCAGCTTTCCACATTCGACTTTTTTCGAAAATGTAGATTTGTAAATGAAATCTCTCAAAAACCATTTGGCATATTATAATTCTGAAAATCGAAAAGAAACATGTCGTCATAGAAACTAGAGAATCCTAGGCTGCTAGATTTAAAGGTACTCAAAATAGTCAAGTGAAAAAATAGAGGGTTAAGCAATAGTCACACACGGCTGGGGGCCACCGGAGACTCCAGTAGCCGCTACTTCCATCCGCTGATTAGCTTTAAAAAAAAATTCTTTAATTGTCGATTCAATGCGGGTATATTCTCCACATTTGTAGTTGACTGTCAATTTTCTTAAATTAAATACTTCGAAATTTCTGTTTGACTTAAAAAAAACCTTTTTTGATTTGGAACTCCTTATTGATTACAAAGTGTTTTTCTCCCCCATTTGCTATTGGTAAGCTTTGGTAGCAGTTTGAATTTGTTTCTAGACATCGAATTGAGGTATTGAAAATAAACTTAGAGAGGTATTATCAAATTTCAATTAGTTCGCAGCTAGTGTTTTTTTTTTAAATTCGCAGTTGAACTATGGTCTTACGTTTTCATTATTTCACATGCCACACTTGCTAACGTGATTTAAAAATGTTTAAAAGAGTTAAGTCAAGTGTCATTATGTATGTATGTATATTAGCTTTTGGGAATATGTTGGTTAAAAGAGAATTAGTGGATCGCAACACTTTGTTAATTGCGTTGTTCATGTACGTGGTACATGGTACCAATGGCAGTGGTAGATGCTTGATAAATAATGGAAATACCGTGCGTCCATGTTGCATGGTGCACTTAACTATGGACTGATCTACCTCTTCTACAACCAACGAGCTGAAGCATCGCCTGCAACATTCGGTATAGAATCTAAACACTTTCAACCTGCACGTGCACACCTGCAGTTAGCTTTTACAAATGATTCTTGTTAAAATTCACAGTTAACCGAGCTGTTCTTATAAGTGGGCCTGCGATTAAACAATTGCCCCTATTGCAAGGCCCGTCGCGTCGTTACTACGTAAAGATTCTGCCTAAAATGGAGAATCAGAATCACAAACGCCCTCGTAGTGAATGTTCTAACATAGAACTTGTTACTATTAATAGAATTTTTAACAAATTCTAAATATCTATGAATGCCTGTGGCGTGATGGTCTGCATGTCTGCTGTTAACCCAGAGGTTCGTGGTTCGAATCCCAATAGAGACAAAAATGTTTTTCCACGGGTATCGCCTTTCGCGAGGAATTGGCAAGTCCTCCGTAAGCAAATTCATGTAAAACGCTTTGGAACCGACAGAAAATTGTAGGTCCCCTCCATTCCCAACAAGGCATGGTTTTGAGAAACGCGCTAGGCTCCTCGCTCTGTTGCGCTACCCTATTTATTTATTTATTTTTACTTAAATATCTGTTGCAAAACATTCTTACGAAGATGTTTTTATTCTTTTTTTCTGGCTTTCGTAGTCCGAAATCGTTCGTCCTTAATACAATTTCAATAAATTAATTTATTACTATTAACTTCCATTAAAATTAATTTACTTAACTTTGTTTTTAGGATACGCATCAAGCCGTTGGGCTTACTATTCCTGCTGATATTTTTCTATTGGCTCTACAAAAACTTATTCTCTGTCCAATTACTCCCACCTGAAGAACTCAAAATCAAGATGATGGCGCTATTCCAAAAAATAAAAACTTTTCGCGAAGATAATCCTTCGATCTTCTGTGCAATTACATCCGTGCTATTAGCAACTTTAGCGGTAGTAGGTCACTTTCTGTCAGGCTCAGAGGTTGTGCTCATCAGCTTAGTGGTTGCTTGTATGTTTTCAACAAAATATAAATTCCAAATTTATAAAATTAAAAGGACAAGTGAGTATGAACGTGTTACGAACACAAAAACTATATCATTAACTATATTTTGTTTTGTTGCTTTAGATACCAATTGGCCGGACAAAGTGCAAGAAAATGAATTCGATGAATTTTTACCGGAAGTGAATGAAAGTAACATGTCTCTTTTGGAACGTGCCAGTGATCAGTCTAGTATTGCCCTTCCTGCCGAGGAGGGTGAAGAGAAAAGTGAGGAAATACCCTCATTTTTACTGATTCCTGATTGCATACCAGAAATAGACGAGAACTCAACCGATGAAGACGATGCATTAGGCATTGGTGTGCCCGACGAGGTAAACGACCGTCCTCGACCTGAAATCGAATTCAAAAAGGGTCATTTTAAAAAAGACTCTTCCATATCTACATCGTCTTCATCTGATGAAGAAAACCTATCGAAGGGTCTCAAATTTCCCGATCATTCTAATGTCGTCGACCATGCCTCACATGGCAATAAAATCGAGATCAATCAACAGATGCATCAGTCTTTGATCATGTCGAGTAATATTTTACCAAGTCTTGTTACAGGATTGGTATCGTGGGCAGGTGGCATATCAAACGACAGTCGCATAAGTGAACCACAGCGTCTTATTGCAGCCAATGATGACGACAACAATAAAACCTACTCAGACGACGAGGAAGAAAGTGATTATGAAATAGTTAATACTGAAGAGTATCAGTAATCAAATATGTATAACTAATAAATTAGTTGAGATCAATGTTTAAAGTAACCAGTTTATCATAGTTTACCATTAGAGCCTAATCAGGAGGACAATTTCAAACAGTACTAATCTTTATTCGATATTAATGTCATATACTGTCTTACTTCTAGCCACCAAACGAAAATGAAATAACTAAAACAGAATCATTGGCAATCATTGAGAGCCAACAAAGTTAAAATTTTAATTTATTTTTGTATTTTCTAATAATTTTTACAGTATTGTTGACAAAATACCAGATTAAGTGAGCATCAATTGAATCTGTTGAGTTGTTGCTAATAAAATCGATGTGCTAAATCATGTTTTTTCTGTATTTTAAGTTAAGATGTTGAGGAGCGGGAACTATGAAAAATAACAATGGCAACTCATCAAGGTAGGTAGTTGGTTCCAAAATGTGTAAAAATGTATTATAGTGAGTTCGTTCGTTGAACTTTACCCAGGGTTTACCCAGGTCTCCTTGAAAACTTTATGAGTTGTAAAAAAAACCTGGAGCCCTCAAAAAACGCTAAACCACAAAATCAGCAGAAACCGCTGTCATTTGAACAAAAATACATGCCACTTGACAACCCAGTTCATAACCTGAACTCGCCCAAGGCACCTTCAGGTCCAGTTGAGGGCAAACCCAGGGCTCAAAAACACTCCGCATGACATTCAGGGCGAGTTTAAGTATAACTGGGATGCTCCATCCGGAAAGGATATCCTAAACTAGAAATTGCGATCATTGACAAAGAGCCGAAAGAAGAAATAGATCAACACTATAATGCTCTGCGAGTAATGACTGACTGCCCGAACCTTAGTGGCTTACCAGAGCTTTTGCGAATGTCTCAGCGGATGAATTCGACTTACAGAATCAACGGTGAACTTCAGCAGTCAAAAAAGCAAAAACCCCTGAATGAGCTACTCCGACATATTTGGTTGAAAGGTCTTTCAATACTAGGACAGAGTATTGAAGTAGAGATGGTGGCGGATGACCTCTCCTGGCAAGCTAACGACAGCTCTCATATCCCTGCAGTAGGGTACTGCTTTTGGATTATCCGGCCCTTTATGCCCAAGGGGCATAAATTCTTACCGAATCGATCCGACTACACCACCCCCAAGTTGGTGTTTGACAATAATTTCCAAGTAACCATACCTTCAAGAGAAGCTTGGGAAAATGGCGCTCTTTTGGAAAATGAAGCAATACACTTCTACACCGATGGTTCAAAAACCAGCGAAGGTGTGGGAAGTGGAATCTACTCAGAAAAACTGAATCTCAGTCTTTTCTTCCGCCTACCCGATCATTGTAGTGTGTTCCAAGCGGAAATTCTGGCGATTAAGGAGGTGCTGTCTTGGCTCAAAGAAAACGTCATATCCTCCACGGATATTCGAATCTTCTCAAACAGCCAAGCTGCCCTTAAATCTCTTGCCTCTGTCTCTACAAAATCCATCACGGTCCAAAATTGTCAGATGTCTCTGAGGGAGATGTCAAATCAGTTTAACATTCACCTTTCATGGGTGCCAGGGCACAGGGACATACCAGGCAACTGTATGGCAGACGAACTAGCCAAAAAGGGCACGATCACTTCCCTACGCTCAGAATGGAACAACATAGGTGTACCTATCGCTACATGTAAACTCCTACTTAGACAAGACGCTTCAAGGATAACAAACACTAGATGGACTAAGAGTAACAACTGCCTTGCAACCAAAAAAATTTGGCCGTGTGTAGACTCAAAACGCTCTAAGAGTTTGTTAGCCCTGAACCGCCTGTATCTAGGTTCTACCAGGTGTTCTTACGGGACACTGTCTAATAGGAAGACACGCCAAAAGACTTGATGTGTTTTCTAATGATTTCTGCAGAAGCTGCATGGACGAAGAGGAGGAAGAAACCGTTCAACACCTTCTTTGCTCATGCCCTGCACTACTTCATAGGAGGAAAACTCATCTCGGTGAATTCTTCTTCGATGATACTAGCGACTTAGCTTACATAGACCCTAAAAGTCTTTCGAAATACATTAAAAGTTCCGCGTGGTTCGACTAGCAGGTGATTAACCGGCTAGTCTCGTAATGGAAGATTAATAAGTGATCAACT
This sequence comes from Melanostoma scalare, assembly GCA_949752695.1. NCBI lineage: Eukaryota > Metazoa > Arthropoda > Insecta > Diptera > Syrphidae > Melanostoma > Melanostoma scalare. The sequence goes on from OX456985.1 coordinate 10,875,596, forward strand.
CGTTAATCTTACATCGGGTTTCTGAGATCAGTAGGTGATTAACTTGCTGATTTCTGTGGTATCACAATGGGCCCTTGCGGCCTAAGTGTGTCAGGCAATGTACTCATTGGCTGACAGCCACTTCCACCTAACCTTACCTTAGGGTAACTGTGCGAAAACGCATATTAAAAAATTGCAAATACAGCAACCAAAATTTTATGATATTTAAAGTTCCTTGGTATTTTTCAACGCAAGCATTGCATGAAAATGCGCAAACATTGAGAATAGAAGATAAAATTGAAGCACTCAATGAAAAATTCTTAAGAAATTGTGAAAATAGTGAAAATTTTTTTAGTAAGAAATATACTGTAATAAGGCTGTATTAGATTAAATGCTTATTGCTCTCTTATCTTATTCTTTCATAATCTTATCTATTTATCTATTTATAATTTTTGTCACTTAATTGTCATAAACATAGTTATCAAATAATTTATTTATTTATTTTTTCTTTATTTATTTTTTTATTTATTTCGTTGTTTATTTATTTAAATATAAATTTAATTAGCGGTGCTATCTCTTATTTATTTAATACTCTTTCTTCTCTCCTTGTACTATTCTTTTTCGGTTTCATTATAAGTCATGTATTGAACTGTCAAGCCTTTAATAACATTTTTATAAATTATACAATCATACTAAAATAAATGATGGTTTTTCAATACCATAGCTTTCCTTCAATGTCAATCGTTTATCAAATCAAGTCTCAATCAAATATAATACATCGTTTTTTTCAGTAGTAAGATAAAAGTACTGTGCAATGACTTATAAAAAAAGTAAAAGGAATACCCAAAATACGTCCTGGCAAAATATATAACTAAGAACTTATCTAGCACCTTGAATATATTGAGCGTCTCAAAAACTTGTTAAATATTATTCAGGTACTCTCGCCGTTTTATTTACTGTGCTTGTCGCTTAGCTCACAGTTCATGGATCTTTCAAAGACGGACTAAGCATTCTCATAAAACAAAATTGTCCTCCACTCTATATCCAAGAAATGGCTTAACACCGGCTGACCACTCTCAGTTTTTATGTTTTGGCTTTTCTTTAACTGGGTGTTTACATCATAAACAAAGTTCTAGCACGTATGCTAGCTCAACCAATCAGGTTTTCTAAAACAAACCACATAAATAAATAAATAAATAGGGTGGTGCAATAGAGCGGATGTCACGGGGCCTATCGCTTTTTTCTCAACCAAACCTTGTGAATGAAGGGGACCTACAGTTTTCTGCCGATTCCCATTCATTATTTCTATTCATTTTTTTTTTTTTTTTATTATTTAAACGAACGTGCCCCCGGTTACAACAAAAACGCGTGCGTCTTCCCCCTCTCTTGTGAATTTCAAACAAACTTTTAGGAGAAAAATGTGAAAAGTACTTCCCATTGAAATAAAACGCATTCATTAAATAGTTTCAAATGTACGTATTTTTATTCAGTAATTTTTTTTTTTTTTGTTATTTAAAAAAGTTTTTTTTAACAATGAATTACAAAATTCTTTAAATTCTTTAAATTGTTAAAAAAAAAAGTACAAACAAACAGTATTATTTCTTTAATAAAAAAGAAAAAAAAATATGTGCAACAAAATATCATCGAAAAGATATGAATTTAGACAAATGTATTGCAAGTGCACATACTGAAGCCAGTTTCGCTACGTTTTAATCCTGCGCTAAAACTATCATAACTTATGAAGCTGTCTTCGGATAGGCTACTATCAGAGTCAGAATGATTTGAGTAATGTTCTGGCGACGTGTAAGAGCTATCTGGAAAATTTGTGCTTTCGTCAATTGTCGAGCAGGTGCTATCAGGTATCAGTTGCGAATAAATTGTTATGTCTAAGTCGGCCTCATAGCCGCTGTCTATTTCTTCTTGCCATGCAAGATTGTAAATTATTCTAATTTGATACAATTCCTGCTCTGTATACTTCCTACTATTGAAAAATCGAAAGCGTTTCTTTACTGCCTTAATTGTGTTTCTGAGCACTACAAAGAAAACAAAAATCTTCTATCAGACAAACATAAATATTTAATAATTTTTTCAAATATAAAAGTCAGAAAACTAAACTAAAAACCAATTCACATGAAAAAAAAAACTTCAAATTTGAAAAAAACAACAATAAATTTAGTGCTCTTTGGGAAAACTGAGACTCCAAATTTCAAAAACATCAAAAAACCAATAAATTCATATTAAACAATATTAAAACACATTAACACATCACATTAATATAAACTGCATTTTATTTATGTATACTAAAACTAACACAAAACCATCAAAAATCAAAACATTCTAAATTTGAAACTTACATTTCATAAATTTAACAGCCATTTTTTGTTTTTCTTGCTTTTCTTGTTTTTCTTACTTTTCTTGTCTTTCCTTCTAAAAAAAACAAAACTTCAGTAAAGTATCTATTTATTTTTAAAATTTACCTTTTTTTAAATTCCTCCTTATATTTTTAATTTAATTTTCTTCTTCAGCTTTCCCAATTCGACTGTTTTCTATTAAATTTTTTTTGTAAATAAAATCTCTAAAATCATTTGGCATATTAAAATTTTGAGAATCGAAAAGAACCATGTCGTCATAGAAACTAGAGAACCTTAGGCTGCTAGATTTAAAAGTACTCAAAATAGTCAAGTTTCATATTAGCTTTTGAGAAAATGATTAGTAAAAGGAGAGTTAAGCACTGGTCAGACATGGCTGGTTTTCAGCAGAGACTCGAGTTGCCGCTACTACCATCCGCTGATCAGCTTTGTGTGACTTCGATTTTCACGTTGTAACAAAAAGAAAGAAGAAAACTGGAAGCCGGAATTTAGGTGGCAGTTATTTTCGATTCTGTGTGCCAAAGTTCTAGTGGACATCTTTCAATCCTGTTCCATTTCTCTCTGAAAATAGAAGCTTTAAAATAAACCATAAATTGAAGACTAACAGTCTTATTCATAATCGCATTTTAAAGATAATCAGATGATAAAACAGAAATTCTTATTCATAATAGATAATCAGCCTGATAATATGGCAAATAAAGATAATCAACGACATATTATTATGAATAGGAAGCTGATTAAAAAGATAATCAGTGTGTATCTAGTCAGCCGATCATCAGTGTATTATCTTTTTATTATGAATAAGGCTGTAAACCTTTAATTGTCGTTTCAATGCGTGAATATTCTCCGGATTTGTAGTTGACTGTCAGTTTTTTTTTTTAAATTAAATATTTGGGAATTTCTTTTTGACTTAAAAAAAATTTTGATTTGAAAAATTTTTTGTGTATAAAGTGTTCTTCTTTCCTACTTGCTGTTAGTATTGTAACGTTCGCTGAGTTCGCAATGTGGGTGTACATTACACTGCCCCCTCCTTAAGATTGTTCCATCCATCCATCTGCAGCTTCGCTACTATATCGATACAGCCGGTCACAATGAACTACTTTTAACTTGCCTCTTAGTCATCTTTGGATGCGGTAAACCACGTCGTTAATTCTCCCAGTTTTGTTGAAATTTCGGTGATAATCCCTTTTGACGATAAGGATTATAAAGCCACACACGATCTCCGTCGCGTCGTACCGTGTCTTCAAACGGTTTCTAAAAGCTGTTGTCCATTTACCCAGCCCTTTTGTTTGCATCATAGACGTAACAATTTCGGCACCACTTCTCCACGTCCGTCACCTCTAGCATGCAGCGAGTAGAAACTTTGTCGCACGTTCTCCAGTTGTTGACTCCCAAATGGCTTCCTGTAGGGCTCCTATGCATCTTTTGTAGAACCTCCTTGATTTTCGAGGAATTCGAGGAACAATAAACTGCATCACAAAAGATTTACCGTCAGGAGATTCCCATTTGCGCTGGAGTACACCTTCTTGCACGCGAAGCGAGACCCACTGTGCCCAATAAGCTTTGACAACAGGGCTTTTGTCAGAAATGTCGTTCCAGTCAGGTTTCGTGTTGTTCTGTATCCATCGGTTCAATGTCTGGATCCTTCTTTTGACCAGACCTCAATTCTTCTTTGGTCCACCCGAATATGGTTTCCATTCTCATCCGCTGAATGTTGATCAATATTTTCTCTTCCTTCCGCCAGCGATTCGATTGGGGTTTTCTCTACGGTGTCCAATTTGGTAATGGTAAGTCTGCGGTCTTGCTCTACAACTTGTGGCTTGACTAAGGCCTAATGCACACACACCGATTTTGGACGGCCGATTTTACGACGGTCGTCCAAATTCTAATAGTTAACCACATGTGGAAATGAGACCTGGCACACACTCCAACCGCTGATCGGTACCAGTGAAATGCCGGTAAGCATCCGTCCACTGTCACTGTATTTCCGGCAGTACCGGGAAGTGGTGGCGTATGTGATTAAATACACGCTTGCACACGCACCGATTGTTATCGACCATTCCATTCGACTGCTTTCCATTTAACACAACGTTTTATACTAGTTTTGATAGTCCGTTTTCTAATTAAAGTGCAATGGGTGTTTCGATTGACATTGATGTCCTTGTTTCATTAGTGGAGGCAACATCTGTTGTGTGGGATGAGACTTTAGAAACATTTAAGGACAGGATTCTTACCAAGAATAGAGAGATAAGGAAATGATAAGGGAAAAAATGCATTTGGTATAGGAGTTTATTGGAACTGATTGTTATACCGGTGAAAATCCGGTGAGTGTGCTAACACCCTGCTACCGATAAAATGTCGGCTGATTTTATACTGGCCGTCCGAAATCGGTGTCCGTGCAACTAGCCTTACTCGGTTTGGTTCTTTGAATTCACAACGTAGACAAGCAGCTCTATTTGGTTTTGGTGGTAACCGGGATTGTCGCTGTGTGCCACGGCATTGTCGCAAGTACCACGTCTTATTGCAATTCCAACATCTCGCAAGTCCGTTTCGCTGATTCCATTGAAGTTTAGCTACTGGACATGAGCCAGACTCGACTATGGCTTCTCTTTGACCATGTACCGTTTGAGAAGCGTGCTTTGATGCTTCCATTATCAATGCAAATGCTAGAGTTTCAGAAAGAATTCATGTTCTAGCAGTTCGCACAAACCTCTGAAGATGAACATATGTCAGAAATGGTACGAACTGATACTCAACTGCAAAATGCCTGATGATTTCTTCTCCAGCATCTGGAAATGCCAAGTGAACCAGTCTTTCGATGTCTGCCTGGAGCTGCTGTAGAGTCTCACCCCTTTTCTGGACACTGTTGAGTTGAACTCGCAAGACTTCTTTCAAGTAGCTATCGCTGTCCTCTAAGAGCAAGAGTTAGCGCTATGCACTTGTCTTCGTCATCCCAGCCATTTGTTGTCGCAGCTGCCTCAAATTAAATTGTATCTTGTAAACTGACCAAGAAGACTGTCCATCAAATGTTGGTGGTTGTACTTCTTTTCTCTTTAGATGCCCTCCACAAGTTTTTCGTAGATCCATTATTCGCATCAGGTCTAGTTCCTGGGCTGATACTCGATTTTCATTTCCCATTGACTCTCAAGCATGGAAAATACACATTCAATGCGTTTCTCTAAGGCAGATACATTTTTCTCAATATTGCCCAATTAACCTTCTAGAATGATTTTCTGATCTTCCAGGAGGTTCTGTTGCGCTTCAAGTCTTTCGAGAACATTCTGTTGTTCCTTTTTTTGTTCGTTTCGTTGTGCTTCAAGTTGTTTGAGAAGATTCTGCTGTGCCTTCTTTTGATCGTTTCGTTGTTCTTCCAGTGTTTCGAGAATATTCTGTAGAATATCTAAACTTTTGATCTAACAGAATTGTTTCTAAAGCAAAAGTGTCCACGTCTTGCCTATGCTTTTGCAAATAGTTGCGCAAGCGCAAGACGAGCTTATTTTTCGATCCAACTGTAGAAAGATTTCGCTTATCTAGCTCACAAGGTTTTTTTGCATACGGTGCGTCAAAAGCTCAGGACCGATAGGTTATTTTATTTTTCTGATGAAATTTGAACCTCGAACTTTTCTCACGTTACAGGCTGCTAATAATGCTAACCATTACGCCACGGGCATCACTACTTAAAGAGAAAAAAGTTTGTCAAAAAATGGGGCCGTGATATATAGGCGAATGGAGCCAGTCGTACGAGCTGTTGTAGAAACAATGTCTAGCTTTCAAATCTCAGCATGTGCCACCTGTAACAACAAAAACGCGTGCGTGCATCTTCCCCCTCTCTTATGAATTGCAAACAAACTTTTAGGAGAAAAAGTACTTCCCGTTGAAATAAAATGCTTTCATTAAATAGTTTCTATCAAGTGTATCTATTCAATATATTTTTTTTTTTGTGTATTCAAAAAAGTTTTATTTTATTTTAAACTAAATTCTTTTAATTCTTCAAAAAAAAAAAAAAATACAAACAAACAGTTTGTTTGGGCTTTGTAGGGCTCAGAAACACAATTAAGTATTAAGTCAGTCAAGAAAGCCTTTCGCTTTTTTACTTGTAGGAGGTATACAGAGCAGGAATTGTTAGAAATCAGAATAATTTACAAAACTTGCATGGCAAAAAAAAACAGACAGCGGCTATGAGGCCGACTTAGATTTAACAATTGACTCTCAACTTGATAGCACCTGCTCAACAATAGTGTACGAAAGCACAAATTTTCCAGATACATAGCTCTTAACACGTCTGATGAATATTACTCATATCATTCTGGTATGTCAGTTTAGTAGTAGTATGATAGATATGTACATAGATAGATAGTAAATCATATCTTCTCGATGGTTAATTAGCATGATATTTTTGTTTTGTTGAACATTATGTATTATGTACATATTTTTTTCTTGTTTATCTTTCCTTCTAAAAAACAAATCAAAACTTCAGTAATGTACATACATATCTATTTATTTTTAAAATTTACCTTTTATATTCCTTCTTATATTTTTAATTTAATTTTCTTCTTCAGCTTTCCACATTCGACTTTTTTCGAAAATGTAGATTTGTAAATGAAATCTCTCAAAAACCATTTGGCATATTATAATTCTGAAAATCGAAAAGAAACATGTCGTCATAGAAACTAGAGAATCCTAGGCTGCTAGATTTAAAGGTACTCAAAATAGTCAAGTGAAAAAATAGAGGGTTAAGCAATAGTCACACACGGCTGGGGGCCACCGGAGACTCCAGTAGCCGCTACTTCCATCCGCTGATTAGCTTTAAAAAAAAATTCTTTAATTGTCGATTCAATGCGGGTATATTCTCCACATTTGTAGTTGACTGTCAATTTTCTTAAATTAAATACTTCGAAATTTCTGTTTGACTTAAAAAAAACCTTTTTTGATTTGGAACTCCTTATTGATTACAAAGTGTTTTTCTCCCCCATTTGCTATTGGTAAGCTTTGGTAGCAGTTTGAATTTGTTTCTAGACATCGAATTGAGGTATTGAAAATAAACTTAGAGAGGTATTATCAAATTTCAATTAGTTCGCAGCTAGTGTTTTTTTTTTAAATTCGCAGTTGAACTATGGTCTTACGTTTTCATTATTTCACATGCCACACTTGCTAACGTGATTTAAAAATGTTTAAAAGAGTTAAGTCAAGTGTCATTATGTATGTATGTATATTAGCTTTTGGGAATATGTTGGTTAAAAGAGAATTAGTGGATCGCAACACTTTGTTAATTGCGTTGTTCATGTACGTGGTACATGGTACCAATGGCAGTGGTAGATGCTTGATAAATAATGGAAATACCGTGCGTCCATGTTGCATGGTGCACTTAACTATGGACTGATCTACCTCTTCTACAACCAACGAGCTGAAGCATCGCCTGCAACATTCGGTATAGAATCTAAACACTTTCAACCTGCACGTGCACACCTGCAGTTAGCTTTTACAAATGATTCTTGTTAAAATTCACAGTTAACCGAGCTGTTCTTATAAGTGGGCCTGCGATTAAACAATTGCCCCTATTGCAAGGCCCGTCGCGTCGTTACTACGTAAAGATTCTGCCTAAAATGGAGAATCAGAATCACAAACGCCCTCGTAGTGAATGTTCTAACATAGAACTTGTTACTATTAATAGAATTTTTAACAAATTCTAAATATCTATGAATGCCTGTGGCGTGATGGTCTGCATGTCTGCTGTTAACCCAGAGGTTCGTGGTTCGAATCCCAATAGAGACAAAAATGTTTTTCCACGGGTATCGCCTTTCGCGAGGAATTGGCAAGTCCTCCGTAAGCAAATTCATGTAAAACGCTTTGGAACCGACAGAAAATTGTAGGTCCCCTCCATTCCCAACAAGGCATGGTTTTGAGAAACGCGCTAGGCTCCTCGCTCTGTTGCGCTACCCTATTTATTTATTTATTTTTACTTAAATATCTGTTGCAAAACATTCTTACGAAGATGTTTTTATTCTTTTTTTCTGGCTTTCGTAGTCCGAAATCGTTCGTCCTTAATACAATTTCAATAAATTAATTTATTACTATTAACTTCCATTAAAATTAATTTACTTAACTTTGTTTTTAGGATACGCATCAAGCCGTTGGGCTTACTATTCCTGCTGATATTTTTCTATTGGCTCTACAAAAACTTATTCTCTGTCCAATTACTCCCACCTGAAGAACTCAAAATCAAGATGATGGCGCTATTCCAAAAAATAAAAACTTTTCGCGAAGATAATCCTTCGATCTTCTGTGCAATTACATCCGTGCTATTAGCAACTTTAGCGGTAGTAGGTCACTTTCTGTCAGGCTCAGAGGTTGTGCTCATCAGCTTAGTGGTTGCTTGTATGTTTTCAACAAAATATAAATTCCAAATTTATAAAATTAAAAGGACAAGTGAGTATGAACGTGTTACGAACACAAAAACTATATCATTAACTATATTTTGTTTTGTTGCTTTAGATACCAATTGGCCGGACAAAGTGCAAGAAAATGAATTCGATGAATTTTTACCGGAAGTGAATGAAAGTAACATGTCTCTTTTGGAACGTGCCAGTGATCAGTCTAGTATTGCCCTTCCTGCCGAGGAGGGTGAAGAGAAAAGTGAGGAAATACCCTCATTTTTACTGATTCCTGATTGCATACCAGAAATAGACGAGAACTCAACCGATGAAGACGATGCATTAGGCATTGGTGTGCCCGACGAGGTAAACGACCGTCCTCGACCTGAAATCGAATTCAAAAAGGGTCATTTTAAAAAAGACTCTTCCATATCTACATCGTCTTCATCTGATGAAGAAAACCTATCGAAGGGTCTCAAATTTCCCGATCATTCTAATGTCGTCGACCATGCCTCACATGGCAATAAAATCGAGATCAATCAACAGATGCATCAGTCTTTGATCATGTCGAGTAATATTTTACCAAGTCTTGTTACAGGATTGGTATCGTGGGCAGGTGGCATATCAAACGACAGTCGCATAAGTGAACCACAGCGTCTTATTGCAGCCAATGATGACGACAACAATAAAACCTACTCAGACGACGAGGAAGAAAGTGATTATGAAATAGTTAATACTGAAGAGTATCAGTAATCAAATATGTATAACTAATAAATTAGTTGAGATCAATGTTTAAAGTAACCAGTTTATCATAGTTTACCATTAGAGCCTAATCAGGAGGACAATTTCAAACAGTACTAATCTTTATTCGATATTAATGTCATATACTGTCTTACTTCTAGCCACCAAACGAAAATGAAATAACTAAAACAGAATCATTGGCAATCATTGAGAGCCAACAAAGTTAAAATTTTAATTTATTTTTGTATTTTCTAATAATTTTTACTGTATTGTTGACAAAATACCAGATTAAGTGAGCATCAATTGAATCTGTTGAGTTGTTGCTAATAAAATCGATGTGCTAAATCATGTTTTTTCTGTATTTTAAGTTAAGATGTTGAGGAGCGGGAACTATGAAAAATAACAATGGCAACTCATCAAGGTAGGTAGTTGGTTCCAAAATGTGTAAAAATGTATTATAGTGAGTTCGTTCGTTGAACTTTACCCAGGGTTTACCCAGGTCTCCTTGAAAACTTTATGAGTTGTAAAAAAAACCTGGAGCCCTCAAAAAACGCTAAACCACAAAATCAGCAGAAACCGCTGTCATTTGAACAAAAATACATGCCACTTGACAACCCAGTTCATAACCTGAACTCGCCCAAGGCACCTTCAGGTCCAGTTGAGGGCAAACCCAGGGCTCAAAAACACTCCGCATGACATTCAGGGCGAGTTTAAGTATAACTGGGATGCTCCATCCGGAAAGGATATCCTAAACTAGAAATTGCGATCATTGACAAAGAGCCGAAAGAAGAAATAGATCAACACTATAATGCTCTGCGAGTAATGACTGACTGCCCGAACCTTAGTGGCTTACCAGAGCTTTTGCGAATGTCTCAGCGGATGAATTCGACTTACAGAATCAACGGTGAACTTCAGCAGTCAAAAAAGCAAAAACCCCTGAATGAGCTACTCCGACATATTTGGTTGAAAGGTCTTTCAATACTAGGACAGAGTATTGAAGTAGAGATGGTGGCGGATGACCTCTCCTGGCAAGCTAACGACAGCTCTCATATCCCTGCAGTAGGGTACTGCTTTTGGATTATCCGGCCCTTTATGCCCAAGGGGCATAAATTCTTACCGAATCGATCCGACTACACCACCCCCAAGTTGGTGTTTGACAATAATTTCCAAGTAACCATACCTTCAAGAGAAGCTTGGGAAAATGGCGCTCTTTTGGAAAATGAAGCAATACACTTCTACACCGATGGTTCAAAAACCAGCGAAGGTGTGGGAAGTGGAATCTACTCAGAAAAACTGAATCTCAGTCTTTTCTTCCGCCTACCCGATCATTGTAGTGTGTTCCAAGCGGAAATTCTGGCGATTAAGGAGGTGCTGTCTTGGCTCAAAGAAAACGTCATATCCTCCACGGATATTCGAATCTTCTCAAACAGCCAAGCTGCCCTTAAATCTCTTGCCTCTGTCTCTACAAAATCCATCACGGTCCAAAATTGTCAGATGTCTCTGAGGGAGATGTCAAATCAGTTTAACATTCACCTTTCATGGGTGCCAGGGCACAGGGACATACCAGGCAACTGTATGGCAGACGAACTAGCCAAAAAGGGCACGATCACTTCCCTACGCTCAGAATGGAACAACATAGGTGTACCTATCGCTACATGTAAACTCCTACTTAGACAAGACGCTTCAAGGATAACAAACACTAGATGGACTAAGAGTAACAACTGCCTTGCAACCAAAAAAGTTTGGCCGTGTGTAGACTCAAAACGCTCTAAGAGTTTGTTAGCCCTGAACCGCCTGTATCTAGGTTCTACCAGGTGTTCTTACGGGACACTGTCTAATAGGAAGACACGCCAAAAGACTTGATGTGTTTTCTAATGATTTCTGCAGAAGCTGCATGGACGAAGAGGAGGAAGAAACCGTTCAACACCTTCTTTGCTCATGCCCTGCACTACTTCATAGGAGGAAAACTCATCTCGGTGAATTCTTCTTCGATGATACTAGCGACTTAGCTTACATAGACCCTAAAAGTCTTTCGAAATACATTAAAAGTTCCGCGTGGTTCGACTAGCAGGTGATTAACCGGCTAGTCTCGTAATGGAAGATTAATAAGTGATCAACTCGTTAATCTTACATCGGGTTTCTGAGATCAGTAGGTGATTAACTTGCTGATTTCTGTGGTATCACAATGGGCCCTTGCGGCCTAAGTGTGTCAGGCAATGTACTCATTGGCTGACAGCCACTTCCACCTAACCTTACCTTAGGGTAACTGTGCGAAAACGCATATTAAAAAATTGCAAATACAGCAACCAAAATTTTATGATATTTAAAGTTCCTTGGTATTTTTCAACGCAAGCATTGCATGAAAATGCGCAAACATTGAGAATAGAAGATAAAATTGAAGCACTCAATGAAAAATTCTTAAGAAATTGTGAAAATAGTGAAAATTTTTTTAGTAAGAAATATACTGTAATAAGGCTGTATTAGATTAAATGCTTATTGCTCTCTTATCTTATTCTTTCATAATCTTATCTATTTATCTATTTATAATTTTTGTCACTTAATTGTCATAAACATAGTTATCAAATAATTTATTTATTTATTTTTTCTTTATTTATTTTTTTATTTATTTCGTTGTTTATTTATTTAAATATAAATTTAATTAGCGGTGCTATCTCTTATTTATTTAATACTCTTTCTTCTCTCCTTGTACTATTCTTTTTCGGTTTCATTATAAGTCATGTATTGAACTGTCAAGCCTTTAATAACATTTTTATAAATTATACAATCATACTAAAATAAATGATGGTTTTTCAATACCATAGCTTTCCTTCAATGTCAATCGTTTATCAAATCAAGTCTCAATCAAATATAATACATCGTTTTTTTCAGTAGTAAGATAAAAGTACTGTGCAATGACTTATAAAAAAAGTAAAAGGAATACCCAAAATACGTCCTGGCAAAATATATAACTAAGAACTTATCTAGCACCTTGAATATATTGAGCGTCTCAAAAACTTGTTAAATATTATTCAGGTACTCTCGCCGTTTTATTTACTGTGCTTGTCGCTTAGCTCACAGTTCATGGATCTTTCAAAGACGGACTAAGCATTCTCATAAAACAAAATTGTCCTCCACTCTATATCCAAGAAATGGCTTAACACCGGCTGACCACTCTCAGTTTTTATGTTTTGGCTTTTCTTTAACTGGGTGTTTACATCATAAACAAAGTTCTAGCACGTATGCTAGCTCAACCAATCAGGTTTTCTAAAACAAACCACATAAATAAATAAATAAATAGGGTGGTGCAATAGAGCGGGTGTCACGGGGCCTATCGCTTTTTTCTCAACCAAACCTTGTGAATGAAGGGGACCTACAGTTTTCTGCCGATTCCCATTCATTATTTCTATTCATTTTTTTTTTTTTTTATTATTTAAACGAACGTGCCCCCGGTTACAACAAAAACGCGTGCGTCTTCCCCCTCTCTTGTGAATTTCAAACAAACTTTTAGGAGAAAAATGTGAAAAGTACTTCCCATTGAAATAAAACGCATTCATTAAATAGTTTCAAATGTACGTATTTTTATTCAGTAATTTTTTTTTTTTTTGTTATTTAAAAAAGTTTTTTTTAACAATGAATTACAAAATTCTTTAAATTCTTTAAATTGTTAAAAAAAAAAGTACAAACAAACAGTATTATTTCTTTAATAAAAAAGAAAAAAAAATATGTGCAACAAAATATCATCGAAAAGATATGAATTTAGACAAATGTATTGCAAGTGCACATACTGAAGCCAGTTTCGCTACGTTTTAATCCTGCGCTAAAACTATCATAACTTATGAAGCTGTCTTCGGATAGGCTACTATCAGAGTCAGAATGATTTGAGTAATGTTCTGGCGACGTGTAAGAGCTATCTGGAAAATTTGTGCTTTCGTCAATTGTCGAGCAGGTGCTATCAGGTATCAGTTGCGAATAAATTGTTATGTCTAAGTCGGCCTCATAGCCGCTGTCTATTTCTTCTTGCCATGCAAGATTGTAAATTATTCTAATTTGATACAATTCCTGCTCTGTATACTTCCTACTATTGAAAAATCGAAAGCGTTTCTTTACTGCCTTAATTGTGTTTCTGAGCACTACAAAGAAAACAAAAATCTTCTATCAGACAAACATAAATATTTAATAATTTTTTCAAATATAAAAGTCAGAAAACTAAACTAAAAACCAATTCACATGAAAAAAAAAACTTCAAATTTGAAAAAAACAACAATAAATTTAGTGCTCTTTGGGAAAACTGAGACTCCAAATTTCAAAAACATCAAAAAACCAATAAATTCATATTAAACAATATTAAAACACATTAACACATCACATTAATATAAACTGCATTTTATTTATGTATACTAAAACTAACACAAAACCATCAAAAATCAAAACATTCTAAATTTGAAACTTACATTTCATAAATTTAACAGCCATTTTTTGTTTTTCTTGCTTTTCTTGTTTTTCTTACTTTTCTTGTCTTTCCTTCTAAAAAAAACAAAACTTCAGTAAAGTATCTATTTATTTTTAAAATTTACCTTTTTTTAAATTCCTCCTTATATTTTTAATTTAATTTTCTTCTTCAGCTTTCCCAATTCGACTGTTTTCTATTAAATTTTTTTTGTAAATAAAATCTCTAAAATCATTTGGCATATTAAAATTTTGAGAATCGAAAAGAACCATGTCGTCATAGAAACTAGAGAACCTTAGGCTGCTAGATTTAAAAGTACTCAAAATAGTCAAGTTTCATATTAGCTTTTGAGAAAATGATTAGTAAAAGGAGAGTTAAGCACTGGTCAGACATGGCTGGTTTTCAGCAGAGACTCGAGTTGCCGCTACTACCATCCGCTGATCAGCTTTGTGTGACTTCGATTTTCACGTTGTAACAAAAAGAAAGAAGAAAACTGGAAGCCGGAATTTAGGTGGCAGTTATTTTCGATTCTGTGTGCCAAAGTTCTAGTGGACATCTTTCAATCCTGTTCCATTTCTCTCTGAAAATAGAAGCTTTAAAATAAACCATAAATTGAAGACTAACAGTCTTATTCATAATCGCATTTTAAAGATAATCAGATGATAAAACAGAAATTCTTATTCATAATAGATAATCAGCCTGATAATATGGCAAATAAAGATAATCAACGACATATTATTATGAATAGGAAGCTGATTAAAAAGATAATCAGTGTGTATCTAGTCAGCCGATCATCAGTGTATTATCTTTTTATTATGAATAAGGCTGTAAACCTTTAATTGTCGTTTCAATGCGTGAATATTCTCCGGATTTGTAGTTGACTGTCAGTTTTTTTTTTTAAATTAAATATTTGGGAATTTCTTTTTGACTTAAAAAAAATTTTGATTTGAAAAATTTTTTGTGTATAAAGTGTTCTTCTTTCCTACTTGCTGTTAGTATTGTAACGTTCGCTGAGTTCGCAATGTGGGTGTACATTACACTGCCCCCTCCTTAAGATTGTTCCATCCATCCATCTGCAGCTTCGCTACTATATCGATACAGCCGGTCACAATGAACTACTTTTAACTTGCCTCTTAGTCATCTTTGGATGCGGTAAACCACGTCGTTAATTCTCCCAGTTTTGTTGAAATTTCGGTGATAATCCCTTTTGACGATAAGGATTATAAAGCCACACACGATCTCCGTCGCGTCGTACCGTGTCTTCAAACGGTTTCTAAAAGCTGTTGTCCATTTACCCAGCCCTTTTGTTTGCATCATAGACGTAACAATTTCGGCACCACTTCTCCACGTCCGTCACCTCTAGCATGCAGCGAGTAGAAACTTTGTCGCACGTTCTCCAGTTGTTGACTCCCAAATGGCTTCCTGTAGGGCTCCTATGCATCTTTTGTAGAACCTCCTTGATTTTCGAGGAATTCGAGGAACAATAAACTGCATCACAAAAGATTTACCGTCAGGAGATTCCCATTTGCGCTGGAGTACACCTTCTTGCACGCGAAGCGAGACCCACTGTGCCCAATAAGCTTTGACAACAGGGCTTTTGTCAGAAATGTCGTTCCAGTCAGGTTTCGTGTTGTTCTGTATCCATCGGTTCAATGTCTGGATCCTTCTTTTGACCAGACCTCAATTCTTCTTTGGTCCACCCGAATATGGTTTCCATTCTCATCCGCTGAATGTTGATCAATATTTTCTCTTCCTTCCGCCAGCGATTCGATTGGGGTTTTCTCTACGGTGTCCAATTTGGTAATGGTAAGTCTGCGGTCTTGCTCTACAACTTGTGGCTTGACTAAGGCCTAATGCACACACACCGATTTTGGACGGCCGATTTTACGACGGTCGTCCAAATTCTAATAGTTAACCACATGTGGAAATGAGACCTGGCACACACTCCAACCGCTGATCGGTACCAGTGAAATGCCGGTAAGCATCCGTCCACTGTCACTGTATTTCCGGCAGTACCGGGAAGTGGTGGCGTATGTGATTAAATACACGCTTGCACACGCACCGATTGTTATCGACCATTCCATTCGACTGCTTTCCATTTAACACAACGTTTTATACTAGTTTTGATAGTCCGTTTTCTAATTAAAGTGCAATGGGTGTTTCGATTGACATTGATGTCCTTGTTTCATTAGTGGAGGCAACATCTGTTGTGTGGGATGAGACTTTAGAAACATTTAAGGACAGGATTCTTACCAAGAATAGAGAGATAAGGAAATGATAAGGGAAAAAATGCATTTGGTATAGGAGTTTATTGGAACTGATTGTTATACCGGTGAAAATCCGGTGAGTGTGCTAACACCCTGCTACCGATAAAATGTCGGCTGATTTTATACTGGCCGTCCGAAATCGGTGTCCGTGCAACTAGCCTTACTCGGTTTGGTTCTTTGAATTCACAACGTAGACAAGCAGCTCTATTTGGTTTTGGTGGTAACCGGGATTGTCGCTGTGTGCCACGGCATTGTCGCAAGTACCACGTCTTATTGCAATTCCAACATCTCGCAAGTCCGTTTCGCTGATTCCATTGAAGTTTAGCTACTGGACATGAGCCAGACTCGACTATGGCTTCTCTTTGACCATGTACCGTTTGAGAAGCGTGCTTTGATGCTTCCATTATCAATGCAAATGCTAGAGTTTCAGAAAGAATTCATGTTCTAGCAGTTCGCACAAACCTCTGAAGATGAACATATGTCAGAAATGGTACGAACTGATACTCAACTGCAAAATGCCTGATGATTTCTTCTCCAGCATCTGGAAATGCCAAGTGAACCAGTCTTTCGATGTCTGCCTGGAGCTGCTGTAGAGTCTCACCCCTTTTCTGGACACTGTTGAGTTGAACTCGCAAGACTTCTTTCAAGTAGCTATCGCTGTCCTCTAAGAGCAAGAGTTAGCGCTATGCACTTGTCTTCGTCATCCCAGCCATTTGTTGTCGCAGCTGCCTCAAATTAAATTGTATCTTGTAAACTGACCAAGAAGACTGTCCATCAAATGTTGGTGGTTGTACTTCTTTTCTCTTTAGATGCCCTCCACAAGTTTTTCGTAGATCCATTATTCGCATCAGGTCTAGTTCCTGGGCTGATACTCGATTTTCATTTCCCATTGACTCTCAAGCATGGAAAATACACATTCAATGCGTTTCTCTAAGGCAGATACATTTTTCTCAATATTGCCCAATTAACCTTCTAGAATGATTTTCTGATCTTCCAGGAGGTTCTGTTGCGCTTCAAGTCTTTCGAGAACATTCTGTTGTTCCTTTTTTTGTTCGTTTCGTTGTGCTTCAAGTTGTTTGAGAAGATTCTGCTGTGCCTTCTTTTGATCGTTTCGTTGTTCTTCCAGTGTTTCGAGAATATTCTGTAGAATATCTAAACTTTTGATCTAACAGAATTGTTTCTAAAGCAAAAGTGTCCACGTCTTGCCTATGCTTTTGCAAATAGTTGCGCAAGCGCAAGACGAGCTTATTTTTCGATCCAACTGTAGAAAGATTTCGCTTATCTAGCTCACAAGGTTTTTTTGCATACGGTGCGTCAAAAGCTCAGGACCGATAGGTTATTTTATTTTTCTGATGAAATTTGAACCTCGAACTTTTCTCACGTTACAGGCTGCTAATAATGCTAACCATTACGCCACGGGCATCACTACTTAAAGAGAAAAAAGTTTGTCAAAAAATGGGGCCGTGATATATAGGCGAATGGAGCCAGTCGTACGAGCTGTTGTAGAAACAATGTCTAGCTTTCAAATCTCAGCATGTGCCACCTGTAACAACAAAAACGCGTGCGTGCATCTTCCCCCTCTCTTATGAATTGCAAACAAACTTTTAGGAGAAAAAGTACTTCCCGTTGAAATAAAATACTTTCATTAAATAGTTTCTATCAAGTGTATCTATTCAATATATTTTTTTTTTGTGTATTCAAAAAAGTTTTATTTTATTTTAAACTAAATTCTTTTAATTCTTCAAAAAAAAAAAAAATACAAACAAACAGTTTGTTTGGGCTTTGTAGGGCTCAGAAACACAATTAAGTATTAAGTCAGTCAAGAAAGCCTTTCGCTTTTTTACTTGTAGGAGGTATACAGAGCAGGAATTGTTAGAAATCAGAATAATTTACAAAACTTGCATGGCAAAAAAAAACAGACAGCGGCTATGAGGCCGACTTAGATTTAACAATTGACTCTCAACTTGATAGCACCTGCTCAACAATAGTGTACGAAAGCACAAATTTTCCAGATACATGTAGCTCTTAACACGTCTGATGAATATTACTCATATCATTCTGGTATGTCAGTTTAGTAGTAGTATGATAGATATGTACATAGATAGATAGTAAATCATATCTTCTCGATGGTTAATTAGCATGATATTTTTGTTTTGTTGAACATTATGTATTATGTACATATTTTTTTCTTGTTTATCTTTCCTTCTAAAAAACAAATCAAAACTTCAGTAATGTACATACATATCTATTTATTTTTAAAATTTACCTTTTATATTCCTTCTTATATTTTTAATTTAATTTTCTTCTTCAGCTTTCCACATTCGACTTTTTTCGAAAATGTAGATTTGTAAATGAAATCTCTCAAAAACCATTTGGCATATTATAATTCTGAAAATCGAAAAGAAACATGTCGTCATAGAAACTAGAGAATCCTAGGCTGCTAGATTTAAAGGTACTCAAAATAGTCAAGTGAAAAAATAGAGGGTTAAGCAATAGTCACACACGGCTGGGGGCCACCGGAGACTCCAGTAGCCGCTACTTCCATCCGCTGATTAGCTTTAAAAAAAATTCTTTAATTGTCGATTCAATGCGGGTATATTCTCCACATTTGTAGTTGACTGTCAATTTTCTTAAATTAAATACTTCGAAATTTCTGTTTGACTTAAAAAAAACCTTTTTTGATTTGGAACTCCTTATTGATTACAAAGTGTTTTTCTCCCCCATTTGCTATTGGTAAGCTTTGGTAGCAGTTTGAATTTGTTTCTAGACATCGAATTGAGGTATTGAAAATAAACTTAGAGAGGTATTATCAAATTTCAATTAGTTCGCAGCTAGTGCTTTTTTTTTAAATTCGCAGTTGAACTATGGTCTTACGTTTTCATTATTTCACATGCCACACTTGCTAACGTGATTTAAAAATGTTTAAAAGAGTTAAGTCAAGTGTCATTATGTATGTATGTATATTAGCTTTTGGGAATATGTTGGTTAAAAGAGAATTAGTGGATCGCAACACTTTGTTAATTGCGTTGTTCATGTACGTGGTACATGGTACCAATGGCAGTGGTAGATGCTTGATAAATAATGGAAATACCGTGCGTCCATGTTGCATGGTGCACTTAACTATGGACTGATCTACCTCTTCTACAACCAACGAGCTGAAGCATCGCCTGCAACATTCGGTATAGAATCTAAACACTTTCAACCTGCACGTGCACACCTGCAGTTAGCTTTTACAAATGATTCTTGTTAAAATTCACAGTTAACCGAGCTGTTCTTATAAGTGGGCCTGCGATTAAACAATTGCCCCTATTGCAAGGCCCGTCGCGTCGTTACTACGTAAAGATTCTGCCTAAAATGGAGAATCAGAATCACAAACGCCCTCGTAGTGAATGTTCTAACATAGAACTTGTTACTATTAATAGAATTTTTAACAAATTCTAAATATCTATGAATGCCTGTGGCGTGATGGTCTGCATGTCTGCTGTTAACCCAGAGGTTCGTGGTTCGAATCCCAATAGAGACAAAAATGTTTTTCCACGGGTATCGCCTTTCGCGAGGAATTGGCAAGTCCTCCGTAAGCAAATTCATGTAAAACGCTTTGGAACCGACAGAAAATTGTAGGTCCCCTCCATTCCCAACAAGGCATGGTTTTGAGAAACGCGCTAGGCTCCTCGCTCTGTTGCGCTACCCTATTTATTTATTTATTTTTACTTAAATACATATCTGTTGCAAAACATTCTTACGAAGATGTTTTTATTCTTTTTTTCTGGCTTTCGTAGTCCGAAATCGTTCGTCCTTAATACAATTTCAATAAATTAATTTATTACTATTAACTTCCATTAAAATTAATTTACTTAACTTTGTTTTTAGGATACGCATCAAGCCGTTGGGCTTACTATTCCTGCTGATATTTTTCTATTGGCTCTACAAAAACTTATTCTCTGTCCAATTACTCCCACCTGAAGAACTCAAAATCAAGATGATGGCGCTATTCCAAAAAATAAAAACTTTTCGCGAAGATAATCCTTCGATCTTCTGTGCAATTACATCCGTGCTATTAGCAACTTTAGCGGTAGTAGGTCACTTTCTGTCAGGCTCAGAGGTTGTGCTCATCAGCTTAGTGGTTGCTTGTATGTTTTCAACAAAATATAAATTCCAAATTTATAAAATTAAAAGGACAAGTGAGTATGAACGTGTTACGAACACAAAAACTATATCATTAACTATATTTTGTTTTGTTGCTTTAGATACCAATTGGCCGGACAAAGTGCAAGAAAATGAATTCGATGAATTTTTACCGGAAGTGAATGAAAGTAACATGTCTCTTTTGGAACGTGCCAGTGATCAGTCTAGCATTGCCCTTCCTGCCGAGGAGGGTGAAGAGAAAAGTGAGGAAATACCCTCATTTTTACTGATTCCTGATTGCATACCAGAAATAGACGAGAACTCAACCGATGAAGACGATGCATTAGGCATTGGTGTGCCCGACGAGGTAAACGACCGTCCTCGACCTGAAATCGAGTTCAAAAAGGGTCATTTTAAAAAAGACTCTTCCATATCTACATCGTCTTCATCTGATGAAGAAAACCTATCGAAGGGTCTCAAATTTCCCGATCATTCTAATGTCGTCGACCATGCCTCACATGGCAATAAAATCGAGATCAATCAACAGATGCATCAGTCTTTGATCATGTCGAGTAATATTTTACCAAGTCTTGTTACAGGATTGGTATCGTGGGCAGGTGGCATATCAAACGACAGTCGCATAAGTGAACCACAGCGTCTTATTGCAGCCAATGATGACGACAACAATAAAACCTACTCAGACGACGAGGAAGAAAGTGATTATGAAATAGTTAATAGGTCTGTTCGTTGAACTTTCCCCAGGGTTGACCCAGGTTTTCTTGACAACCCTATGAGTTGTCAAAAAAAACTGGGATTTCCAGTCCTCAAAAAACACTACACCACAAATCACCACACATCCCTGTCATTAAAAAAAAAATACATGCTATTTGACAGCCCTCAAATCGCCACAGCAAAAAGCTAGGGCGAGTTTGGGGAAAACCTATGGCAAACCTATGGCTCAAAAAACACTCAATTTGACATTCAGGGTGAATTTAGGTTTCTCAAAAAACGCTTTGTGGCGACCCTATGGCGACCCTAGGGCTTCAACGAACAAACCTAATACTGAAGAGTATCAGTAATCAAATATGTATAACTAATAAATTAGTTGAGATCAATGTTTAAAGTAACCAGTTTATCATAGTTTACCATTAGAGCCTAATCAGGAGGACAATTTCAAACAGTACTAATCTTTATTCGATATTAATGTCATATACTGTCTTACTTCTAGCCACCAAACGAAAATGAAATAACTAAAACAGAATCATTGGCAATCATTGAGAGCCAACAAAGTTAAAATTTTAATTTATTTTTGTATTTTCTAATAATTTTTACAGTATTGTTGACAAAATACCAGATTAAGTGAGCATCAATTGAATCTGTTGAGTTGTTGCTAATAAAATCGATGTGCTAAATCATGTTTTTTCTGTATTTTAAGTTAAGATGTTGAGGAGCGGGAACTATGAAAAATAACAATGGCAACTCATCAAGGTAGGTAGTTGGTTCCAAAATGTGTAAAAATGTATTATAGTGAGTTCGTTCGTTGAACTTTACCCAGGGTTTACCCAGGTCTCCTTGAAAACTTTATGAGTTGTAAAAAAAACCTGGAGCCCTCAAAAAACGCTAAACCACAAAATCAGCAGAAACCGCTGTCATTTGAACAAAAATACATGCCACTTGACAACCCAGTTCATAACCTGAACTCGCCCAAGGCACCTTCAGGTCCAGTTGAGGGCAAACCCAGGGCTCAAAAACACTCCGCATGACATTCAGGGCGAGTTTAAGTATAACTGGGATGCTCCATCCGGAAAGGATATCCTAAACTAGAAATTGCGATCATTGACAAAGAGCCGAAAGAAGAAATAGATCAACACTATAATGCTCTGCGAGTAATGACTGACTGCCCGAACCTTAGTGGCTTACCAGAGCTTTTGCGAATGTCTCAGCGGATGAATTCGACTTACAGAATCAACGGTGAACTTCAGCAGTCAAAAAAGCAAAAACCCCTGAATGAGCTACTCCGACATATTTGGTTGAAAGGTCTTTCAATACTAGGACAGAGTATTGAAGTAGAGATGGTGGCGGATGACCTCTCCTGGCAAGCTAACGACAGCTCTCATATCCCTGCAGTAGGGTACTGCTTTTGGATTATCCGGCCCTTTATGCCCAAGGGGCATAAATTCTTACCGAATCGATCCGACTACACCACCCCCAAGTTGGTGTTTGACAATAATTTCCAAGTAACCATACCTTCAAGAGAAGCTTGGGAAAATGGCGCTCTTTTGGAAAATGAAGCAATACACTTCTACACCGATGGTTCAAAAACCAGCGAAGGTGTGGGAAGTGGAATCTACTCAGAAAAACTGAATCTCAGTCTTTTCTTCCGCCTACCCGATCATTGTAGTGTGTTCCAAGCGGAAATTCTGGCGATTAAGGAGGTGCTGTCTTGGCTCAAAGAAAACGTCATATCCTCCACGGATATTCGAATCTTCTCAAACAGCCAAGCTGCCCTTAAATCTCTTGCCTCTGTCTCTACAAAATCCATCACGGTCCAAAATTGTCAGATGTCTCTGAGGGAGATGTCAAATCAGTTTAACATTCACCTTTCATGGGTGCCAGGGCACAGGGACATACCAGGCAACTGTATGGCAGACGAACTAGCCAAAAAGGGCACGATCACTTCCCTACGCTCAGAATGGAACAACATAGGTGTACCTATCGCTACATGTAAACTCCTACTTAGACAAGACGCTTCAAGGATAACAAACACTAGATGGACTAAGAGTAACAACTGCCTTGCAACCAAAAAAGTTTGGCCGTGTGTAGACTCAAAACGCTCTAAGAGTTTGTTAGCCCTGAACCGCCTGTATCTAGGTTCTACCAGGTGTTCTTACGGGACACTGTCTAATAGGAAGACACGCCAAAAGACTTGATGTGTTTTCTAATGATTTCTGCAGAAGCTGCATGGACGAAGAGGAGGAAGAAACCGTTCAACACCTTCTTTGCTCATGCCCTGCACTACTTCATAGGAGGAAAACTCATCTCGGTGAATTCTTCTTCGATGATACTAGCGACTTAGCTTACATAGACCCTAAAAGTCTTTCGAAATACATTAAAAGTTCCGCGTGGTTCGACTAGCAGGTGATTAACCGGCTAGTCTCGTAATGGAAGATTAATAAGTGATCAACTCGTTAATCTTACATCGGGTTTCTGAGATCAGTAGGTGATTAACTTGCTGATTTCTGTGGTATCACAATGGGCCCTTGCGGCCTAAGTGTGTCAGGCAATGTACTCATTGGCTGACAGCCACTTCCACCTAACCTTACCTTAGGGTAACTGTGCGAAAACGCATATTAAAAAATTGCAAATACAGCAACCAAAATTTTATGATATTTAAAGTTCCTTGGTATTTTTCAACGCAAGCATTGCATGAAAATGCGCAAACATTGAGAATAGAAGATAAAATTGAAGCACTCAATGAAAAATTCTTAAGAAATTGTGAAAATAGTGAAATTTTTTTAGTAAGAAATATACTGTAATAAGGCTGTATTAGATTAAATGCTTATTGCTCTCTTATCTTATTCTTTCATAATCTTATCTGTTTATCTATTTATAATTTTTGTCACTTAATTGTCATAAACATAGTTATCAAATAATTTATTTATTTATTTTTTCTTTATTTATTTTTTTATTTATTTCGTTGTTTATTTATTTAAATATAAATTTAATTAGCGGTGCTATCTCTTATTTATTTAATACTCTTTCTTCTCTCCTTGTACTATTCTTTTTCGGTTTCATTATAAGTCATGTATTGAACTGTCAAGCCTTTAATAACATTTTTATAAATTATACAATCATACTAAAATAAATGAAGGTTTTTCAATACCATAGCTTTCCTTCAATGTCAATCGTTTATCAAATCAAGTCTCAATCAAATATAATACATCGTTTTTTTCAGTAGTAAGATAAAAGTACTGTGCAATGACTTATAAAAAAAATAAAAGGAATACCCAAAATACGTCCTGGCAAAATATATAACTAAGAACTTATCTAGCACCTTGAATATATTGAGCGTCTCAAAAACTTGTTAAATATTATTCAGGTACTCTCGCCGTTTTATTTACTGTGCTTGTCGCTTAGCTCACAGTTCATGGATCTTTCAAAGACGGACTAAGCATTCTCATAAAACAAAATTGTCCTCCACTCTATATCCAAGAAATGGCTTAACACCGGCTGACCACTCTCAGTTTTTATGTTTTGGCTTTTCTTTAACTGGGTGTTTACATCATAAACAAAGTTCTAGCACGTATGCTAGCTCAACCAATCAGGTTTTCTAAAACAAACCACATAAATAAATAAATAAATAGGGTGGTGCAATAGAGCGGGTGTCACGGGGCCTATCGCTTTTTTCTCAACCAAACCTTGTGAATGAAGGGGACCTACAGTTTTCTGCCGATTCCCATTCATTATTTCTATTCATTTTTTTTTTTTTTTATTATTTAAACGAACGTGCCCCCGGTTACAACAAAAACGCGTGCGTCTTCCCCCTCTCTTGTGAATTTCAAACAAACTTTTAGGAGAAAAATGTGAAAAGTACTTCCCATTGAAATAAAACGCATTCATTAAATAGTTTCAAATGTACGTATTTTTATTCAGTAATTTTTTTTTTTTTTGTTATTTAAAAAAGTTTTTTTTAACAATGAATTACAAAATTCTTTAAATTCTTTAAATTGTTAAAAAAAAAAGTACAAACAAACAGTATTATTTCTTTAATAAAAAAGAAAAAAAAGTATGTGCAACAAAACAAAATATCATCGAAAAGATATGAATTTAGACAAATGTATTGCAAGTGCACATACTGAAGCCAGTTTCGCTACGTTTTAATCCTGCGCTAAAACTATCATAACTTATGAAGCTGTCTTCGGATAGGCTACTATCAGAGTCAGAATGATTTGAGTAATGTTCTGGCGACGTGTAAGAGCTATCTGGAAAATTTGTGCTTTCGTCAATTGTCGAGCAGGTGCTATCAGGTATCAGTTGCGAATAAATTGTTATGTCTAAGTCGGCCTCATAGCCGCTGTCTATTTCTTCTTGCCATGCAAGATTGTAAATTATTCTAATTTGATACAATTCCTGCTCTGTATACTTCCTACTATTGAAAAATCGAAAGCGTTTCTTTACTGCCTGAATTGTGTTTCTGAGCACTACAAAGAAAACAAAAATCTTCTATCAGACAAACATAAATATTTAATAATTTTTTCAAATATAAAAGTCAGAAAACTAAACTAAAAACCAATTCACATGAAAAAAAAAAACTTCAAATTTGAAAAAAACAACAATAAATTTAGTGCTCTTTGGGAAAACTGAGACTCCAAATTTCAAAAACATCAAAAAACCAATAAATTCATATTAAACAATATTAAAACACATTAACACATCACATTAATATAAACTGCATTTTATTTATGTATACTAAAACTAACACAAAACCATCAAAAATCAAAACATTCTAAATTTGAAACTTACATTTCATAAATTTAACAGCCATTTTTTGTTTTTCTTGCTTTTCTTGTTTTTCTTACTTTTCTTGTCTTTCCTTCTAAAAAAAACAAAACTTCAGTAAAGTATCTATTTATTTTTAAAATTTACCTTTTTTTAAATTCCTCCTTATATTTTTAATTTAATTTTCTTCTTCAGCTTTCCCAATTCGACTGTTTTCTATTAAATTTTTTTTGTAAATAAAATCTCTAAAATCATTTGGCATATTAAAATTTTGAGAATCGAAAAGAACCATGTCGTCATAGAAACTAGAGAACCTTAGGCTGCTAGATTTAAAAGTACTCAAAATAGTCAAGTTTCATATTAGCTTTTGAGAAAATGATTAGTAAAAGGAGAGTTAAGCACTGGTCAGACATGGCTGGTTTTCAGCAGAGACTCGAGTTGCCGCTACTACCATCCGCTGATCAGCTTTGTGTGACTTCGATTTTCACGTTGTAACAAAAAGAAAGAAGAAAACTGGAAGCCGGAATTTAGGTGGCAGTTATTTTCGATTCTGTGTGCCAAAGTTCTAATGGACATCTTTCAATCCTGTTCCATTTCTCTCTGAAAATAGAAGCTTTAAAATAAACCATAAATTGAAGACTAAACCTTTAATTGTCGTTTCAATGCGTGAATATTCTCCGGATTTGTAGTTGACTGTCAGTTTTTTTTTTTAAATTAAATATTTGGGAATTTCTTTTTGACTTAAAAAAAATTTTGATTTGAAAAATTTTTTGTGTATAAAGTGTTCTTCTTTCCTACTTGCTGTTAAGGCCCCGGCCCATAGAACGCGGTGCGTGCGTGCGGCACCGCTTTCAACTGACAGCTCGATTAAATACACACGTTCTTATGAGAGGTGACCCATAAGCACCGCGAGCAACGCGCCGCACGCGCCGAGTAGCCGAACTTCTATTTTGCCGCGGCTCTCACGCGGTGACAGAAGAGAGACATGCGCAGTCACAACCAATTTGAAGTTTTCTCTTATTTAGAAAAAATGACAATGGGCGCGTTTAAGAACCTATCGGATAGCCTATCTTGGATAGCCGTGTCTAGATACCTTTTTGAACGATCGACAACAGACAACAGCTGTGAAATATTAAAATTCGACTTTTGAAAACAGAAAAACATTCAAAATATCATTGCTAGACGATTATAACTTATTTTTTTCGATTTCCCACACGTAAACAACAACAACAAGCTATCCGGATGCGATTCTTGAACGCCCCCATTTTGACTAAATTTATCTGTCAAAACACCGCAACGGATTCTATGGGTCACCCTTATCAGTTGCGCGCGGCAAAACCCACCGCATCAGTTGCCGCGCCGCTTCTACCGCACGCACCGCGTTCTATGGGCCGGGGCCTTTAGTATTGTAACGTTCGCTGAGTTCGCAATGTGGGTGTATATTACACTGCCCCCTCCTTAAGATTGTTCCATCCATCCATCTGCAGCTTCGCTACTATATCGATACAGCCGGTCACAATGAACTACTTTTAACTTGCCTCTTAGTCATCTTTGGATGCGGTAAACCACGTCGTTAATTCTCCCAGTTTTGTTGAAGTTTCGGTGATAATCCCTTTTGACGATAAGGATTATAAAGCCACACACGATCTCCTGTTTGGAATCCTGCCGTTGTTACTTTTGCGTCGCGTCGTACCGTGTCTTCAAACGGTTTCTAAAAGCTGTTGTCCATTTACCCAGCCCTTTTGTTTGCATCATAGACGTAACAATTTCGGCACCACTTCTCCACGTCCGTCACCTCTAGCATGCAGCGAGTAGAAACTTTGTCGCACGTTCTCCAGTTGTTGACTCCCAAATGGCTTCCTGTAGGGCTCCTATGCATCTTTTGTAGAACCTCCTTGATTTTCGAGGAATTCGAGGAACAATAAACTGCATCACAAAAGATTTACCGTCAGGAGATTCCCATTTGCGCTGGAGTACACCTTCTTGCACGCGAAGCGAGACCCACTGTGCCCAATAAGCTTTGACAACAGGGCTTTTGTCAGAAATGTCGTTCCAGTCAGGTTTCGTGTTGTTCTGTTTCCATGTGAGAATCGGTTCAATGTCTGGATCCTTCTTTTGACCAGACCTCAATTCTTCTTTGGTCCACCCGAATATGGTTTCCATTCTCATCCGCTGAATGTTGATCAATATTTTCTTTTCCTTCCGCCAGCGATTCGATTGGGGTTTTCTCTACGGTGTCCAATTTGGTAATGGTAAGTCTGCGGTCTTGCTCTACAACTTGTGGCTTGACTAAGGCCTAATGCACACACACCGATTTTGGACGGCCGATTTTACGACGGTCGTCCAAATTCTAATAGTTAACCACATGTGGAAATGAGACCTGGCACACACTCCAACCGCTGATCGGTACCAGTGAAATGCCGGTAAGCATCCGTCCACTGTCACTGTATTTCCGGCAGTACCGGGAAGTGGTGGCGTATGTGATTAAATACACGCTTGCACACGCACCGATTGTTATCGACCATTCCATTCGACTGTTTTCCATTTAACACAACGTTTTATACTAGTTTTGATAGTCCGTTTTCTAATTAAAGTGCAATGGGTGTTTCGATTGACATTGATGTCCTTGTTTCATTAGTGGAGGCAACATCTGTTGTGTGGGATGAGACTTTAGAAACATTTAAGGACAGGATTCTTACCAAGAATAGAGAGATAAGGAAATGATAAGGGAAAAAATGCATTTGGTATAGGAGTTTATTGGAACTGATTGTTATACCGGTGAAAATCCGGTGAGTGTGCTAACACCCTGCTACCGATAAAATGTCGGCTGATTTTATACTGGCCGTCCGGAATCGGTGTCCGTGCAACTAGCCTTACTCGGTTTGGTTCTTTGAATTCACAACGTAGACAAGCAGCTCTATTTGGTTTTGGTGGTAACCGGGATTGTCGCTGTGTGCCACGGCATTGTCGCAAGTACCACGTCTTATTGCAATTCCAACATCTCGCAAGTCCGTTTCGCTGATTCCATTGAAGTTTAGCTACTGGACATGAGCCAGACTCGACTATGGCTTCTCTTTGACCATGTACCGTTTGAGAAGCGTGCTTTGATGCTTCCATTATCAATGCAAATGCTAGAGTTTCAGAAAGAATTCATGTTCTAGCAGTTCGCACAAACCTCTGAAGATGAACATATGTCAGAAATGGTACGAACTGATACTCAACTGCAAAATGCCTGATGATTTCTTCTCCAGCATCTGGACATGCCAAGTGAACCAGTCTTTCGATGTCTGCCTGGAGCTGCTGTAGAGTCTCACCCCTTTTCTGGACTCTGTTGAGTTGAACTCGCAAGACTTCTTTCAAGTGGCTAGTGCACTTGTCTTCGTCATCCCAGCCATTTGTTGTCGCAGCTGCCTCAAATTAAATTGTCTCTTGTAAACTGACCAAGAAGACTGTCCATCAAATGTTGATGGTTGTACTTCTTTTCTCTTTAGATGCCCTCCACAAGTTTTTATCCATTTTTCGCATCAGGTCTAGTTCCTGGGCTGACACTCGATTTTCTTTTCCCATTGACTCTCAAGCATGGAAAATCGTTTCTCCACACGTTCAATGCGTTTCTCTAAGGCAGATACATTTTTCTCAATATTGCCCAATTAACCTTCTAGAATGATTTCTGATCTTCCAGAAGGTTCTGTTGCGCTTCAAGTCTTTCGAGAACATTCTGTTTTTCCTTTTTTTTGTTCGTTTCGTTGTGCTTCAAGTTGTTTGAGAAAATTCTGCTGTGCCTTCTTTTGATCGTTTCGTTGTTCTTCCAGTGTTTCGAGAATATTCTGTAGAATATCTAAACTTTTGATCTAACAGAATTGTTTCTAAAGCAAAAGTGTCCACGTCTTGTATGCTGTTGCAAATAGTTGCGCAAGCGCAGGACGACCTTATTTTTCGATCCAACTCGTCGCCCTAAAATTGGGTTGCCGTAAACGCCAAAATTCGTTTTTTGAGTTTGAAATGCAGTCTTATGTTTTCGAGGGTGCTCTTTTCAAATTTTTCATGTTCTTTGCTCTATCTCTTTCCATTGCGGAGATATTCAGAATGATTTTGACGTATATCCACCGAAATCAATAAATTCCGGTATTATTTTGACGTAAACGCCAAATTTTGGCATATACGTCAAAATTTCCATACAATTTTCCAAAATTTTATTGCAAGAATTGTTTTGACGTACGTTCTATTGCCCTACAACGTACACCATAAAATATTAAAAGTATGTTTAGTATTGTTTTGACTTATGTTCATACAAAGTGAAAATTAGGACTATAAATTGTATGCATATACGTCAATAAAAAAAACTTTTTTTTGGTTTTGGCGTACGTGCATACAATTTTACTTTAAACGTAGAAAAGTATAAAGCCTTGGCCAAACCAACGCGGTGAGATCGTACGATGCGATTGCGATAAGTCAAATCCCTATGCATTAAGTCAAACGTCCATAAACGTTTGACTTAATGCATAGGGATTTGACTTATCGCAATCGCATCGTACGATCTCACCGCATTGGTTTGCGCAAGGCTTAAATAAAAAAGTATAATAAATAAGAAAAATAAATTTTTCTTAAATACTCTCTCAATAAAACTATTATTTTAAAAATCTTAACAAAACTGGCATCCATAATTCCTTCAATAGAGGAAAAAATATTTAAAAAAAGTGACCCCACCCGAAAAAATACAGGAAATTCATAAACACATAAAAGTTTCCCCACAGTAGAGTCTCATTACTGTAAGTTCCGCTCGAAAATATTTGGAATCTAGCTTAAATATCGAGGTTCGAGGTTCGAATTCCAGCATAGCACAAATGTTTTTACACGGGTATCGCCTTTTGCGAGGAATTGGCAAGTCCTCCGTTAGTCAATTCATTGCCTTGAAAAGCGCTTTCTCGATTAGCCTTTCGGAACTGGCAGAAAATTGTAGGTCCCCTACATTCCCGCACAAGGCATGGTTGTGAGAAATGCGCTAGGCCCAGGGACTCCTCGCTCTGTTGCGCCACCCTATTTATTTATTTTATTTATAACTTAAATATCTCAAAGATGTACCCTTTTTATCAGGAGACGACGAATGAACCTGCCAAAGAGTGCATCTACCGTAAAGAGTTCAACAATTCATTCAACTTGTCTTTTTACAAGCCAAAAAAAGACCAATGTGATCGGTGTCTGGCATATGGCATTTAAGGCTAAAGAAAATCCTACTAGTAAAGAAACTACAGAGTTTGATGATCGTAAAAATGAAAAACTATTTATGAAGGCCGAAAGGGACTAAGATCGAAATAACTTGGAGAAAAAAAATTTAATAATTTGCTATGATCTTCAAAGCGTTTTTTCGCTTCCGAAGGGAAACGCTTCTTCTTTTTACTAACAAACGAAAACTAAGTGTTTTCAAACTGACGGCACCACTTTGCTCCGCTGACTTCTTCTTTCCATTTCCGGCGTTACGAGTAGTGATCTTGAAGCGATCACAACTCTCCCACTTTTCTGCTTCACACTAGTGACCCGCCTGTGGGGTACGCCGAGTTGACCTCAGAAAGCGTCGGCAAGCCTCCCGGTTTTGGATTGTTCCATGTCTGAGGCCAACCAAATGCTGCTGTTTTTGCATTTGCTTGTACCAGGAGTGTATTGGCCTGCCTTTTCTTTTTCGTCGCGAATTTGTTGAAACGTTGTACGATATTGCCTTTTGGACGGGGTTCTGCGGATCTCTCCTTTGAACATGACAATACCAACTGAGCCGGTCGTGCTGAATTTTGTCCAAGATGGTACTTTTGACATGAAGGCTTCCACGGATCTTAGTACTTCTAATTCGATCAAGCTTTGTTACTCCTGCTGTCATCCGAAGCATCTTCATTTCGGCTGCCGTCAATTTGCTCTCATACTTTTTGTACATTGTCCAACATTGTGAACCGTATGTCAGAGCTGGACGGACAACTGCTGTGTAGAGTCTTCCCTTCAGCTTAGGGGGCATTTTTCGATCACAGAAGATAGCGGAGTTTTCTCGCCACTTCATCCACCCTACGCTTACTCGATGATTGATGTCGTCATCACAAGTTGCTTCACTATTGATCATAGATCCCAGATATTTAAACTTTTCACACAGGTATTCAGTCTTTTTAGCGCTAATACGGTACCCATTTCCTTCCAGAACATCAATCCAAACGTCAAGTGCTCGTTGCAGGGATGTAGGATCCTCGCTTATGATTTGCTCCGCTGACTAAAAACCAAATATAACAGACTGTGCTCTATTGAGTGAAGTGCAATGTAGTTCTGGTTATAATATAGCCAGTGCTCTGATGAAAATACTAGAGCAAGTCATGCCAGAACATCCTCTAGTGGAAACACTAACATTATGGATTGATTCTTGTGTCCCCCAAAACAAAAATAAAATCATGTCTACAGCCCTTAATACTTTTCTGCACAAGTCACCGAGCTTAAAAACGATTTTTCACCACATTTTTATTTATCTACTTTCTTCTAATAACTTCTTTTCATTTCGAATATTGAAAAACACGTTATGTTTTTCTGACTTAAAGGCCCCGACCCATAGAATCAGTTGCGTCCGTTCGCTGCCGGATTCACCTGACAGCTGTGAGTTTTGCCGGACACAACGGATTGGGGTGACCCATAGAATCCGTTGCGGTGTCTCAACTCAACAAGACCACTCATGTTAGCAGAAGAGAAAATTTCAAATTGGTTCTTACTGCGCATGTCTCTCTTCTGCCGGACGCAAAAAGTTAAAAGTTGGGCTACTTTTTGCGTTGCGTCCGTTGCATCCGATGCTTATGGGTCACCTCTCATAAGATCGTGTGTATTTAATCGAGCTGTCAGGTGAATCCGAGAGCGAACGGACGCAACGGATTCTATGGGTTGAGGCCTTTAAGATAGCTAATAGATTTTGTTCAGTTTTTTATTATTATTAGAATGCCGTATGCACATTTTTTAACGTACGTGTATGAGTTTGCAAAATCTTTTTGATTTTGTGGCGTATACGCCAAACCTACTTTTTTAGTAAATTGTAAATATTTTAAAAACTAAAAGTATTTCTTCCCATCTTTTTGCGTTTTTTGAAAGAAAATTTCCATGTAGATACTAGCTGACCCGCCCGGCGTTGCTCGGGTCAAACTTATTCAAAGCGTTGTTCCCACAGAAAGCTAGAAAAAAAAAAAAAAAAAATCTCGTGTCACAGTGTAAATTAAAAAAACAATGTTAAGGGTAGATGGCCCTTATCACTTACAGGTATGAAAAATAGATAGTAGCCGATTCTCAGACTTACTGAATACGCATATAAAATTTGGTAAAAATCGGTAAAGCCGTTTCGGAGGAGTTCAAGTTCGAACACCGTGACACGAGATTTTTATATATATGATGATGATGTGTAAAAAATCAAAAAATCCCAGCGGTTGGTTTTCGAGTATTTGGATGCCAAACCTTTAAATCCAATTTCCCAAAAACTTAAAAATGGCGTATACGTCAACCCAATATTAGGGCGACGAACTGTAGAAAGATTTCGCTTATGTAGCTCACAGGGTGTTTTGCATACGGTGCGTCAAAAGCTCAGGACCGATAGGTTATTTTATGGGATTTGAACCTCGAACTTTTCTCACGTTACAGGCAGCTAATATGCTATGCTAACCATTACGCCACGGGCATCACTACTTACAGCCCTATTCTGCTATTCATCGGGGGGAATTTTTCTTGAATTTTCACTAATCACTATTCTGCTATTCATTCGAAGTGAATCTGTGTATACAGATTCAGCCCTATTCTGCTATTCATCGGGGGGAATTTTTCTTGAATTTTCACTAATCACTATTCTGCTATTCATTCGAAGTGAATCTGTGTATATACACGAAGTGAATATATTCGAAGTGAATCTGTGTATATACACAGATTCACTTCGAATGAATAGCAGAATAGTGATTAGTGAAAATTCAAGAAAAATTCCCCCCGATGAATAGCAGAATAGGGCTGTAAAAGAGCAAAAAAGTTTGTCAAAAAATGGGACCGTGATATACATATAGGCGGATGGAGCCAGTCGCACGAGCTGTTGTAGAAACAACGTCTAGCTCTCAAATCTGAGCATGTGCCACCTGGAACAACAAAAATGCGTGCGTGCATCTTCCCCCTCTTATGAATTGCAAACAAACTTTTAGGAGAAAAAGTACTTCCCGTTGAAATAAAACGCTTTCATTAAATAGTTTCTATCAAGTGTATCTATTCAATATATTTTTTTTTTGTGTATTCAAAAAAGTTTTATTTTATTTTAAACAAAATTCTTAAAAAAAAAAATACAAAAACAGTTTGTTTGGGCTTTGTAGGGCTCAGAAACACAATTAAGTATTAAGTCAGTCAAGAAAGCCTTTCGCTTTTTTACTTGTAGGAGTTATATAGAGCAGTGTGAAAATAGAATAGTTTACAAACTTGCATGGCAAGAACAAATAGACAGCGGCTATGAGGCCGACTTAGATTTAACAATTGACTCTCAACTTGATAGCACCTGCTCAACAATAGTGTACGAAAGCACAAATTTTCCAGATACATAGCTCTTAACACGTCTGATGAATATTACTCATATCATTCTGGTAGTCAGTTTAGTAGTAGTATGATAGTTTTTGCACAGATTTAAAACGTGCCGAGCCTGGCTTCAGTGTGTGCACCTCTTCTCGATGGTTAATTAGCATGATATTTTTGTTTTTTTGAACATATGTACATTAGACTGCTTTTTTTTTGGACTAATTTTTTTTTTTCACTCCCATCCCGAAATTTTGTGGAAAATACCTCAAAAAAAATTCACAAAAAATTTGAGCCCTTGATATTAACATTTAGTACTCGACCAAGGCATGCAAAGATTTCCCATATTAAATACACGTAAACTTAAACTTTTTTTCTTAAAAACTCTACAGTTCAGAGGCATTTTATGGTATAGTCTAGGACATTAGTAGGTTTTCTTTAGAATTGTGTGCTCTACAAAAGCTCATTACGGTGAAGTCGTAACTCACACCGGCGAGTTAGTACCGGCCACCAAACCTAATTTTTCCGTAAAATATTTTTTTTTTTGCCCCTATCTCGTAAATGACAATAGCTACAAAAGAAATGTTTTTTACAAACTTGTAGGAAATTTAATTTTCTACAAAAAAATTTCGAGAATTAGTATGCTAATATCGATATTTATTGAGATATTGAGCTTTTAAGTTGAGGAAGTATGGAATTTTAATTAATTACACAGGTCTGCGAAAAATATTTTTTTGTCAGCTGCATGAGATATTTTAACTGAATTATAGGTTTTAAAGTGCGCTGATTTCAAAAGTGATGGCCATTTTTTTCTACCACATAAGGATTTGTTGCAAATTCAAACACAAGAAAACACAAAGCTCATCTTGCAGCCTTGAGCTTCGTATGCTGCTAGCATCCGTTGCACAATGGTTTTATAGTTAGGATCCTTAGTACCTACACTTCGCACAAAAATTAAGGTAGCAAAAAAAAAACCAAATTTTTGGGGGATTTTCAACAGGCTGTAACTTATACAAAAATGGTCGTACACCAAAAAAAAAAGAAGCAAATTGTGTCTAGTTTTCGAATCGGAGTTTGAAAATTTTTTTCAATATGTTTTTCGAGTAATCATAAAAAAACCATAAAAAATTTCAAAATTTTTTTGTTTTTTTTTTTTAATCTAATCTAAAAATCTCGATACGAGCATTTCTCGCTGAGATATCGGTATTTGAATGGAAAAAGATCATTTTGTCTTTGATTACCAATATCTCAGCAACCAATGATCGCACAGAAATTTTGAGGTTAATTTCAAAAACTTGAATAAATTCTCTACAAGAGCTGGCAATCGAATTTAAAAAAAAAAAAAATTTTCAATCATTACATGAATTTCCCAAAAACTTTCGCAATACGTTCTTGAAAGATACCCAATCTTCTTTTTCTTTCTCATTCATAGTTTCCAGTTGTCGGGGCCGGTAAAAACTACCTCTTTCAACTTTGCTTCTGACAGCTTCGGGAGTTTTGTACATAAATATTTGAAACAGTCTCCATCCTTTTGCAGCGATTTTACAAATTGTTTCATTAACCCCAATTTGATACGGAGAGGGGGCAACTAAACCTTTTGTGATGGTACCAAGGTAGTGTTTATAACATTTTTCTCTCCAGGTTTTAAAGTTTCTCGGTTTTTTCCAGTGCTGTTATCTGGCTCTACTATCCCACAAGCATAAGAGCATGGGTATTTGGTATAGCCCGCCTGCTGACCCAAAAGCATTGTCAGTATTTTGAAGTCCCCACAAATCATCCATGTCTACTGAGGGCTTTTCTTTGTTTCAAGCGATATACTCGTACGTCATTTGACTTGTCTCAACATGTTAAAACATTCCCAGTATCACCAACAGTGCAGGTTGTTTTTCTCCATTATCAAATAAAAGTCATATAGGTTTATTACCAATGAACATAGATACTGCAATATACATAAAAACTTATGTGACATAATAATTTGAATATTTTTTCTGTTTTTGGGACGTCTAAATCTGTAAGAAAATGTAAAAAAATCCTATGCAGTTTTTTGGTCGCAGACCTGTGTTATTATTATTATTATTATTATTAATTAAAATTCCATACTTCCTCAACTTAAAAGCTCAATATCTCAATAAATATCGATATTAGCATACTAATTCTCGAAATTTTTTTGTAGAAAATTAAATTTTTTTATATACTATGATACATACTATGATACATACTATGGCTTTTAGAAATGATTCTTGTTAAAATTCACAGTTAACCGAGCTGTTCTTATAAGTGGGCCTGCGATTAAACAATTGCCCCTATTGCAAGGCCCGTCGCGTCGTTACTACGTAAAGATTCTGCCTAAAATGGAGAATCAGAATCACAAACGCCCTCGTAGTGAATGTTCTAACATAGAACTTGTTACTATTAATAGAATTTTTAACAAATTCTAAATATCTATGAATGCCCGTGGCGTGATGGTCTGCATGTCTGCTGTTAACCCCATAGTATAAAGAACCTATAGTAGCATCATGGCGGGGAAAGCGATGGTATCGCCGTCTGTCGACCCAATTTAGCGTAACTACCTTCTCAATCGGAACAAATTTATCGTAGAACCGTGCCAACATGCTGTCAATACGTCATATATTATTGTTTTTTGTTAGGGCAGCTTTGCTTCGTAAATGTGTTAGCAATATTAAAGAGTGATGTGCGAGTGATGTGCTTTTTGATTCTAAATGATAAAAAGTTTGTTGTTTTGCATTTGGTGTGTCATGACATTGTTTGAAAATCATTTAAACACATTTATTAATTGATGAAAACACCATCCACAACCATTAAAGCATCCAAAAAAATACCATCCACATGCCTAAGTGAACAACCACAGCAAAATTTTCAGAACCGATAAAACGCTAAATTGGGTCGACAGACGGCGATACCATCGCTTTCCCCGCCATGATGCTACTGGTTCTTTATACTATGGTTAACCCAGAGGTTCGTGGTTCGAATCCCAATAGAGACAAAAATGTTTTTCCACGGGTATCGCCTTTCGCGAGGAATTGGCAAGTCCTCCGTAAGCAAATTCATGTAATACGCTTTGGAACCGACAGAAAATTGTAGGTCCCCTCCATTCCCAACAAGGCATGGTTTTGAGAAACGCGCTAGGCTCCTCTCTCTGTTGCGCTACCCTATTTATTTATTTATTTTTACTTAAATATCTGTTGCAAAACATTCTTACGAAGATGTTTTTATTCTTTTTTTCTGGCTTTCGTAGTCCGAAATCGTTCGTCCTTAATACAATTTCAATAAATTAATTTATTACTATTAACTTCCATTAAAATTAATTTACTTAACTTTGTTTTTAGGATACGCATCAAGCCGTTGGGCTTACTATTCCTGCTGATATTTTTCTATTGGCTCTACAAAAACTTATTCTCTGTCCAATTACTCCCACCTGAAGAACTCAAAATCAAGATGATGGCGCTATTCCAAAAAATAAAAACTTTTCGCGAAGATAATCCTTCGATCTTCTGTGCAATTACATCCGTGCTATTAGCAACTTTAGCGGTAGTAGGTCACTTTCTGTCAGGCTCAGAGGTTGTGCTCATCAGCTTAGTGGTTGCTTGTATGTTTTCAACAAAATATAAATTCCAAATTTATAAAATTAAAAGGACAAGTGAGTATGAACGTGTTACGAACACAAAAACTATATCATTAACTATATTTTGTTTTGTTGCTTTAGATACCAATTGGCCGGACAAAGTGCAAGAAAATGAATTCGATGAATTTTTACCGGAAGTGAATGAAAGTAACATGTCTCTTTTGGAACGTGCCAGTGATCAGTCTAGCATTGCCCTTCCTGCCGAGGAGGGTGAAGAGAAAAGTGAGGAAATACCCTCATTTTTACTGATTCCTGATTGCATACCAGAAATAGACGAGAACTCAACCGATGAAGACGATGCATTAGGCATTGGTGTGCCCGACGAGGTAAACGACCGTCCTCGACCTGAAATCGAATTCAAAAAGGGTCATTTTAAAAAAGACTCTTCCATATCTACATTGTCTTCATCTGATGAAGAAAACCTATCGAAGGGTCTCAAATTTCCCGATCATTCTAATGTCGTCGACCATGCCTCACATGGCAATAAAATCGAGATCAATCAACAGATGCATCAGTCTTTGATCATGTCGAGTAATATTTTACCAAGTCTTGTTACAGGATTGGTATCGTGGGCAGGTGGCATATCAAACGACAGTCGCATAAGTGAACCACAGCGTCTTATTGCAGCCAATGATGACGACAACAATAAAACCTACTCAGACGACGAGGAAGAATGTGATTATGAAATAGTTAATACTGAAGAGTATCAGTAATCAAATATGTATAACTAATAAATTAGTTGAGATCAATGTTTAAAGTAACCAGTTTATCATAGTTTACCATTAGAGCCTAATCAGGAGGACAATTTCAAACAGTACTAATCTTTATTGGATATTAATGTCATATACTGTCTTACTTCTAGCCACCAAACGAAAATGAAATAACTAAAACAGAATCATTGGCAATCATTGAGAGCCAACAAAGTTAAAATTTTAATTTATTTTTGTATTTTCTAATAATTTTTACAGTATTGTTGACAAAATACCAGATTAAGTGAGCATCAATTGAATCTGTTGAGTTGTTGCTAATAAAATCGATGTGCTAAATCATGTTTTTTCTGTATTTTAAGTTAAGATGTTGAGGAGCGGGAACTATGAAAAATAACAATGGCAACTCATCAAGGTAGGTAGTTGGTTCCAAAATGTGTAAAAATGTATTATAGTGAGTTCGTTCGTTGAACTTTACCCAGGGTTTACCCAGGTCTCCTTGAAAACTTTATGAGTTGTAAAAAAAACCTGGAGCCCTCAAAAAACGCTAAACCACAAAATCAGCAGAAACCGCTGTCATTTGAACAAAAATACATGCCACTTGACAACCCAGTTCATAACCTGAACTCGCCCAAGGCACCTTCAGGTCCAGTTGAGGGCAAACCCAGGGCTCAAAAACACTCCGCATGACATTCAGGGCGAGTTTAAGTATAACTGGGATGCTCCATCCGGAAAGGATATGCTAAACTAGAAATTGCGATCATTGACAAAGAGCCGAAAGAAGAAATAGATCAACACTATAATGCTCTGCGAGTAATGACTGACTGCCCGAACCTTAGTGGCTTACCAGAGCTTTTGCGAATGTCTCAGCGGATGAATTCGACTTACAGAATCAACGGTGAACTTCAGCAGTCAAAAAAGCAAAAACCCCTGAATGAGCTACTCCGACATATTTGGTTGAAAGGTCTTTCAATACTAGGACAGAGTATTGAAGTAGAGATGGTGGCGGATGACCTCTCCTGGCAAGCTAACGACAGCTCTCATATCCCTGCAGTAGGGTACTGCTTTTGGATTATCCGGCCCTTTATGCCCAAGGGGCATAAATTCTTACCGAATCGATCCGACTACACCACCCCCAAGTTGGTGTTTGACAATAATTTCCAAGTAACCATACCTTCAAGAGAAGCTTGGGAAAATGGCGCTCTTTTGGAAAATGAAGCAATACACTTCTACACCGATGGTTCAAAAACCAGCGAAGGTGTGGGAAGTGGAATCTACTCAGAAAAACTGAATCTCAGTCTTTTCTTCCGCCTACCCGATCATTGTAGTGTGTTCCAAGCGGAAATTCTGGCGATTAAGGAGGTGCTGTCTTGGCTCAAAGAAAACGTCATATCCTCCACGGATATTCGAATCTTCTCAAACAGCCAAGCTGCCCTTAAATCTCTTGCCTCTGTCTCTACAAAATCCATCACGGTCCAAAATTGTCAGATGTCTCTGAGGGAGATGTCAAATCAGTTTAACATTCACCTTTCATGGGTGCCAGGGCACAGGGACATACCAGGCAACTGTATGGCAGACGAACTAGCCAAAAAGGGCACGATCACTTCCCTACGCTCAGAATGGAACAACATAGGTGTACCTATCGCTACATGTAAACTCCTACTTAGACAAGACGCTTCAAGGATAACAAACACTAGATGGACTAAGAGTAACAACTGCCTTGCAACCAAAAAAGTTTGGCCGTGTGTAGACTCAAAACGCTCTAAGAGTTTGTTAGCCCTGAACCGCCTGTATCTAGGTTCTACCAGGTGTTCTTACGGGACACTGTCTAATAGGAAGACACGCCAAAAGACTTGATGTGTTTTCTAATGATTTCTGCAGAAGCTGCATGGACGAAGAGGAGGAAGAAACCGTTCAACACCTTCTTTGCTCATGCCCTGCACTACTTCATAGGAGGAAAACTCATCTCGGTGAATTCTTCTTCGATGATACTAGCGACTTAGCTTACATAGACCCTAAAAGTCTTTCGAAATACATTAAAAGTTCCGCGTGGTTCGACTAGCAGGTGATTAACCGGCTAGTCTCGTAATGGAAGATTAATAAGTGATCAACTCGTTAATCTTACATCGGGTTTCTGAGATCAGTAGGTGATTAACTTGCTGATTTCTGTGGTATCACAATGGGCCCTTGCGGCCTAAGTGTGTCAGGCAATGTACTCATTGGCTGACAGCCACTTCCACCTAACCTTACCTTAGGGTAACTGTGCGAAAACGCATATTAAAAAATTGCAAATACAGCAACCAAAATTTTATGATATTTAAAGTTCCTTGGTATTTTTCAACGCAAGCATTGCATGAAAATGCGCAAACATTGAGAATAGAAGATAAAATTGAAGCACTCAATGAAAAATTCTTAAGAAATTGTGAAAATAGTGAAAATTTTTTTAGTAAGAAATATACTGTAATAAGGCTGTATTAGATTAAATGCTTATTGCTCTCTTATCTTATTCTTTCATAATCTTATCTATTTATCTATTTATAATTTTTGTCACTTAATTGTCATAAACATAGTTATCAAATAATTTATTTATTTATTTTTTCTTTATTTATTTTTTTATTTATTTCGTTGTTTATTTATTTAAATATAAATTTAATTAGCGGTGCTATCTCTTATTTATTTAATACTCTTTCTTCTCTCCTTGTACTATTCTTTTTCGGTTTCATTATAAGTCATGTATTGAACTGTCAAGCCTTTAATAACATTTTTATAAATTATACAATCATACTAAAATAAATGAAGGTTTTTCAATACCATAGCTTTCCTTCAATGTCAATCGTTTATCAAATCAAGTCTCAATCAAATATAATACATCGTTTTTTTCAGTAGTAAGATAAAAGTACTGTGCAATGACTTATAAAAAAAGTAAAAGGAATACCCAAAATACGTCCTGGCAAAATATATAACTAAGAACTTATCTAGCACCTTGAATATATTGAGCGTCTCAAAAACTTGTTAAATATTATTCAGGTACTCTCGCCGTTTTATTTACTGTGCTTGTCGCTTAGCTCACAGTTCATGGATCTTTCAAAGACGGACTAAGCATTCTCATAAAACAAAATTGTCCTCCACTCTATATCCAAGAAATGGCTTAACACCGGCTGACCACTCTCAGTTTTTATGTTTTGGCTTTTCTTTAACTGGGTGTTTACATCATAAACAAAGTTCTAGCACGTATGCTAGCTCAACCAATCAGGTTTTCTAAAACAAACCACATAAATAAATAAATAAATAGGGTGGTGCAATAGAGTGGGTGTCACGGGGCCTATCCCTTTTTTCTCAACCAAACCTTGTAAATGAAGGGGACCTACAGTTTTCTGCCGATTCCCATTCATTATTTCTATTCATTTTTTTTTTTTTTTTTATTATTTAAACGAACGTGCCCCCGGTTACAACAAAAACGCGTGCGTCTTCCCCCTCTCTTGTGAATTTCAAACAAACTTTTAGGAGAAAAATGTGAAAAGTACTTCCCATTGAAATAAAACGCATTCATTAAATAGTTTCAAATGTACGTATTTTTATTCAGTAATTTTTTTTTTTTTTGTTATTTAAAAAAGTTTTTTTTAACAATGAATTTCAAAATTCTTTAAATTCTTTAAATTGTTAAAAAAAAAAGTACAAACAAACAGTATTATTTCTTTAATAAAAAAGAAAAAAAAGTATGTGCAACAAAACAAAATATCATCGAAAAGATATGAATTTAGACAAATGTATTGCAAGTGCACATACTGAAGCCAGTTTCGCTACGTTTTAATCCTGCGCTAAAACTATCATAACTTATGAAGCTGTCTTCGGATAGGCTACTATCAGAGTCAGAATGATTTGAGT
Source organism: Melanostoma scalare (assembly GCA_949752695.1). Lineage (NCBI taxonomy): Eukaryota > Metazoa > Arthropoda > Insecta > Diptera > Syrphidae > Melanostoma > Melanostoma scalare. Next base: position 10,918,173 of record OX456985.1, read on the forward strand.
AATGTTCTGGCGACGTGTAAGAGCTATCTGGAAAATTTGTGCTTTCGTCAATTGTCGAGCAGGTGCTATCAGGTATCAGTTGCGAATAAATTGTTATGTCTAAGTCAGCCTCATAGCCGCTGTCTATTTCTTCTTGCCATGCAAGATTGTAAATTATTCTAATTTGATACAATTCCTGCTCTGTATACTTCCTACTATTGAAAAATCGAAAGCGTTTCTTTACTGCCTTAATTGTGTTTCTGAGCACTACAAAGAAAACAAAAATCTTCTATCAGACAAACATAAATATTTAATAATTTTTTCAAATATAAAAGTCAGAAAACTAAACTAAAAACCAATTCACATGAAAAAAAAAACTTCAAATTTGAAAAAAACAACAATAAATTTAGTGCTCTTTGGGAAAACTGAGACTCCAAATTTCAAAAACATCAAAAAACCAATAAATTCATATTAAACAATATTAAAACACATTAACACATCACATTAATATAAACTGCATTTTATTTATGTATACTAAAACTAACACAAAACCATCAAAAATCAAAACATTCTAAATTTGAAACTTACATTTCATAAATTTAACAGCCATTTTTTGTTTTTCTTGCTTTTCTTGTTTTTCTTACTTTTCTTGTCTTTCCTTCTAAAAAAAACAAAACTTCAGTAAAGTATCTATTTATTTTTAAAATTTACCTTTTTTTAAATTCCTCCTTATATTTTTAATTTAATTTTCTTCTTCAGCTTTCCCAATTCGACTGTTTTCTATTAAATTTTTTTTGTAAATAAAATCTCTAAAATCATTTGGCATATTAAAATTTTGAGAATCGAAAAGAACCATGTCGTCATAGAAACTAGAGAACCTTAGGCTGCTAGATTTAAAAGTACTCAAAATAGTCAAGTTTCATATTAGCTTTTGAGAAAATGATTAGTAAAAGGAGAGTTAAGCACTGGTCAGACATGGCTGGTTTTCAGCAGAGACTCGAGTTGCCGCTACTACCATCCGCTGATCAGCTTTGTGTGACATCGATTTTCACGTTGTAACAAAAAGAAAGAAGAAAACTGGAAGCCGGAATTTAGGTGGCAGTTATTTTCGATTCTGTGTGCCAAAGTTCTAGTGGACATCTTTCAATCCTGTTCCATTTCTCTCTGAAAATAGAAGCTTTAAAATAAACCATAAATTGAAGACTAAACCTTTAATTGTCGTTTCAATGCGTGAATATTCTCCGGATTTGTAGTTGACTGTCAGTTTTTTTTTTTAAATTAAATATTTGGGAATTTCTTTTTGACTTAAAAAAAATTTTGATTTGAAAAATTTTTTGTGTATAAAGTGTTCTTCTTTCCTACTTGCTGTTAGTATTGTAACGTTCGCTGAGTTCGCAATGTGGGTGTACATTACACTGCCCCCTCCTTAAGATTGTTCCATCCATCCATCTGCAGCTTCGCTACTATATCGATACAGCCGGTCACAATGAACTACTTTTAACTTGCCTCTTAGTCATCTTTGGATGCGGTAAACCACGTCGTTAATTCTCCCAGTTTTGTTGAAGTTTCGGTGATAATCCCTTTTGACGATAAGGATTATAAAGCCACACACGATCTCCTGTTTGGAATCCTGCCGTTGTTACTTTTGCGTCGCGTCGTACCGTGTCTTCAAACGGTTTCTAAAAGCTGTTGTCCATTTACCCAGCCCTTTTGTTTGCATCATAGACGTAACAATTTCGGCACCACTTCTCCACGTCCGTCACCTCTAGCATGCAGCGAGTAGAAACTTTGTCGCACGTTCTCCAGTTGTTGACTCCCAAATGGCTTCCTGTAGGGCTCCTATGCATCTTTTGTAGAACCTCCTTGATTTTCGAGGAATTCGAGGAACAATAAACTGCATCACAAAAGATTTACCGTCAGGAGATTCCTATTTGCGCTAGAGTACACCTTCTTGCACGCGAAGCGAAACCCACTGTGCCCAATAAGCTTTGACAACAGGGCTTTTGTCAGAAATGTCGTTCCAGTCAGGTTTCGTGTTGTTCTGTTTCCATCGGTTCAATGTCTGGATCCTTCTTTTGACCAGACCTCAATTCTTCTTTGGTCGACCCGAATATGGTTTCCATTCTCATCCGCTGAATGTTGATCAATATTTTCTTTTCCTTCCGCCAGCGATTCGATTGGGGTTTTCTCTACGGTGTCCAATTTGGTAATGGTAAGTCTGCGGTCTTGCTCTACAACTTGTGGCTTGACTAAGGCTTAATGCACACACACCGATTTTGGACGGCCGATTTTACGACGGTCGTCCAAATTCTAATAGTTAACCACATGTGGAAATGAGACCTGGCACACACTCCAACCGCTGATCGGTACCAGTGAAATGCCGGTAAGCATCCGTCCACTGTCACTGTATTTCCGGCAGTACCGGGAAGTGGTGGCGTATGTGATTAAATACACGCTTGCACACGCACCGATTGTTATCGACCATTCCATTCGACTGCTTTCCATTTAACACAACGTTTTATACTAGTTTTGATAGTCCGTTTTCTAATTAAAGTGCAATGGGTGTTTCGATTGACATTGATGTCCTTGTTTCATTATAGTGGAGGCAACATCTGTTGTGTGGGATGAGACTTTAGAAACATTTAAGGACAGGATTCTTACCAAGAATAGAGAGATAAGGAAATGATAAGGGAAAAAATGCATTTGGTATAGGAGTTTATTGGAACTGATTGTTATACCGGTGAAAATCCGGTGAGTGTGCTAACACCCTGCTACCGATAAAATGTCGGCTGATTTTATACTGGCCGTCCGGAATCGGTGTCCGTGCAACTAGCCTTACTCGGTTTGGTTCTTTGAATTCACAACGTAGACAAGCAGCTCTATTTGGTTTTGGTGGTAACCGGGATTGTCGCTGTGTGCCACGGCATTGTCGCAAGTACCACGTCTTATTGCAATTCCAACATCTCGCAAGTCCGTTTCGCTGATTCCATTGAAGTTTAGCTACTGGACATGAGCCAGACTCGACTATGGCTTCTCTTTGACCATGTACCGTTTGAGAAGCGTGCTTTGATGCTTCCATTATCAATGCAAATGCTAGAGTTTCAGAAAGAATTCATGTTCTAGCAGTTCGCACAAACCTCTGAAGATGAACATATGTCAGAAATGGTACGAACTGATACTCAACTGCAAAATGCCTGATGATTTCTTCTCCAGCATCTGGACATGCCAAGTGAACCAGTCTTTCGATGTCTGCCTGGAGCTGCTGTAGAGTCTCACCCCTTTTCTGAACTCTGTTGAGTTGAACTCGCAAGACTTCTTTCAAGTGGCTAGTGCACTTGTCTTCGTCATCCCAGCCATTTGTTGTCGCAGCTGCCTCAAATTAAATTGTCTCTTGTAAACTGACCAAGAAGACTGTCCATCAAATGTTGATGGTTGTACTTCTTTTCTCTTTAGATGCCCTCCACAAGTTTTTATCCATTTTTCGCATCAGGTCTAGTTCCTGGGCTGACACTCGATTTTCTTTTCCCATTGACTCTCAAGCATGGAAAATCGTTTCTCCACACATTCAATGCGTTTCTCTAAGGCAGATACATTTTTCTCAATATTGCCCAATTGACCTTCTAGAATGATTTCTGATCTTCCAGAAGGTTCTGTTGCGCTTCAAGTCTTTGGAGAACATTCTGTTTTTCCTTTTTTTTGTTCGTTTCGTTGTGCTTCAAGTTGTTTGAGAAAATTCTGCTGTGCCTTCTTTTGATCGTTTCGTTGTTCTTCCAGTGTTTCGAGAATATTCTGTAGAATATCTAAACTTTTGATCTAACAGAATTGTTTCTAAAGCAAAAGTGTCCACGTCTTGTATATGCTGTTGCAAATAGTTGCGCAAGCGCAGGACGAGCTTATTTTTCGATCCAACTGTAGAAAGATTTCGCTTATGTAGCTCACAGGGTGTTTTGCATACGGTGCGTCAAAAGCTCAGGACCGATAGGTTATTTTATGGGATTTGAACCTCGAACTTTTCTCACGTTACAGGCAGCTAATATGCTATGCTAACCATTACGCCACGGGCATCACTACTTACAGCCCTATTCTGCTATTCATCGGGGGGAATTTTTCTTGAATTTTCACTAATCACTATTCTGCTATTCATTCGAAGTGAATCTGTGTATACAGATTCAGCCCTATTCTGCTATTCATCGGGGGGAATTTTTCTTGAATTTTCACTAATCACTATTCTGCTATTCATTCGAAGTGAATCTGTGTATAACTGTATATACACAGAAATTCAAGAAAAATTCCCCCCGATGAATAGCAGAATAGGGCTGTTAAAGAGAAAAAAAGTTTGTCAAAAAATGGGACCGTGATATATAGGCGGATGGAGCCAGTCGCACGAGCTGTTGTAGAAACAACGTCTAGCTCTCAAATCTGAGCATGTGCCACCTGGAACAACAAAAATGCGTGCGTGCATCTTCCCCCTCTTATGAATTGCAAACAAACTTTTAGGAGAAAAAGTACTTCCCGTTGAAATAAAACGCTTTCATTAAATAGTTTCTATCAAGTGTATCTATTCAATATATTTTTTTTTTGTGTATTCAAAAAAGTTTTATTTTATTTTAAACAAAATTCTTAAAAAAAAAAATACAAAAACAGTTTGTTTGGGCTTTGTAGGGCTCAGAAACACAATTAAGTATTAAGTCAGTCAAGAAAGCCTTTCGCTTTTTTACTTGTAGGAGTTATATAGAGCAGTGTGAAAATAGAATAGTTTACAAACTTGCATGGCAAGAACAAATAGACAGCGGCTATGAGGCCGACTTAGATTTAACAATTGACTCTCAACTTGATAGCACCTGCTCAACAATAGTGTACGAAAGCACAAATTTTCCAGATACATAGCTCTTAACACGTCTGATGAATATTACTCATATCATTCTGGTAGTCAGTTTAGTAGTAGTATGATAGTTTTTGCACAGATTTAAAACGTGCCGAGCCTGGCTTCAGTGTGTGCACCTCTTCTCGATGGTTAATTAGCATGATATTTTTGTTTTTTTGAACATACATATGTACATATTTTTTTCTTGTTTATCTTTCCTTCTAAAAAACAAATCAAAACTTCAGTAATGTACATACACAATCTATTTATTTTTAAAATTTACCTTTTATATTCCTTCTTATATTTTTAATTTAATTTTTTACCTTTTATATTCCTTCTTATATTTTTAATTTAATTTTTTCGTGTACGTGGTACATGGTACCAATGGCAGTGGTAGATGCTTGATAAATAATGGAAATACCGTGCGTCCATGTTGCATGGTGCACTTAACTATGGACTGATCTACCTCTTCTACAACCAACGAGCTGAAGCAGCGCCTGCAACATTCGGTATAGAATCTAAACACTTTCAACCTGCACGTGCACACCTGCAGTTAGCTTTTACAAATGATTCTTGTTAAAATTCACAGTTAACCGAGCTGTTCTTATAAGTGGGCCTGCGATTAAACAATTGCCCCTATTGCAAGGCCCGTCGCGTCGTTACTACGTAAAGATTCTGCCTAAAATGGAGAATCAGAATCACAAACGCCCTCGTAGTGAATGTTCTAACATAGAACTTGTTACTATTAATAGAATTTTTAACAAATTCTAAATATCTATGAATGCCCGTGGCGTGATGGTCTGCATGTCTGCTGTTAACCCAGAGGTTCGTGGTTCGAATCCCAATAGAGACAAAAATGTTTTTCCACGGGTATCGCCTTTCGCGAGGAATTGGCAAGTCCTCCGTAAGCAAATTCATGTAATACGCTTTGGAACCGACAGAAAATTGTAGGTCCCCTCCATTCCCAACAAGGCATGGTTTTGAGAAACGCGCTAGGCTCCTCTCTCTGTTGCGCTACCCTATTTATTTATTTATTTTTACTTAAATATCTGTTGCAAAACATTCTTACGAAGATGTTTTTATTCTTTTTTTCTGGCTTTCGTAGTCCGAAATCGTTCGTCCTTAATACAATTTCAATAAATTAATTTATTACTATTAACTTCCATTAAAATTAATTTACTTAACTTTGTTTTTAGGATACGCATGAAGCCGTTGGGCTTACTATTCCTGCTGATATTTTTCTATTGGCTCTACAAAAACTTATTCTCTGTCCAATTACTCCCACCTGAAGAACTCAAAATCAAGATGATGGCGCTATTCCAAAAAATAAAAACTTTTCGCGAAGATAATCCTTCGATCTTCTGTGCAATTACATCCGTGCTATTAGCAACTTTAGCGGTAGTAGGTCACTTTCTGTCAGGCTCAGAGGTTGTGCTCATCAGCTTAGTGGTTGCTTGTATGTTTTCAACAAAATATAAATTCCAAATTTATAAAATTAAAAGGACAAGTGAGTATGAACGTGTTACGAACACAAAAACTATATCATTAACTATATTTTGTTTTGTTGCTTTAGATACCAATTGGCCGGACAAAGTGCAAGAAAATGAATTCGATGAATTTTTACCGGAAGTGAATGAAAGTAACATGTCTCTTTTGGAACGTGCCAGTGATCAGTCTAGCATTGCCCTTCCTGCCGAGGAGGGTGAAGAGAAAAGTGAGGAAATACCCTCATTTTTACTGATTCCTGATTGCATACCAGAAATAGACGAGAACTCAACCGATGAAGACGATGCATGAGGCATTGGTGTGCCCGACGAGGTAAACGACCGTCCTCGACCTGAAATCGAATTCAAAAAGGGTCATTTTAAAAAAGACTCTTCCATATCTACATCGTCTTCATCTGATGAAGAAAACCTATCGAAGGGTCTCAAATTTCCCGATCATTCTAATGTCGTCGACCATGCCTCACATGGCAATAAAATCGAGATCAATCAACAGATGCATCAGTCTTTGATCATGTCGAGTAATATTTTACCAAGTCTTGTTACAGGATTGGTATCGTGGGCAGGTGGCATATCAAACGACAGTCGCATAAGTGAACCACAGCGTCTTATTGCAGCCAATGATGACGACAACAATAAAACCTACTCAGACGACGAGGAAGAAAGTGATTATGAAATAGTTAATACTGAAGAGTATCAGTAATCAAATATGTATAACTAATAAATTAGTTGAGATCAATGTTTAAAGTAACCAGTTTATCATAGTTTACCATTAGAGCCTAATCAGGAGGACAATTTCAAACAGTACTAATCTTTATTCGATATTAATGTCATATACTGTCTTACTTCTAGCCACCAAACGAAAATGAAATAACTAAAACAGAATCATTGGCAATCATTGAAAGCCAACAAAGTTAAAATTTTAATTTATTTTTGTATTTTCTAATAATTTTTACAGTATTGTTGACAAAATACCAGATTAAGTGAGCATCAATTGAATCTGTTGAGTTGTTGCTAATAAAATCGATGTGCTAAATCATGTTTTTTCTGTATTTTAAGTTAAGATGTTGAGGAGCGGGAACTATGAAAAATAACAATGGCAACTCATCAAGGTAGGTAGTTGGTTCCAAAATGTGTAAAAATGTATTATAGTGAGTTCGTTCGTTGAACTTTACCCAGGGTTTACCCAGGTCTCCTTGAAAACTTTATGAGTTGTAAAAAAAACCTGGAGCCCTCAAAAAACGCTAAACCACAAAATCAGCAGAAACCGCTGTCATTTGAACAAAAATACATGCCACTTGACAACCCAGTTCATAACCTGAACTCGCCCAAGGCACCTTCAGGTCCAGTTGAGGGCAAACCCAGGGCTCAAAAACACTCCGCATGACATTCAGGGCGAGTTTAAGTATAACTGGGATGCTCCATCCGGAAAGGATATCCTAAACTAGAAATTGCGATCATTGACAAAGAGCCGAAAGAAGAAATAGATCAACACTATAATGCTCTGCGAGTAATGACTGACTGCCCGAACCTTAGTGGCTTACCAGAGCTTTTGCGAATGTCTCAGCGGATGAATTCGACTTACAGAATCAACGGTGAACTTCAGCAGTCAAAAAAGCAAAAACCCCTGAATGAGCTACTCCGACATATTTGGTTGAAAGGTCTTTCAATACTAGGACAGAGTATTGAAGTAGAGATGGTGGCGGATGACCTCTCCTGGCAAGCTAACGACAGCTCTCATATCCCTGCAGTAGGGTACTGCTTTTGGATTATCCGGCCCTTTATGCCCAAGGGGCATAAATTCTTACCGAATCGATCCGACTACACCACCCCCAAGTTGGTGTTTGACAATAATTTCCAAGTAACCATACCTTCAAGAGAAGCTTGGGAAAATGGCGCTCTTTTGGAAAATGAAGCAATACACTTCTACACCGATGGTTCAAAAACCAGCGAAGGTGTGGGAAGTGGAATCTACTCAGAAAAACTGAATCTCAGTCTTTTCTTCCGCCTACCCGATCATTGTAGTGTGTTCCAAGCGGAAATTCTGGCGATTAAGGAGGTGCTGTCTTGGCTCAAAGAAAACGTCATATCCTCCACGGATATTCGAATCTTCTCAAACAGCCAAGCTGCCCTTAAATCTCTTGCCTCTGTCTCTACAAAATCCATCACGGTTCAAAATTGTCAGATGTCTCTGAGGGAGATGTCAAATCAGTTTAACATTCACCTTTCATGGGTGCCAGGGCACAGGGACATACCAGGCAACTGTATGGCAGACGAACTAGCCAAAAAGGGCTAGTTCGTCTGCCTATCGCTACATGTAAACTCCTACTTAGACAAGACGCTTCAAGGATAACAAACACTAGATGGACTAAGAGTAACAACTGCCTTGCAACCAAAAAAGTTTGGCCGTGTGTAGACTCAAAACGCTCTAAGAGTTTGTTAGCCCTGAACCGCCTGTATCTAGGTTCTACCAGGTGTTCTTACGGGACACTGTCTAATAGGAAGACACGCCAAAAGACTTGATGTGTTTTCTAATGATTTCTGCAGAAGCTGCATGGACGAAGAGGAGGAAGAAACCGTTAAACACCTTCTTTGCTCATGCCCTGCACTACTTCATAGGAGGAAAACTCATCTCGGTGAATTCTTCTTCGATGATACTAGCGACTTAGCTTACATAGACCCTAAAAGTCTTTCGAAATACATTAAAAGTTCCGCGTGGTTCGACTAGCAGGTGATTAACCGGCTAGTCTCGTAATGGAAGATTAATAAGTGATCAACTCGTTAATCTTACATCGGGTTTCTGAGATCAGTAGGTGATTAACTTGCTGATTTCTGTGGTATCACAATGGGCCCTTGCGGCCTAAGTGTGTCAGGCAATGTACTCGTTGGCTGACAGCCACTTCCACCTAACCTTACCTTAGGGTAACTGTGCGAAAACGCATATTAAAAAATTGCAAATACAGCAACCAAAATTTTATGATATTTAAAGTTCCTTGGTATTTTTCAACGCAAGCATTGCATGAAAATGCGCAAACATTGAGAATAGAAGATAAAATTGAAGCACTCAATGAAAAATTCTTAAGAAATTGTGAAAATAGTGAAAATTTTTTTAGTAAGAAATATACTGTAATAAGGCTGTATTAGATTAAATGCTTATTGCTCTCTTATCTTATTCTTTCATAATCTTATCTATTTATCTATTTATAATTTTTGTCACTTAATTGTCATAAACATAGTTATCAAATAATTTATTTATTTATTTTTTCTTTATTTATTTTTTTATTTATTTCGTTGTTTATTTATTTAAATATAAATTTAATTAGCGGTGCTATCTCTTATTTATTTAATACTCTTTCTTCTCTCCTTGTACTATTCTTTTTCGGTTTCATTATAAGTCATGTATTGAACTGTCAAGCCTTTAATAACATTTTTATAAATTATACAATCATACTAAAATAAATTATGGTTTTTCAATACCATAGCTTTCCTTCAATGTCAATCGTTTATCAAATCAAGTCTCAATCAAATATAATACATCGTTTTTTTCAGTAGTAAGATAAAAGTACTGTGCAATGACTTATAAAAAAAGTAAAAGGAATACCCAAAATACGTCCTGGCAAAATATATAACTAAGAACTTATCTAGCACCTTGAATATATTGAGCGTCTCAAAAACTTGTTAAATATTATTCAGGTACTCTCGCCGTTTTATTTACTGTGCTTGTCGCTTAGCTCACAGTTCATGGATCTTTCAAAGACGGACTAAGCATTCTCATAAAACAAAATTGTCCTCCACTCTATATCCAAGAAATGGCTTAACACCGGCTGACCACTCTCAGTTTTTATGTTTTGGCTTTTCTTTAACTGGGTGTTTACATCATAAACAAAGTTCTAGCACGTATGCTAGCTCAACCAATCAGGTTTTCTAAAACAAACCACATAAATAAATAAATAAATAGGGTGGTGCAATAGAGTGGGTGTCACGGGGCCTATCCCTTTTTTCTCAACCAAACCTTGTAAATGAAGGGGACCTACAGTTTTCTGCCGATTCCCATTCATTATTTCTATTCATTTTTTTTTTTTTTTTTATTATTTAAACGAACGTGCCCCCGGTTACAACAAAAACGCGTGCGTCTTCCCCCTCTCTTGTGAATTTCAAACAAACTTTTAGGAGAAAAATGTGAAAAGTACTTCCCATTGAAATAAAACGCATTCATTAAATAGTTTCAAATGTACGTATTTTTATTCAGTAATTTTTTTTTTTTTTGTTATTTAAAAAAGTTTTTTTTAACAATGAATTTCAAAATTCTTTAAATTCTTTAAATTGTTAAAAAAAAAAGTACAAACAAACAGTATTATTTCTTTAATAAAAAAGAAAAAAAAGTATGTGCAACAAAACAAAATATCATCGAAAAGATATGAATTTAGACAAATGTATTGCAAGTGCACATACTGAAGCCAGTTTCGCTACGTTTTAATCCTGCGCTAAAACTATCATAACTTATGAAGCTGTCTTCGGATAGGCTACTATCAGAGTCAGAATGATTTGAGTAATGTTCTGGCGACGTGTAAGAGCTATCTGGAAAATTTGTGCTTTCGTCAATTGTCGAGCAGGTGCTATCAGGTATCAGTTGCGAATAAATTGTTATGTCTAAGTCAGCCTCATAGCCGCTGTCTATTTCTTCTTGCCATGCAAGATTGTAAATTATTCTAATTTGATACAATTCCTGCTCTGTATACTTCCTACTATTGAAAAATCGAAAGCGTTTCTTTACTGCCTTAATTGTGTTTCTGAGCACTACAAAGAAAACAAAAATCTTCTATCAGACAAACATAAATATTTAATAATTTTTTCAAATATAAAAGTCAGAAAACTAAACTAAAAACCAATTCACATGAAAAAAAAAACTTCAAATTTGAAAAAAACAACAATAAATTTAGTGCTCTTTGGGAAAACTGAGACTCCAAATTTCAAAAACATCAAAAAACCAATAAATTCATATTAAACAATATTAAAACACATTAACACATCACATTAATATAAACTGCATTTTATTTATGTATACTAAAACTAACACAAAACCATCAAAAATCAAAACATTCTAAATTTGAAACTTACATTTCATAAATTTAACAGCCATTTTTTGTTTTTCTTGCTTTTCTTGTTTTTCTTACTTTTCTTGTCTTTCCTTCTAAAAAAAACAAAACTTCAGTAAAGTATCTATTTATTTTTAAAATTTACCTTTTTTTAAATTCCTCCTTATATTTTTAATTTAATTTTCTTCTTCAGCTTTCCCAATTCGACTGTTTTCTATTAAATTTTTTTTGTAAATAAAATCTCTAAAATCATTTGGCATATTAAAATTTTGAGAATCGAAAAGAACCATGTCGTCATAGAAACTAGAGAACCTTAGGCTGCTAGATTTAAAAGTACTCAAAATAGTCAAGTTTCATATTAGCTTTTGAGAAAATGATTAGTAAAAGGAGAGTTAAGCACTGGTCAGACATGGCTGGTTTTCAGCAGAGACTCGAGTTGCCGCTACTACCATCCGCTGATCAGCTTTGTGTGACTTCGATTTTCACGTTGTAACAAAAAGAAAGAAGAAAACTGGAAGCCGGAATTTAGGTGGCAGTTATTTTCGATTCTGTGTGCCAAAGTTCTAGTGGACATCTTTCAATCCTGTTCCATTTCTCTCTGAAAATAGAAGCTTTAAAATAAACCATAAATTGAAGACTAAACCTTTAATTGTCGTTTCAATGCGTGAATATTCTCCGGATTTGTAGTTGACTGTCAGTTTTTTTTTTTAAATTAAATATTTGGGAATTTCTTTTTGACTTAAAAAAAATTTTGATTTGAAAATTTTTTTGTGTATAAAGTGTTCTTCTTTCCTACTTGCTGTTAGTATTGTAACGTTCGCTGAGTTCGCAATGTGGGTGTACATTACACTGCCCCCTCCTTAAGATTGTTCCATCCATCCATCTGCAGCTTCGCTACTATATCGATACAGCCGGTCACAATGAACTACTTTTAACTTGCCTCTTAGTCATCTTTGGATGCGGTAAACCACGTCGTTAATTCTCCCAGTTTTGTTGAAGTTTCGGTGATAATCCCTTTTGACGATAAGGATTATAAAGCCACACACGATCTCCTGTTTGGAATCCTGCCGTTGTTACTTTTGCGTCGCGTCGTACCGTGTCTTCAAACGGTTTCTAAAAGCTGTTGTCCATTTACCCAGCCCTTTTGTTTGCATCATAGACGTAACAATTTCGGCACCACTTCTCCACGTCCGTCACCTCTAGCATGCAGCGAGTAGAAACTTTGTCGCACGTTCTCCAGTTGTTGACTCCCAAATGGCTTCCTGTAGGGCTCCTATGCATCTTTTGTAGAACCTCCTTGATTTTCGAGGAATTCGAGGAACAATATACTGCATCACAAAAGATTTACCGTCAGGAGATTCCTATTTGCGCTGGAGTACACCTTCTTGCACGCGAAGCGAGACCCACTGTGCCCAATAAGCTTTGACAACAGGGCTTTTGTCAGAAATGTCGTTCCAGTCAGGTTTCGTGTTGTTCTGTTTCCATCGGTTCAATGTCTGGATCCTTCTTTTGACCAGACCTCAATTCTTCTTTGGTCGACCCGAATATGGTTTCCATTCTCATCCGCTGAATGTTGATCAATATTTTCTTTTCCTTCCGCCAGCGATTCGATTGGCGTTTTCTCTACGGTGTCCAATTTGGTAATGGTAAGTCTGCGGTCTTGCTCTACAACTTGTGGCTTGACTAAGGCTTAATGCACACACACCGATTTTGGACGGCCGATTTTACGACGGTCGTCCAAATTCTAATAGTTAACCACATGTGGAAATGAGACCTGGCACACACTCCAACCGCTGATCGGTACCAGTGAAATGCCGGTAAGCATCCGTCCACTGTCACTGTATTTCCGGCAGTACCGGGAAGTGGTGGCGTATGTGATTAAATACACGCTTGCACACGCACCGATTGTTATCGACCATTCCATTCGACTGCTTTCCATTTAACACAACGTTTTATACTAGTTTTGATAGTCCGTTTTCTAATTAAAGTGCAATGGGTGTTTCGATTGACATTGATGTCCTTGTTTCATTAGTGGAGGCAACATCTGTTGTGTGGGATGAGACTTTAGAAACATTTAAGGACAGGATTCTTACCAAGAATAGAGAGATAAGGAAATGATAAGGGAAAAAATGCATTTGGTATAGGAGTTTATTGGAACTGATTGTTATACCGGTGAAAATCCGGTGAGTGTGCTAACACCCTGCTACCGATAAAATGTCGGCTGATTTTATACTGGCCGTCCGGAATCGGTGTCCGTGCAACTAGCCTTACTCGGTTTGGTTCTTTGAATTCACAACGTAGACAAGCAGCTCTATTTGGTTTTGGTGGTAACCGGGATTGTCGCTGTGTGCCACGGCATTGTCGCAAGTACCACGTCTTATTGCAATTCCAACATCTCGCAAGTCCGTTTCGCTGATTCCATTGAAGTTTAGCTACTGGACATGAGCCAGACTCGACTATGGCTTCTCTTTGACCATGTACCGTTTGAGAAGCGTGCTTTGATGCTTCCATTATCAATGCAAATGCTAGAGTTTCAGAAAGAATTCATGTTCTAGCAGTTCGCACAAACCTCTGAAGATGAACATATGTCAGAAATGGTACGAACTGATACTCAACTGCAAAATGCCTGATGATTTCTTCTCCAGCATCTGGACATGCCAAGTGAACCAGTCTTTCGATGTCTGCCTGGAGCTGCTGTAGAGTCTCACCCCTTTTCTGGACTCTGTTGAGTTGAACTCGCAAGACTTCTTTCAAGTGGCTAGTGCACTTGTCTTCGTCATCCCAGCCATTTGTTGTCGCAGCTGCCTCAAATTAAATTGTCTCTTGTAAACTGACCAAGAAGACTGTCCATCAAATGTTGATGGTTGTACTTCTTTTCTCTTTAGATGCCCTCCACAAGTTTTTATCCATTTTTCGCATCAGGTCTAGTTCCTGGGCTGACACTCGATTTTCTTTTCCCATTGACTCTCAAGCATGGAAAATCGTTTCTCCACACATTCAATGCGTTTCTCTAAGGCAGATACATTTTTCTCAATATTGCCCAATTAACCTTCTAGAATGATTTCTGATCTTCCAGAAGGTTCTGTTGCGCTTCAAGTCTTTGGAGAACATTCTGTTTTTCCTTTTTTTTGTTCGTTTCGTTGTGCTTCAAGTTGTTTGAGAATATTCTGTAGAATATCTAAACTTTTGATCTAACAGAATTGTTTCTAAAGCAAAAGTGTCCACGTCTTGTATATGCTGTTGCAAATAGTTGCGCAAGCGCAGGACGAGCTTATTTTTCGATCCAACTGTAGAAAGATTTCGCTTATGTAGCTCACAGGGTGTTTTGCATACGGTGCGTCAAAAGCTCAGGACCGATAGGTTATTTTATGGGATTTGAACCTCGAACTTTTCTCACGTTACAGGCAGCTAATATGCTATGCTAACCATTACGCCACGGGCATCACTACTTACAGCCCTATTCTGCTATTCATCGGGGGGAATTTTTCTTGAATTTTCACTAATCACTATTCTGCTATTCATTCGAAGTGAATCTGTGTATACAGATTCAGCCCTATTCTGCTATTCATCGGGGGGAATTTTTCTTGAATTTTCACTAATCACTATTCTGCTATTCATTCGAAGTGAATCTGTGTATAACTGTATATACACAGAAATTCAAGAAAAATTCCCCCCGATGAATAGCAGAATAGGGCTGTTAAAGAGAAAAAAAGTTTGTCAAAAAATGGGACCGTGATATATAGGCGGATGGAGCCAGTCGCACGAGCTGTTGTAGAAACAACGTCTAGCTCTCAAATCTGAGCATGTGCCACCTGGAACAACAAAAATGCGTGCGTGCATCTTCCCCCTCTTATGAATTGCAAACAAACTTTTAGGAGAAAAAGTACTTCCCGTTGAAATAAAACGCTTTCATTAAATAGTTTCTATCAAGTGTATCTATTCAATATATTTTTTTTTTGTGTATTCAAAAAAGTTTTATTTTATTTTAAACAAAATTCTTAAAAAAAAAAATACAAAAACAGTTTGTTTGGGCTTTGTAGGGCTCAGAAACACAATTAAGTATTAAGTCAGTCAAGAAAGCCTTTCGCTTTTTTACTTGTAGGAGTTATATAGAGCAGTGTGAAAATAGAATAGTTTACAAACTTGCATGGCAAGAACAAATAGACAGCGGCTATGAGGCCGACTTAGATTTAACAATTGACTCTCAACTTGATAGCACCTGCTCAACAATAGTGTACGAAAGCACAAATTTTCCAGATACATAGCTCTTAACACGTCTGATGAATATTACTCATATCATTCTGGTAGTCAGTTTAGTAGTAGTATGATAGTTTTTGCACAGATTTAAAACGTGCCGAGCCTGGCTTCAGTGTGTGCACCTCTTCTCGATGGTTAATTAGCATGATATTTTTGTTTTTTTGAACATACATATGTACATATTTTTTTCTTGTTTATCTTTCCTTCTAAAAAACAAATCAAAACTTCAGTAATGTACATACACAATCTATTTATTTTTAAAATTTACCTTTTATATTCCTTCTTATATTTTTAATTTAATTTTTTACCTTTTATATTCCTTCTTATATTTTTAATTTAATTTTTTCGTGTACGTGGTACATGGT
Organism: Melanostoma scalare; assembly: GCA_949752695.1. Classification (NCBI taxonomy): domain Eukaryota; kingdom Metazoa; phylum Arthropoda; class Insecta; order Diptera; family Syrphidae; genus Melanostoma; species Melanostoma scalare. Next base: position 10,934,236 of record OX456985.1, read on the forward strand.
ACCAATGGCAGTGGTAGATGCTTGATAAATAATGGAAATACCGTGCGTCCATGTTGCATGGTGCACTTAACTATGGACTGATCTACCTCTTCTACAACCAACGAGCTGAAGCAGCGCCTGCAACATTCGGTATAGAATCTAAACACTTTCAACCTGCACGTGCACACCTGCAGTTAGCTTTTACAAATGATTCTTGTTAAAATTCACAGTTAACCGAGCTGTTCTTATAAGTGGGCCTGCGATTAAACAATTGCCCCTATTGCAAGGCCCGTCGCGTCGTTACTACGTAAAGATTCTGCCTAAAATGGAGAATCAGAATCACAAACGCCCTCGTAGTGAATGTTCTAACATAGAACTTGTTACTATTAATAGAATTTTTAACAAATTCTAAATATCTATGAATGCCCGTGGCGTGATGGTCTGCATGTCTGCTGTTAACCCAGAGGTTCGTGGTTCGAATCCCAATAGAGACAAAAATGTTTTTCCACGGGTATCGCCTTTCGCGAGGAATTGGCAAGTCCTCCGTAAGCAAATTCATGTAATACGCTTTGGAACCGACAGAAAATTGTAGGTCCCCTCCATTCCCAACAAGGCATGGTTTTGAGAAACGCGCTAGGCTCCTCTCTCTGTTGCGCTACCCTATTTATTTATTTATTTTTACTTAAATATCTGTTGCAAAACATTCTTACGAAGATGTTTTTATTCTTTTTTTCTGGCTTTCGTAGTCCGAAATCGTTCGTCCTTAATACAATTTCAATAAATTAATTTATTACTATTAACTTCCATTAAAATTAATTTACTTAACTTTGTTTTTAGGATACGCATGAAGCCGTTGGGCTTACTATTCCTGCTGATATTTTTCTATTGGCTCTACAAAAACTTATTCTCTGTCCAATTACTCCCACCTGAAGAACTCAAAATCAAGATGATGGCGCTATTCCAAAAAATAAAAACTTTTCGCGAAGATAATCCTTCGATCTTCTGTGCAATTACATCCGTGCTATTAGCAACTTTAGCGGTAGTAGGTCACTTTCTGTCAGGCTCAGAGGTTGTGCTCATCAGCTTAGTGGTTGCTTGTATGTTTTCAACAAAATATAAATTCCAAATTTATAAAATTAAAAGGACAAGTGAGTATGAACGTGTTACGAACACAAAAACTATATCATTAACTATATTTTGTTTTGTTGCTTTAGATACCAATTGGCCGGACAAAGTGCAAGAAAATGAATTCGATGAATTTTTACCGGAAGTGAATGAAAGTAACATGTCTCTTTTGGAACGTGCCAGTGATCAGTCTAGCATTGCCCTTCCTGCCGAGGAGGGTGAAGAGAAAAGTGAGGAAATACCCTCATTTTTACTGATTCCTGATTGCATACCAGAAATAGACGAGAACTCAACCGATGAAGACGATGCATTAGGCATTGGTGTGCCCGACGAGGTAAACGACCGTCCTCGACCTGAAATCGAATTCAAAAAGGGTCATTTTAAAAAAGACTCTTCCATATCTACATCGTCTTCATCTGATGAAGAAAACCTATCGAAGGGTCTCAAATTTCCCGATCATTCTAATGTCGTCGACCATGCCTCACATGGCAATAAAATCGAGATCAATCAACAGATGCATCAGTCTTTGATCATGTCGAGTAATATTTTACCAAGTCTTGTTACAGGATTGGTATCGTGGGCAGGTGGCATATCAAACGACAGTCGCATAAGTGAACCACAGCGTCTTATTGCAGCCAATGATGACGACAACAATAAAACCTACTCAGACGACGAGGAAGAAAGTGATTATGAAATAGTTAATACTGAAGAGTATCAGTAATCAAATATGTATAACTAATAAATTAGTTGAGATCAATGTTTAAAGTAACCAGTTTATCATAGTTTACCATTAGAGCCTAATCAGGAGGACAATTTCAAACAGTACTAATCTTTATTGGATATTAATGTCATATACTGTCTTACTTCTAGCCAGCAAACGAAAATGAAATAACTAAAACAGAATCATTGGCAATCATTGAAAGCCAACAAAGTTAAAATTTTAATTTATTTTTGTATTTTCTAATAATTTTTACAGTATTGTTGACAAAATACCAGATTAAGTGAGCATCAATTGAATCTGTTGAGTTGTTGCTAATAAAATCGATGTGCTAAATCATGTTCTTTCTGTATTTTAAGTTAAGATGTTGAGGAGCGGGAACTATGAAAAATAACAATGGCAACTCATCAAGGTAGGTAGTTGGTTCCAAAATGTGTAAAAATGTATTATAGTGAGTTCGTTCGTTGAACTTTACCCAGGGTTTACCCAGGTCTCCTTGAAAACTTTATGAGTTGTAAAAAAAACCTGGAGCCCTCAAAAAACGCTAAACCACAAAATCAGCAGAAACCGCTGTCATTTGAACAAAAATACATGCCACTTGACAACCCAGTTCATAACCTGAACTCGCCCAAGGCTACTTCAGGTCCAGTTGAGGGCAAACGCAGGGCTCAAAAAACACTCCGCATGACATTCAGGGCGAGTTTAAGTTTAACTGGGATGCTCCATCCGGAAAGGATCTGAAAACCCAGTAAGTGCGATCGTTAACAAAGGGCCGAAGAAGAAATAGATCAACACTATAATGCTCTGCGAGTAATGACTGACTGCCCGAACCTCAGTGGTTTACCAGAGCTTTTGCGAATGTCTCAGCGGATGAATTCGACTTACAGAATCAACGGTGAACTTCATCAGTCAAAAAAGCAAAAACCCCTGAATGAACTACTCCGACATAAGGTTTCTTCGTTGAAGCCCTAGGGTCGCCCTGGGGTTGCCACAAAGGGTTTTTTGAGAAACCTAATGTCAAATGCTCTGGATGTCAAATTGAATGTTTTTTGAGCCCTAGGGTTGACCGAGGTTTTCCATCAACTCGCCCTAGCTTTTTGCTGTGGTGAGTTGAGGGCTGTCAAATTTTTTTTTTAATAGTTTTGTTCGTTGAAGCCCTGGGATTGCCTTAGGGTCGCCACAAAGCGTTTTTTGAGAAACCTAAATTCGCCCTGAATGTCAAATTGAGTGTTTTTTGAGCCATAGGCTTGCCATAAGTTTTCCCCAAACTCACCCTAGCTTTTTGCTGTGGCGATTTGAGGGCTGTCAAATGGCATGTGTTTTTATTTAAATGACAGAGATGAGTGGTGATTTGTGGTGTAGCGTTTTTTGAGGACTGGAAAACCCAGGTTTTTTTGACAACTCATAGGGTTGTCAAGAAAACCTGGGTCAACCCTGGGGAAAGTTCAACCAACAGACCTATATTTGGTTTAAAGGTCTTTCGGGGTCTTTCAATACTAGGACAGAGTATCGAAGTAGAGATGGTGGCGGATGACTTCCTGGTGAGCCAACGAACGCTCTCATACCTCTGCAGCAGCGTACTGGTTCCGGATTATCCGGCCCTTTAGGCCCAAGGGGATACCAAAAGGACCTGGCCCTTCAAGTTGGGGGTTGTGCGTGGGGTTAACTATCCAACCACGTAAAAACTACATGGTTCCGAAATAACCAACAGCCTCGGATAACGATAATGAGTTCAAAGTTGATGACCCAAGCAAACGTAAAAAGGACAATGACCTCAGGATCTGCACGTGGAACGTAAGATCTATTAACGGACGCCCTGAACTGCTGCAAAGCAGACATAACCGCTATCCAAGAAGTGCGATGGAGTGGACCGGGCATAAAGAAGATGAAAAACTGTAACATCTACTATGGCGACTGCTACAGACAACAGAAACAGCGCTTATTTGGGTGCGGATTTGTCGTTAGAGAAAGACTCAGGGATAAGGTGACTAGCCAAAATCCAGTCAATGAGCGTATAATGACCATCCGCATCAGGGCTAACTTAGCTAACATTAGCCTTATATGCGCCCACGCCCCAACAGAATAGAACGACGACAATTCCAAGCAGTGCCCTAGACACGGCGTGAAAATCTTTCTTGGCGATTTTAACGTAAAAATAGGGAAGGAGGACATCTTTGGAAATACACTCGGTAAGCATAGCCTCCATGACAAAATCTCCGAAAACGGAATAAGGCTAATCGCGCTTCTCAAAATTCATAAAGGTACATAGCGATCCCCAGATCAATCAACCGTCAACGAAATTGACAATGTGGCGATCGACGCAAGGCACACTTCCAATGTGATAGATTTCCGAACTTTCCGTGAGGCCAACTTGGACTGGGACCACTACCTTGTTGTAACCAAAGTGCGAATGAGGATATCATGTTCACGACTCGCACGAACTAACGCTGTGAAGAGATATGACGTCGGAAAGCTACAAAATCGCAAGAAATTGCCAGTTCCTTTTCCAATCGAGTGTCCCTCCAACTATCCTTGAATCTTATGCCGCCAGCATCAAGCATTGAAGACCAGTGGCAGCAATGCAAAAAAGTCATGAGAACCGCTGCGTCTGACGTTCTGAGTTTCACTCGACCTCCAAAACGAAACCCATGGTTCTACGAAGAATGCATTCAGGCAAATGCAGCCAAACAAAAAGCACGACAAATGTTGATGCAAAAAAGAACAAGGGCTGCTTTCGACCAGTCTAACGAGATTTACAAGGAAAAAAAAGGGAAGAACACCGAATTCTCCAAAAATATAAAGAAGCAGCATGAGAAGCACTTGTTTGAGGAAATTGAGGGATGCCATGACAGGAATGAGATTCGGAAGTTTTACCAAAAGGTAAAAAGATCCTGCCAGAGTGGCAAGCCCCGAACTCAACCCTTTAAAGAGCAACAGGGAAAAATAGGAGTAGAGTCACAGTCGCTACTGAGGACCTGGAAAGATCACTTCTGCAGACTGCTTAGCGGCGATGAAGACACAAATTCGGCCGTCGGGGAGAATACCCCATTCAGCATGGATGATGATCAAGAATGCCGTCCTCCCGACTTAGAGGAAGTTAAGCTTGCCATATATGCAAACTTAAATCAAATAAGACTGCAGGTGCAGATGGCCTTGATGCCGAACTTTTCAAGGCAACTGGAAAGGAGCATGCACCAGCTGATCTGCATGATATGGTCGGAAGAAAGCATGTCCGATGAATGGAACTTCAGTATCGTATGCTCGATCCTAAAGAAGGGAGATCCTCACAATTGCGCCAATTACAGAGGGATAAGCCTCCTTAACGTCGCTTATAAGATCTTGTCTGCTGTAATATGTGTTTGTAGGCTATGCTGTTTTGCATAGACTGTTGAATGAGATAATAAATAGAGTAAAACGATTTAAGTACATTGGTATAGAATTCTTTATTTTTGTGCAAGTGAATGGTTTGAAGGTCCGACGGCAACTGAACTAAAGCAAATTCCAAATCCCCAGAGAATTAATTATGTTGTACCAAGACATGGCTTTTACTATGAATTTCATGGCGACACCGACGCCAAGAATTCCTATCAACAACAGTATTATCGTTTTTAATTCCATTCTGAGAACTGATAAATTGGAATGGAAAAGTTCTCGTTTTATAGCAAGCAAAGGAAATTAGAGATACTTTTGAATTGAAATATATCTTCTGTGGGGTTAGCTCAAGTGACTTGGAATGTGCTTAGAAGAAAAAATGCAGGGTATTAAACTATCAAAAAATAAAAGAATGAGTCACTATGAGTAACACACAATAGAATTAAGTTTCAACGTTTTAACATGAGTTGAACATGCCGCCGGCCTTGAAAGTTTGTTAAACTTTAAAAACAAAAATTGTAAACAACATTGATTTTGGAATCATTATAAGTTTTTTATAATACATCAAGAAAATTTACTTTATGGGAATCAATGCTACCTTACGAATTGGTCGCTTAAAAATACCATCTTTTGTGAGTATAGAAATCACTCGAACTCGTCCGTCTTGCCCTGGGTGGGTTTCAACCACCCTTCCCATTGGCCATCGCAAAGGTGGGTTGTTGTCTTCGTGTAATAGTACCAAGTCATCAATTTTCACATTAGGCGCTTCCAAGGTCCAGACATTTTTGGATTGAAGAATATTAAGATACTCTCTGCTCCACTGCTTCCAAAAAAGGTCTCGTAAACGCTGAATTTGATGATAGTGAGAGAGTCTATCAAAATTGGTGTGTAAACATGGTTGTGGTAAGTCTGTAAGTGGACCTCCCACTAAAAAGTGCCCTGGAGTAAGAACCTCCATGTCGTGAGGGTCATTGGACATCCGAGATAATGGCCTGGAGTTCATCACTGCTTCAATTTGACACAACAAGGTTGTCATTTCATCGTAGGTGAAAGATCGATTTCCTACTGATGCTAATGTTTTCTGCATGATCCGCTTGGCTACCTTGACAGCAGCCTCCCATAGGCCCCCGAAATGAGGCGCCCTAGGTGGTATGAAATGCCACTGAACTCCTGTCCCTTGACAAAATTGCTGTACCTCTTCAGATGCGATGGCAGAACCTAGGCTCCTACCAATTTGCTCAAGCTCATTTTTTGCGCCTGTAAAGTTAGTTCCATTATCAGAATAAAGTTTCGAACAATTACCTCTACGTGCAAGAAATCTTCGCAGAGCAGCCAAGAAGGCTGCCTTGGACAGGTCTGGAACTAATTCCAAATGTACCGCCTTGACGACAAAACATACAAATACACATACGTATGCCTTGGTTGGTGGTCTTCCTCGAATCCGCTGGGTTATATAAACTGGACCACAAAAGTCGATTCCCGTAGTGGAGAATGGTTTAGATGGAGTGACTCTTTCACTTGGCAAGTCCCCCATGAGTTGAGTTGATAATTTGGGACTATAACGAAAACACGTAACGCACGTCCTGAGTACCTTCCCTATATACCGTAGTCCGTCAATAATCCAGAATCTTCTCCTTATGATATGTAATACCGTTTGATTGCCTGCGTGGAGATATTTTAAGTGAAAATGCATTATAATTGAGTCTGTAAGAGGATGGGTGGGGGGAAGGATCATCTGATGTTTTGAGTCATAATTCAATGGACAGTTTCGTAAGCGTCCTCCCACACGCAGCAGCCCTTCTCGGTCTAAGAAGAGTCCAAGCCGAAGCATGTTGCTATCCTTTATTTCCCGTCCCTGAGCAAGACAATTTACTTCCTTCTTAAAATGTACCGTTTGTATGTTGCGAATTAATGCCTTCTCAGCGTCAGCTATTTCTTGTGAAGATATCATTTTTGTTCCAATAGTTTTGTTCAATTGCTCCTTATATCTCCATCGACGGATGTAACAAAAAACTAAAATTAAACGAAAGTATGAATTTAAATATTTACAATTTGATGTCATGTCGGTCATCTCGTCTCGAATATCTGTAAGGAAGACAAATGCCTGGCTTTTTCGTTCTGGACAATCTTTTGAAATTTGTATTTCCATATGTGGCCACAACTTCCTTTCTAATTGTAAGAACTGTGGGCCTTGGATCCATGATTTGTTCTTTAGTAATTCTTCTGGCATGCATCCCCGAGATATGGTGTCTGCTGGATTGACGTTCGATGGAACATGGTTCCATGATTCGGTACGAGTCAATTGTTGAACTTTAGATACACGGTTCGAAACAAAAATACTCCATTGATTTGCGGTAGATTTGATCCATGAAAGAGCAATAGTTGAGTCGCTCCAGCAATATGTTTCTTCAATTTCAATTTTAATCGCCATTTTTACCCTTTGAATCAGTTCTGCAAGAAGCAATGCCCCACAGAGCTCAAGTCTTGCTAGAGATTCACACAGTATTGGTGCTATCTTTGACTTAGCGCACACCAATTGGGTGTTTATTCTACCATCATCGCACAAACTTCGAAGATATACGCAGGCTCCATAGGCTCTCATGCTAGCATCACAAAACCCATGTATTTGAAATTTTGCCCCCGTTGATAACATTAACCTCGGTATTCTTAGCTGTTGCAAAGCCTTTAGCTGCTCATGAAAACCTTTCCATTGGTAATGAAGATCCTGAGATAAGCTTTCATCCCAGTCAAAACCCTTCGTCCAGAGATGACGTAAGAACAATTTGGCATTTACCACCACGGGATTTATGAAACCTAATGGATCAAACAAGCTTGCAACTTGAGACAGGATAATACGTTTTGTTAATTTAGTGGTAGTTATTATTGGATTAAAACAGCTAAATGAAAAATTATCATTAGATGGATTCCATAGTAATCCTAAAACTCGAATAACTTCATCACAGTCAATTTTTAGCAATGTTTCTTTGTCACCTGGATCTATGTCCGCTAGTACCTCATCTGCATTTGAGCACCATTTTTTCAGGGGAAATGCACCTTTTAATAGCACTGAAGTGACCTCCTTCTTTATCGTTAAAAGGTCGTCAATAGTGTCTGCACCCGCCATCATGTTATCCACATAGAAATTGGTTAGCACTTGCTGTGCTCCGATAGGATAGCGTGATGCCTCCTCCTGCGCTAGCATGTTCATACTTTTTATTGATAGATATGAAGCCGAGGTGGTGCCATAAGTAACCGTGTTAAGGCGATAGATTTGCACCGGTTGATTGCTGTCAGCTCTCCAGAGAATACATTGCATGTTCTGGTCATCTTCATTGATCAAGACTTGTCTATACATTTTTACAATATCTGCTGTAATCGCATATTTAAATAACCTGAAACGAGTCAAAATTTCAAATATATCATCTTGGAGTTTTGGGCCGTTCATGAGCAAGTCATTTAATGACATTCCATTACTGGTTTTACATGATCCATCGAAAACAACCCTTAACTTAGTCGAAGTACTTTCCGGCTTGACGACTGGATGGTGCGGTAGGAAGTAATTTGGACTTTTTAATTCTGCCTTAGAGATTAGTTGCATGTGTCCCAAGTCGATGTATTCATCGATGAATTTGCCGTAGGAGTGTTTCAATTGGGAGTCTTTGTTTAGCCTTTTCTCCAGATAAAAATACCTTTTCAGAGCAATCTGATATGACTCCCCTATCATACTGGCAGGTTTGCGATAAGGAAGCCTGACTACAAATCGTCCATTTGTCAGTCGGCCAACTGTGTCAGTATAATGCCTTTCACATGCCTCTTCCTCAGGAGACATGGCATGATGAGATTGGCATGCATCTAGTTCCCAAAACCGTGAAACTAGTTCGTTGAGTGCGCCATCGTTTTGGCATTGGCTCCTGTTTTGAGTAGATAGAAAGCATGTATTTATTTCATTATTAATTTCACCTGATATTATCCATCCAAACAATGTTTTTTGCAATATTGCTGTTGATTGATGACCCAATTTTATCTGACCAACAGAAAGAAGATTAAAGAATATCCCAGCGCCTATCAGCAAGTCAATTCGTTGAGGAACGTTGAAAGCAGGATCGGCCAGGGTGATATTGTTGGGGATTTGCAGATGATGTATGTCGAATTTGTTGAGTGGTATGTGGCCAGAAATGCGTTCAAGTATGACGGCTTCAATAGACGTGCTAAAATCATTGATTCGAGATTTCAGAGTAATTTGTGATTTATAATTTGAGTTAACGCCTGAAGAACCAATACCATTGACCGTTATATTCGATAGGGAGCGTTTGAGACCCAAGAGTTGTACTAAGCGATTTGTTACAAGGTTTGATTGAGAACCGCTGTCAAGTAATGCTCGGCATGTAATAAATTTACCATTTGACGACTTAACTTCGATAAGGGCAGTGGACAAAATAACTTGACTTTTAGGAATGCTTGAAATATCCTTTGTTGAGGATTTATCATAAACTGCATGCAATGATTGCCGAGTAGTGGGCTGAGGAATCGGTTCTTGACTTGAAATGGATGAACTTAATGGCTCCTCTGAGGTAAGGAATGTGTTACTTGGTTTATGGCTTTTATAGCCTGCTGATGAGTCTTGTCCTGGCAAACCTTGCTCTCGATGTAGTAAGGTATGATGATTGCGGTGACAATTTCTACATCGTCCAAATTGGCAATTACGAGATCCATGACCTGGTCTCAGACAGTTGAGACATAAATTAAGTGACTTTGCTAAATTGTATCTTTCAGATTGAGATTTTGCTGTGAAATTGGAGCACCTTGTTGCGCTTGAGCAGTTTTGGGTGCAAAAAGGACATTTTATAACTTGTGTTACCTGAAATGAGTGTTCCCTCTGCGGATGACGAGTGCCTTTGAAAGACTTATTCTGATGCATTAACGATGAGTGTTGCTTTTTGTTGAATTCAATTAGCTCCAATGTTCTGCACCTTTTCTGCACAAAATTGGAGAAATCTTCCCAGGTAGGAAGATATGCGTTGCTTTCTTGCTGATCCGTGCCTGTATTGGTGTTAGTTTTATCTGAGTCCAATGTGGTGACGTGTTCCTCCCATAATCCTGCTGTAACAGTGTCCAGCTTGGTGGTTACCAAAGAAAGCAGTAACCCATCTGCTACTTGTTCCTTTGTTGAAAGTGACAGCAGAGCTCTCATATTCGCGTTTATTGTGTTGTTTATAGAGATAAGCTGATCTACAGAAGCAAATGAAATGTTTCTTAAGTCAATTATGTTGCCAATATGTATGCGATACAGATACCTTTTGTTATCGTACTGGGCTTTCAATATGCGCAATGCTTCGGGGTAATTTTCGGCAGTTGGTTCTAGGGACCTTATACACTCATATGCATTACCTTCAAGAAGATTTCTTAGACGCTGGAACTTATCTCGAGGATCAGCCACCTTTTCTTCTACCATGATTGAGTACATGCTCCACCAGTCTAACCACTTATCAGGTTCACCAGAGAATGTTTTTAATTTGTGTTTTGGGAGATCAGAAGATGTACTAGTTGGCATACCGAAATAAGTCATGTTGCCAGCAGAAGCAGGTTGCCTATCACTAGTTTCGTTGATTGAAGCTAAAAGTTTTGCCTTTAGATCAGAATAAGAATCTTCGAACTCAAATCGTTCCAATGATTCATTGGCATCAGATTCTTCAAGTTCGGACTGTATATTGTTGAAATTGGTAAAGTAGTTCTCCAATAACCCTAATTTTATTTCTAACTCATAGCAATTTAACGACTTTAATTTATCTTCCGTTAGTAACGTCCTCATTCGAGTGAGTTGGCCTTTTACGGCACCTCGACGGGTCTTCAATTTTTTAATTGCTTCAGCCATGCTGATGCGCCTTTGATTCAGGAAATCAAATCAAATTAACAAAAATTAAATAAGTGATAAACTGCTCCTGCTTAATCAGGTAACGAGATGCACGAGAATAATGAAGAAACTGTTAGTTATGCTTAATGTTGTGTGAACTCGCAACGAGGTGTGTTGCTTTTGTTAAGACTGAGATACGAAATGCTGACCATTAAATCACTAGAACAGGAATGTAAAAGATACGCGACAATAATGTACAAAATAGGTAAGACAAAGTTCACATGCGAGTTTAGATAACAATCTTCGCGAGAACAATATGCGAATTGTTTTAGAACGAAATTGAATTTCTAGATTTAGGCAACCATATGCGCTAGAATCTTATACGAAATGTTTTTAAAACGAAAGCACTTGTAGATCTAGGCAACCATATGCGCTAGAATAATATACTAGGTGTTGTAGAACGAAAGTCACTTTTAGATCTAGGCAACCATATGCGCTAGAATCTTATACGAAATGTTTTTAAAACGAAAGCACTTGTAGATCTAGGCAACCATATGCGCTAGAATAATATACTAGGTGTTGTAGAACGAAAGTCACTTTTAGATCTAGGCAACCATATGCGCTAGAATCTTATACGAAATGTTTTTAAAACGAAAGCACTTGTAGATCTAGGCAACCATATGCGCTAGAATAATATACTAGGTGTTGTAGAACGAAAGTCACTTTTAGATCTAGGCAACCATATGCGCTAGAATCTTATACGAAATGTTTTTAAAACGAAAGCACTTGTAGATCTAGGCAACCATATGCGCTAGAATAATATACTAGGTGTTGTAGAACGAAAGTCACTTTTAGATCTAGGCAACCATATGCGCTAGAATCTTATACGAAATGTTTTTAAAACGAAAGCACTTGTAGATCTAGGCAACCATATGCGCTAGAATAATATACTAGGTGTTGTAGAACGAAAGTCACTTTTAGATCTAGGCAACCATATGCGCTAGAATCTTATACGAAATGTTTTTAAAACGACCGCACTTTACAAATGTAAGAGCAACATATGCGCAAATTAAAAATACGAATACGACTTTTTCTACTAAGATGCACATTTCAAAAAGAAAAAAAATAATTCCCGGGTTTCGGCACCAAATGTTTGTAGGCTATGCTGTTTTGCATAGACTGTTGAATGAGATAATAAATAGAGTAAAACGATTTAAGTACATTGGTATAGAATTCTTTATTTTTGTGCAAGTGAATGGTTTGAAGGTCCGACGGCAACTGAACTAAAGCAAATTCCAAATCCCCAGAGAATTAATTATGTTGTACCAAGACATGGCTTTTACTATGAATTTCATGGCGACACCGACGCCAAGAATTCCTATCAACAACAGTATTATCGTTTTTAATTCCATTCTGAGAACTGATAAATTGGAATGGAAAAGTTCTCGTTTTATAGCAAGCAAAGGAAATTAGAGATACTTTTGAATTGAAATATATCTTCTGTGGGGTTAGCTCAAGTGACTTGGAATGTGCTTAGAAGAAAAAATGCAGGGTATTAAACTATCAAAAAATAAAAGAATGAGTCACTATGAGTAACACACAATAGAATTAAGTTTCAACGTTTTAACATGAGTTGAACAATATGTGAACGTCTGAAACCCCACGTCAACAACTTGATAGGTCCTTATCAATGTGGTTTTAAACCAGAAAAGTGCACAATAGACCAAATTTTCATATTACGACAGATCTTGAAAAAAAAAAACCGGGAATATAATACAGATATACACTATATTTTTATCGATTTCAAGGCTGCGAATGACAGTATTTACAGAGACGAGCTGTACAGAGCCATGTCTAGTTTCGGCATCTTGGTCGGTAAAGAACTCACCGAGGCCTTTAATGTTGAAAAAGGCTTTGGGCAAGGTGACAAACAGTCATGCGGTTTCTTTATCACCATACTTGAAAAGTTTGTACAAATCTCTAACGCCAACACCAGAGGAACAATTTTTCAAAAGTCTGTACAATTACTCGCCTACGCAGACGATATTGACGTAATCGTAAGAAGGAAGCGTGATGTCATAGGTGCTTTTGCGAGTATTGAAACAGAAGAGGCAAAAATGGGTTTGATGGTTAATGAGGGTAAAACGAAGTATATGCTGTCATCAAAGAATTACACAGAACATCGCTGAATTGGACAAAACGTCACTATAGACAGACATAACTTCGAGGTAGTACAGGACTTCGTCTACCTAGGATCCGCTATTGACACAGAAAACAACACCAAACGGAGAATAACTCTTGCCAACGGTTGCTTCTTTGGGTTAAGCAGGCAGTTGAGAAACAAAAGCCTCTCCAGAAAAATCAAGGTAACCCTATATTAGACATTGATCACCCCAGTCCTGCTTTACGGCTCGGAAGCATGGACCTTATAGAAAGCGGATGAAGAAACCCTTGGTCGTTTCGAAAGAAAAATCATCCGAATGATCTTTGGTCCCATATGCGAAGGCAATGTGTGGAGAAGAAGATACAACAACGAGCTGTATGAGCTGTACCGCGACATGAGCATAGCCAGAAGAGTACGCAACGCTCCGGCTCGACGGGTTTTCGAAAGCACATAGCAGGGAAATCGCGGAAGGGTGGCGCAATCAAGTGGAAGAAGACCTCAACCGACTAAGAGAGCAAAACTTGAGAGAACTCGCCCGAAATCGAAATTGTTGGCGTAAGATGTTGGTTAAGGCTCAGGTTATCCCCGATCTATAATGCCCATCTAAGTTTCTATTCTAAAGTCTAAGTCTAAATTCGAGAAGGACGGTACATTCATGCTCATAATAGATTTTCAATTTTTTAAGTTAAATTCTCTTTATTAATCATTGAATGATCTTTACCCATAGCTATATTCACTACGGTATACGTTTAAAAACATGAATAAGATTTCTACTGTAAAACCAGTCTGTGTCGAAGCAAAAAAAAAAGGAACCATTTTTTTTGCTGTCTTGTACGAGGGGATTTTCTTTGAAAAATAAAAGGATCTTCGATATTTTAGCTAAATAAAATTTTATTCTGTTGAAATTGGTTTTACCAAAATTTCGGTTTGTTCTTCACAGGATTCAATTTTAAGCTCAGTATTTTCTAATGTAGCGGAAGACGTAGGTCCTTCTACACCCACCCTGGGTATAGCTCCTTTTCGCATTGGAATTGTTTCCAAAATTGCTTCCGCCCATGACTTACCCTCTGACAATCGTAAAAGTATTTCAAAAACTATAAAAAAATCATATATCAAAAAAAGAAATTTAAAAAAGAAGGTTCTAAAATTTTACCATGGTATGTGCTCAACACAGTTCGTGTTTTCATGTCAACATGTTCTGTTAGGGGCAGTCGGGCAGTTTTAAGAGACAATTTCTGTGCTCGCTCATAACACAAGCCTTTATGGTGATTATGATCTACCAATCCTCCAACGATGTACACTTTACTAGGATCAATTTCACTCAGAATTTCATCTGAATCACTTGTCAAATAAATTACTTCGCCACCGTTAAAATGCTCTGCATACGATTGGTACACCCAGTTCACATCCCAATGCTCGTAACCATCATTTTTCTTCAAAACTTCGTGGATTCGACCATCTTCTTTGATGCCAGTAAAGTGAAGTGTAGCAGGTATTCGCGACCTCCGATTGATAGTGTAAATTCTCAAAAGTTGTTTAACACATTTAGCTACATCTTTGTCAATCATCAGATCATCAAAATCCAGATCTATTGCTACTTTTAGGATGCTGGCACTTTTGTCAGTCTTGTTTCTTTTGAGTTCTTTTCGACTCGGACCTACTGGTAGACCTTCGAGGATGGCTTCCCTCCTTCTTCGTTTGCATTTCTCACGTTCTTTTAAACGCTTTTCTTTTTTCTTTTCCTCCCACTCAGCTTTCTTTTTTAATTTTTTTAATTGTCGTTTTGATAACGTTTGGGGATTAGTTGTTATCTCTTCGGTTTTGAAGACAGGAATTACTTCGTCCGGATTTCCAGGACAAAGTGGAGTTTCTTCCATGCTTTTTTTTATTTGTTGTTTTTCTCTCTGCATACTCCTACTGTCAACGTGTGTTCGTTTATATTTGTCAAAACAAAACCGCATGTCAACAGAAAAGGAAAGAGAACGGGTGAGTTCAGCGAAATGATAAGAGCTAATGCCGATTGGAAGCTTCATGGTGGATTTATGGTGGACTTACATGCATCTGCAAGTGCAGATGAAAAAAGGAAAAAGACACAAGATGTAAAATTCATACTTCTCTGATAGAGAGGGAACGCAGCCTCTGCACTTTTTTAGTTATGGCTGCAGATAAAAAATTATGGGTGCAGATAAACAATCATGCCTATTATGGAATTCGCAGGATTTTACTCCCGGGGAGTTGACAGGATTCGCGGTAGATTCGTGTTCTCCTTATTTGGTATTAGTGAATTCGACGAATGAGCTGTATTATCAATACCAGAACTACCTTATTGTTTTTCACTGTTTTTGTCTTAGATGAATAAAGAAAAGGTTGTTGTCCTCTCTGGTTCTACTCTGTGCTGCTGTCATGTATGTTGACAAAACGAAAAAATTCATTTAACTTGGTACGCAAACAAATTTGAAACTAAAATAAAGCAAGTTTCAGTTTAAAGTTAAAAGTGATATTTATAGTGGACTCAAATGCATATTATTATGATGTAAGAGAAAACTCATCGAATAGAATTACGCTACCAAAATTAGAGTATTTTGAATGTTTCGGTTGAGAGCCTACATTCAAATAAAATACTCATTAGATTGCATACAAATCGTAATTTTTTTTTTATATACTGTTTTTCATTAGGAAATCTGCATAAATGCTATTGAGAAGTGATGTTTGCAGCAAAATTGTTGCTGCTCCGAATACTGTTTTGTTAAGTTTTTTGCAACATCGGGTTCAGTTTTCATCAGCTCAACTATTTTACAAAATTGTTCCCCATTTAAGGTCCGCTTTCTTAAAAAGAAGTAAAATAAGACTAACATATAAATTTAAACTAACATATTTGCACTTTCCATGTTTTGTTTGTTGATTTCTAGTAAGTTTATGTCTTTACGAATTTCGATTCGTTACAAAAATGTCGCGAATGAGAAATGGAAAAAATTATATGGAGCGCGAATGGTTTGCGAATTCACTAATACCAAATAAGTTGAACAGAAAAGTCGGTGGTGCAGGTTATGTTACCGACATTCATTCAATTCCATTCGTCGAATTCCATAATAGCAAAATTTTCGCGAATGGTTGAAACTCACGCTAAATAGCATTCGCCGGATTCCATAATAGGGGTGAATATATGCTGGGTTTACATGCATCTGCAACTGCAGAAGTAAAAAAAATAAAATAATAAATAGGGTGGCGCAACAGAGTGAGGAGCCCATGGGCCTAGCGCTTTTCTTACAGCCATGCCTTGTGAGGAAATGGAGGGGACCTACAATTTTCTGCCGGTTCCGAACGGCTAATCGAGAAAGCGCTTTTCATGGCAATGAATACTAACGAAGGACTTGGCAATTCCTCGCGAAAGGCGATACCCGTGGAAAAAACAATTTTGCCTCTGTTTGGATTCGAACTCAAACCTCTGGATTAACAGGCGGACATGCTATCCATCACACCAAGGTACCATAACTGCAGAAGTGCAGAAAAGTAAAGCTGGACGGATGAAGATTATAAAACACAAAAGTTAAAAAGAGAGAAGAATAGAATTATGGTTGCGGATGAGGAATTATGGGTGCAGATAAACATGTTCATCTGCACCCATAATTTCTCATCTGCAACCATAACTAAGGAAGTTCGTTTCCTCTCTATCAGACAAGTATGAATTTTACATCTTGTGTCATTTTCCGTTTTTCATCTGCACTTGCAGATGCATGTAAATCTACCATTATGGGTGCAGATGAACATACCCATAATCCCTCATATGCAGCCATAATCCTATTCGCCTCGCTTTTTAACCTTTGTGTTTTATAATCTTCATCCGTCCTGCTTTACTTTTCTGCACTTTTGCAGTTGCAGATGCATGTAACTGCATGAAAACAATGGCTGCAGAGACGCAGCCGCAAGAGATGTCAAACATTAAATACAAGCGAATACAAAAACAACGCAAGACGAAGCTGGAGAAGTTAACTTGATTTTAACTCTTGCGGTTCAGGCTCCGATGCGTATGCGTATGCATTGTGTTCCGTAGTAAACCCAGCATAACTTTACTGGAGCTATTTAACAAAAAGTATCTGAACGCAGCCTATTGTATAGGCATAATATCGTTTGCTGAATGCGTTCATATTAATTTCTCGTTTCGTTTCAATTTTTTTTTTTTCAAAAAAATCGTTTTGACAGCATTTGTTGGAATTGAATTTTTCGAAATTATTCATTGGCTGCGTTCGGATTCTTACCTAAGACGAACTAGATACCTTTCGTGACATTTGTTGTTAGTGTAATCCCATGTTAAAAAGCAGCTGACTGCAAAACATCTTTTGAGGGGAAAGCGATCCAAAGGTACCTTAAAAATCATGGTATAGCAAGCTACCCAATTTGAAATTTGAGAACAGCTGACTTGGATTCATTTTTGTTTTGCTTTCTGTCATAGTGCTTTGTTGCAAAATTGTTTTTTGTAAACATAAAATTTAAAATATGGTGCTCCTAATTAATCTAAACGAAGTTGTTTACGAAGTAAACGATTGTGAAGAAGTTTGCAATCGAATAATAAGTGGTACGTGTTGTTTGCAATTTTTAAAACACATTTGGTTTGGTTTGTTTTCACTTCGATTTATCAGCTGTTTCTGATTTGACAGATACCTAATCTTAAGTCGTTCGAAAACTTACCCGGATACAAAGGTATCCTAGTTATGCTACCCATTTTTTTTCGAACGCACCCATTGTATATAAATTCTATAGTACTATTACTTTGACCCGTTCCGGTGACAAAGTGGGAATTGAACGTACGCCACAAAAGTTGGAATGTATTCCACAAGACTGTATTTGAAAAGGAGGAAAGTTATATGCGTATGAGCAGGAAACAAATATATACAAATATATATTCTTTTCTTTCTTACGCACGCTAAAAATAAACATTCCACATCAGCTGATTCGCGCTTCCCCACGCGATGTTGCGCCACCTAACGATCAATGCAGGAGATGAAAAAAGGTGTCCAGTAAAATTACTATAGTTTAGATATACAATGAATTATTCATTGTATATAAATTTAACAAAAAGTATCTGAACGCAGCCTATTGTATAGGCATAATATCGTTTGCTGAATGCGTTCATATTAATTTCTCGTTTCGTTTCAATTTTTTTTTTTCAAAAAAATCGTTTTGACAGCATTTGTTGGAATTGAATTTTTCGAAATTATTTTAACGGCATTCGTTTTCGTGTGCGTACATTTTTTGTTCAATTTTAGTCGCAGAAAAATAATTCGACGATCGTTTTTAAAATTTAGTTTATATTTGTTTCATGTAGTTTATTTGTAATATTAACTTGTGTTCCTTCAAACAATTACAAAAATGGATGCCGTGATTAACTGGAAAAAAATTCTTCTACAATGGGTGAGCTTAGTTACACTGCTTGTTTTACAAATATGAGCTAATTAATCCTTTTTCAGATAAAAGAATGTAATTTTTTAGAAAAGAACTTCTATAGCCTTGATCAGACAGACATAGACACATTCTTTCACCACTTTAAAGATAAGCTCAAAGAATCTTTAAACAAACATGACAATCTATCGTCATTCTTGAAAGGTTCGCTTACAAAGATTAGTTAGATGTGAGATAGATTTGATATCATTTTGTTTTATGTTGCAGATCAATATCCATGTTTTGAGCCTCATTTCGATGATGAAAACTCACTGAGCTCCAGTGATCACATTTACGTCTATTCTCTGTTCTTGCACTTCTCTTGCGTCAAATGCCCGCATACTTTTTTTCAAGCAAATTGCCAAAAACTGAATGAATCCGCTCAGCATGACATTACAACCTTTTTTCAAAAACTGTTTGAAGAAGACTCTTTGACGAAGGAAACTCTTCGTCGGGTGATTGCTTCGATCAGTGTATTCACGCCACCCACTGCTCGAGTGGTGTATTCAGACAGTCCCTTGAAAACACCCAGCAAGTCTGGCATATCACCACCTACTCCAAGAAGTTCTATGCTTCAAGAAAGGACTAAAACTGTTCATAGTTTAAAGGTGAGTAGAGAGTGTAACTTGGTCTTCAATGAGAATTTCTTGAAAAGGTCTTTTTTGTTTAGGCACAACTTGATACAGTGATGTACGAGAAGTCTGTATTGGAAACAGACCTAAGGAATCACCTCGCAAAAATACAAAGATTAAGTAAATAAAAAACTATTTTTAAAACTGTTAGCAAAAATCATATAATTCTTTTTCTACCATAGCGCAAGATCTCAAGAAATCGCATCAGGAGATAATTGATCTGAGGAATGAAATGCTTACGAGAAACGATGAAAGTGACTGTGAAAAGCATACGGGAGAAGAACAGGTAAGTCTTGTTTTTTCCGTGTTTGTTCCCAAAATAAATCTTCAAACTTTTTCTTTAACTTATTGGGTCTTGTAGTTGAAAGCATATTCCAGCGATGGGATTATTGCTTCTGTAGGTGACAAATCAACGTACTATTCTGTTGTATTGTTGACATTTTTTTTAGCTCAATCGCATTCACCAGAAAATGAATGACCCAGAATATGTTTGTCCAAAAATTTGGATAGTGTGAGACACTTCTCTTTTCCAAGTGTAGAATTTCAGCAAAGTATCGTCTTGTCGTTTTCTTCCCTTCCTAAGCTGCTATCTAATCCATTAAAAAAAAAATGTCCCCAATCCCTTGCGAAACGCAATGCTGCCATAGAAAAACAATTTTATTTTCATGATTGGATTCGAACCTCGAACTTTTCTGACTTGCAGGCAGCTAATATGCTATTATTATTACCACCGGGTCCCACTACTTAAAGAGAAACAACAAGAAATTTGAGATGACAGCAAAAGAGTTTGCCAAGTCAGTCGCACGAGCTGTTGTAGCAACAACGTCTAGCTCTCAAATTTCAGCATGTGCCACCTGTAACAACAAAAACGCGTGCGTGCATCTTCCCCCTCTTATGAATTGCAAACAAACTTTTAGGAGAAAAATGTGAAAAGTACTTCCCATTGAAATAAAACGCATTCATTAAATAGTTTCAAATGTACGTATTTTTATTCAGTAATTTTTTTTTTTTTTGTTATTTAAAAAAGTTTTTTTTAACAATGAATTACAAAATTCTTTAAATTCTTTAAATTGTTAAAAAAAAAAGTACAAACAAACAGTATTATTTCTTTAATAAAAAAGAAAAAAAAGTATGTGCAACAAAACAAAATATCATCGAAAAGATATGAATTTAGACAAATGTATTGCAAGTGCACATACTGAAGCCAGTTTCGCTACGTTTTAATCCTGCGCTAAAACTATCATAACTTATGAAGCTGTCTTCGGATAGGCTACTATCAGAGTCAGAATGATTTGAGTAATGTTCTGGCGACGTGTAAGAGCTATCTGGAAAATTTGTGCTTTCGTCAATTGTCGAGCAGGTGCTATCAGGTATCAGTTGCGAATAAATTGTTATGTCTAAGTCGGCCTCATAGCCGCTGTCTATTTCTTCTTGCCATGCAAGATTGTAAATTATTCTAATTTGATACAATTCCTGCTCTGTATACTTCCTACTATTGAAAAATCGAAAGCGTTTCTTTACTGCCTTAATTGTGTTTCTGAGCACTACAAAGAAAACAAAAATCTTCTATCAGACAAACATAAATATTTAATAATTTTTTCAAATATAAAAGTCAGAAAACTAAACTAAAAACCAATTCACATGAAAAAAAAAACTTCAAATTTGAAAAAAACAACAATAAATTTAGTGCTCTTTGGGAAAACTGAGACTCCAAATTTCAAAAACATCAAAAAACCAATAAATTCATATTAAAACAATATTAAAACACATTAACACATCACATTAATATAAACTGCATTTTATTTATGTATACTAAAACTAACACAAAACCATCAAAAATCAAAACATTCTAAATTTGAAACTTACATTTCATAAATTTAACAGCCATTTTTTGTTTTTGTTGCTTTTCTTGTTTTTCTTACTTTTCTTGTCTTTCCTTCTAAAAAAAACAAAACTTCAGTAAAGTATCTATTTATTTTTAAAATTTACCTTTTTTAAAATTCCTCCTTATATTTTTAATTTAATTTTCTTCTTCAGCTTTTCCAATTCGACTGTTTTCTATTAAATTTTTTTTGTAAATAAAATCTCTAAAATCATTTGGCATATTAAAATTTTGAGAATCGAAAAGAACCATGTCGTCATAGAAACTAGAGAACCTTAGGCTGCTAGATTTAAAAGTACTCAAAATAGTCAAGTGTCATATTAGCTTTTGCGACAATGCTTAGTAAAAATAAGAGGGTTAAGCACGGGTCACACGCGGCTGGTTGTCAGCGGAGACTCGAGTTGCCGCTACTGCCATCCGCTGATCAGCTTTGTCTTTTTTTGTCACAAAAAGAAAGAAGAAAACTGGAAGCCGGAATTTCAGTTGCAGACATTTTTAGTGGACATCTTACAATCCAGTGAAGTTTCTATTTGCATTTCTTTCTGAAAATAGAACCTTTAAATTAAACCATAAATTGAAGA
The DNA here is from genome assembly GCA_949752695.1 of Melanostoma scalare. Classification (NCBI taxonomy): domain Eukaryota; kingdom Metazoa; phylum Arthropoda; class Insecta; order Diptera; family Syrphidae; genus Melanostoma; species Melanostoma scalare. The sequence goes on from OX456985.1 coordinate 10,955,976, forward strand.
TACCTTTAATTGTCGATTCAATGCGGGTATATTATCCAGATTTGTATTTGACTGTCAGTTTTTTTTAAATTAAATGTTTGAGAATTTCTGTTTGACTTAAAAAAACTTTTTGATTTTAAAAATTTTTTGAGTACAAAATGTTTTTCTTTCCTAATTGCTATTACAATTTCGTTAAGAGACTTTTAATATGCAGTAAATTATTTCGAGTATCTATAGTTCCGACCTGGATAGCAAAATATAACTTACAGGAAGTTGATGAGCAGGTCGTTTTCTTCACTGAAACAATCAACCACATTTTTGAAAATAACGTTCATATGAAAACAGTTCGAATCAAAAATAGCGAATTAGGATGGTACAACAAAAACATCGATAAGCTTGCTAGGCGAAATGCTGCTTTTAAGAGATGGAAACGTTTCAGAACTCTTTTTTTGCTTAGTCAACATAAAACTTTGTTGAAGTTTAAAACTATGAACGTAGATACTATTCTACTAAATCGAGTATCTAAATTCAAAGGCGTTGTGGAAAAATATTAAATCCCTTTGTATTTCAAAGCAACAACAAAAACCCGATGTAGAGTGCGAACAAATGATCTCAACAAATAATTCATGTGTTCAAATTCTAACAAAAACGACGAAACGGAAATTAATAAAGTTTTAAACTTACTTACTTACTTACTTAGGTGGGCATTACAGTTCGGGGTGAACCTGGGCCTCAACCAACATCCTTCTATAACGATTTCGATCTCGGGCAAGCTCTCTCCAGTTTCGCACTCCAAGTCGGTTGAGGTCTTCATCCACTTGATTGCGCCACCTAAGACGAGGTCTTCCCCTTCCGCGATTTCCCTGCAATGTGCTTTCGAACACCCGACGAGCCGGAGCGTTTGGGTCCATCCGCTCTACATGGCCCAACCATCGTAGCCCATGTCGCGGTACAGCTCATACAGCTCGTTGTTGTATCTTCTTCTCCACACATTGTCTTCGCATACGGGACCAAAGATCATTCGGAGAATTTTTCTTTCGAAACGACCAAGAGTTTCCTCATCCGCTTTCGATAAGGTCCATGCTTCCGCGCCGTACAGCAGGACTGGGATGATTAAGGTCTTATACAAGGTCACCTTGGTTTTTCTAGAGAGGGTTTTGTTTCTCAATTGCCTTCTTAACCCAAAGAAGCAACGGTTGGCAAGAGTTATTCTCCGTTTGATCTCCGCACTGATGTTGTTTTCCGTGTCTACAGCGGATCCTAGGTAGATGAAGTCCTGTACTACCTCGAAGTTATGTCTGTCTATTGTGACGTTTTGTCCAATTCGTCGATGTTCTGTGTCCTTGTTTGATGACAGCATATACTTCGTTTTGCCCTCGTTAACCATCAAACCCATTTTTGCCGCTTCTGTTTCAATACTCGCAAAAGCACCTATGACATCACGCTTTTTTCTTCCCATTACGTCAATATCGTCTGCATAGGCGAGTAATTGTACAGACTTTTGAAAGATTGTTCCTCTGGTGTTGACGTTTGAGTTTCTTACAATCTGTTCAAGTATGATGTTGAAGAAATCGCATGACAGTTTGTCGCCTTGCCTAAAGCCTTTTTCGACATCAAAGGTCTCGGTGAGTTCTTCTCCGACCTTGACGGAGCAGCGTGAATTCTCCAAAGTCATCCTGCATAGTCGTACGAGCTTTGCAGGGATGCCGAAACTAGACATGGCTCTGTACAGCTCGTCTCTGTAAATACTGTCATACGCGGCCTTGAAATCGATAAAGAGGTGGTGAATATCGATATTATGTTCTCGGGTTTTTTCCAAGATCTGCCGTAATGTGAAAATTTGGTCTATTGTGGACTTCTCTGGTCTAAAACCACATTGATAAGGACCTATCAAGTTGTTGACGTGGGGTTTCAGACGTTCACATATTACAGCAGACAAGATCTTATAAGCGACGTTAAGGAGGCTTATCCCTCTGTAATTGGAGCAATTGTGAGGGTCTCCCTTCTTTAGGATCGGGCATACGATACTGAGGTTCCATTCATCGGGCATGCTTTCTTCCGACCATATCATGCAGATCAGCTGGTGCATGCTCCTTTCCAACTGATCTCCAGCTGCCTTGAAAAGTTCGGCATCAAGGCCATCTGCACCTGCAGTCTGATTTGATTTAAGTTTGCATATGGCAAGCTTAACCTCTTCTAGGTCGGGGATCTAGCTACATGTCTTTCGAAAACTCTTTAAAGACCCTATACAGATGCTAAATCAATTTCCTTTCGCTTTTACTATTTCTTTTACTTTTATTTTATGTAAATCAAATTGAAATATTTTAAAGTAACAATATCATAAGCTATTATTCATATATTTTTTAAATTTTGTAAAAATTCTTCAAACCATCCATTATCCTAAGTATTACAAAAAGACACAATGTTTTAATATACTTCTGCTTGACTTTACTTTATTTTGTACGTTTTTGTTTTGCTTCCTTATCATATATTCTTTCATCAAAGTGTATTCACAAGACAAAAAACAATTTCTTGAATACATATCCAGTCCGTCTTTTTATGGAATAAACACATAAATTATCAATAAAGCTTTCAATTTTTAAATATATACAGGGTGTTTTGAATACGGTGCATCAAAAGCTCAGGATCGATAGGTTAGGTCAAGGCAAGAATAAAATCGTATGTGAAGAGGATATTTTACATAAATACTGAAAGATTAAATCGTATTCACACGATTCGATTCGATTCGAGTCAAACTGTCCCAGATCTGCCTCTTGCAACCTGATAACCTTAAATAACACTAAGATAGAAGGGAATGTGCGAGTAGTCATAGCCTATAGTACAAAAGGAAGATCGAAAAGATTCTTTACCAACTTGCTTTATTTTTTATTATCAATTTTAATTCTTCATATTCAAACATTTTTTTTTTAAATATTTCAGAAGAGCCGAAAGTTTGCTAAAATAATCGCTCAGAAAGAAGCAGAAAACAGTAAGCTCCTTGAGACAATCGAAACACTTACAGAACAAAAAGATATTCTAAGTGAAAAAGTAAGTAAAATTTTTTACCAACGTTTGTCCCTTTTCTGAAAATTTTTATCTTAAACATAAATTGAATAGCTGAAAGCCGCCGAAAAACAAATAAAATCCTTCCAAATCGATATTAATGGGCTATCCGAGAAGGTTGAGGACCTTTACCAAGAATTGGAGGTAAGAACCAACAACAATTTTTTGTTTTATTTATGTGTATCGCTGTTTCCCTTATCGTCTTTTGTCCATCCTCTTCCAATGTCGATTTGTTTTCTCATAATTTACCACAGGAAAAAGACAAAACCATACAAACTCTCTCAGATGATTACCTCCAACTGGAACAATACGTTTCAGAGATACGTTCTAGTACGTGCAACTCTCGACCAGACTTAAATACATCATCAGATTATATCGAACTTTCACGGGCAACGAACAGCTCTGGTAGCATTCATAGCCCTGAGAATCTGGGTTCAGTTGTCGACATTAAATTGCGTGAAAAAGAACAAGAAAACGAAGGTCTACGCGAAGAGATATCTGCCATACGTATTGACAATTCCAAATTGACTAAGGCGATGAATGATTTAACTCTGCGCTATTCGAAACTTTTCGACATTTGCAGCGAAAACCTAGTCATTGATCAGGAAGGTAGCGATCCTGCAAATAGTTTTCTCGTTTTATCGAACTATCTGCAGAATTTTGCCAACAAGTATGAAGACAACTGCTGCACCTTGAATTCAATGCAAAGTGAAGTCAATGAACTTAGGAAAGAAACAAGCGCCTTGACTGTATTAAAAGCTAGCCTTGAAAAGGAGCTAATTGAATCAAAGACAAATTTTGAGAATTGCCTTAAAGAACGTTCAGAAGAAGCACATAACTGTTTAAACCTTCAAAAAGAATTGCAGGTTCTTAAATCCACACATACTGACGCCGAAAAGCAAATTGAGGAATTGGGTATTAATTTTGCAAACGAAAAGGAACATTCAACAAGTCTACAGCAAACTGTTGAGCAACTGAAAGAAAAAGAAATCCAACTCAAACAAGAAATCGTTGTGTTGACTGATAAACTCGATGCATCATTACAACAACATGAAATGGAGAAGACAAGTAACGAAAAGAAAATTGCTGATTTGATATCAGTTGAAAAGAATCTTTTGGAAAAAGTAAATGTTATAGAACAACAGAACACCAATTTGTGTATGAAGTTGGAAAAATCCAAACAACACTACGATCAAGAAAAAGACAATCTTCTCAAGTCCATCGAAGATGACAAAGAACGTATCTCTTCATTGCAGACGAAAGTTCAGACAATAATCATTGAAAATTCGGTCCAAGTAGCGAAACTTGAAGCTGACAAAGAAGTTTTAATTACTTCTATGCAAAGTAAAGTCGACAGTCTGGTGAAAACTCTTGACGACCATGAGGGAAAAACACAAAAGGTAATCGAGCAAAATGCTGATTTGACGAACAGACTAACCCACTCTGAAGCTGAACTCAACACGCGACAAAAAAATTTAGAAGAAATTTCATCTGCTCACGAAAAGTTACAGGAACTTCTAAAAGAACTGAAGCAAAATGTATGTGATCTCAGAAGCAGATTATTATCTATGATGAAAAGAAACAATATCGAGCCTATTGAATTTTACAACATCGAGAACATTGATAACGAATTGGCATGCGAAGTTAAATGCTTGAATGAAGACATCTTTTACCTCGAGAACGCATACGACAATGTAACTAAAGAAAACGAATCAATGCGAAAACATTTGTTGGAATTGAATGTAAAAGCAGACAATTTAAGCAAAAACATTTCTCGGTTAGAAACTGAACGAGTCGAACAAATATCCCTCGCTGAGAAATCCACAAAAACTGAAGCTGATCTTCGAAGCCAACTAACAGTGATGGTCACCTCTCAGAATAAACTCGAAGCAGACATTGAAGCTGTGAAAGTATTGCTTTCAAATAAATCTCACGATACTGTTGTGCTGCTTGAAAAATACAGTGAAGCTGAGAAAACTATTGCTGAGCTCCAAGCTAAAGTTGTTCAGTTAGAAAATGAATGCAAGACAGCAAAAGATACTGCCGAACAAAGAGTCAAACAACTCGAAGAGACAAGAACTCAATTGGAAAATGAAGTTGGAGAGAAGCTGAAACTTCAAGAAGAAATGCAAAACGCGGTAAGACAAACCGAAGACTACCGATCGAAAGTTGCTAGTTTGGAAACTGAGTTGCAAAAAAATGTTGATGAGGCTGATAAAAAGATTGATAATCTTAAACTCGAGCTAGATAACGAGTTAACTCAAAGGAATCAAGTTAAAAAAGAAATTGATAGTGCCAAACAAGCCTTTGAAGATGAAGTTAGAAAGAAACGGATTGTTGAAGAGCAACTTGTAGAAGCAAAGCTTCAGCTTGGCGAATTAACAACTACACATGAGGCCATTGAAGAGGACTTCAAAAATATGAAACTTCAATTTGAAAGCAAAATGAAGGAAACGAAAAATGACTTTGAAAGTGTAAAACTTCAATTGGAAAGTGAAGCTAAAGAAAAGGAAACTGTCAAAGAAATCTTAGAAAGTGTTAAAAGTCAGTTAGAGAGAGTAACTTCAGAAAAACGAGATCTTCAAGAAGATCTCGAAAATCTCAAAGTCCAATTTGAAAATGAAGCCAAAGAAAACCATCATGTGAAGGAAAGCTTCGAGAGTTTAAAATCAAAACTAGAGAGTGAAATTTCCGAGAAAGAAAAATTACAAGAAAATCTCGCAAGTCTTCAAATTCAATTTAAAAAAGAGAAGCAACAAGTGAAAGATAATCTTGAATGTGTAAATGTGCAGTTGGAGAGGGAAGCTTCAGATAAACAAAAACTACACGAAGATCTCGAAAGTCTTAAAGTCCAGCTTAAAAGTAAAGCTACAGAGAAGCAACTAATCCAAGATAATTTTGAAAGTGTGAAACTTCAGCTAGAGCAAGAAGCTTCTGAGAAACTAAAACTGCAAGAAGATCTCAAAAAATCAGTTGCCCTCAATCTTCACATTGAAACAGCAAAATGTGAATTAGAAACTGAAGTTAAGCAAGTAAAAGAAGACCTAGAGAAAGCCAGACTTCAATTAAGGAATGCAATCACAGAAAAGGACCAAATTAAAGAAGAACTCCATAGCGTTCAAGAAGAAATCAAAAGACATCTAGAAGACAAAAGAAAACTGGAAGAAGAACTTGAGAAAATGCGTTCAAAAATTTTCCTCATGGAGTCTGAATTTGACACTACAAATGAAGAAGCTAAATTATACGCTGAAGAACAAAGAAAAAATTTTGAACTAGCCAAACTTAATCTAGAAGAAGATTTTGAAAACGCCAGAAAAGAAATGAATGAGCTTCGTAATCAGAAACTCGTTCTTGAAAGTAATTTGCAAGAGATGGCCGCAGTAGCAGAAAAAAATAGGATCGAATTACAATCTGCAGAGGCCGAAGTCAACCGACTTAAATCTGAGGAAACGAAGCTACTCAGTGAATTGGAATTGATCAAAAGTTCAACTGAAACTGATTTAAAAATGTGCAATAAAGAAATCGATCAGCAGAAAGAGAATGTTTCTCGATTAATTAAAGAACTAACTTGTGCTCGGCAAGAAAAAGAACGAATCGAAAATGAAAGAAATAAATTGATTGAACAGCATAGATTGTTTGCCATTGACCATAATTCGATTGTCGAAAAACTTCAGTCAGCGGAGAAGGAATCTTTTGTGAAACAAACCGTACTGAAAGCAGAGCAGACCAAGACCAAAGATTTAGAAAGTCAACTCAAGCAATTGCAAATGGAAAATGTTAAACTGAAAGAAACTGCCGAAATCAATATGAAGAGGATCGAAAACCTGGCTCTCAAACTTGGAGAAACTCAGGCAAAATGTCAAAAACTAAGAAAAGAAGCGGAGTCAGCTCAAAGCTCACTTGAAACGAACAAATCATCAATGGAAACAATCCAGCGTGAGAATAGCAAAATCTCACTTGAATATAAATCACTAAAAGACAAATTATCCAAATGTGAGCGTACTATTGATCAACTCACGTCGACAATTCAGAACTTGGAACAACAAAATGAACAACTTCGTACAGAGAACAAAAACTTAGAAACCTCTGAAAATGACTTAAAAACATCAAATACTAGTTTGGAAAAAATCAAGTCAAACTTGGAAGAAAAAGTGCGCAAATTGGTCAAAAGCTTAAGCGATTCGAATGTGGCTGTAAGTCGACTTGATCAAGAAAAGGTGCAGCTCAGTTTGGAAATTGGTGGACTAAACAAACAACTGCAAGAAACGAATGAACTTTTGAAAAGGAAATCGAAAGAAATCGAAGAGATCACGACAAGTATGATTGAAGTAAAAAATAAAAATATTTTATTAGTCGAACTGAACGAAAAACAACAAATCGATGCTAACGAAATCATAGAGGAGAACTCTCGTTTAAATGATCAACTGTCGAAGTTATCACTTCGCCTGCAACTTACGCAAGAAAGTCACGAAAGTGTAAAAACTGAGTTGGAAAATCTTCGATTCGATATACTAGCAACTAAACAGGAAAGAGATGCCATGGAGAAAGCCCATCGTACAACATTGGATCGGCTTGTTTCAATCGAAGGACTTTACGAAGAACAACGTTCAACTGACAATGAGTTTTTGAGTAAAATTGAATCATTAGAGGCGCAGTTATCTAAAACAACAATGCAGCTACGTAACCTCGAAGAAAATCGAAATAAAGATAAAAACATTATTCAGCAACTGAATGATGACATTTCGATTTTCAAAGCAAAACTTCAAAAAAGTCGGTCGATGTGCGAGGAAAAGGACAAAAAGTGGGCTGAAGAAAAAGAACAACTTTTGGGTGAAGTTAAAGAGAGTGAGGAACGAATTAAGGAAACGCGGCTAGAGCTGGAAGGCAAGCTGGAGAAAATGAAAAACAAAATGGTAAGCTATTTTTTTGTTTTATTTAATTTTGTTCCACAAAACACTTACACATAAAATAAGCGAAAGGGCATCACATTTTTGTTTTTTATGTTTATTTGTTAAAATTTGTATGTGCATGTGCATGCTCTTGTTGTAAAATGACTAGTTAATGTGTTGTTTTGTTTTTTGTTCTCAAACTTAGTCTCATTTTCTGTTTTCTTTTCATCGAAAACAACCTCGTTACCGGTTGGTGAACACTGATGAAATCATTTCCTCGGCACAAGATTAAAAGGTCAGTAGAAATAGGCCAAGACTGGTCTGGCAAACAAAGAACTCGACGGTAGTTCCGACATCGAGATGAATTTGATTTAATTTTTGAATTTTGAGCCCATTTCCTCACAAAGAATGGTTAATGAGCCGTTAATTTTGGCGTAGCCTTACCGGCGACATGAGGTTTATTTAGCATTGAAGTTTTTTTGTTACAATGTTGAAGGTGTAACGTTAAAGCTAATGTTGAATTACAACTAAATTGTGAACTAGGCACTCGATGTGAATGACTTCAATTTGAACAATGACCTTTTCCAATTATATTATCAATATCGGAATCGGATTTCTCTTTGTCTCTTCTCACTGTCATTTCATGCCTTCCAGACGACCAATCGAAAACGACTCCAGATGCTACCTTTCTTGCTACGTTGTTTTTCTATCTCTCATACCTATACCTATACATATAACAAAAACGTAACAGTTTGTTTGTTTGTGCGCGCTAATCTCAGAAACGGCTTATCCTTTCTAGATAGGGTTTTCGGTAATATATTGTGGTAAGCTTCACTTAACATTTAGTTTTTATTTCATGTCAATCGGTTGATAAATAAAAAAGTTATGCAAATTCTTGCGGACGAAGTCGCTACCACACCTAGTTTTTAAATATTCTTTCGTGATGACGGAACATAGCAGGGCTAGGAAGATTAATTGTAGGTAAACCTGGTTGCTATCTGGTAGTTCAGTTGACCGGTATTTAGGTCTGAGTACTCCAGCTGGTATTTTAAAAACCTCCATTAGGAAAAAATGGTAAACCTGATTAATTTGGATACATAAGTTTTTCTCCATATTTGACTGCAATTTGTATTCGGCCGTAGATTAGCTTTTCAGACGTAAGACATTTGACAACATCTGGGTGCATATTCTGAGAAGATTACAGCTCACGTTATCGAGTAAGTGAGTAACCATTTTGGGATTACAGTACACGTGACCTCAGGTATCGTATAACACATGTCACTGATATCTGGTCGTCTGATTCTAGAGAAGAGGTGATTAGGAATAGAGAAAGAAGTTTTGGATCATTTAAAGACAACCCCTCAGTAGAAACCCAAATTTGTTCAAACGGACTACAAATATGTGTAATGCTCATATTCAGAAAGCCAAGTTTTTGCATGACCAAAAGTAAGGCAAAAATTCCTATTGTGTATAAAAGGAAGCAAAAACTTCTTGTGTTTTGTTAATAACATTAGAACTCCACCACGTCATCGGTCCCAACGCTCGTCTTCAATGACTCTTCGTTTGTCAACTCCATCGACAAAATCAATTTGCTGGCATAATAATTTGCTGCGAACTCTACACTTCCTAACATCACATTTGCTGCGCCTGAACTTGAAACTGTGCATTCTGCAATGAAGCAGATATTTTTTGGGAGTCGCTCGGTAGCGAGAGTCCTATAAGATCTCAATCGGCCCTATTGTGGTAACCGTCGGAGCTGAGTTTTCTCCGCCACGCATCTTTCTTCGGAGATTCAATTTTGCTTCGAAGTATTAGAAATTTTTCACAAATGCGGCAATGCATTGCATTCCGAAAACTAAAATCTCCGCAACAAAAACTTATCGGAGAACGTCGGATCGTCCGATCGGAGAACTACCACGAAGCAAAATGTCTCCGATCGAAGAGAATTCCGCTCCGACGGTTACCACGATAGGGCCGAATATCTATAAATTCGCTGGTCCAGATGGTATCCCCGCAGTTATTCTGAAGAGGTGTTCTGCTACGCTGGCAAAACCACTGCGTAAGCTTTTCTATATTTCTGGGCTCTTCCCGAGCAGACGGAAAACTGCATTTGTCCAGCCCAGTAATGACTTTTAGTACGGCTTTCGTAGCAAAAGGTACACTGGTGATTTGAAGGCATATCTCACCGAAAAGTGGAACCAATTTCTACACTGTTTTGGAGAAAGTAAGATTATTGCACTTGATATTGATGATAGAGTTTGGCATCAGGCTCTTTTATCATGAATAGAAATTGTCTTCCGGACCGTTCAATACAAGTTGTGTTGGATTGTTTCAACTCTGATACTCACCTTGCAAATGCTGGTGTGCCCCAGGGTTCCATTTTGTCTCCGACTCTCTTCCTCATTTTTATAAACGATCTCTTGTCTGAAGCTTCTAATCCTCTTAATTGTTTTGCTGACGACTCAACCCTCAGCTGTACATATTCGTTTTCAAATGCACGTCCATGATCTTCGGATATAGAATCGGAACAGTTGCGTATGATTAGCTCATTGAATTCTGACCTTGACAGCATTGTTACATGGGGTCATATAAACCGAGTATAATTCAATACTTCGAAAACTCAATGCTGTCTCTTGTCGTTGAAGCTTAACATTCCCCCATTGGCATTATCCATGAATGGAACCTGCATCCAACAAACCGAAGAGCTCTCAGTACTTGGTATGTGTGTAAACAATGATCTTCGTTGGATTGACCACATATTTGAAGTCGCCAAAAATGCTGCTAAATGCTTAGATTTCTTAGGACGGTGCAGGAAGTTCTTCACCCCTTCTGATCTGGTTACAATTTATAAGGCCTTCATCCGCCCAAAACTGGAGTATAACTCCCATATCTGGTCAGGTGCTCCTCAAACATCTTTGTGCCTACTTGACAGGGTACAAAACAGAGCGATGAGATTGATAGGTGATAGTTCAATAGCAGAATCGATTGATTCTCTTGATCGTCGTCGAAACGTTACCTCTCTCAGTCTCTTTTACCGCTTTTTCTACAAACAGTGCTCCAGTGAAATAGCCAGTTGCATTCCTCCCCTGAAAGAATTTAGCCGCAACACCCACCTCCCTAGGAATGATCATCAGTTTTACCTTGAGCCCAACTTCGAACGTACAGTCAAGTATAGTTTTAGTCGCACCACCCGAATGTGGAATGCTTTACCTGGCCCTGTTTTTCCCCTCACATTACGACTCACAAAAATTGAAAAGCAAAGTGCATCGGTGTCTCTTATTAAATCCTCTCCTATTTTCCTAAATTCTCGCATGTGTTTAACATTATAAGGGTATTCATAACTCCTTGATATGCGCGCTAATTGTAATGGCTCAACTGTTTCACGGTGGATTAAATTCTTTTGTAAGCATGTAGGAACATTCATTGTTTCCTGTTTGTTGGGTAAATAATTCATGGGTAATTATTTCCTTTGCAGGGCGAGCGCCTCTTTAATAGTTGTATTTATTTATTTGCTTGTTGTGATACATCCGAGGCAATGATTCCAATGGCTTGTTTCTTGTTAAATAGTTTTGGTTTACAAAATTTGATGTTAGTGTGGTATAGCGCTTCGCTTCCTGTTGAAAAGACAGTGGATTGACTAGGTTAGGTCAGGTTGAGGTGACAACGACAAAAGACGCACTTATGAAAACTAGGGTACCAATTGCTTAGAGACAAACGATATATACTACGTTTTAGATCGAGATTGGGAGGTGATTGTTCCTGTGATGCTTGTTTTCCTATTGATGCATCTTTAACATGAGCTTACACTTGGCGATTGGTATAACAATGTTCATTCTACTAGGTGAGATTAGTATAGTAGTTTAGCTTTGGGAAGTTCGTCGGTTTTGCTGTGATGCTTGTGGTGCTTGTTGGCGCAATGGATAGAACTTAGAATGTCTGCCTGTTACGTGGAAGTTAGATTCTTATTCCAAAAAAAAAAGAGGAATTGGCAAGTCCTCCGATAGAAATTAAACTGCCATCCAAACGGCTTTATAAAAATCAGCTTAAAATTATTGGTCTCTGAAATGCGCTACGCTCCAAGGCTCTCCGAACTTTGTTGCTGTTCGTCTGTCCAAGAACAAGTGGATGTGAATATCAGGTTTTTTAATCTTTGATCGACTTAACTTCCTCTTGGAAAGAGGTACAATGGTTAGGGAGAAGCAATGAGGGACTAAAATTTATCCCGTCTTCGGTTTTTGAATCATCGGTATCGAAAAAATTTCGGGGTTCCTTTAATTCATCAAGAAATAAAGAAACTGCATGCCGCTTACGCCAACTTTTCTATTTTTTGCTTTGGTAACAAGCCTATTAATCTGAATGCTCTATCAATCTCAAATTTTATTTTTTTAAATTATACTTTCAACGAAGGAAAATGCAGATGCTTGACCATTTAAATTTCATCTCAAGACCTGGGCAAGCTGCACTCACAAATGTTTTAAAATAATGTCGGTTTTTAATTTCTACACATCACCACATTTTATTTGGCTTAAGCATTATTTTAAGAACTTATTTTTTATGGTCCTACTTTCATGCTTAAAAGTCCATGCGATTGATGATTGATTTGATGATTTATTTATTTTTTCTCTTCTCTTTCGACTTGTAGTTTTTGCAACAAAACACAATTAGAAAAACTGATTTGTTGGGAAATAGCAGGCAGAATTGGTGGACCCAAGGAATCAAGTCCTGCATCAAATATGCCCTTATAATTGTAGTCTCCCATGTGTTTATTGTAATGTTGGCCAAGTATCTTATGACTAAGAATGATTTGAAGTTGATTATGCAAAGCAATGTACCGGCTGTATTTTAGAAAATATGTACAAGTATTATACAAAAATTATTATTGATGTGATGTCCTGGGATGTGTAATTTTTTTTTTTAATTCATTATGAAATAAACTAACAGATTTATTTTTTTTCTTAAATTAAAACTAAACAACAAATTTGATTGGTAGAAAACTTTGTATAATGATGAAATAACAAAAATGAAAAAGAAACAGGAACGTGAGTTAGTTTTCCTGACCACAGATTTGGACGCATTCAAAGCAAAGGTAAATGCTTTTTTTTTCATTGTAATATGATGTTTAATGGTTTTGTTTTTAGAATGAGAAACACGAAGAACACATCAAAAAGCTTTCCAATCAAATCTTTCGATTGAACGAGAATATTTTAGAATATCAAAAGGAAAATACTTTCTTGAAAACAAAACTAAAGGATCTCGAAAGCAAGCCGCGTGCATTGAGTCGTGTTAAATCTGCTAGCGGTATTTCAGCGTCTAATCATCATCAGGTTTTAAGTTCGAATCTGCATATGGAAGACGAGGAGGGAGAAGTCTTCAACAATACGTATTTGTCGGACTTGAAAAATGGACGTATGTCGGAGCATTTCAACACTGATATATGGTAAGTCTATATTATGTCATAGTTTTATTATTTTAAGTTGTTATTTTAATCACAACTCACTACAAGCATGAAAATTTCACCAATAAATGTAAAATTCGAGCTTTGATTAAAAAGGGTTCCCTTTTTAAGTTGCAAAGAGAGAAATAAATCCATCAGAAGAGTAAGAGTATTATTTTTCAGTTACCGCATTTCTTTATTTTTTTTCGAAGTACTTCCTGAACACATTTGCTATGCTCAGAATAAAAGAATGCAATTTTGGAACGGCGCACGCTATAAAATAATAATATAATTACCATTATTACCGTGTCGGACTATTATGTGAGAGATCGTGCATTGAATTCCCAGTTTTTGGTGAGAATTGTCTTAACAGAAGAAATAGTCAAACAGCGAAGGTGAAGTGCAGTGAAGTCCGGGCCGTTTGCTCAGCAAAATAGATTATTATCTTTGTATATTATGGTAGTTCCCCAAAATCAACGCTTTATAACCCCTTCTTTTGCGTATTGTTAGAAGGCAACTTTCCTTCACTTGAAGGGCGGCCGTGATTCAGTGGTAGAGTGTTTTAGTAGATAGAGATTAGAAGATGAGAAGAAGATTTAGAGATAGGGTCCAAATGCCGCACTGGACATCTACTCTTCTGTCAGTTTCTCAGTTTCATCTGGACACCGTCCTTGAGGTTATACGTGAATTTACAACCAACTTATTTCCATCTACTGCACAAAATAAAATAGGGAAGGCTGCTGCCTTGAAAGTACAATGGGCCGGAAATTAGGTCTGAGTGCTCCAGATTTGCATTAGCCCCCTCTTTCCTTATATCAAAAAAGGCAACGCTTTTATCCCCCTTCTGTTTGCATATTGTTAGAAGGCAACTTTTCTTTTAAAGCTTAGGCAAACTATTATATTAAAAATGAGCATCGTGAGTCGTCTAAGACCGACGTTTCCCATCTTTTTCCAAAACCCATGTTCTCTTGTCTGGCCAGCACTTTTGCCTTTTTGAGTTCTAATCTAACTCACTATAGATCGCCCATGAACTTGCTAGACAAGGATCTCAGACAGCTTTCTCAGGACCTGAATCTCAGTGAGGGCTTCAATAAACGATTGGATCTGTCAAGAGCACAACCTTAGATGGCATGCCTCCATTGGATGCAGATAGACCAAACGTATGCTCCCCAACGTAAATAAGAAGACTGCAACATTTTTGCTATCTCGTAGCAGAAAGGAATGCAGAAATCTTATTGACGTTGCCAGCGGGCACTTCTCTTTTGCCAACCATTTAAACCTGTTAGGCTTAAGTGATACCACGCTCTATGAATGTTGTGGAGAAGATGAGGACAACGCAGAGCACTTCCTCTGTGAATGCCTGCACGAGGCTTCAGATACTCGGCGCAGACATGGTGAGAGCTGGTAACCTAGGCTTTTCTCCGAACATCTGGAAAGCTGTAACAAAAAGAAGATTGCTATCTGGTATTACAATGGACTGGTATTTAGGTCTGAGTGCTCCAGCTGTTACTTTAAAAACTTCCAACAGAAAAAAAACCTCACTAGTTTCTTCCACTGTGATGTGTGATGTCGGGTATTTCTGTTGAGAAATTTCTCTCAAGGATCACAATACTTTAGCAGAATATTATCGTCATCTTCAAGAAGCTGTCGTTGAGTATCGTAAATAAACTTCGTGGAACGAATCTCCTGATCATTTCTTCTTCTTTGAGAGACTGTTTGAAATTGGTTGTCCTTTTATTCAAATTTCTCAGACCGTCAGAAACTTCTTCTAGATTCCGATGCTTGTCCCAAGTCGTTTTTGCTAGAAGTTGGGCCCACTTCTTTGCTTATTTCTTGCAGCTTCTGTATTCAACTTCGAGGCGAGCGTTTTCATTTTTATCATTTGCGATGCACTTTGACCAAACTTTGAAAGCCGCTTTTTTCTTTTTTCATTATAAAATCATCATATTTCTTTGGCTTGTTGGTAGAATCCCTTTGAAAACCGCTACCAATGGTTTGACTCCTTACATTTATTATTTCTCAAATGAGTTTGTTGTTGAAACGCCAAATCTTCAAACGCCACATCAAAGGTTATGCTCGTCGATATTGACAAAAGAAAAAAATAGAAAAGTAACTGAAAAATTAGATTTACATTTTTGTGTTAAGTACTACTCCGTGTTTTATGAGGACTCTGTGCTGCGAAATATTCTTAAGGTTCAGCTTCTACTTCTATTAATGTGAAAACAATTCTGTCTTTTATTTTTCAGTGCTCAAGAACTGCAATATAGAAACTCATTGCTGCCACCGCACCTGAAGAGTACTTATCTGGCTCAATTCGACCATCAAATGGGCGAAGATGAAATTCGAGTAAGCGACGCTGCAAATTTAAAACGAACACCTGGAATTAAACAGATTCAGCTAAAACAAAATCCACAAAAAACTGACAATTGAATCGCACAGTTCCAGTACGATAAACAAAAAATGTTTGCAATGATTTCATTGAAAAATATTAAACAAATATTAAAATGTGAACGCTTTAAATTTAAACTCAAAAAGGAATTAATTATTTTGCAAAAAAAAAAAAAGAAAATAACTATATCCCTTTTTTGAAACGTTTTTGTGTGTCGTACCTACGTACAGTGTTTGAGAATTGTCCAGTTGTGTGTTTCCCTTTTGTGTGTTTTGTTTGTGTCCGTTTTTATTTTTTTTTTCATAGAATACTCTCATTTAAATATTAATTGAGTTTTATTTGCGTTAACTGATTTTTCTTGGTTTATTTTTAGGATACTCCCAGTTTGGATGACAGTATGAGTACTCTGTTAAATACTGGCCAACGAAAAAAGATGTCTGGTGCTACATCTTATAAACGTCCTGGTCCGCCAACTCCTAGTAAAAACGCTGGTCGTTTGTCATTTGGAGGTATTGGAGAACTCAATCGAGAAATATTAAAGGAATCATTGGATAATGGTCCATCATCTTCGAAAACTCCTGCTAAATTCAAACTGTTTTCCTCAAAGCTAAGCATAAGAGATGAGGTGAGTTTATGTTATGTGTGTTTGTTAAGGTATTTGTTAGCAGTACATATACATATACTATTGTAGAAAGTAGGTCGTTGGATTGCATGTCATGTGTAATATTTGGACTGTGACTTTTGAGTGGTTTTGTTTGGTTTTCCATTTGATACAAGCAATAGGCGGTTTTTAAATCATGTATAACTTTTGACTCACACGGATGTACATAGGTAATAGCATGGATCGGTATAGGTTTTGTGACTACATGCTTACAAACTTGGTTGTTTCTTCTATAACATTTTCGGCATCTCCAACTCCTTTCTCAGACCCTGTTGAATAAGTTTTTGATGTCAAGAGAAAATGTACTTCTCAGCAATGTTTTTCCATTATTCAAGAAATGTTAGTGGGCTCAACGATTAATTGTGATGCATTTTGAGGAATGGATAAGATTTAGAAATTGTCGATTCCGAACGGCTAACTGAGAAAGCCTTTCCATGGCAGTCTCGGAAGACATCGAACCCCACACGAAAGCAGATGTCCTGGGATTCGCAACCAAACTGCGATGTAACAAGCAGACATGATGACCATTACACCACATGCACCGCTGTCCATCTATCGAATTAATTAATTCCATTTTATTTTATTACTGGTGAAAGAAGGCCGAATTGCGTTCATGTACCCATTGCTCGATAACGTGACTGGTAACGACATCACATAATCTAATGTCGATTTCCAGTGGTACACAAAAGCACTTTTAAAAGTGCTTTTTCGCTCGAAATATGTTACATTGAGGCACTAGATCACTTTTTTTTGCCCCGAAAAAGCACTTTTACGAATCTCGATTCAGAGGCAAGATTTACACGCACTTTCACGTACACCAACACAAAACATTTGACGTTTACCAGTTTGCAGTTTGATTATTTTGCATTTTTGGTTAAAGGACTGTGAAAGAGAGATAATAAAAATAAACAATAAACTGTTTTGTGAAAATGGATCGCTCAATTTTAGCTGAAATTATCAAAATATATATGAGTCGTCATCTAGTTCTGATTCTAACGAAGAAGTGTTTGAAATTCTGAAATTCCTTACACAAAACGAAAGTCATTCTGTGAATAATTTTGTTCAAAGTGTTGTGTACAATTATTCGGATGAGGAAGTTTCTTCCTAGTGCATTTATTAATAAAGTTTCGAAAACATTCTTTCTATATAAATTGCAAAACAAAACAAACGGGAAGAGTTGGTTGTCAAAAATAGCACACATACAATGATAAAAGAAGAATTTTGTCTTTTCTGTTCCAGTGAGCACGAAAAAAAAGCACTTTTTTAGAGTGCTTTTGTTTTTGCAAAGGAAATCGACATAACCAACTGTTTCGATTTGCTGTCGTTTGAGTTTCTAAATGTTGCCTGATCTATCTCAGCATTTATTCTTCTCTGATGATTTATACAGTGTAGGCCAAAAGGTTATTCACAATTTCAAAAGCTTCGTAAAAAAAAACAGTGAGAGCTAAAATTATGAAACCAAAATGAAAATATATATTTTTATATAAAACATCCAGTAATTTATCGCCATTACGGCGGAAACATTCGCGCACTCTGTTCTCAAAATTTTCCCGAACTCTGACGAACATCATCCGTGAAATCGCTGCAATTTCAGTTCGGATAGGTAATTGTCAACACGGTCAAAACATCAGTAGTGATATTTTGTTGAAACAAAGTATGACGAAGACGAATATGTCTCAAGCAGAGAGCGGGGAAGAAAAACTCGTTCAATATCATTGCTCAAGGCGTCGTTGACAGTTTTTATTGTTTGTGGCGTCCTTGATGTATGCGGACGGCCATTCCTTGAAGAGTTTATGACATTACCCGATTCGCGGAAGTTTTTCACCCATCTATCGATAGAATGACGACTCGTGACGTTTTAAATTAAACTGTTTTTTGAAAGCGCGCTGGGTAGCGATTGCACTCTCCCAATTTTTTAAATAACACTCCACAGCGAAATAACGTTGCTGTCGCGTCCACGGTGTCATGGTAACTAACATTAAATGGCATAGTTTTTTGCAACAGATGGCGATGGAATCGTCGCGATAACCCAGTTGGTTAATTATTACGAAGCGTTTGCAATTGTGAATAACCTTTTGGCCCACCCTGTATTGCACTGTTCAACATTTGATATGATTTGTGGCAAACTTGAGAATGTATCGAAGTCATCAGTTGAGTGGGCGGTGAAGTTTCGGCTTTTTGCCCAGCATTATTACGTTAGAGCTCCACACAGGAGAAATAACTCCAAATGTAGAGCGAGTATCAAGGTAAAATCACATGACTGTTCACCATTAGTTGGGCATTTTTCTTCAAGGTTAGACAAATACTGGTTTCAAAAATTAAACTTTGTGTTCATCATTCTAATGAAACAAAGTCGTCCCCGGTCAAAATGTAATATTCACCACAAAATCCTCATTACCCTGATGACCTTATGCAAAGGAAGAACAATTACAAGACATTAGGTTCGTTCGTTGAACTTTCCCCAGGTTTGACCCAGGTTTTCTTGACAACCCTATGAGTTCTCAAAAAAACTTGGGATTTCTAGTCCTCAAAAAACGCTTAGCCACAAAATCACCACACATCTTTGTCATTTGAATAAAAACACATGCCATTTGACAACACTCAAATCGCCACAACAAAAACCTGTGGCGAGTTGAGGGAAATCCCAGGTCAACTCTTTAGGTTTCTCAAAAAACGCTTTGTGGCGACCCCAGGGCGACCCTAGGGCTTCAACGAACAAACCTATTACCAAATTTCTTTAATGCTTTTCCTACAAACGTCATTTTATTTTCAAATGGTTAAATAATGAAACGATTTCTTCTCAAAAAAAAAAAAAAAAAACTAAATGGTTTTAAAAAGTGCAAGTGTTTTCAAGTAGATTTTTTTTGTCCAATGAAGTCCTCGTGTTATTCATGATTATCGTCATCCAATGATAAAATAAAATTAATTGTTTCAGCCTAAAAATCATGTGACAGCGTTCAAGCAAAAACAACATTTACTTGGAGTCGTCCAATGTTCATCTACGCCACGTAAAAGCAAAGCACATTGTGATCAACGCCGATTACTTGATCAAATAATGTTGACAGCTACCCCAGGTTCTGATTATGCTTCCGATTGTATCGTCAGTCCAGCCGTTAATCTTCCATCTTCTCTAAAAAGCTTAGAGTTGACGAGGAGGATGTCGTGGCAAAAATGGCGACAGCCAAAACAAACATACGCCACAGATAGTGGAAACTCTGATGTGAATTCTCCAAAAATAAAAGAATACAAATACTCCGCGAATGGCCGCAAGCAATCCAATAAACGTCTCCTGAAAGATCGCAGAGCGTCGATTCACCTTCGTGGTAATATGTTTGCGAGGAATTGTCGAACTCCAACCGTGGGAGCTGGTGAAATCTTTAAAAAAAAATCTAAAATGCAACGAATTGCCAATTTCAATAAATACCGAAAAGAAATGTTGAACGAAGTTATCATTAAGAGAGCCTCTCTTTGTTGTGAGTTCGATTCAGAAAACAACAAGAGCATTAGTTGTTCATTGGAAGAAATGCAAGTTGTTGAGAAAAGTAGCTTTTGTGATGAAAATGAGTACAACGATGACACTTGTCAGCACTTCAAGCAGCTACTAGAAGTCAAAGAGTCTAATGCCCCATTCGAAATAAGTGAATTTAAAAAGGGTCCTTCACCCTCAAATGTTCATAGTTCTTCAAGTAATGTCCATTCACGCACAATTTACGGAACAAGTGTAATTTTGAATCGTCGAATACCACACGTCAACACTACGATGGTCCGCAAGAGTTCAATTTATGTAAAAGGACAAGACGGACAGAGTCTCATTTTGGTAACAAACCAAACGATTACGTTGATGGATCTGGCGCAGATGTGGATTCAAATGAATGTCTCGGCAAAATCTTTTATTGCCTTTAGTTTTGTGGCAATGTTTGTCGGAATATTTTCCTTTACTATTCCCTTGTTTCGCTAAAAGAATATTATTCTGTTTACTTTTTTCTTCTTCTTTTAGACACGAAGATGAATCTTTTGTTTATTTATTTCTGAAACAAAAAATGTATAAATGTTAATAAGCTGTAATTAAAAATATAGATATTATAGATTACTGTAATCAACATAAAATAAGTTCGTTGTTCAACAAATTCATACAAAAAACAAAATATATGCTAAGCTAGTAAAAAAAAATTCTGCCTTTTCTGTTAGCCTTGATAACATTTGTCACTTTCATTTATTTGTTTTCTTTTCAGAATACCCCTCCAAGAAGACGATTAAGTAACTTATTTAAGAAAAAATAAAAAAAAGTAAGAAAGTTGGTCAAACTTCAGCTTAGCTGCTGCATTGATGCCCCGCATGTACAAATTTTCTCTCTGGAGATCCTTAATGTTTAGTTTTAGATTTATTTGTGGATGTATAATATTACTAATTATATGACTATTTTATAGTTTTTTGCTTAAAATGTGATCGTTTTATTTAATGTTGTATTCTGCCTTATGTCGTCACTCTCTTTTTCAGTTTAAAGTGGGTTGTTCCATTTGTGTGTTTGAAATTGCGAAATACGGGTCCACAGTTGCAGTGAACTCGAAACCTCAATTACAAATAGCATCTGTTTTGGTTATTTTATTATTTCATTTATCTGGAGCCGTCAACATGCACAAAGGTTTGCAATATGAGGAATACCCCCTGAATTTTTCCAACATTATTGCTTGAATGTGGAAAAAAAATGAATTTATCGACCTGTGTTTGTTCGATAACGATTATTGATTGTGAATAAAAATAAATTATTAAATCAAATGTTGATTCACATTGCTTTTGGAAAATCAAGTGGGTTGCATTTGTCTTTTGAAATAAAAACAAAAGTAATTAGTCGAAATTCTCGGAAAATGTTTGACCTTTTCTCGAAACTGGATTCGCCATAAAGAGTATTTTTTCTGAGGTTGGCACTGTTTGCTTTATGTAGGTTAATATATTCGGCCCTATCGAATCCTCGAAACAGAGTTTTCTTCGCAACGTATACTTTTTCGGAGATTCAAGAGGATGCTTTGAAGTGGTTGTCATCGTGAGAAATTTTTCACAAATGCGGCAACGCATTACATTCTTTAGACTAAAACTTTCCGCAGCAAAAACTTATCGGAGCTCGGAGGACGTCGGATCGGCCGATCGGTGAACTACCACCAAGCAAAATGTACCCGAATCGTAGGAAATTGGAGAGAATTCCGCTCCGACGGTTACCTCGATAGGGCCGATTATTACGGGCTCATTAGTTTCACTCTTCTGATGTAAAAGAAGTGATCAACTCATATCGATTGAGCGTTTTAATAAGCGTATTAAAATAGCTTTTTGTTGTTATTTACGTGCTCAAAATTAAGAAGAAAAAAGAGCTTCAAACCCAGCCCATTTCTATCTGATAGCTACACGAAGGCATCAGAGAATTTCCGGTATACTTTGCTAGCTAAGTGAGCGGCTTTTGACTGTTTCTTTTCATGTTGTCTCGCAGTATTTCAGAGCAATTTTAGTTGCAAGCATAATCCGAATGAGCTTGATATAAGGAAAATATAAAAAATATCGTTCTGAAACGATTACAATTTATTTCTTTCGATCATCTTTGTAACTAAAATGCTGATACTGGAATTTCTCTACACAAGAATAAAAAACCAAATGAAAAGAAAAAAATCCAATTTTCTATAAGGCTCTCCTGAGATTTGAATGTTATACTGAATGTTGAAGGTTCAGTCCTTGAGTCGCATCAGGTAGTCTTCTTTTCATTTTATGCTCCCTTTGAAAAATAGATGTTGCCCCAGCTCGTGGGCTAAAAACAAAATATTTAATAAATAAAATAAAATCAGGATACACCTGGGGCCCTACTCTGTATTTCGTTTCGAAAAGCAAGTCTATTCGAAAGTGATTTTCAATCCGATTATGAATTCATACTCTTTATTTCGTTTTCGAATCGAAAAAAAGTACTTGTTAATATTTTCATTAGCAGAATAAATTAACGAAGTCTTGAAATATTTTTCAAGATATCTGTCAAATCAAGCAAAAAATTATGTCATCACAAAAAGTTTTCGAACTGATGAAATCTATCGAAATGCAGAACACTGAAAATAAATTCACTCGATTTGCAATTTCGGTTTCAGTTTCATTTCACTCGATTTCTGGAACCTAGCTGTTATTATGAGTTTCACGTGAACTAATTCCCCTCGAAAAAGATCCCATTTCACTTTTCCCTTATTATGAGTTTCGGGGGAAAAATTTTCCATATTCGCAAAAATTCTCTTATTATGAGCTATGTATTTTCCCCGTGAAATGTGAAAACGTTGAGAGCAATGACTGGAAATTGGATGCAACTGAACGTTGTTTTTTTTCGAAGTGAAATTTCTGATTCCAAATGGAATTTTGTTCAGGCGAAACTCATAACAGCTTTTAAAATTCCGGGCGAACAAAAATGTTCCGGGCGAAAAGCTGTTCACGTGAAACTCATAATAAGGCTGATTAGTTTTCGGAAATTTTTGCTTTCGAAACAAATTACAGAGTAGGGCCCCTGTACTGAGGTCTCTCTCGCGCTCAAGGCTCAAAGCTAAGTTATCTCAAAGAATTGGAAAATAAAAATAAGCAAAGTTTCGTGGATGATTACACAGGCTGATTGAAATCGAAAGCCACTCAACTTTACTATCGCTGGCTTTACAAAAATTTCAATAAATAAACTTTCCAAAAAAAAAAAAAAAAATTAATCAAACCGAGGACGTCCAACAAACTACGCGCCGCTGAGAGGAAGGGCACGTGGCGTCGTGCGAAAAGCCGACGAAAAAGCCGTGCTCTCTCCCTACCAACACCCGGTTACATAGCAGTGAATATTAGGTTTGCTCGTTGCAACACTAGGGTTGTCCTGAGGTCGCCTGAAAGCCTTTTTTGAAAAGCCTAAACTCGCCCGAATGTCAAATTGAGTGGTTTTTGAGCCCTGGTTTTGCTTTCAACTCGCTCTGAAATAGTATTAAGTTTTTACTGAGGCAAGTCCAGGTAATGAACAGGGCTGCCAAACGGCATTTATTTTTCTTCAAATGACAGGGATGTGGTGCCGGTGCGGTGGTGTAATAGTTTTCATGTCTGCTTGTTACGCAGGAGGTTTGTGTTTGAAAACCAAAAAATGCTTTCGACGGGTTTTGCCCTCAACTCACCCTAGGTTTTTGCTGTGGTGATTTGAGGGCTGTTAAATGGCATGTTTATTCAAATGACAATGATCCGTGTGATTTTGTGGTTTAGCGTTTTTTGAGGACTGGAAAACGCAGTTTTGTTTTGACAACTTATAGGGCTGTCATGGAAACCTGGGTCAACCCTGGCCCTAGGTAAAGTTCAACGAACGAAAGTTAAACTTAAACAGAAAAGGTTAGAACTTAGAACCTAGTGCTTATTTGATAAAGAGCAACCCTCTTCGCCTGGTCAGATAAATTCTACAGTTTATGACTAATCGCCAAAAAAATATATATAAAAACAACAAGTTATTTATTATGGATTTATTAAAAAAATATGGACTGCAACACTTCCACAAGGTTCATATTCAGGGTCTATGGGTGAGTCAGAAGGAACTTCTATTGTTATCATGATGAAGCTAATTTTACATGACTAACAACTTTGAGTTGGTTATGTAAAATATTTAGGCAAAATTGAAACCAATAGCGATTCCTAATAAGTATTTTAAAGATAATGGCACCAATCACAAGGCCCCTCAGAACAATTACGGACTACGAATGCCAAAAAGGAAGTATCATAAAAGCCCACGTAGTTCATTACGAAGATGTTTCGTAGCCCGATATTGTAACGACGGGCCTTGAAATAGGGGTGAATGTTTTTCAAGTTTTACTGGGTTAGGCATAACGATTAAAAAACTACATTTTTGAGACACAAATCGCTTTATTGGTTCATAGTGTGGCACGGGAAGGTGCGATGTCGGGTGGTCGCGTCGAGAGAGTTATTCAATTTTTCGAAAACACTACGATAGACGTCGGTCGACGAGTGAACGTTCTTCATAGCATGCGATCTTCATAGGTTCGCCATGCAATGAAAAACTTTTTAACAATACACTCTCCACTCGGCACTCTACAAGGTGACGGTGAGCATAGCATAAAACAGGCTGAATTCCAGGACGTTACATCTTTCAAGTGGTGCAATGCATAAAGTTTCGCCATGCAAAGCGGAAAAGCCAAAGTATGCTTGGTGGGTTAGGGATTACATTTTTATCACACATGACGCGCAAATAAAAACAACCTTTGTATCACAAACAAGTCCGATGTACTTACTGATGCATTGCAGTAGAAGGACACATACATACAAACATACATGTACAATTTGAATGCGAGGTGTGAGCGTTAAGGGGATAAATGTCCTCGCTATGCGCTTTCTGCTGTAGTTGCTGGAGTTTGACCTGCGAAAAAAAAACAACTATTTAAGCGATTGTGTAGATAGAAACGTGCAACCAAAATGCCAGCGCTAATTTTGTTTTAGCACATCTTTTGAAACAATCGGGATTCAAAATACGCTTTGTTAGGAATTCAATTGTCTTTCTAGTTCGTTTAACAGTTAACGGTGGCGAGTGACGACAGATTATAAATGGTTTCGAAAATCTCTAGTTGCAGTAGCAGTAGAAATGTCTTTTTTATTTACTTACTAATTTCGATGTCTTTGACAGTCAGTGAGTAGTCATCATACTATGGAGAATACTCTCACGAATAAAAACAGCTAAAAAGGTTGTGTCGACATTTTTTCTTAACATTATAAACCTTTAATTTGCAATTCCGTCGGAATAGGGGAGGATTGAGCAGGTAACGTTCCATTTGGAGGCCTTAATAAACTTTAGCGTGTGTTGTAGAAGGATAGAGATGTTCGTTCGTCCAAAGAAGTATTTTTCGAGGGCTTTTTTCCTAAAGTGGTCCAAGCTTTAGCACTCACAGAGAAAGTGGAATGATACTTCCTTTGCCTCAATCCTCTACATAAGTTGGATGTGCTAGTGCCAATGGTGACCCGTGAGAATGCCAATGAACAGGGAGAGCTGTACCTTTCAAGCTGGGGTAGAAATTCTGTTTTTTTCTTGGAAATATTTGGCAATTGGTTCCTGGAAACCCGGCATGTTTCTAAAGATGACCATCTGCCATTGGTGTTTTTTTTTTGCTCTGATTACTAATTTGTGATCAATTGAGGCATCATTTCTGGTTCAGAAATCTTTCAAAAATGATGTCAGGTAGATGAAAGAACGCTGGCAGCTGGCAGAAATCGATCCTTCCGTCAACATAATGCACTTGGCTCTACAGTTTGTTTCCAAACAAAGAATTTCCCTAATACCAAAATGCGATAGTATGGATCCATATCACCATACACCTGTGCAAGAACTGGTTCCCAATGATTTTGAGTTTATAAACAGAATTCTTGGACAGACGAATCTCAATTCACAAGAGTATCACGAATTTTCATAATCTCCATACATAGGCTTCAAGCAATCCACATTCAAGACGGCAAAGATAGTTCCAGCAGAGATTTTATGTCAATATGTGAACTTACTTACTTTTTACTTAGGTGGGCATTACAGTTCGGGTTGAACCTGGGCCTCAACCAACATCCTTTTATAACGACTTCGATTTCGGGCGAGCTCTCTCCAGTTTTGCAATGGTGCTTTCGAAAACCGAGCCGTAGTGTTCCTGTCCATCCGATTCTAGCTATGCCCATTGCACATGTCGCAGTACAGCTCATACAGCACGTTGTTGTATCTTCCTCTCCAAACATTGGCTTCGGTTAAAAGATCAAAGATGATTCGGAGTGTTCTCTTTCGAAACGATCAAAAGTTTCCTCATCCGGTTTCGATAAGGTCCATGCTTCCGCGCCGTAAAGCAGGACTGGCATGATAAAGGTCTTATAAAGGGTTACCTTGGTTTTTCTAGAGAAGGTTTTGTTTCTCAATTGCCTTCTTAACCTAAAGAAGCAACGGTTGGCAAAAGTTATTCTCCGTTTAATCTCCGCGCCGATGGTGTCTTCCGTGTCTATAGCGGATCCTACGTAGACGAAGTCCTGTACTACCTCGAAGTTATGTCCGTCGATAGTGACGTTTTGTCCAATTCGACGATGTTCTGTGTACTTGTTTCATGACAGCATATACTTCGTTTTGCCCTCATTGACCATCAAACCCATTTTTGCAGCTTCTGTTTCAATACTCGCAAAAGCAACTATGACATCACGCTTTTTTCTTCCCAATACGTCGATATCGTCTGCGTAGGCGAGTATTTGTACAGACTTTCGAAAGATTGTTCCTCTGCTGATCATCAAATATGATGTTAAAGAAACCGCATGACTGTTTGTCGCCTTGTAAAGCCTTTTTCGATATCAAAGATCTCGGTGAGTTCTCTACCGACCTTGACGGATCAGCGTGAATTCTCCAAACTCATCCTGCATAGTCGTACGAGTTTTGCAGGGATGCCGAAACTAGACATGGCTCTGTACAGATCGTCTCCGTAAATACTGCCATACGCGGTCTTGAAATCGATAAAAAGATGGTGTATATCGATATTATATTCTCGTTTTTTTTCCAAGGTCCTAATGTGAAAATTTGGTCTATTGTGGACCTCTCTGGTCTAAAACCACATTGACAAGGGCCCATCAAATTGATGACGTGGGGTTTCAGACGTTTACATATTACAGCAGACAAGATATTATAAGGGACGTTAAATAGCTTGATTCGTCTATAATTGGAGCAATTTTGAGGATCTTTTTTTTTAAATTGGGCATGCGATACTGAGGTTCCAATCATCGGGTTTTCAACTGGTCTCCATCTGCCTTTAAAAGTTAGGTATCAAGGCCACCTGTACATGCGGTCTCATTTGATTTAAATTTGCATATGGCAAGCTTAACTTCTTCTAGGTCGGGAGGACATCCTTCTTGATCATCGTCCAAGTTGAATGGGGCATTCTGCCTGACAGCGGAATTTGTGTCTTCATCGCCATTAAGCAGTTTGCAGAAGTGGTCTTTCCAGATCCTCAGTAGCGACTGCGTCTCTATTAATTACTATGTTTCCCTGCTTACAGGCTTGAGTTCGGGGCTTGCCACCCTGGCAGGATCTTTTTATCTTTTGGCAAAACTTCCGAATCTCTTTCCGGTCATGACATCTCTCAATTTCCTCAAACGAGCGCTTCTCATGTTGTTTCTTTTTCTTTTTGAGAATTCGGTGTTTCTCCCTTCTTTTCTCCTTGCAAATGTCGTTATACTGAGCGTAAGTAGGTTCAGCTAATTTCATCAATTTTCCCACAAGATGGTGCTCCGATCCACTATGGTAGTGAAGTTAAGGATTGGCTGAATGAAAAACACAGTGGTCGACGGATAGGCAGAAATGGACCAATTAACTGGCCTGCACGATCTCCCGATCTCACTGTTCTGGATTTTTTTGTAGGGGACGAATGAAAGAAATTGTTTACTCATCTGAAATAACAACCTTAACTGAATTAGAACAACGTATTTCCGAAGGATCACTAGAAATAAGTCAAGAGTTATCGAGAGCAAACATCCACAATGAAATTCCAAAACGGGGGCCTAGCATGCGTTTAAAACAGAGGAGCGCACTCTGAACACTTGTTTTAATTGTATTTGTGTTATATACACACCAAAAAAAAATCACTAAAAACCACTACTAGTATCTACTATTCAAACTGTTTAAGGTGTAAACAGTTTGAATAGTAGATACGGGCGAAAAACCATTTTTGATTTTTCCAATTATCATAAAAGGTATGGTTTTTTGGTTGCACTTACTTATGAGTTTTTTTTATTAATTCATCGAAAAAAAGTAAAAACAAACTTTATGTTTATCAGGTATTTTTTAAAAGAAAATGACCTCAAAATCAATAATCATAACGTGAACATCATTTAAAATTGACAACTTGGAAACCCTTAACCATATCAAGCCAATTTGAATACTGATTAGTATTTCTGCTAAAAATACAGTCCAAAACGAGATCTCTACCATCACTACTGACAAAGAAATACAACGTAACATGGCTTAGAATACATCAAAGTTAGATTTTTTTAAATCGTCAAAAAGTGATGTCAAACTTGAAAAGTGAACCTTACTGTAGAACAACTTTTTTCTTAGAATAAAACCAAGAACAACATCACAAAGTATGGAAAAAATTAATATACTTTTAAGTCTCTATTCTGCCTTTTCGCCAAAATCTGTACCCATCTTCAAATTTAAAATAAAATTAGATCCTTGAAATGTTACAAGATTCCATACAAAGTTTTTGCCTCAAGCAAGTAGTTCTTTTCATTAGCTACTAAACGTCATTCTTTGAGCTTTGCTTTCGTGTTCAAATTAAAAACAAACAGGTTCACTTGATTTCTAACCGAAATTGCGCTGTCTTTACCCAGTCGTATTTATGGAGAAAGAAGACTTTGTTCTCAATTTAATTGTCTCCTACTCCATACTCCTCACCCAAGAATTTACGATAAACTCTCGTTGTATTCACTTCAGTTGGATTACTCTAACTATTCCGCACCTCCATACCTACACCATGTACCTTATCTTTTTGTCGTAACGAAACGATCGTTATATTTCTTTTGTTCAAATGGCTTTCCGTTTCCGTTTTGCCATCGCATTACTGTTGATTTACTATCCATTCATACCCAAGAAACTCAATGAATTTCTCTTTGTGTATAAAAGAAATCCCTGTAAATATTTGTCGTTAAGGCAAAGGCAAAGGCAAAAGTGTGCAAAGTTTCTTGATAAGGCACTATGTTGCCTTCAATAAAAACGAAACCTCCGAGCGAAGACAACAGGATTACGACGATAGTTGAAGTGAACGTGTGTGCTTGTGGACTAATTAATCGAAAAAAGAAACTTCTTATTTTCAATAGGTTCTCAAAAGAAACAGAAAAGACTCATACCTATAAATATAAAACACTCTTTATTGTATTAAAACTCAAATTCAAGCACTTCCTTTTCTCTGTATCCGGTTACCTATTAAATGCAGCCCCAATCACATTAAACGTAGGTGGGAGTATTCAAATTAAAACTCTGCGAGGATGCATCTTCATCCAATGGCATTCCGACACCTGTTGATATTCCAATGTGCATTTCAGAGGCTCTTTGTTCGCCATTCTTCATCTGTGCAGTCTTCTCAAGTGATTCAGCTTTCGCTATTATATTCCCCTTCTGCTCTTTAATAAATTTGTTTCCTTCGTCACCATTGTCGTCTTTCTCCTTGTTAATCTGATGTAATGGTTTTTCTGATTCATTGCTGCCATTATTACTTGTTTGTTGGTGATTATTTGGCGATGGTACATCCCCCCCGTTATTTGTCATTGTAAACAGTTGCCGTTTCAGCTTGAACACCCCACGTGCACTACTACTATTAGATTCACAACTTCGCACAGATGAAGATTTCGCAGTTGTAGGACTGAGCTCAATGCCATCTAAAGTGATGTCTTCAATGTTGAACTCTGGGGATTGTTGTGTGACTTGAGTCAACTTGGTCGCACTTCTAGTTGGCAATGGAGGTTGTGTTTTTGTTCGGAGCTCATCTTCATCCCTGTGTTCAATCAATCGCAATATTGCAGTCGGCTGTTTGCTTTTGTGATGAGTACTTTCCCCAGTACTCGAATCGGTGTCTGTTATAAGAAGTGGAGGTGGTGGTGGCGGTAACGTCTTGCTTCTGGAAAGAACTTTTCTTTGTGCGACACGAAAAGGATTTTCAAACACTGGAGAGTTTGTGGAGGCACTAACGTCGTCGATGTTAATTGTGGGAATTGATAAAGCCGGGATTGTTCTTTCAAAGTTCGTGGCAGGATATGTCTTCACTTTCTTTAAAGCCAAGCGATATGGAGCTTCTTTTTCATCCAACAAAGATTTCCCTAGGGCATAACTTTGCCAGATGGATGTGGCATTTTCGCGCATTTTTTGCTTTTCCATGTGCTGTCTTTCTAGGTAGTCACGGAAGCTGCGATCGAGTTGATTGCTCTCATGCTCTAGTTCTTGAACGCGAAGTCTGAAAGAAGAAAAAGAATAATATTTGGATGGAGATTGGGAGAAGAAATACTTAGGTACGAGATGGAAAACAGTGAAGTCATGCTCTCGAAAATGAATGGAGGACATTAGTTTAGATAATAAAAGTGCTTTTATACGTACTTGGCATCGAACACAATGTGGTCAACTTGACGTTCCTGCTCAGATATACTTTTTACCATTTTTTGAAGCTCACTTTGTGTATCTACGAGCACTTGTATTGGTTGCAACGGCATTTCTTTGGTTCTTCTTTCAGGTCTATGCTCAACATGGTCTTCTGGGATGATTTGAATCCGTGCTGGTGGAGTATCAACCAATTTTTTTTCGGCTTCTTGGATTTTTAGATACAACTCCTGATGCTTGGATTCAAACTCATTTAGTTTCTTTTCTAAGATTTCATTTGCCCGATGGGAGGAATCAACTTTGCCTCTTGATGTACTCGCAGTTTGTTCCTGATGCAAACAAGTTGGTGTTAATGTCGTTTTAACAGAACAAGGACTTGTTATTTGGTCTTACCTCTAGAAGCTTCTGTTTGTATTTAGTTTTGAGAATTTCTTTTTGAATTTGTAATCTCTGTTCAAGTTCCTCCGACATTTTTTTCCTTTCTCGATGTAAGGCTTTGCGCAATGATGATTCAATCTGAAGGTTAATTAAAATAAAATCATTTACTGTTATGTGCATCATAAGAACGGAAGTGATGAAAATAGAGTGAGTTTGCTGTTTTTCATGACCATTTTAAGGGAGCTTATTATTTTATACTTCTCATTTGTTTTTAACGAGAAGCTTGCGTTTTAATTATGCTTCAAGAGTTGTTAGATGACGGTCGGAGTCGGGTGTAATAGAGTAATAAGTTTAGCAATAGGGATGGTGGTACATGAGATCCTCAATAGCCAAACAATAACTTTCAAAAGCCTTTTTTATCACCGGAATATTCAGACCTTTGAAGTGTTTGAAGAAAAATTCCTGGCATCTGAGGGCAGTGCGTGGGGTCAACTATTCGATTACTTTTGAAAAACAATGATTCCAAAACAACCTGACAATAGTTTCTTTTTTGACGATAAACAACTTTTGGACAGTCTCATTCGAAGCTGTAAGCTTAAAGGTCGATTCCTTAAAAGAAACACAGCGGAAGACTGAGCAGAGGCCATTGACTGCTATAAAGTTCGCATAACTGCCATCCAAGAATCTTTCCCGTGATATTCTAGAAGGTGCACTCCCTTCAAAAAATAGTGTTGATAGCGGAGGGCACTTATGCGTCCAGTCAAGATGTCTCTGACGAACATAGCCGAAAGATATTTACAGCGCTTTTCAAGTGACTTCATCCCGAACAACAGGCATCTGGTATCATAGGGCGGTCTAATGATTCTCCAATTTAATTTAAAAAAAGCATAACGCGTAAAATTTCTTTGAACTTGTTCAATTCTTGCCGAAGAATTTGCGTAGTACGGATTCCAAACCGTGCAGCAGTACTCTAGCACGGATCTAACCAAAGAGTTGAATAGCGATATAAGAGTATAGGAATCAGTAAACTCTTTCGTATTCCTCTTGATAAAACTAAGCATCTGATTTGCTTTATTTATCATAAAGTCATAATGCAGTCGAAACGACATATGTACTTTGATCAATTATAACCCCTAGG
This sequence comes from Melanostoma scalare, assembly GCA_949752695.1. Classification (NCBI taxonomy): domain Eukaryota; kingdom Metazoa; phylum Arthropoda; class Insecta; order Diptera; family Syrphidae; genus Melanostoma; species Melanostoma scalare. The sequence goes on from OX456985.1 coordinate 10,988,041, forward strand.
TCCTTTTTCTGAACTACTCTTTCAAGATATATATCATTGATACTATAATCAAACTTTACAGGATCATGGCTTCTAAAACAAGATAACACTTCGCATTTTTTGATATTTAAGTCAAGGTAATTATCTTTGCACCAAGCAGTCAATCTTTGTAAGTCTTGGAGAAGAAGGCTACAATCATGGTTGCAAGAAATCTTGCATTCTTCTATTCTCATTTGGACACTGATTTTGAGGTTATAATTCAAAGTAAAACCACCACAATTTCCACCTACTGCACTACAAAAAAGGAAAAGTTGTGGGTGTTTTTGTTATAGAAGTGTAGAACTATAAATTGAAGTAAAATACCGACTGACTTTACCTTCTAGCCGGCATCTTTTTTAAAGAAGTAGCAATGGTGGCATTCAGAAATCTAGTCACTACGTAGTGAAGTCTTCTGATTGGTTAGAATCGACTACAAAACGAGTTGAAATTTCCCCTTCAACGTAGTTGAAAAATTTCAGCTACAAAGATAGTCGGACGTTTGAGAATCAGCTGTTGAGTAAACGTACGAAAAATTACAAAGTGCAAAATGAAATTTTTTCGACAAATTTTATCAAATTGAAAGCAGTGAAGAGATATGTGATTAAAGTTACTTAATTTAAAAGATAAGATTATTTAAAGTTCCCAAAACGCAATTGTTTCGTGTGCTTATTTTGACAGTTCAGGGTTGACTACAATTTTAGTGCATTTTGCATTCAAAAAGCTAGTCGACTTTCCATTACGTAGTGACTAGGATCCTGAATGCCCCCAATGATTCCATCATAAGCTCTGCGACGTCACTCTGTGGTCCCAAAATGCAAAAGTCGTGGTAAAAATACAAAATTTGATTCTTAAATTTTACTGTTTTGTTTTTTGTTGCTTATGGAAAACAGCAAACAAACAGTAGTTTCAACAATGACTTGACGCTTATCTAAATTCGAAATGCGTCAGTTTTGTTAATAGACTAAGACATTGAACTAAATATAAGCTTCGTCGCTGAACAAAAAAGGAATCAACAGAGAACTCGTTTTGAGTCCATTCCACGAATGCGTGCAGTGCCCGGTGGTGGTAAGGCTTCAATTAAAATTGCATAAGAGTTGGGTTTTGTAAGCAAGAAAACCAGGATCTTTCTACAAATTTTTTTTATAAAGTGAAGGGACGTAGAATCAGTTGTTGTGCTCTATGGCGGATGGACTCATGCGGTCAGTGGCGGATTTACGAGGGGAGGGGGGTTCGAACCCCCTCCGCAGAAAACCGAACGTAACTTGACTAAATGTACCAAAACCCAGCAAATTCCATGCAGATCAATAATTGATCCAAAATTAAACCTACTCTTTCGAAAATAATTGCATGATGTTCCATTATGTATATTTACCTATATTTTATTATATTTATTATAATGTGTGTTTTTTTAGAGGTATAGAACTTCGAATAGAAATAAAACACAAGAAAATCGTTTTAATGTGCATCAATTTGGCTTTGGGATAATGTTATGCCATTAATGTTCAATTATGATTTCGGGCATGTAGACGCCGCGGCTGGCTCGAATAAAGCCAAGTATAGAGGTCCAATTTTCGAATGTTACCTTCCAATCCCCCTAACGTTTCTGGTTTGTTGACGTAGACGTAAACATAATCGTCCATCAGAGCAATTAATTCGGTTACCCATGGATTGTTTTTGCATTACGTTCACTTTTTGTGATAATACGCATCCGCAGAGGCGTCGAACAGTGCGCACCGAAGAAACAATTGCCGCTGTAGAACAAAGTGTTGAAGAGGACCCGAATGAATCGATTCGCCACCGTTCACAGCAATTGGAGCTTTGTCCATCAACTTTATGGAAGATTTTGAGCAAGGATCTTGGCTTACGATTTTGCAAGATCCAGTTTGTGCAAGAATCAAAGCAGCGAGACCATGCAATGCGTCGTGATTTTGGAGTATCGACCGAAAATGAGATTGAACGCGATGCTGATTTTCATCGCAAAATTTTGTTCAGTGATGAGGCTCATTTTTGGTTGAATGGTTACGTCAACAAGCAAAATTGCCGCATTTGGAGAGAAAAGAATCCACATGAGTACCTACCTTGAGACGCCATTACATCCACAAAAACTGACTGTTTGGAGTCATTGGGTCATATACTTCTTCTGAAATGATGCTGTCGAGCCATGCTACCGTCAATGGAGACTGGTATAGAGCCATGACAGCCGACTATTTTGTTCCCGAATTGGATGGATTTATTGAAGGAAACATTCTATGAGCACATAATTTCGCAGAATGAACCTGTCAATTGGCCACCAATATCGTGTGATTTGACACCATTGGATTATTTCCTTTTGGGATATGTGAAGTCACTCGTCTACGTCAACGAACCAGAAACGTTTGGGGGCTTGCAAGCCAACATTCGTGGCGTTATTGCCGACATACGGCGTCAATTGCTCGAAAAAGTGGTTGAAAATTGGACCTCTAGACTTGATTTTATTCGAGCCAGCCGCGGTCCGGAATTATATTTTAACATTAATGGTATAAAATTATCATTCAATGCTTATAACAATGCTTGATGGACATTAAAACGATTTTCTTGTGTTTTATTTTCATTCGAAGTTTTATACTTCAAAAAAAAAAAAAAAAAAAAAAAACACCCTTTATTTATAACGTAAAGTACCACCACGGAAGGGACACCGCATAATAGTGGTACATTTTTGATAGGAATCGAAATGAAAGCATCCTTTCGCCGCATTCAGTAATGCGGGAAGATATTCGAAATCAGATTCAAGACCCATGACTCAAAGGGATCAAATTCAGAATGAAATAATTGAGTTGCTCGGCACCTACAAAATTAGAAAATCAGAATATTTCTCCATTATATTCGATTGCACACCAAATTTAAGTCATACAAGGCAAACTAGAGTTGGACTCCAAAAAATTTTTAGAAATAAATAAATGCGCATTTTTCGCGCATGCTCGGCACATAGTCGTAGCAAATATTTCCAGAAATTTACTTTTTTTCACCATCTACAAAAAGATGGTCCAGCAGAATCGATGGAATTAAATAATTAAGCTATAACATCGAAAAAAAATTTGATGCTTTGCTGAAAATGTTAGGTGATTCGTCGAAATGGGATTTTATTACATCTCACAAATCTCATTCGTTTGCTTTTAGCTCTCAAAATTAGAGATTTATTTGATCGGTGATAATTTGGCTTGATATTTCAAATGAAATTAATGCTCTGAGCAAAATGATGCACAGCCCCACATATAATACCTACACAAAAAAGATAACATTTTAAAACCAAAAAACAATCAAAACAATGGTTACAATTAATTTTCTGATAGGTGGCCGGCAAATAGAGGGATCCGCGATTGGTCTACTCTACCCTACTCCAGACTGCATGAATTTGTTAAATAAGTTGATTGAGAAGTTCACAGAATATCGTATGGCTGATCACTTTAAAACGGTTTTAGCAGAAGCTTCCAAATTGGCTCGCGAAAACAACGTAGAAACAGATTTCCCACCCATAAATACAATTCGTCCAAGAAAAAGATCAACACAATATCACTATGAGCACAGTGATGTAGTTTTGGTATAGTAATTTATTTCATTATTCCAATGATGAGTTATGGAACATTGTATTGACATTGATATTGATTTATTAAATGAAATCATTGCATTAAAATTGAATTTTGCAGAAAATCAGTCTAATGATCCACGTATTAAAATATCTTTTTGCCAATGACTTAATTTCGACGTTTCAAAACACAGCAAAAGCGCCAAGAATATTACTGCACTACCGGTTTCAGTTGCTCCGAGTGAAAGATCCTTTTCAAAATTAAAAATTATCATATAAAAATTATTTAAGATCAACAATGCTCCATGAAAGGACTAAGTCATTTAGCTATAGTTTCAATTGAACATGAAATTTTAGACGGCTTATAAACAAGAAAGTTTATAGAAAATTTCGCAATTGTAAAGACAAGCAAAATTAAATTTTTGTAGATAAATATGGTGTTACATATCAGTTAATAAAAGTAAATAGTATTTAATTTCATAAAATAATTGTTTTATTCTCATTACGTTGTTTCTTTCTTTTCCTACATTTTTGCCAAAGCGAAGACGACGAAACAGCTAACGGCGGGCCTCCCAACTGCTAACTCGAGTGAAGGCTAATCGAGAAGTTCAAATTTTAACCACTTTTTCGAGTAACCAAGAATTGCTCTGAAGTTAGTCTATTCTATTAATGCTAATTTTCAAATTGACAATCCCCTAAATCATTGTTGCCAATTTCAAAACCAAACCTATAAAAAACACACGTTAGTAGCGTAATCGTTAAGTTTGCCGAATAAAGGTAAATTCTCATAATTTGCAAGCGTTGGCGTTGGTTTGAAGAAAGTCTATCATTGTGAAATGGCAACACGTACCTACTGACCACGAATATAGATACCAACATTTATCATATTAAAATTGAAACAGTGTTTCCATTTTAAAAACCAAACTTCGAAAAATTCCTTTTTGTAAACCATTGTGAAAATGAAATCACCAAATTGTGTAATGTGGGACTAGTGTGTACCTATGCGTATACTGCATACATATTCAAATTCATACTTTTCATAATCAGTTATATTAACAAACGATGCACAACTTAATATACAAAGACCAATTGAAAATTACCTTTTCCAAAAACAATTTGCCATTATTGGTGGTTCTCATGTCTTGTATCCAATCGCTGTATGATTTTTCATTTTTGCTTGCACCACCACCACTACCACTCACGAGCCCCTTGCTGATTTGTTCAAAATTAAGAACACATTTCTCAAATTGTTTAGCCATAATATTGACAGCTGTAACAACAGCCGACAGTCTTTTATTCTTTCTCTTGGACACAGACAGCTGTCTTAAATTTTCCGATATTTTCTCTAGGTTCCGGTTTAAATTTTCGAATTTCCTTGTATTAAGTGTTTTCCTAGTAGTTTGAGGAGTATGATTCGGCTTCTGCAATACATCCAAGTTTTTAGACATCTCCTTCATCTTTTTGGATAGAATCATCAAATATTTATTCAAATAACGAAAGTTTTTTCTTTGATATTCAGCTCTCGAATTGAGTTTGTCAGTTTTGTTCGACTTGTGTGGCATTGCTTGTGTTGGATGCACAAGCACATCTTCCGGCACTTTTATACTTTGTTCTTTGTCTCTCTGTTGATTCACTAGAATATTTTTTATTAAAACAAACAATAGGGAATCGTTGGTCTTATTTGAATATTCTTTGCAAATCGTTTCTTTTGTGTCCGTTTCCAATTTGCTGTAAAGTGCATCAAGTATTTCAAATATTTCACGCTCACTGAACCGGAAATGACGGACTCTCTCAAAGTCAGGCAGTGTATTGCGATATGGCACTTCTGTACAGAATACAGATAAAGTGAAGTGACAATCTTGTGCATAAAGGAACTCTGCAGCGAGTGCATTGAGTGCAAGTAGCATTGGGGAGAGGTTCAATCGATGGGAAACACCTGTTTGAGCGATTATTTTCTTTCCTGTGAAATAAAGTGGGGGTTGAATAAACTACTTTATCGACGAGCGACAGACTGCCATGGCAACATAAACAAACATAAACAAATCCGCATACAATAAATTTGTGATTCAAGAAAGATTTCTTTATTTTTAAAATGCCCAGTCAAAAAAAAAAAAAAAAAAATTAAATATGAATATGAAAAAATGCCACTCACCAAGAGATGTCTTGTTAAAGTTTACAATGAGGTCCTTCCTGAGTTTAGCTTGTAAGGAGCGCGCCACATCGTCTTGTTCCATCCAATCGCGAAAGTGTTGTTTAAATTCCTCTTCGGGAATTTTTGTCAAATTGTGAATGTCAATTTTTGACGATTGCATTTTATAGATTGATTATTACCAACTGTTTTCAACAACTGATTTAAGATAATCGCCGAAAATGTTGAATCAATTTGAAATGGGAAGAGCAAAATATTTCTGTAGTGTTCTAATTCACAGCACAATTACCACTATGACGTCGAATAGTTTCGTTTGTCAAATCAATGGAGATTTTTACAGCGGCTTTCCTATTTCTTCAATTATTGACTGCCAACTTCATTTGAGTCTTTTATGAAGTTTCGTCGGAAAATGGAAAGGGGCTTGTTTTAATATGGCGTGAATAAAAAGTATCGTTGGAAATTTTATTTTCAAACAGTTTTCTCATGTTCATGTTTGCATTAAAGTATGGCAGATCGATGATCAGTATTTCGGTTCAAGACGAGGCCCAGTAACAATAAACAAAAAGAAACATTTAAAATTATTTCAAAAAGAAATTTCTAGTCTTCGAAGATGCTCTAAATGCAAACTCAGAAGTTTCAAATTTTTGTAATGATGCGCGGGTGCTAACAGGATCTCAGTTACCAGTAATTAATATTTATCGATCGTCATATCATATCATAATCATATTTTGAACAATTGCATAAGAAACACGCTTAGGTTTCTTAAGACGATGCAGGAAGTTCTTCACCCCTTCTGATCTGGCTACAAATTATAAGGTCTTCATCCGCCCAAAACTGAAGTATAACTCCCATATTTGGTCTTATGCTTCTCAAAAATCTTTGCGCCTACTCGATAGGGTACAAAACAGAGCGCTAAGATTGATAGGTGATAGTTCAATAGCAGAATCGATTGATTCTCTTGAAACGTTACCTCTATCAGTCTTTTTTATCGCTTTTTCTACAAACAGTGCCCTAGTGAAATAGGCAGTTGCATTCCTCCCCTGAAACAATTTAACTGCAACACCCGCCTCGCTACGAATGCTCACCAGTTTCACGTCGAACCCAACTTCGGACGTACAGTCAAGTATGTATAGAGATAGAGATTCATATTTAAGTCGCACTACTCGCATGCAGATTGCTTTACCAAACTCTGCTTTAAATCTGTTTCGATTTTTTGAGGATTTTGCAAAATGTTTTGTGAGTGTCATATTCATCCCTGAGGCGAAGCCGCTTCCAAATGTTTCGGTAGGATGTCAGTTCACATAATATGTTTATGTATAACACCAAAACCACAAGTTTCAAGTTTCTGCTCCGACTATAAATTTCGTGCCAATTAAACCGAAAGACGTTAAACAATATCAAATGTGCCCTTTTTGGTTACAAAAGAGATTTGCTATTTGACGCTCTGAGTCGTTTCGTGTAAGGGTTTAGTGCAAAAGTTGCAAAAGCATTTGTTGCAGAAGAAAACCATACAAATGTTGGTCATATTGTCGTTGTCTTTCTAGAATCTAGAGAATGCCCTTTTCACTCTCTAACCATAAGGCACATTTGTATAAAGTTGACATGTAAACCATGAACCCATGAACTTCCCAATATGAGCTAGTTTTTCAAATAATTTTGAAAATTTTCATTCGGATGGCATTAATTCCGCTTACAGGCAGAATGCCCCATTTGACTTGAACAATGACCAAGAATGCCGTCCTCCCGACCTAGAAGAAGTTAAGCTTGCCATATGCAAACTTAAATCAAATAAGACTGCAGGTGCAGATTGCCTTGATGCCGAACTTTTCAAGGCAGCTGGAGATCAGTTGGAAAGAAGCATGAATCAGCTGATGTGCATGATGTGGTTGAAAGAAAGCATGTCCGATGATTGGAACCTCAGTTATCGTATGGCCAATCCTAAAAAAGGGAGACAATTGCGCAATTACAGAGGAATAAACCTCTTTAACGTCGCGTATATGATCTTGTCTGCTGTAATATTTGAACGTCTATAACCCCAAGTCAACAATAATTTGAATTGTCCCTATCAATGTGGTTTTAGACCAGAAAAGTCCACAATCGACCAAATTTTCATACTACGGCAGATCTTGGAAAAAACCCGAGAGTATAATATCGATATACACCATCTTTTTATCGAATTGAAGGAAGCGTATGACAATGTTTACATAGACGAGCTCTATAGAGCCATGTCTGGTTTCGGCATCCGTGCAAAACTTGCACAGCTAAGCAAGATGACTTTGGAGAATTCACGCTGTTCCGACAAGGTCGGTAAAGAACTCACCGAGACCTTTGATGTCGAAAAAGGCTTTCGACAAGGCGTCAAACCATCATACGATTTCTTTAACATAATACTCGAAAAGATTGTACAAAACTCAAAGGGCAACACTCGGTAATGTCGGGATGGAAAGAAGCAAGTTAGTTGTCATAGGAACATTGAAAGCCGCAAAATTAGGTTTGATGGTTAAAAGAAGTAAAAGGTTTTCCAACAAGGACGCTACAAAAAAAGGGAAACAGGAACAGCAAACGACGTCATATTTCTTGCCGTTCTTTTGACATTTCTCTTCAGTAAGGTTTGCCATTTTATGATGAAAAAAAAAAAAAAAATACGAGCCAACAACGAGTCGAAGTTATTAAAATTTACTACCGAAATTCGGAGTCAGTGAGTGGCCTCAACGTTAAGAGCGCTACGTCCAATTTATTGTCGTCATAATCGTCCTAGCAGATCAACAATTGGGCGTCTAGTTGAAAAATTTGAGTCAACAGGCACAATACAAAATGTTCCCGTGGCAGTGAGACAAAGAAGTGCCCGTAGTGTCGAGAATATTGCTGCCGTTGAGGCTTTAGTTGCAGAAAGCCCAAATGTGTCTCTCACACGTCGTTCTCAAGCGTTGGCCATTTCTGTGACGTCGTTGTGGCGAATTTTGAGAAAAGATTTTGGCCTACATACTTACAAGATTAAATTGACGCAAGAACTGAAGCCGCTTGATCACCAGAAGCGTCGTATGTTCGTGAATTGTGCTGAGCAACAACTTGAAAATGATTCGAATTTTCATCGAAAAATCATCTTCAGCGATGAACAAAATATGCGGTATTGGTCAGGCAGCAATCCACACGTACTACATTAGTCATCATTGTATCCCGAAAAAATTACGGTTTGGTGTGGTTTATGGGCCGGCGGCGTCATTGCGCCGTACTTCTTCCGTGATGATTTAGACCGGCACGTTAAACGGATGAGGAGACTCTTGGTCGTTTCGAAAAAAAATACTCCGAATGATCTTTGGTCCCGTATGCGAAGACAATGTGTGAAGAAGAAGATACAACAACGAGCTGTATGAGCTGTACCGCGACATGGGCAGGGCATAGCTAGAAGGGACATGTATAGATCGAATAGACCCAAACGCTCTGGTTCGAAAGGCTTTCGAAAGCACATTGGAGGGAAATTGCGGAAGGAAAAGACCTCGTCTTAGGTGGCGCAATTAAGTGACAGGATGTTGGTTTAGGCCCAACTGCAATGCCCACCTAAGTAAGTATGTGATGACAGACTAAAGGTTTATTTGCACCGCATTCATTTTCGGTAACTCTTGTCTTAGGAAACCTTTATTTTGAAATAAAAGTAAACATTAAGTCAAAGTTTGCGTATACAAAATTAAAATTAGCTTAGACGCTTTATTCTCAACCAGCCAGCACTACTGAGTTCACTTCTGATGCTGGCGGATAGGTATTTGTTGAACGTTGACTCGCTTTCCATGCCGCACTCTAGGGCTCATCGAATCCAATTCAATGCACTACTTAAAAAAAAACAGAAAAATTAAAAGGAAGAAAAAGGAAACACCGCAGTAATCCAGTACTCACATATAATTTATTTTATTTACCGATATCACTTGCGATGGATACCTTGTTAGTGTTAATTTATAAAATAAAAACCGTACGACGATTGTTTGGTGCAAATCTTAAATCTACTAAATGCCGAAACATGCACTATTTATTTTTTAATACTAATTTTCCTATACACGAATTACAATCTAATTTCTATCTACTTGCGGAGCCCAACGCACGAATTAAACTCTGGTCTGGATGATTCCCCATCATATCGATAGTTGGCAGTAGAATATTTTTTCATCCGGTTTCAAACAGACCAATATGAGTTAGAAGCATCAAGTCCAGCACCTGATGTCGTGTGTTTAGGGAAGCGCATTAATAAATTAGTAGGTGTGTAGTTGTTTTGGCAGTAAGAATCTAAGTTCTAGTGTGTTGCAGCTTAAACAGCAGTTCCGTTAATTACGTCATAACGGCCATCAAATAGACTCGCATGTGACCTTCGGCGTTCCCTTTCAATTTCATCCAAATCGAAGGCGTCATAGGCACCAGCCGCCCCCGCAGTCACATCAGTACGTCGATCGTCAAATGCATATGCCCGCGTAAATTGCGTAGCAGTCCTACCAATCATCGCCGGATGGGGATGTTGATTCGCGTACATATAGGAATTATTTGAGAAATTTGAGGGCGATGTTGGAATTGCCGTTGGCCATTGCACAGCAGATGGCATTAGATTTGCAGATGGCCTTCGTGTTGCAACACCACCACTGGCACCACCTCCACCACTGGCACCACCACCACCACCACTGGGACCACCACCACCACCAGCACCACCACCATGAACGTTCATAGAATTTCGCACGTCCTCGCAGGATTTATGCAACGTTAGTCCAGAACGATAAATGCTCGCCTCCCTCGAACCATGCGATGCTAACCTGGTCGGCTGTCCAGTTGGATAATGGTTGTGTCCCGTGACAGATAAGCGGCCTTGGCTGCCAGCAGTTGCCGCTGACATTAGCAGGCTCTCTTGAGAGTCGAAATTCCGTTTCATAAACGACCTTGGTAACGTGCGACTTTGATATACATTACAGTCCTGCAGTTGCTTAGTACTGCCCTTAGCATAGAAATGCTCAGGATATGTGTTCCAGATTTCTGATTCGCAGCGGTCTAAGTCAAAAAGACTCTTCTGGTATAGTTTACCCTCTGCATGGAGAGATAAGTTTGAGTTTTGCTTCCGCAGAGAGACACTCGGTTGCGGCGCCTCAACGAACATCGAGTTCCGGCGTGAGTTTGTTGGATAGTAGACCGACTGTTGGCGATGATGATGCTGCACCTGACCGGAATTCTGCGGCTTGGCACAGTCCACAATGTAGATGTTTTCATCGTGGGGGTCTCCTTCATGGCCATTGATGAAATAGATATCCTTTGGTTTTGGTCGGACTCCAGCCTTTTTGCAGAATTCATTGAAAAACTCATCCTTTGTCTTGCGGATGCCACGCGATAAGCCACAAATGTCATGAATGCCTGTGGTGGAGCCGCTGTTTCTCATTCGTGTTCCATTGCCATCGACATCATCACTTCCGATGGAGTCATTGTTTTCGTCATGTCGGTCATCTAGAGGGACTTTTGATGTTATGGTTGCCTGGTGCTTTTTGGCGGTGGAATTGCTCGTGGTGGTGGTGTTTCTTTTCTCGGTAACTTTATTGTTTTGAAAATGGTTGTTTGGGTGTTGTAGCGCATTTCCATTGGCAGTATTAGAGAAAATCTCTGTTGCTGTCGATACACTTCGAGTTAGGGTTGTGCATTCGGATTGATGCTGCTGCTGCTGCTGCTGTTGGTGCTGCTGCTGGTGGAAGTGTATATCCTGTTGAGGCGAATGGAAGTGCGATGGTGCTGGCTCGGTGTATAGTTCGTTTAAGCTTTTGGCAATGTTCTTGCAATGTAGGTCACACTTTTGTGTTTTTTCGAAATAGTATCTATGAAGAGTGGAAGAGAAAATTAAGGTTTGGGTTTATGTTTGTGTGTGTTTAAAAGGGATCATCATTGACCGAGATAATTGAGATAAATGTCGTAAACTTGACTCACTTACCGTTTTTCCAGGTCATTGAAAACATTAGAAGGATGCTTTTTGCAATTATAGCCATCAATTGGAAGTTTCTCCTTGCGTCTATGGGGGTGATGCTTGGAGCTTCGGCGTTCGCCTTCTTTTATTTTTTCCTGAATGTTGGTAAACGAGATACAAGGAAGTTTCTACAATGATAAGAAGATTTATGAAATTGTTAACAATAACTTCGTTCGTGATGAGATTTGATTCGATAACTAGAACGTGCTTGGGTTAAAATTTCCCCTTGAAAATATATGTTTTGGAAAAAAACGAGTTCTGATGATAAGTTAAAAGAGAAATTTAGGTTTTTTTTCGCTACAAAAGCTTTTCTCGTTGAAAAGGAGTAAGTTTTTTTTTTTAAATAGTTTCTTGCCCTAAGAAATTTAATGCCTAGTTCGTCTACTTTAATTACGTTCCGTGTGATAAAATAAAAATTAAAACACTTTGATTTGGCAAAACAAGTTAAGAAGCAATCCTTTTTAATTCTTCGTATGTTCTTGTTAAATCATGGCATTGTGAATTATCCAATAAATTCTTTTTATTACACGTTGACATTCGGCCTTAATTTAATTATGTGAGTATTTCTGGTTTCGATTTTGATGTTTTATTCATTTAGGCAAGAACCTCTTCATTCCAGAACTGGAGCTGTCGTTTCAAGCCAATCTGACACGTTCTAAAACGGCGGCATTTATTAACACCTGCATTAAACTCTACGAAAATCCATAAAAAGGCAAGTCGGTTAGACCGGACGAGGAGTATATTTACATTTGCCGTTAGTAGGCTATTTTTACCCAGTTCCTAGATTCTTTTGAGGAATGTGGTAAAGCGCTTCGAATTTTTTTGATTTAAGGAAGATCCCAAGTAACTTGTTGCTTTTTTTTTTTTAGTAAAAAAGTTTCTCCAACGTTAAAAATACCCTCGGCGGGCTGGTTAGCATGTCTGCAGTTAAGGACTGTTTGTTGGTGGATCGAATCTCAACAGAAGCTAATTTTTTCACGAGTGTCGCCCTTTGCGAGGAATTGGCAAGTCCTCCGATAGCAAACTCATTGCCATGAAAATCGGCAGAAAATTAGAGGTCCCATCCATTCTCTCACAAAAGCAATGGTTGTGAGAAATGCTCTAGGCTCCGGGTTCCTCGCTCTGTTGCGCCAACCTATATTTTTATTTTAACCTTAAAAATTTGTCGGTGGCGTACACAGGGTCATACGAAATTTTTTATCAAAGTTGAAATAAACGATTAATAGGTCTGTTCGTTGAACTTTCCCCAGGGTTGACCCAGGTTATCTTGACAACCCTATGAGTTGTCAAAAAGACCTGGGTTTTCCAGTACTCAAAAAACGCTATACCACAAATCACCACACATCCCTTTCAGTAAAAAAAAAATACATGGCATTTGACAGCTCTCAACTCGCCACAGCAAAAAGCTAGGGCGAGTTTGTGGAAAACCTAGGTTAATCTTAGGGTTCAAAAAACACTCAATTTGACATTCAGGGCGACTTTGGGTTTCTCAAAAAACGCTTTATGGCGACCCCATGGCGACCCTAGGGCTTCAACGAACAAACCTTATGTTTCAATAATCTAGTATCAGGTTTTATGAAAAGCCCTTAAAAACAAAGGATATTGGATATTCGGCGTCAATCGTCTCGGGCTTATCTGGGTAGACAAGCGACTTGACATTTTTTTTCTGTTGGTGGTTTTTAAAATACTAGCTGGAGCACTCAGACTTTAATACCGGTCCATTGTGCTAGCAGACAGCAATCTTCTTTTTGTTTTAGCTTTCCAGATGTTCGTTGAAAAGCCAAAAGACGCTGCCATGATAAAGCCTAAGTTAGCAATGCTCACCATGTCTGCGCGCTGAGTATCTGTAACCTCGTGCGGAAAAAAGCAGGACATTCACAGAGGAAGTGCTCTGCGGTGTCCTTATCTTCTCTTCAAGATTCACAGAGTGTGGTATCACTTAAGCTTAACATGTTTAAATGGTTGGCAAAAGAGAATTGCCCGCTGGCAACGCCAATAAGCTTTCTACTTTCTTTTTTGCTACGACATAGCAACAATGTTTCAGTCTTCTTATTAATGTTGGGGAGCATACGTTTGATCTGTCTGCATCCAATGGAGGCATGTCATCTACGGTCGTTCTCTTTACAGATCCAATCGTTGATTGAAGTCCTCACTGATGACCCTAGGAGACCAAGCGACGCGACTGTTCAAGTAATGAAAAAGCTGTCTGAGAGCCTTGCCTAGCAAATTCATCGGCGATCTCATTTCCAGTTATGCCATGATGGCCTGGGACCCAAACAAGACTCAAAGAATTTAGTATTCCGACCGTATTCAGAGAACTCTTGCATTCCTTGATCAATTTCGAAGTAGTTAGAGGGTTGAGAAGGGCTTTAAGCACAGCGTGGCTGTCCCTTCAAAGACAGATACTTCTTCCCATCCAGCCGTTGTTCGTAACGTAGCTTATAAGCTTATAGTCTTTTGGATAGCATACGCCTCCGCTTGGAAGACAGATGCGTTATGACCCTAAGGAGGCGTATGTCATCGTTCTCCAGAAAGGCACCAGTGCTATGGTTTTGGAACCATATGTGATGATTCTATAACAAACTTGGCTCAGATTCTAGAGTAAACCAGGCCTGAAACAAAGAAAAGTTGAAGACACATAAACTCACAAAAACCAGTGTAGCGGTGTTAAATCGCCCCATCTTGGAGCTAACTCAAAGGTTAAAAACTCGAAATTATGTAAAATTCGGCGTCAACCGCTGTTCGTTTCGAGACAATTTAAATTGAATTCTTCCATAATGGAGTTATAAACCAAACCGACCATAGATCAAGTGACAGGTGTTAACTCCGGGAAAAGTACTGCCACATTGAAAACTACATGTCAACATAATTTTTTTTTAGTTTTATCACATTTTCTCTGAAATACGTAATCCGTGAATTTGAACACTCACTATTTTAATTCTTTGAAAAAAAAAAGAAACACTATACAAACAACACATACTGCACGTCGTGAGTTTTTATACTCTAAAAGTATCCCTATCGCTTGGTTTCGAGTTACAGGCTTTAAGGTTCAATCATTCTTGATTGCTTCCAAAGTTTTTTAAGCACTTTGGATTCCTCAAATCTCAACATGTGTTTTTTTCGACCTGACCAGCATTCCAAAACATGCGGAGAAAGAAAAAACATAAAAAAAACTTTTGCTCCAAAAATCTGACACTGATGACTCCAGTCTACTCAGGCGGATAATAAACACGTCACGAACTCTATGAGCTGTACCGTGACATAAGATAACTGGGCTGTCTAAGAAGTAGTGCGTATTTGCCCCAAACAAATTAAGGGAAAGGTGGTACCCGTGGCGTGATGGTTAGCATGTCCACCTGCTAACCCAGAGGTTCGAGGTTCAAATCCCAGCAGAGGCAAAAATGTTTTTCCACGGGGATCGCGGGGAATTGGCATGTCCTCCGTTAGTAAATTCATTGCCATGAAAAGCGCTTTCTCAATTAGCCGTTCGGAACCGGCAGAAAATTGTAGATCCCCTCCATTCCCTCACAAGGCATGGTTGTGAGAAATAGGCCCAGGGGCTCCTCGCTCTGTTGCGCCACCCTATTTATTTATTTATTTTTTATTTTTTAAGTCAAGGGAAATACAGTCCAAAATATTAAAGGAAAACCATATGAAGAGACATCATGAAGAGACGTCCCTCCCGTTATTTTATTCCTAATTGCATTTAAAACTATATCGCATATAATTTTTACTTGCAATCGTAGGTACTAAAGGCAAGCCTTGCAATCGTGCAGAAAAAAAATTTTGAGATGAAAATTAATCATGAAATTACGATGATAGAGAACACGAAGAGAGTGGGTCCTGCAATTCTGTCTGTCTGTCCGTATGTGGATCTGCCTGAACCGCTGAACCGATTTTCTTAAAAATTTGCAGTTGGGGTCTATGCGGCAACCTACAGAGGGATTTTTGGAATTGAGTCTCTAGGTCTTGAAATAACGGTACCTTTCATACAACCGATATGATTATACTTATTTTTCTCGAAAATAGCTCCAACGATTTCGATAAAATTTTGTGTGAAGGATTAATTTTTAATTGACTTTCTTAAGGCGGTATTACACTATCATATATGGAGAATTTGTATGGCAAACAATAATTATATGACAAAGAAAAGTATCGCTATCACACTTATATGACAACCTGTGCCATATAAAGTATGGCAAGCATGAATATAATGAACTAGCCATATAAAAATCGATTAATTTTATATGACTTGCGCTTGTCATACAATCGGCATCCTATGTTTTCTTATTTTTAATTCTCTATTTGTTGTTATTTCTTTATTTCTATTTGTACGTTGAATGCACGGAGTGCTTTGCTTATGTCAAATCTGAAATTTTATTACACATGCATACTCGTACATACATAGATGTAAATTTCAATAAAAAATGTCTGAGGTAATAATGAAAAAAAAAAGAAGATATATGTATGCCTTTATTTCTACACGACTTGACACAAGACGAACATACTTATATGGTGACAATTATGATTTTGTATTACACTACACCATATATACAGTGGTGGCCACACAATTAGATACGGCACCCATATAGTAATATAAGTATGCATAACTTTCTTAAAAGACATTTCTTCAGGTTGAAAAGAGGTTTAATTTGTTGCCCATGAATAAGAGTACAAATTAAATAATTAATACGAGAAAAAAGCTAGACAATATCAAATACAAAAAATTAAACATGTATTTAACGCAAATTTTGTGTGGCCATACAATTAGAAACAGAACATTAAAAATGGTATTTCACTAGAAATCTTCAGTTTAACATAGAGTAAGTATTAATATTTTGTAGGGAATCAGTGGCGTAGCGAGGGGGGGGGGGCGGGGGGGGGGGGGGGGGGGCGGTCCGCCCCAGGCGGCAGTGTTTAGGGGGCGGCAAAATTTAACAATAAGTAATAAAAATATTTTGTAAATACTTGAACTATTTTATATTTTTATCGCAACTACAAATTCAGACCGATTGAAAAGAGCACGGCACGGAGTTTTCAATTACTTATTTTGTGACGAATTCGACACACAATTGTTGCCTCAACATTATTAGCGTTTGGCTACAGAACTACATTACCTGCATGTATCTCGCTATTTGTTTCCTGCTTAAGTCGAATTATTATATCATTTCACAGATGAAAAATTAATTAGATGCCCAACTTTACACACACATTGAAACCTGCTTTCAAGCAGATTTACGAATATATCTACCGAAATTTACCCCTTCTACTATAAGTACAGCTTCCACCATTTACTTTACACAAAATCTCACTACTACCACTTTGAATACAGCTTCCACCACTGATTCTTATGAAATTCCACCTTAAGGCCACGTCTGGCTGACTTTTTGAATTTTGAAAGTGTTTCAAAACTTTTTGTGAAAAATTTTGTTTTCATTTTCGAAATTCCACTTTTCAATATTCTTTTCGTCGGCTGAGTTCTATCTTGTTCAATGTCCAATTTTCAAAATGTTGGGAAATCGATTTTTAAGGTTCAGGTCGAATTTTTTTTTATTATATTTGAAGATTACTGCTGGAAAGACTTTGACTGCGGACTTTCGTTGCTGCTACAGGTAACGAAAATAAATTGATTAATGCAGACTCACTTGAGTTATTTAAATTTATTGTTAAATCCAAGCTGGTATAGATACTCTGCCCAATATTTTAATAATGTTCCGAATATTTTTCACAGTTGCCATAAGCAATGCCAGCTGTGAGAGAAGTTTTTCCAAATTGAAATTGATTAAAAATTATTTAAGATCGACAATGAGTTGTCTAAGACTAACTTGGCTATTTTGTCTATTGAGCAAGAGGTGTGTGATGCGATAGACATTGACCGGGCAATAAAAGACTTTGCTCTTAAAAAAAGTAGACGTGTAAATTTTTAATTTAATAAATTTTAATTCAATTCTAACAAATACTCATATTACTTTTCAGTAAAAATAAGAATATAACATTTTAGTATACTTCTTGTTCTAATCAAAAAATGATTTTATTTAATCTTGTCGATCCGATTTACCTAAGTTTTAAGTAATATCAATTAGTGGTTAAAGTAAAAGAACTTTGAATTAATAAACGTGATTGTAAAACTTAGATAAACTTTTTTATTTAAAATCTTATCTGTATACAGCGCTCCTGCGAAAAGTATTTCTTAGGTTTTGCTATCTTTTATGTGCAATTAACCGGGAAAGTTAGTTATTGAAACCCGTTACGTGCCTGATAAAAGGACCCGCTTTAATACCTTAAAAGCGTTCGTAACCAAGGAAGTATGTAGTATTGTTTGTGTTTTTGTTGGACATTGATGACATTTCAATTGCTGTGAAGTCAGTTGTGCTCCTGTGCTGATTTTGAAACAAAACAAGGAAAATTTTATTCTTATTTTGTGTAAGTAAGGTAGTTATCTGAAAAAAATGCGTACTTATTAGATAAACGTGTTGATAAATAGAGGGCGTTAAGCGGGTTGGGTAAATATCCAATAGGTATTTAACAGGGTTAATTTGTGAGCAATATCAAACAAAATAACAAGCGTAGAAGAAGATTGCTTACATAAACGGGTTGTGCATCAAAGCGGGGAGGTAAATAAACGGGAACTACCAACTACTGTAATGCAAAATAATGATGACTGCTCTTGCCGAAAAGTTCTCTATAATTAATGTATGTAATGTATAGTATACATTAAATTAAAATACCTAAATAAAAGGGCGGCAAAATTGTCTTCCGCCCCGGGCGGCAGACACTCACGCTACGCCACTGTAGGGAATTTATTACTTTGTATAACCGCAGCCAAACTTCTTTCCATACTTTCAACCAAAGCGCCGCATCTTGTTGGTGCTATACCGTCCCAGTCCTCCTTAATGTTTTTGAAAACTCGTCCGAATCTTTAGATTTTTTGGACTTTAATCCTCTCTCGGCGTCTTCCCATAAGTTCTAAATCGGATTCAGGCCCGGCCTTTGCGCGGGTCAATCCAAAACACTGGTTTTTGTACCCGCAAACCACTGCTTTACAAGTATGCAGTATGTTTTGGGTCGTTGTCCTAGTGAAAAACATAACTGATGGTCATGTGTGGGAATGAAAAAGGCTCTATGACACTCTCCAGTATGAATTTATAAACGTGTTGATCCATTCGACCGTTTATCCTTACTACCCAACACCAACCAAAACCAACACCACTCCAAGAAAATGCACCCCAAACCGTTATGTATGGAGTGATGAATCGAAATTCAATTTGTTTGGGTCAGACGGTAAAGTGTATGTTAAATGTCCTCAGAAAAAAGAATTAGATTCAAAATACACCCTGAAGACCGTGAAACATGGAGGAGGAGACATAATGGTTTGGGGTGCCGTTTCTAATTGTGTGGCCACCACTGTATATGACTCTAGAATCATTGTCATATATATGGAGACATACAAATACTGCCATATATATATGACTATCACACTTATATGACGATGTTGTGCCATATTTTTTTTGTCAACTAGTCATACTTATATGATAGTGTAATACAGCCTTTATACTAATGTAAAAATTTTTTTTGGAAAAAGTCTATATACCCTATCACCCATAGTATCGCTTTTTTTTTCAAAACGGACTTCCTCGTTAATGGCTCACGCGATGTTGATAAAATTTTGTATTTAAAATGTCCTAAATTGTTTGAAAAATTAAAATTTTTGAATTTTTTGTAAATTTTTTCAGAAAATTTTGATTTTTTGAAAAAAACTTCAAAAATGTGTCTTTGATTTCTCTCAAATTATTTGTCAAAACAACTAAAAGCAAGGTCTTAAGCTTTGCATACTCGAGTTTTAAAAGACATGTTTTTGAAAAAAGTGAAAAATAAAACAACGTTTTTTGAAAAAACTGGTCCATCAATTTTGATTAAATTTTAAAGGTTGATATGAATTAGCAACTGAAAAAGAATGATCAACAATTAAAACAATGAAAATATGTGGTATTGGTCAGGCAGAAATCCACACGTACTCCATGAGTCATCATTGCATCCCGAAAAAATTACGGTTTGGTGTGGTTTATTGGCCGGTGGCGTCATTGGGCCGTACTTCTTCCGTGATGAAGTATGGGGAACGCTACCGTTCAATGATAACCGAATATTTTTGGCCCCAATTGGATGATATGGACTTGGAGGACATGTGGTTCCAACGGGACGGGACGACAAGCCATACAGCGAATGTCACAATCAATTTATTGGAAACCAAGTTTGGAGAACGTGTTGTCTCACGAAATGGTCCAGTCGCTTGGCCGCCTCGTTAGAATATTTCCTGTGGGGCTACGTCAAGTCTATGGTCTATGCCAACAAGCCAGCGACGATTGTTGAACTTCGTACGAATATCGAACGTGAAATTGCAGCAATATCGGCCGATTTATGCTTGAAAACCGTCGAAAATTGGGTTCAGCGTCTGGACTTCTGCAAGCATGCCCGTGGTGGTCGAAATCGAGTTCCATACATAATGGCATCAAACGTACTTTCACAGGAATAAAGAATTTCATTGATGTTCAAAACTTTTGTAGCGCTTTTATTGAAAAACCCGATAACTGTTTTTATAGTTCATCAATCAAACTTGAACAGTCCCAACAGATTTTACTAATTGATGAAGGGTCGGTTGGGGTAAATGGGAACAGTTTTTGCATTTTCTCAATGACTCTATTGAAATCAATAAAATATCTAGGCTCTACTTTTTTAACTTTCGGAAACCGAAAATATATAATCAAACACCAGAAATTTTACTAAGCAAGTTTAGGTAAAGGAATACCAGACCCATCGGCAGTGTTTACGTTTCCATGCTCCATAGTTTTCAAAAATACTAGGGTAAATGGAACCTGTGTGTGTGTTCCAAGCGCTAGGAATCTGAATATGGGGTTAAAGTAAACAGACAAGAAAACGTTGGTTATCTTAAAGATATTAATCTCAACCGAAATTCATAATACAACTGCAAGATACTGCTTCCATCGGAGCGCGACATTTCTTATTCTCCTCTTTTTTGTCTGGGTTGCTACAGCAAATGTGTTCACTGTTCAAATGTGGGCACAACAGTCGCGTCGTTTACATTTACCCCAACCGACCCTACGGTTATGTTTTTTGCTTCTGTACGTGGACTTCCCAATATTTCGGCATCATAAAAAATGGTGGATTAAAACAGTGATTTTAAGCAAAGGACTCATAGTGTAAATGTATGTGTGAGTGTATACCTACCTATACGTTGTAAACATCTCATCGTGAAAATTTTTCATCGAATGGCAGAAGCACAATGGTCATTTTTGTTGTTCATCGTCGGTGGAAATCTCTCTTAGATCTTAATTAGGTACCAAAATCATCCCTAATAAGTTTACCATCTGACGAGTATATATACAATCTTTTGTTTAGCTAGTGTTTCAGTACTATAAACAATATTGAACATTTATTTTTTGTTTTGTGTTTTATAAGAATGTATCCAAGCTCAAAAAGTAATGAGAAAAATCCGTTACACTTTTTTTTTTTTTTTAATAAATTTCAATTTGCGAAAACCTCCGCCATGGTATAATCGTATTTCCAGATTCCTTGGCTGTGCTGGGACCAACAGAGCGTTACGATACGATTGCCTTTTTATTCTGGGGTGGGCCGTTAAAACTTTCATTTGGCTCCAGTAGCTAGGTAGTATTAGACACATTCACAACAAAGGTTAAAAGAATATGCCCTTGGCATGGCAAACTTTGAGTTTATGTGCGCTACTTTTTTTTACATTTTTTTCTGTCTCGTTCTTTTTTATAGGGTGAGGCTCGGTGGGGGTGCGATTCAACGAAAATGCATTCGAATTTTCGCAAAACATTAATGCCAAGTCATAAAATTTTTGTTATTCAATCAGCTTTAAGATTGAAAAAGAAGTATTTGGGGGAAAAATGAACATCGAGACGATTTGCTTTTGTTGCTTTGATTTGTTGGAAGCAAACACTTCTTGCTCATATCGGAGTCGGTAGGTTTACTAATCAAATTCACTTGCTAAGCCTTTTGTTTGAAAACTTTTGCTCACTAGACAAGTTACAAGTTAAACCCTGGGGGTGGTAGTTATCGATGAACATGTTGAAAATGTTCTTACTCAAGCAACCTGCCTGTTTGTTCTGTTAAAGTTCATTTAGCAAATTTATTCTGAAGGAAAGCTTGTTTGTAATAGGTATACTGAATCTGAGATTCTGACAACATGTATATAGGTAATTCCCAAGAGGAAGTTTACACATGATTTCCCAATCGTCTGATCTCTGTGCCTTAGAGGTACAGTTCCCATTATACTCTTACACTCCAACAGTCAAATGTACATACATTCAAACTGATTCTCCATTTAAAACTGAATATTCTCTCTCCCTTATGACTTTAATTAAAAATTTCCTTAAAATCTGCACGATAATCTCATTCTCGGCAAAGGTAGAACTTTTTTCATATTCCCCGGGGTGTGGTTTAACTTTTCCTTTGTTCCAAGTGCAACAAACAACAATTTGTGAAGAAAGAACGAGTAACAAAAAAACGAATCACTGAACTTGGTTAAGTTGAAAGATTCTTTTAGCCAATTAAGGCACATGCGGCAACGTGCCATGAGAATTCTTTGTTCGTTTGCTGGTTGCTGCGCTTTCTCGCAGGAATGACATGAACCACACCATCATCATAGTTGCAGGCAACCACAGTTCCGGTTGCAAATTTCATTTTCCGTGAAAACTTGAGTTGAATCGTTTGCCACCCACATGTGTATGTGTGTAGATTTTATGCCACAAGACTTATGACATAATCGCGACTTTATTTCCGCTTGTCTAATTCGAATAATTTATTAAAGCATCAGCAATGGAGGAAAGGTGGATTCATACTTTGTTGGTAATTCTCTGCGACATCATACAACCAACACCACATAATCTGGTGATGGTTTTTTGGTTTCGTGATAATTTTCGGTATTCAACTAGGTAAGTAGGTACTAAAAAAGAAAAGACATCACCTGGAAGTTAGATTTGAAATGTGACAACGGTTTTTGTTTGTTTAGAAGTTGGTCGGTCGTTGACATTTTCGTTTACTTTCAAAAGGCTTTAACTTGCTTTGGCAATTATGTGTGCCGCATTCGATGTGAGTTTGTGTCTCATTAAGAACAGAATTTTGTAGCTCCAGATTTGAGTGTGAGTACTTAGCTACCTCGGTGTGAATTCATTCCAAGGATAAGATTAGGTGAATGCTGTGGAATGGACATGGCCATTGTTAGCAGAGTCTAATGACTCCAAATTAGGGACCATATATATAACCACACAAACCACATGTCTTGATGGTTAAAGGGGTTGGTGGATTAGGTTTAGAGGTTACCATGAGGACTAAGGAGAGTCGGAGTCAGGCTGTGTAACTTGCTTTATTTTATTTGGCAAACTGTTGATAATTTACGGGAAAATGTGAAGAGGAGGTATAATGGTTAATGGATATTTATTTTCATACTTTGATTACCTACTTTGACTACATTTTAGTTATACGCAATATTCCCACGCTCGTTTGACCTGAAGGTAATCATAAAGTGCAAGTCACAGAGAAAATTAGTGAAAGGGGAAGTAATTTTGTTTGGGAAATCCTGACTGCGAATTTCCAGCTGCCATTGATAGACTTTGTAAAAAAATAAGTTGCAGTCAGAAACACAAATGAGGGTAACATAACAACTGCTCATATAAGAAATTTTGGGTTTGTATGTTTTCAAGCAATGAACGATATTTCGTATCAATTTTGTAGTCATACTCTTCTTGAGATCCTGAGTTGACGTTGATGGATGAGGGAAGTATCATATCGAGACGAGAAGCAAATGGGGTTGTTAAGAGCGGCAACTTGCTATAAGATGTCTACAAAAATCAGGAGAGAAGTGTAAGTGGTCAACAGTTGTTAGTTATATGTTTAAATAAACTATGACACAGTTTGTGACTAAAAAAACTAGGGTGTCACAACAAGGCTTGGGATGCTCGGGGCATCTACACATTTCAGTCAGCCATTATTAAAATAGAACCAAATGGAGGAAGGGTTATATTACGAGGGCAGTCCGATAAGCCTCTCCGCTCAATAGCGCCACTATCGCAAGATAAACTTACTATAATGTACATTTTTGTAGAAGGCTACTGTCGAAATTTCAGCCAAATTGGACTCGTAGTTTTGTTTTAACCGCGTGTGGAAGCAAACGTGTCAGCGGATTTTAGAAAAATGGAAAAAGAGAACGGTCACGGTCAGTGATTCGATTCTTGTTTTTGGAAGGGACATCACGCAGCGAAATCAAAGAGGGGTTGGATGCTGTGTACTGTGACTCTTCTCCTTCGATGGCGACCGTCAAAAATTGGTTCAACGAGTTTCAACGTTGTCGCACGTCGATTTTTGATGAGCCACGCCCAGGTGCACCGAAAACGGCTCCCACGGAGGACAATGTGACAAAAATCCACGATCTCTTGTTGGCAGACCGCCGCGCCGGCGCCGATTGAAGGTGCGCGAGATAGCTGAGATAGTAGGCATCTCGAAAGACCGCGTGGGTCATATCCTGCATGAAATTTTGGGCATGAGAAAGCTGTCGTCGTCGCGATGGGTGCCGCGTTTGCTCACTCCGGACAACAAACGCAACCGTGTGATCAGAGCCGCGGCTAAATTGGTCGAGTTGGGCTATGAACTATTGCCCCATCCACCGTATTCTTCAGGTTTGGCCCCGTGCGATTTCTTTTTATTTCCAAACTTGAAAAAATAAAAAAAAATGGTCGTAGCGTCTAAGGCCAAAAATGTAGCGAGCTACACGTTCATATTTCGATGACTGATGCTGTCAAGCTTGCCAAAAATTTCGCACCCATAAATATGACGCGGAATAACCAGAGATTTCGCTAGCATTTTTCTTGTGCTTAAGGGAGTATAAAATCTCGTATGCCACAGTAATCGGAGAACTTCATAAGACTTTCCAATAACTTGATTGATATGGTCATTCCAGCTTAGGGTCCTATTGGAACAAATACCAAGGTTATTTGCCTTCTCAACATACTGAATTTTTGAGTTACCTAGCAGAATATCAGGATAGTTTGACAAGTCAAGTGTTTTTCTAGAGATGACTAGACATTTGCTTTTTTGTGGGTTTACGATTAGACCAGACTTTATGGACCGATTCCTAATTGAAGAAAGATCCTCATTTATCCTGGCTACACAATCATCAACCTGGTCCACATGGCAGTTATTCATCACTTGGATCTTGGAGGTCATCAGCAAATAGATGTTCATGGCAATGTTGCAAACGATTTCGTGTTTCGTTAACATAGATTGAAAAAAGTATTGGACCTAAGATTGACCCCAGTGGAACTCCAGTGGGTATAGGCAAAAAGTTTGAAATTCTATTTAAATGAAATGATTAGTAAACATTTTAACAGTTAATTAGTTTACTAATCTTTTGATTTATTAGATAAAAAAAAACAGGTGGATTATCTCAACTACAAAACTCATAAATTCTATTTCCCAAAACAACAGCCTGTCGCCTATGAGAGAGATATGAAGAAATAAGTATCACAGAGTCGGAAGAAAACTTGTAAATTGAAGAAAGATTTTGACATAGAACATTGTGGTTGATGGTATCGAAAGCCTTTGAGTAGTCAAGAAGAACGAGAAAAGAAAGTTTGTTGGCATCAAGAGCTTTTCTCGTCCTATCGACAATCTCTAGGAATGCCGTTGTACTGCTATGGCCTGCACGAAATCCTGATTGCTTTAGGGCTAAAAGTTTGTTTTCTTGGAGGTAACAAGATAATTGCTTCTTCATGATTTTTTGTTATCCGATACCCATTTGCTAATTTGACAACAAATAATGAAAGAACTAATACATTCTTGTTTTTCTCGCTTGGTAAATTAATAAATAAGGTGACGAAGCAGAGCCAAGAGCTCCTGGGCCCAGCGTATTTCTTGTAACCATGCTTGGTGAGGGAATGGAAGGGTCCTGTAATCTTCTGCCGAATCCAAACGGCTAATAGAGAAATCGCTTTCATAGCAATGAATGAGGACTTGTCAATTCCTGGCGAAAGGTGATATCCGTAGAAAAACACTTTTTGCTTTCCGTTGAGACCACGAAACCTTCCCCGTAATAGACATAACCACTACGTCACGGGCAAAACTTAAGTTATCTGGTTTAAACAGATCAAAAGTCAACTATTCAGTTCAGACTGTAGTATACCAATTAGCGTAATATTGTTTCAAGCTAAAAATCGTAATTTGGGATTTATTTTCATCGATTTGGCATCACCAACAGTTTTTTCTATTTAAGATTCGCTACTAATTTGGGACCATCATCTGTGGAACATGTTATAAAGGGAGCTACACTACAAAATTGGATCTGTTTAACATTTTGCTGCTCACTAAGAACTACTTTACCGCACCTATTCACAATTAACTTTGATTTTTGATATTCTTTTTTGCAATATAATTTTGGTAAAAGATCATGACGAAATTGTCAGAAAACTTACTTGCTTACTTACTATATAGGAATCATGCTCGGATAAAATTAAAATTCTTGGGTCTTCTGGTGCTGTCTGAGGGTAGGATTATTATGAGTAACAATGGAATTCAACTCTACATGGAATGATGAATGATTTCATTTGTTTCGATGTGAATGTTGCTGATATAATATAATTTCCAGATGACAATAGTAGTAGTAGTAGTAGTAGTAGTAGTAGTAGTAGTAGTAGTAGTAAAAAGTCGTAAGTCGACTTTCCATGAATTATTATAGTGCGTAAAATGACAACTTAGAGAGAAGAGACAAAAAGTTTGGTGTCCTAGAAAGAGAGAGAGAGAGAGAGAGAAAATAAAATACAAAGTGAAAACTTTTTGAGAACAGTCTTAAAATGTTATAAAACACAATGCCAACTTTTTTTTAAAATAAGAAAAATCTGGAGAACAGACAAATCCGTGCAAAACAATGCATATTCGTGAAGTGCGGTCTTCAGTTCAGTCTTTTTACTTTACTTGAGGTTTTTGGTATTAAATTGTTTGAGTGAAACAATACAAATGCCTTGTTTTAAAATACAGTGATAGAAAATATGAAAGGCCGGTAACTTGCATTGATGTTCAAAGGTACCAATTGATTTGATTTTTATTTTAAAAAATTATTCAGATAAGCACGACCTCAGACCGACGAATAAATTAAGTTAAATGATTTTAAGCATCTAAAGGTGCGTCCACACTATGCCTATGCCTATGAACATAACCAATCTATAGATAACCCCATGTGTATGTGAAATAAGATAAGACAGATCACCCTAAGCATACATGACTAACCGTCTAGAGATAATTTACATTTACATAAGTAAACAATGTAGACATTAAGAATAGGAAGATAAGAACATAGACATTAAGAAAAGAAAGATAAGACATGAAAATTGCATATATATAGAAGTAAAGGGCAATTCACATGAGCGCGACCAACGAACGACGAATAAATCAAGAAATGGGATTTTAAGTACCTTACAAGCATAAATCCCTCACGAATTTTTTAGGAAACGATGGAAATATAGTTCATACTCATGTGAATTCACCTTAACGTAGTGAAATAAATTCGTATTCATTTCGACTTACAACCGAGGTTTTACTCAACATTTGGTCCTTCGAGCCGGAACTGACGGAGCTGAGCCGGAAAAGACTGGAAGATACAAACATCTACACTTGTTGATTTGACTTAGGTAGCGTCTACGATTATTTCTTTGTTTTTCTATTCATGCGATTCGTTATATCCGGTAAATTCCGGGTTGATTTCAGCAACATTGAGGGGGTTGTGATCGAATTTCTTTGCTTTGTACGCTCACACCGTAAAATGTAGGCCAGTTGTATTGGTGCCGAAGTAAAACACAGGTTGGTTTTGATTCTGATTCCTCAGAGTTCGGCCTGCCTGGGTATATTTTATTTCCATTATAACGGGTCCACCTTCTAACGCTTTTTTTTTCAACTAGTGCTTATTTCGTGAATGGTAACACTTAGCTCATGTCTGAATTGACAGATAATTAGTTTTATCCTTTCGCTGAATGAATATGCGTTTTCGCTTCGCTAAGTGGGCCTGCGAGCGACTTAGAGAAAATGTCGATTTTGCCAAAAAAATCATCTTTTCAGATAAAGCTCATTTTGATCTTGGCGGGTATGTAAACAGGCAAAATTATCGCATTTGGGAAACAGAAAACCCGCACGCATACATTGAAAAACGAGTCACTGTTTGGTGCGGATTTGGTTCAGAGGCATAATTGGGTCATTTTTCGAAAATGAGCAAGAAGTGGCCGTTACAGTCAATAGCGATCGTTATCGGACCATGTTGAACGAATTTTTGTTCACAAAAATTGAAGAGGAGGATATTGGCAACATTTGGTTTCAACAGGACGGCGCTATGTGCCACACAGACGAAGCTACACTCGATGTTTCGCGCATATTTTCAAAAAAAGTTATTTGGGGAACCCTTTAATTTTCTTTTTTAAAACTTTCGCCGAGTTGAAGCATTTGACTCAATTTATAGACGAGCTCACTCGGGTTACAGAAGTAGACGGACATGCGGCTAACTCTCTTGACCTGTTTCTCTCTCCTAATTTCGAAAAGTACAATGCTTTAGTGTCATCATCATATAGCGCTTTCTCGGTTAGCCGTTCGGAACCGGCAGAAAATTGTAGGTCCCCTCCATTCCCTCACAAGGATTGGTTGTGAAAATTGTTCTAGGTCGTAAACAAACAAATAGGGTGGCGGAACAGAGCGAGGAGCCCATGGGCGCATTTTTCCGAACCATTGCCTTTGTGAGGGAATGGAAGGAACCTACAATATTCTTCCGGCTCCAAATGGCTAATCGAGAAAGAGTTTTCATTGCAATGTGTTGGCTATGGCGAGACTTGCCACAACCTCGCGAAAGGCGATAAAACATTTTTGCTTCTTCGTATGTTAACTTCATCAACAAAGCCAATTTGCTGTCAGTTCAATTTGCTGCGAACTCGACACTTCCTTACACCACATTGAGATTGTGAATTCTGCAATGAAGCAGATATTTTTTCGTACTCGCTCGGTTGCGAGATTCCTAATAGATCTCAATGTATACAAGAATTCTCTGTTTTAGAAGGTATCTCTCCCGTTATTCTAAAGAGGTGTTCTCCTGCAATAGCTTTTTTATCTCTCATATTCTTCTTGGCTCTTTCCGAGCAGATGGAAAGCTGCGTTTGTCCAGCCCATCTCTAAAAGAGGCGAATCTTCTTCCCCTTCCAATTACCGTTTAAAGGCACTAACGTCTCTTCTTTCCAAGGTCATGGAAACGTTGACAAACCGTTAACTCATGAAATATCTTGAATAACGAAAGCTTCTAAATGACCGACAGTACACCTTTCTTGCAAAAAGTCCACTGATGATTTGATGGCATATCTCACAGAAAAGTGGAATCAATCTTTACATTGTTTTGGAAAAAGTAAGATTATTGCGCTTGATATTTCTAAAGCATTTGATAGAGTTTGGCGTCAGGCTCTTTTATCGAAAATGCGTGCTTTTGGTATCGATGAGTCTAATCTTTGAATTAGAAACTACCTTTCCGACCGTTCAATACAAGTTGTATTGGATATGCTTCAAGTCTGATAACCACTTCATAAATGCTGGCGTGCCTCAGGGCTTCGTTTTGTCTCCGACTCTCTTCCTCATTTTCATAAATGATCTCTTGTCTGAAACTTCTAATCCGCTTTGCTGTTTTGCTGACGACTCGACCCTCAGCTTTTCATATTCGTTTCCAAGTTCACGTCCCTGCTCTTCGGATGTGGAACTGGAACGGTTGCGTATGATAAGCTCATTGAATTCTGACCTTGACAGCATTGTATCATGGGGTCTTATGAACCGAGTAGAATTCAATGCTTCGAAAACTCAATGCTGTCTCTTGAAGCTTAACATTCCCCCATTGCCATTATTCATGAATGGTACCTGCATCCAAGAAACCGAAATGTTGTCAGTACTTGGTATGTGTGTAAACGATAATCTTCGTCGGAATGACCACATATTTGCAGTCGCCAAAAACGCTGCCAAATGTTTAGGTTTCTTGAGACGATGCAGGAACTTCTTCACCTCTTCTGATCTGACTACAATTTATAAGGCCTTAATCTGCCCAAAACTGGAGTATAACTCCCATATCTGGTCAGGTGCTTCTCAAACATCTTTGCGCCTTTTTGATAGGGTACAAAATAGAGCGTTAAAATTGATAGGTGAAAGTTCAATAGCAGAATCGATCGATTCTCTTGAACATCGTCGAAACGTTACCTGTCTCAGTCTCTTTTATCGCTTTTTCTACAAACAGTGCTCTAGTAAAATAGCCAGTTGCATTCCTCCCCTGAAACAATTTTGCCGCAACACTCGCTTCGCCAAGAATGCTCATCAGTTTTACCTTGAGGCTTGAGCCCAACTTCGGAAGTACAATCAAATATGATTCATAATTTAGAAGCACTACCCGCGAAAAATACAAAACACCCATATGAATAAAATGTCAAAATTAATTAAATGTCGTCGTTCGTAGGTCGTGCTGATGTGAATAGTCCTTTAATGTTTGAATTAATATTCAATACGCAGTCTTTCTTTGTGAAAGAATTTATTTACTTCTGTTTTTGTAGGTATTTTTTGCCTAGATGCGAAGCACACATGTGTAACTCTTGAAATTGAGAAATGCTAAAAATTTATTGTCAAGTGTTGAAAGAGACGCCCTGTTGTAAAAATATTTCGCTTTGGTTTATCTCTACATCAGATATCCATGTTACTTTTTTTCACGAATGCCGATCAGGGGAATGTACAGTACTGACTAACTACAGGTGAATGTATCTTCTGCAAAATTGCAAAATCGTTTGCTGCACAGAAATGACTGTATCCGACCGATTCTTCAACAAAATGTCGAAGCCATTAAACGTATGTTACAACGCACAAATAAATGTCTACCTGTAAAAATAATAAAGGAAGAATACAGTCAGGACTTCGTATGGATATTGGCATGTGAAGCAAAGTACCATCCGATTCTCTGCGACTCAATATAATCCGATGTTCCCAGCACAAAAAAAAAAAAACAGAACTATATAATGCGTTGTTTCAAATATTTGCTTTTTAAAATAGGTTTTAAAATATTATTGAACATTAAGCTAAACTTCCGCAGAAAAATATTCATCCCAACTGTCATTGCCTTATTTCGAAAAAAAAAATCATATTTTCAGCCATTTTGAAATCAGTTTTACATGATTTTGTCGTTGTTGGATTTTGTCTGATTTTGGGTGCGTTGTGCAGTGATTGCTGATTACAATAAATTCAAAAGCTTCTGTTGCAATTTTATCCATTCATCAATTACATGGGCAATTATACAGCCAGGCGTTCTTCCTTATCGCAAATACGTTAAACAGGACTTTTATAGTAGGTACTCTTCGCAGTAGATTTTCACTGATTTTCATGTTTATCCGCTTCATTCATTCTCCTTTCCATCTCCCTCTCTTGGATGAATATGAAGTCAATTTAAGTGGATGTTTAAGTCTGTCGTTGTGATTTTCTGTGAGTGCTGATACCAAGCAACGCACCTTATCCGCTTCCATGTAGATAACAAGAGGAGAACGGCACCATTTTTAAGGATTGATGTTAAAACTTTGAATTTGCTTGTGAATTCATAATTTTATCCCTGAATGCAATTCTTTCGACATGTTACATTATTCTACCTACAGAAGTTCGGTAATTACATTTACCTTCCTTGAAACTTAACACCGCGCAACCATGCAACGATGAAAAGCCTCTACGAGGCATGGACGTTGCGATGATGGTTAAAATTGATGTACCCCAGTCTATAACAATCCCCATTTTACAACGGATAATTGACTTGCCGTACCCCGCACCGTAATGAACCCCACCAGCAACAAATGTTGTAAATTAAACTACATCAGAAAAAAAAAAATGAAAAAAATACTCACGCTATAATATCCAACTTCCTGTAAGCTGATATACAGAAAAACATTCAACACGCCAACGAATTCTGTCGAAATGAATCCGAATACGTAGAGAAAAAAACTCTGTCCAT
Source organism: Melanostoma scalare (assembly GCA_949752695.1). Taxonomy (NCBI): domain Eukaryota; kingdom Metazoa; phylum Arthropoda; class Insecta; order Diptera; family Syrphidae; genus Melanostoma; species Melanostoma scalare. The sequence continues at coordinate 11,019,821 of OX456985.1, forward strand.
AGGTCACTTTAAATAGCGCCGGGTGCAGTGTAGACCTTGGACGTAGTTTTGAACCAATTTCCGCCTTTAAAATCGAAATGTATGCAATCAGTCCAATGAGCATGAACAGACCTGTAAATGAAATTAAAAAAGCAAAAATAAAATAAAACTGAAACTCTCTACTACTCTTCCGCATAAAAAGTACTCACCCGAAACTATGAACATAATTCCAGAACTAAAATAGTAGAGGTTGTTTTGATGCGAACACGTTGGCACCAGGAACACGATAAAACTAATCAATAGAAAGACGCCAGAAGCCAGAAAGAATGGACACGACTTCGTGATGGTATCTGCAAAATAGACGTTCAAAGGATGAATTGCATGAATATAAACACAAACAAAAGTAAAAGCAAAATAGATACCTACAAAAAAAAAAAAAACCCAAATATGAATCGAAATAAATTTATTAGATCAATGAATCCGAACAAAATCTGTGTTGTGCTCTCGTATTTATGACATGAATGCTTCCATCGAGAGTGATGTAAAAGAAATGGTCTGATTGGTTTCCAGGCAAACTGTCAATGAATATACAGGGATTTATGGTAATAATCCTATCCAATTACGGGGGCGTACTTCATTTGTTTGTGGCCCACGTATCGCGACAGTGAACAGCAGTAAAAGAAGTCTTTCTGACCAAAGTCGTTGTCCAACTAATTGCACAATGTAAGCTGCTCTTTTGCGATTCAATCGCTGTCAAAAAGAAAAACACATGTACACAGAATACTATGTTCGGCCGAAGCCCTGGGGTGGCCCTGTTGTCGCCACGAAGCGTTTTTTGAAAAACTTAAACTCGCCCTCAATGTCAAACTGATTGTTTTTTGAGCCCTGGGATTGAACTGGGTTTATTCTCAACTCGTCTTAAGTTCTTGCTGGGGCGAGTTGAGAGCTGTCAAATGGCATGTATTTTTATTCAATTGACAGGGATGTGTGGTGATTTTGTGGTCTAGCGTTTTTTGATTACTGGAAAATCCAGGTTTTTTTTTTGACAAATCTTAGGATTGTCAAGGAAAGCTGGGTCAACCCTGGGTAGAGTTCAACGAATGAACCTACTTCTCTACTCTGTGCACATATAACCTTATGGTACACATCCAAGCGAACTGGCGGTTCAACATACGTTCCACAGCTGCGGTTTGTAGTGCGCAGCATGCACTATTTGGCCGCAGATCGCAGAGAAAAGGTTCGCCTGGCTTTGAATTAATTTCTATGAGTGTGACTTGAGTTGCTGAGACTATTTTATCAAATTAAAAAAAAAGAAAATAAGGACAAAAAATTTGTTGAAAATCACTTGCGAAAGTTTGACAGAATAAAAACTTTTAACAGTACGCCGCCGTTCGAAGCCAACACGTTGGTTTGAGCAGGTTCGCGCGATTAGAAACCACATACCGCAAACGCAGACCGCGCTGCTTTGCACAGGCCTTAAATTTTGCTTGATAGTTGACCAATCAAATTGATGAGTGTAAGTGTGTTCATGAAATTTTTTGTAGTCTATATCAATACAAAGGACGTGTCTATATGCACCCATGGTGTAGTTGATGTAGGTGGTGTTACAATGCATTTGAAAATATCTCTCAGAGAGAACCAAGTATACCTTCTTTTTGTAGCTCTACACAGCATTTTGAGTAATATGGGTGAAAAAAATGCAGTATAGGTTTGTGTTACACCGCATGTTTAAGAAATCTCTCAAAGAGAACCAACTGCAGACATGCCGTCGTTTTTTCCTTATTGGTTTTGTCATTGAAATGCAATGTTAAAAGAACATGGCCCTTATTGCGAGTGTCGTTTGGCTGTCGATAAACGACGGTTGTCGATAGTCGAACGTCGAAAATGAAATTTGGTATTGCGTATTCTTATTGTTCGATACGTTCAAATTTTGAATTCGGTCGTTATCGTCTGTATTTTTGCGTTGGACTATCACTGAAACTCACTAAAATGTCAAATTATAGCATTTATTCACAATGGCTACTTTTATTTTTCACAGTAGCAGAAATTCTTGTCGATAGAGATACGCAATACCAAAATAAAAATTTATCGAAGCTTTCGATCTTTGTCGCATCGAATGTTAGACGACACTCACAATCTTTTTTTCTTTTTTTTAATATAGGTATAGCGCGCACATCATGGGGTTATGAATACATCGATACACATACTTTTGAATTTTGGTGAATCGTAATGCAGGAAAAGCAGAGTCTAGCAAAGCATTCCACATTCGGGTAGTGCGACTAAAATATGAACCTCTATACTTTACTCTACCTCCGAATTTGGGCTCAAAATAAAACTGATGAGCATTTCTAGCGAGACGGTTGTTGCGGCTAGATTGTTACTAGGGGGATTTCAGCTGACTATTTCACTAGAGCACTGTTTGTGAAAAAAGCGATAAAAAAGAGTGAGGCAAGTAACGTCTCCACCATGTTAAAGAAAAACAATCGATTCTACGATTGAACTATCACCTATCAGTTTCAATGCTCTGATTTATATGCTATCAAGTAGGCCAAAAGATGTTTGGGGATCACCTGATCAGATATGAGAATTTTACTCCAATTTTGAACGGATGTATGCTTTATGAATAGGAATCAGATCAAAAGGGATGAAAAACTTCCTGCATTGTCTTAAGAAGCTTTGGCCAACGAAGATCATCGTTTAAAACTTACTTTGGCTTACTTTTAGACTTATGAGGTTCTTCTGCTTTTGCGGCGCCACGTATATTGTGATCGCGAAGACCACTTCAGAAAAATTCGGTAAGTTTCTTGGGTTTGGGTTATTCTAAATACTAAGAGTATTTTGGTCTGCCTTTTATTTGCCTCCTTCGCTGTTTTGTCGGAAAGTTGTATTATATTCTTTTAATGAAACCGTAATGACAATTTTGAAACTTTTTTACCCAACCTGAACTGTGCATGAACTTTAAAGCAGCAGAGAAACTAAAAAAAAAAATAGGGTGGCACACCAAAGCTATGCAAACCTTGGGACATTTTAAGGGCCTACAATTTAATGCCGATTCCAAAGGACTGAGATTGAAAGTGTTTTTCATGACAGTGCATTTACTAGCGCAGGACTTGCCAATTACTCGCGAAAGGCGATACCCGTGAAGAAATTTTTTTTCTTAAAAGCTTCTGGGACTTGAACTTTGAACCGCTCACCTAACAGTCAGACATGCTAAGGTTTACCTAATTGATTTGCGAATCCGCAGTATAAAGCAGAACTAATTTGAAAGGGGACAGGGTTTGTTTAGGTTCGGTTAAAGTGATTATCGGGACAACGACTGACGCACTGACGCACTTAGAACAGTAAACAATTTAACCGCAATAGGTACACGCCTCGCAAGGAATGCAAATCAGTTTTACCTTCAGCCCAATTTCGGGCGTACAGCGAAATATAGAGATTCATTCTTTAGTTGTACTACTCGGATGTGGAATGCTTTACCTGACTCTGTTTTTCCCTCTCATTGTAATACACAGAAATTTAAAAACAATGTGCATCGGCAACTCCTTTCTATTCCTTTCCTTCTTTCTTAACCGCTCGCACTGTGTTAATAACATTATAAGGGTTTTCGCGATGTGCGCGTTTATTATAAAAAAAAAATAAGTCCCTTTTTGTAATACCACTTGAAAATTGAAAAAATTGCCTCATTATTTAAGCCATTTTGTATTTTGAGACTAAACAGCGATAAAGACTGTGGACTTGTATGTTCTTAAGATAGCTTGGATCGCTGTGTGCTCTCCCAAATGTATTTAACATCTTTCAGAGAGGACAGGGCATGTACAGAGAAGGTTTGGAACTGTTTGCTTTTCCTCTTCGCCCATGCAGTTTCCGCGGAAGTTTTTATAGGACATTAAGCCTTTTGGCATGCCTACCTATGAGTCTAGGTTATAGCATTAGCAAACTTACGCTACCTTTTGGATCCAGGTTTGGCCAGATCTTTTTGGTCGCCAGACAGGTGGTTATGTTTTTCCGTTTGTAATTTCCGCAGAATTTTGCTTTGACATTATGTTTGCACGTATAGCGAAAGGTATGCCAGTGTTCATTCTGATCGGTGACATTGGCATGGAGGGTCCTTTTTTGGTATGCTATGCTAGCGAATTAATCGGCTTTGTAGTTAGCCGGAATATCTCTGTTCTTTGGCATCCAAAAGAGGTTAATGGCAAATAGTTCTGTCATCTCCATTAGTGACAATCGACAGTTGTGTGTGGTTGCAGAGCTTGTGGAAGGTTGCCGATTGATTTAGGGGCTTGCTTTCCGAGAAGACGGTAATATTTGACGAGGATGTCACGTTTTCTTTGAGCCATGATAGGGCCTCTTTGATAGCCAGGATTTTTTCTTGGAGCACTGCAGTGGTATAGGAAACGGAGTGAAAAACTAATATTTAGTTCTTTTGAGTACACGCTACACGCCACCGCCCGCCGGCGCCGTCACCAACTCTGTCCTGGGTTTTCGAACCATAAATTGAATTTGAATTGAATTGAATTGAAAGAGGGCTGATCTAAACGTAATGATTCAAAGAGGCTAATGCAAAGATCGAAGAAAGCTTTTAAAATATTAAAGCGGTGCACACTCAATATATAGTTAATAAGCTGAGAAGGCTTATTCCTCTATAATTGGGGCAATTGTGAGAGTCTCCCTTTTTATCGATCAAAATCCGAAACGGCTCTGAAGTAGAAACACTCAATCTCATTCAATCTTACATGAATCGGCTTCCAACAGCTTCTTATTTCTTAATGATAATACTAAAAATCAACTCGAAGTATATGTCGAGTTGTAACACGTACTCAGTTGTAAAAGATTCAATCTCTTGTAGATGCACTCTTTTCAAATCGTTTATTGAATTTTCATTCATTTATTTATTCAGCTCATTTAGCCTTAAGATTGGAGTCTTATTTTGGGTTAAAATTATCAATACATAATTATAAAATTCAACTAAAAAATTTCAATCAGTGACTTCACTCTCAGGCGCCTTATACGCCATCTCAGGTATTTGATTTTTTTATCATCCTAATTGCTTGTAGGACAATAGAAGCTACGTTCAAATTTCTTAAGTACAAAGTGAACTAAACCTTCAAAAGCTAAACATTACTAATTTCCTTTGAAAAAAAAAACTTGCGATTAAAGATTTCAGTTAGCCATTTCGTTTAAGGGCCTTGCAAACCGAACAAACCAAATGCACCCCCGCTGACGGGAAACATAACCCCAGTAACCATACACATATATCACATCGAATGAGTTTAGATGGAATTTTGAGTAAACAGTTTTAGGAGTTAGCATTAGTGCTGAGCTTCAGTTTTGCTAGTGTCTTCTGATTTATGTCCCCTTCATGGTCCAGTCGTCCTATCGTGTGTATCGTCTTAGTCCTGATGGGGTTTTGAATTTATTACCAAGCCCTTCAGCTTCAGCTTCAGCTTGTATAAAGGGGGTGGACTAACTTAGCTCCTTTATTCTGTATGTTGTTGTTTCAACTTAAGTGCCCAAGCGATTACACGAGTGGCAACAAAAATTAGCTGCAGTTGTCCTCTTAGCAGACTAGAAGAGCCTGCAAGAGGCAAACAAAGTACGAGTATAGCCGAGGTCTGAGGGCTAGGACTAATGGTGAACTTAATTTACCCACCGTGACTTAGGCGGAGGCGATAAATTATGACAGACGGTATAGAAGTAAACCTAAGTCACTTTTGGTTGTTTAGCTGTTGGCAAGATGAATGAATGTCGTCGCTTTATGTGCCATTCACACATAACAAACGCAGCAAGGAACCCATTTAGCTCATCTTCAACCTATAAAGAGGATGAATTTAACTGCATGAATGGTTAGACGTCAAACGTGAGTTGGAGCTTTAAGCACATTATTCATTTTTTCTTGGGATGCTCCCTTACTCTCCATGGGGATTGGATAAGAAAAGCAGTGCGTTTTCTAACCATTTTTTGTCAACAAGCCGTTTAAAGCCCCAAGGAGGAACAAGGATGAGGTTCCTGTTGAAAAACGAAAAAAAAACTAAGAATTTATCTGAACAGTGGCAGTGTCTGTGTGTTTGGTGGTTAAGTGGAGCTTTGTGATGCACAGTGTCTTCCTCGTTTTCATCCTTCGTCTTGATAGTCTACTCCGTATTTTGAGGTTAAGGTGACGCTGATGGAGTTGTTGTTGAGAAAGGGAGTCGTGCTGGTGGTGGTGGTGGCGGTAGCGGTGGTGGTTAGACTGTACGGTTCGTTATGTGATGTGATATAGTGACAAAGGATAGAATTCCGTATTTTCTATTGGATTTGAGTGGACTTTTAAGTGAGTTTTTATGATGATGGCTTGAAAGAGCATCACCTCTTGCCTAAAGGCTGATGTTATTTCTTTTTTCTTGATTCAGCCCCCACAATGGCAGTTGATTTGCTTTATTTTCTTCTTCTTCTTTTTGTTTTTTTGTTTTTGTAGAAACAAATAAATTGCCTTGCAACATCTGTGTCTTTAAGGTTGAAAGTGGAGAGTAATAAATTACAATTCCGACAACCAACAACCCCGAACGAGTCCAGGTAAAAAGCGTTTTTATTAGCGCGAGAAACTCATTATTCCAACACACAAATTAGCGATGCGGATGAAATTAATATACGAGTGTCAAAGTTCCTAATACCCAAGCAGGCGAGGATTTAATTAAATTCCATAGTGGATGGCAGAAATCTTTTAGTTTTCTCCTTCAATCCAATAAATATTCCCGCACGGGTGAATGGTAGGTGCCTTTAGTTGTTGGCATAAGGTTCTAAGTTCTTTTACAAGGAAATTCCTTGTCGTAGTTAGAAAAAAAAAAAATTATTAGTTCGTTCATCGTCGGGGAGATTCGATTCGATTTCCCGGTGGAAGAAAAAAAGTGTGGAATTGGAATACTCTAGAGGATTGATAAAACGGCAATCGATCGTTGTGCCAACTTTTTCTGTACGAGAGTTTTTATTTTGTCGCGTTGATAACGAAAATGGAGGCAAGCTCGAGGTGTGTGAGTGGAATTACTGCACTAAAAATCGCAATTGCTGTAGCATTAAATTTAAAGGTGTTCGCGAGTCGTGACTAGTTTACATACACACGTCTTTGTCTGTAGATGCTGGTAGGACTCAACTTAATTTTCATCCTTTAGGTAAAAAGATAGTTGCTATAGTGGCAAAAAGGGTGGGATGCTGAGTGCAATATAGGACATAACTATCGAGTCGTAACGGTTGTGTTTAGCTCTCTCGAAGGCAGGAGTGCATTGCGAAAATAACAGGGAACGACTCTAAGATCAAGGATGCAACCTAAAGGTGTGACAATTTTATTTAAATACTTTTACGTGAACGCCACTCTATTCTTTTTTTTTAAGGACTTTTTGAAATCACCTGGAGAGGTGGATGGATACAACTATAACACCAGTAACACACTCTATTGCTCTTGTTGTATCCTATCGTATAGGTCTTCTATGTCAGAACAAAAGAGTTGGCCATATATTCGGAAACACTCACATGCATATCAAAATAAATTAAAAATACAACTGATTCTGTACATAGGCTTACATTTACATCCGAATGTTGACATGATTCAGCAACTAATTAAATGAGCTTTAAAAGCCTCATTTTGTTTTGAAATATTGTTCGCAATTAAAGTAATACGTGGAACAACAGCTGGTGCCTGGTGGGTGCAATCAGCCGAAAACGTAATATGCATAATCATATAAACGTTATACTGCTGTAATGGTGGGAGGAAGTGAACAATGTATATTTCTCGTGTTAATTCATAGCGCACTTTCAAAGGGCTATGAATAAATGATAGTTTATGAATCACTGTAACATCAATTATGAGAATTTTGCTTCGTTGCACTGATTTGGTGCTTTGCCAATTCATAAAAAAATAAATTTTGTTAATTTTTTTTTTACTTTCTTTTCTTTATAGGCATGAAAATAGAAGCGGACAACTTTAATTTAGGTTGCATTTGCCATCTCTAGAGACTCTCATTGACTTGACATTCTTCTTTTTATGGCGAAAACTATTTATTGATTCGATGGCGCTTTTTTATTTTGTTTATTTTTCTATAGAGGAGAGTACGCATACTAAAGCTACGAAGGCTGGGACATTAAGAGCAATTGGACATCAACGTTCCTGCTCGACTGCTTTTCGAAAGCACGCATTTTAGGTAAATCGCGGAAGAGGAAGACCTCGTCTTAGGTGGCACAATCAAGTGGAAGAAGACCTCAACCGACTTAGAGTGCAAAACTGGAGAGATCTCGCTCGAAATCGAAAGATGTTGGTTGTGGCTCAGGTTCACCCTAAACGACAATGGCCTCCTTAGTAAGTAAGCTGCTTTTATATCAAAAAAAAGACTGACGTTGCTCTGTTGATGATGCATGAAATGTAGTGCTAATTTTATTAGATTGCTGATTTTTCAGAGGAAAGCGCTGCTCCTGCACTATGCTCTTCACATCCTTGGCTCCTTTTTCTCGCCTCTCTCTGCATCCTTAACTAATTTACCTGTCTTCTTCTTACTTTTCTTTTTTTCTTTCCCCCATTTTTGCATTCAACATTGCATTGCTGATATTTGGGAAGAAGAGCAGAGCGAGCACTGCTCTTTTCACACCTCTGCCTAAATTTTTTCGTCTTTCTCAGCATCTAATCGCACCAGTCTTCTTCGGTGATGGGAAATATGTCGGAATTTCTTTCGATTATTTTAAGAATCTTGAAAAGCACCAGTTGGTTAACTAACTGTAGCTTGTTGTTAAATTAAAACTAGTTCCCTCTTCATATTTTTGAGTGTGTACTAAATATCCATGAGAAAGTGGAGTACACTCCCACCTAACATTGGGATTAAAGCCACTTTACTAAAATGCATTTAGTTCCCACTGAGTGGGAACCATGTCTCTCAGTGAACTTAGTTCCCGTGGACCTATTTCCCTGCACCGTCTTTTTCTCTATTTTGCTATTCTTCTTCTTGTCTTCTTCTTACAGTTCATCCTAACACTTTTATCCAACGCCGAGTGCTTCTTCTTTCTTTTTCTTCTTTCTCTCTTTCTTCTTCTGCTCTTTCTTCCTGCTAAATGTTCTTCATAACATTTTTATCCAGCGTCGAGACGTGCTGCACGTTTTTTATCTTCTTCTTATTCCTCTTATACTTGTTATTTTCCCCTTCTTCTTCTTTTTCTTCCTTTTCTAATTCTTTTTCTACTTTGTTGAGGACGTACCGTTAACACCTTACCACTGATGGGGGGATATTAATAACATGCATTCAATAACTTAAGTAAAACACAGAGAATGACTTTTGCGCAACCACAATCGTAATATTAATCAATTAATTTTATTTATCAGTCTTCTTTTATATGCAAAATTTAATGACACATTCCATATTATAATGTTCATACCCACGATACAACGTGAATATGATGTCCAATAACAACACGGCACCTTTTGTTGATACGAGGCAACAAACAAAACAGCCCAGATGCCTTGTCAGCACAAAGTATGTATACGAACTTGTACATGCTTCGTCTTCTTCTTCTTTTTCTCCTTCTTTCTTCTTCTATTTTGTCTTCTTTTCCTCGGAAAATTTCTTCATAACACTTTCATCCAGTATTGAGACATCTTTTTTCATTTGCAGGAGTTGGAACTTTGTAAGCCTCTTTCTTCATACATCATAGTTAACTTCAATATTCTACTACCAGGTTTTTTTTTTTAAATTTTAGTAGTGTCCTTTTTAAATACCTATATGTAGGTAGCCATTCGGATATCTCTAAGTTTGTTCGTCGTTGGTATTCTGACGAGCTCTGTATTTGACATAATGTTGAACAGATAGCTTGGCATTTCGTATATGCCAAGCTATTTTCAGCTTAATTGTGCTGCCTTTTCATTTTCTAGACCACTGGACATTCTCACTTATTAACATTAATCCTTGTTAGTTTGGCTTCCTTCGCCCCATTGATAAGAGTATAAAGTAATACAATCTTTGAATACCTCATACGAACAAACCAACTCAGTAAAAAAGAAACAAACAAATAGTTTACCTAATATAAAACACATTTCGGAGCACCCACCATTTAAAATGGTACTGGAAGTGGAAACAACTGCAATTTTTTGTTATTAAAATGATAAACGTTGCTTTCCACTGTACTTCGTTGTACTTATAATTTTGGATGTCCGTGATATGAATTCTGAGGTAATGGTAAGTTACTGTCCCTTTTGAATTCAAATAAATAGCTTTTGAAGTTGTATGTGAGCATGTAGAGTTTCCATGGAGTTTTCCATGGAGTTTTCCATGGGTAAAGCATTTATAATAAAACCTTAAATGCAAATAACTTTCACGACTCCTTTCTCATTTCATTGAAATTAAGTACGAGTTGGTAAATAGGATGTGTTAGTGAACTCTGCAAATATTCAGGTTATAGTTTTTGAAAAACAAAGGTGCAGAAGTGTGTTTTTGGTTTTTATCTTTGTTCCTTGTTTTATCTCTTCATATTTTCACACTTTTCGATTTGGTGGTATTTTGTGTGTTCAAGCTAAGGCGCGACGCCAAGATTTGAAATAAGGTAACTCCGATCTCAGTCTCTACCTTTCCGCAGTTGCTTCTGAGTATCATCACCTGAGTATACGGCTGATGGGATGGCGGGAAAAAATTATAGAGTTACAGTCAAAAAACTTTGTCAAAAATGGCGAAATTTTCTTATGATCGATTTCTAAGTTGGTAACAAAAGTTTTTCGTTGCTAATTTTAAGTGTCTTAGTGAAGGAAGTGCAGTGTTTGTATCTGTTTGCTACGCGGGATATAAGTGGTTCGAATCCCAACAGAAAACAAAACTCCTTCTTCCGCGAGTATCGTCTTTCGCGAGGATTTGGCAAGTACTCCGATAGTAAATTGATTGCCATGAAAAGCCTTTTAGTGAAGGAAGTGGTGTACAACGATCTGACGTTTCAAATACACTTCCGGGTGTCTGTTGACCACCTATAAATATTTCCTTTTTGAAGCCATTAATTTTAAATTAAACCAATTGTTTATCCTTGTTAAGCCTAAATTCCCCAAATTCCTTCGGGAACAGGAACTTGGCTGTTGAAAGCGAGAAAAGCCGTTGGTACAAAGCCAGTCCTAAGATATACTTACTTACATAGGTGGGCATTACACTTCGGGGTGAACCTGGGCCTCAACCAACATCTTTCGATCACAAATAAGATTTCGGGCGAGCACTCTCCAGTTTTGGACTTTAAATCGGTTGAGGTCTTCTTCCACTTGATTGCGCCACGAGACGAGGTCTTCTGCTTTTGCGATTTTTTTTGCCATGTATGTCCCATCCGTAGTCTCGCGATGAGTCCCCTTCTGGGCCTATTTCACAGTATACAGCTCGTACAGCTCATACTCTTTCGATAAGGTCCATGCTTCTGTGCCGTATAGTTAAAGGCCTCACCTTGGTTTGTCTATACAGAGTTTTATTTCTCAACTGCTTTCTGAACCCAAAGAAGCAGGGGTTTGCAAGAGCTGTTCTCCGTTTGATCTCCGCACTGATGTGTTTTTTTCGTGTCCTTAACGGATCCTATGTATACGAAGTCCTCGAAGTTATTTCTGTCTGTAGTGACTTTTTGTCCAATTCGGCGGTGATCTCTGTCCATGTTTGATGATAGCATGTACTTCATTTCGCCGGCATTAACCATCAAACCAAATTATTCCGCTTTTAATGCGCATGACATCACGCTTGCTCTTTCCCATTACGTCAATATCGTCTGCGTTAACGGAGTATTTGTACAGACTTTTGAAGATTGTTCCTCTGGTGTTGCCGTTTGAGTTTTGTACAACTTTTCAAGTATGATGTTAAAGAATCCGCATAACAATTTGTCGCGTTGTCTATAGCCTTTTTCGACATCAAAGGTTTCGGTGAATACTTTTACGACCTCGACGGAATTCTCTAAAGTCATCCTGCATAGTCGTACGAGTTTTACAGGGATGCCAAAACTAGACATGGCTCTGTACGTCTCTGTAAACATTGTCATACGTGGCCTAGAAATTGATAAAAAGATGGTGTATATCGATATTATGTTATCGGGTTGTTTCCAAAATCTGCCGTAATGAGAAAATTTGGTCGGCCGTGAACTTTTCTGGTCTAAGACCACATTGATAACTTCAGTTTTCAGACGTTCACATATTAGAGCAAACGGGACGTTAAAGAAGCTTATTCCTATATTCCTCGTTTGTATGGCTCTTAAGGCCATCTGCACTTGCAACCTTATTTGATTTAAGTTTGCATATGGGCAAGTTTAGCTTCATCTAGGTCGAGAGGACGGCATTCCTGATCACCATCTAAGCTGAAATGGTCATTCTGCTTGACGACAGAATTAGTATCTTCACGACTGCCGTTAAGCAGACTGCAGAAGCAGTCTTTCCAGATCCTCAACAGATCTATTACAATGTTTCTCTGTAAACTAAATCTTCTAAATACCCCCCCATCTCTATGGGGAAACAATACCATTTTCCAAGGAATCTGAATACCTGGTTGGATCATCCTAGACAGCAAAATGTCATGGAACCCTCAACTAGAACGCATCTCCAGCAGAGCAACCAAGTCCCTATGAACTTGTCGAAGCGTATGCGGGAAAAACTGGGGTCTAAAACCTAAAATGATGTACGATCTATATACGCTGGTAGTCAGACCAACAGCAGCTGTTATATGGTGGACAAAAATAAAAGAAATAACGGCAGTCCAAAAACTTGAAAAGATTCAAAGATTGGCAACAACATGCATTACTGGATGCATGCGCACAACACCAACATACGCTCTAAACGTCATTGTAGGACTACCTCCAATCCACCTTTTCATTAAAATGGAAGCAAGACTCCATCAAGGACACATAAAATCACATCCATACCCGAAAGGACATCTGTCGATAATGGAAAGTCTAGAAAAACTTAATACCTTTAGTATGTGCTTGGATGCTATTATTCCGATGTACAACTTTAAACTCAACTTCTCCATTGTCATCCCCCTTAGGGAAGACTGGGAGAACACATAACCTCATCCTTCAAGGCAAGATATGGTCTGGTATACGGACGGCTCAAAAATGGAAACTGGTACAGGTTCCGACATTTTCAGCGACTGTCCCAGAACGAATTTCTCAGTAAGTCTGGGCAGTTACTCGTCCATTTTCCAAGCTGAAGTCTTTGCCATTAACGAATGTTCGAGAATAATATGTTCATCGAACACGAAAAACAAAACAATATTCACTTTTTCAGACAGCCAAGCTGCACTAAAGGCGTTAAGCTCACCTGTCATAAGATCCAAACTAGTCCAAGAGACAGTCATGTCGCTCTCTGAACTAGCAAGGAAAAACACTGTAATCCTCCATTGGATCCCAGCACACAAAGGCTATGATGGTAACGAGAAGGCTGACATCTTAGCTAAAGACGGCGCATCTAAACCATTCGTCGGTCCTGAACCCTTCTGCGGTGTAAATAAAAGCACCTTCAAACATACTGCCAAGAACATCCTACTGGAGGAATCTAATAAAGCTTGGAGTAACTCATCTGGTCAAATCTGTTCAAAACTCTTTTTGCCAGAATATACTGAGAAAACATCAAAATTCCTACTGAACCTCAATATTAAAACCCTAAAAATTTGCTACTAAAAATTTACTACTAACCGGTCACTGTTCTTTAAAGAAACATCTTCACCAAATGAGGCTGGTAGCGGACCCTATCTGTAGACTATGCCTCGAAAATGAAGAAACATCTCTGCACATCATTACAAAATGTCCAGCACTTTTCCGCCTTAGAAAGCAAATACTTGATTATGAGATTATCCCCCTAGATAAACTCAAACTCATTCACCCACAGAAGATTGCTAACTTCTGGTTCAATTCAGGAGCAGAGGAACTGTCCTGAAACCTCACATGGGCTGGCACAATAGGTTTCACTCAGACACCGCAGTGCCCGGAGCTGAGCAAGCTCTACCCGTCAATCTAAATCTAATGTTTCTCTGTTGGTTTCACAGACTTGAATTCGGGGTTTGCCACACTAGTTCTACCTTTTAGTTAAACTTCCGAATCTCATTATTGTCATCTCTCTATTTCCTCGAACGAGCGCATCTCATGCTGCTTCCCTTTCTTTTTAAGAATTCGGTGTTCTTCCCTTCATTTCTCCTTGTAAATTTTGTTATACTGGCCGAGAGCAGCCCTTGTCGTGCTTTTTGTTGGGCAGCATCTACCTACTCCTACTGCCCTCATTCTTCATCGAACCATGAGATGGCTTGTTGGCATTGCTGCCATTGGTCTTCAATGCTTAATGCTGGCGGTATAGGATTCAAGGACAATTGGAGGGACACTCGATTGGTGGTTGAAGAATTTAGAATTTGTCGTTTTCTCTTTTTTTTTTTTTTTGAATTTTTCGAAAATCGCTCTGGTGCTGATATTTACATATAAACAGTCTTAGACTAAAAATTCCTTTTAAGAATAAGTTTAAAGCAAGCCTTCTTTCTAACTTGTATTTTTTTCTATTCGTCCATACGTTTTACACTGCCCTGTTTTTTCTACGGACTTGTTGATTTTTTTCACTAAAAGGAGGGTTTAAGTAGCTATGGCCTTGAGTATGTATTCATCTACTTTCTTACAAAATAGTCATAAAAAATAAAAAAAAAAATGAAATTAAAACTCTACCTTCGCGATGAGACACATGCAATTAGACAGTATACAAGCAATTGTCAGAATCCTGATTCTTTTTGGTGTTGATTCAATTTCATTTTAAAAGATAATGTCATTTTTGTAAGGTTCCTTACATACTTACCTTCCTCATGTGTATCTGTATAAGTACGAGTATATCTACACAGTATTTCATCTGCCCAAGCCTCCATCTTTTACTTCACCCAGTAACCTTTTGAAAATTTGAAAAGGCTCCACGAGGCAAAAGTCGTGCGAGCACTTTAAAGACTCTTTTATATAAATAATGTGATAACAGTAAGCCATGCTGTTCATCAATATAAAGATCTCCTTGGTTCGCACAATCATTGCCTAATAAATCACATTGTCACATCCTTTACTGTGTATGTTGGTTTTATTTTATTGCTGGAACCTTTAAATTCCTTCGAAAATAGCAACGATTTCTATTTACACCACCAACGAAAGAGCATCCCTTTTAATGTGCCATGAACACCAGGAACATCTACCAACACCCACGTATGATTACACTAACAATCAGATAACCGGTCAGACTTGTAAGCCATTAGAGGAGCATCCCCTTTGCTCAGGCTAACAGCACATGGTTCGGCTGGCAATCAGTTCATCGATTATTCCCGCACACAAAAAAGGGTTTGAAATTGATTACTGGAGCGTAATTAAAATGTTTCGATTATTCGTGCATACTGTGAACGGTAGTAAAGTGGTCAATGGACTTCCCAGCATACGAAATCACATACATGCATAAGCATATAGGATATGCATTATTGCTTGAAAGTCAAAGCAAAACAAAACAAAAAATAAAAAGAGGACAAGAAGAAGCCAAAAAAAAAAAAAACTTTATGTCAATTTTTGGCTTGATAGCTGCTGTGTTTTTATTGCCATCCAACAACTACCCCCTAGTCCGCCCCTTTCACCCTTCTGATCGGTCTTTTGTTGTGTACAGTGTACTCTTCTGTTTTGTTTACTCTCTGTCACCGAATTTCAGGCCAATGGACTTGCCTCAAGCTATGGCAGAAGCGCGAACATATTCATGCTGAGCTCATGATGTCGGTAATATTTTTCTGTGCTCAGTTGTTGTGTGCCAGAAGGCTAACCAATTTTATTATTCCCGAAATGCTTTTAAAATTGCTATAAATTTTATAACAGCAATTACTGTTATTATATTCCAAAAAATAAGTTACTATCCCTGTGGGCGTAAGGCTTTGGTTGCATCAATGACAATGGGATGCATGCGAAAGTGTTTGCATAAGCGCAATCTAGTTTAACTTCTGTTTATATTTTAATCCCATTTATTATTTAATAAAAAAAGATTTACTAACGCACTATTTGTTAAGCGGACGTATTTATTTTTGAGTTCAACACACAAATGCATTCTTTTGGAATATTGATTGCTGTAGCACTGTTACTTGATTTTTTGTTCTCCTAAAGTGATGCATGGGCTTATTTCAATAGCTCCATGGTGTGGAAGTGCAATGTTTGACATTAAGCAATAAATTAATAAAAAGTGTTGCCTGTTTTGTTTTGCATTTATTAAATGCGTGCAAACGTATTTACATAAATCGTGTGTATTTAAAGACTTATAAAAAAGGGGAATACTTAAAAAATAGCTTTGTTTGCGTTGGTTTTGTTGTGCTCGGTTTGGCTCAAACCAAATTCAGATAAGTTTGATTGTACTGAACAATGAAAATGAGTAAAAAATTCTTTACGGTAATCGGTTTTGTTGAAAGTAGAGATTAAAATTATGTTGACAATGTATTCAAAACTTAAAAATATTGTGGAAGGTCCTATAGGCACCAGTCATTACTCCACATTCCCCATCGATCAGACAAAAAAATAAAATCGTTGGGCGTTCTGTTAATATATTTAAATTGCATTCATTATGATAGATCGGTTGACTTGATGGAAAGTTCACACGCCCAACGATTTCATTTTGTTGTCTGACCAATGCCCCAGATTGATGAGAAGAATGCTGTGAGGACTGGTGGCTGGTGCCTAGGTCCTACCGAACTACTTTTTTGCTCTTAGTACATTGCCTACATTATTTTAATCTTTGTTTTCAGTAAAACCGTTTGATTTAAAATAGTTTTTTTACTCATTTTTAATAACAAGTCATGTGACGAAGCGTCACAATTTCTTCGTCCTACCCCATCCCAAAATGCCGCACCAAAACAATGCACGTACTTATTTTTACTAAAATAAAGTGAGCCCACACTCCAAGGCCAAACTTTGTTTACCTTTCAGTCGTGTACATTTCCTTATGGAGATGTGCATTGACAATCTCCATCGCTCTTTTATCAAAACAAAGTTAACACACACATGCATTGGCAATCTCCATCAAATTTTTATATACAAAATTGTCACTGACTTACAGTTCACATTTTGTTTCAGTGGCAAAGTCAATGAATAGGGGTGAAATAATCACCAAAGATCAGAAAGAGTTTTATCGGTTTCTAATTGTTGTGGCTTGATTGAGCCGAGCGTTGATATCTTCTTTATTTTCTTTTTTCGACTTTAGTAGTCTCCGTAAGGAAATTCGAATTGTTGTGGCTTGCTTGAGCCGGGCGTTTGAATCCTCCTTAATATTTAGTCTCCGTAAAGGAAATTCGAATTGTCGTGGCTTGCTTGAGCCGGGCGTTTGAATCTCCCTTTGAAGAGTTAGCCGTCGCCTTCTAGTGAAGGAAGTTCATTTGTTGTTGTTGTTGTTGTTGTTGTTGTTGTTTGAGTTCTCCTTCATTAGGCATTGCATCTCCACCAAGGGAGTTTTCCATCACAGTACGCAACCGCAGACCTTTTTCAAAAAGTCCGCCGCCGCCGACAAAATGTTTTGCCGTTTGTAGACGCATGCACTTTCTACGAAGTCCGCAGCCGCCGATAGATTGATCTGCCGTTTGACACAAAGCAGGCGCTTCCTACGCAGTCCGCCGCCGCCGATAAATTGCTCTGCCTTTCACGCAACGCAGACCTTTCCTACGAAATCCGCTGCTGCCGAAAACGCAGAGCCAGATAGGAAGTTGCCGCCGCCGCGCCGCTGCCGGACAGAGGAAATAGTAGCCGTAGTATACACCCGTGTCCCGGAGCAGCCATCGCTACTACTCGAGTGAGGACCTATACCAGCCGTTCTTGGACTAACGCCACAAATACACTATACTCAAGAAATCATTAAACTTGTTAAATTTTGTAAAATTAAAATTGTAAACTTTATCCTGAGAAAACATATAGTAATAAATTTAGAGTTAAAATTTTGTTGGACCGCCGAAACCCAAGTCTTACGAAGCTTCCTTGGGTAGACCCTGAACACCCTGAGTCATACCCCAGCCTCGCAAAAGAAGCATAACAGTCAGAAGTTTTTTATTTTATTGGCACCATATTATACTTTCTTTCATAGTGTAATTTATTCTACCAGTCAAAGCCTTTCATTTGATACCCTCATTGAAAGGGTTGTGAAAAAGAAGTGAACCTATAATTTTGCTGGTGGTAATATTGCATTTACACTTTATTTTGATTCACACTCTTATTTCTGCTGCATATGGAGGAAGTAATGGAAAAATACGTAATTGACCATTTTGTAGTTGCGGCCATTGGAGATTAAGGATGACTGTTAAATTTTACCGTCATCAGAATTAAAGGTGTGTGCTGTTCAGATCAGTTCGTCAACAGAAATTAGGTGTGATTTCAGTATCTAGTTAAATTTGAACCAAATAAATAAATATATAAATAAATAAATAAATAAATAAATAGATAAATAAATAAATAAGTAAATAAATAAATAAATCTCTGAGTAATATAGACTATATTCCATCACCATTTTCCCACAGGAAATAGGACGGGAATTCAAAAACCGCTGTACCGATTTCATTACGGTTTTTACTATTACAATGCGGTGTTATTCCCAAGTTACATAGACTATATTTCATACCCATAGGGAAACGGAATGGGAACTGGAACATATCCGGGAACTTGAAAAATACTGGACCGATGGCAAAAACTCTGTGCTTTATTGCCCCTGAGTAGATAGTCTATTCTACTCAGGGGCTAGTAGAATAGTAGAATAGACTCAGGGGCTATTCATCCCCACTCTGCCTCTAGAATGAAAACTTGGAAACTGGTTAACTTAACTTTCAATTTGATAAACGTAGGCTCTGAGCTACGCCGGGCCGGTCAGCTAGTAAACAAATAAATAAATAAATAAATTAATAAAAATAAATAAACAGATAAATAAATGAAGAAATAAATAAATAAGCAATTTTTTTTATAATTAACGCGCACATCAAAGTTTTATGACTACTCTTAAAATGTTATAAGACGCAGTGCGAGCATTAAGGAAAATGGGAGAGAATTGAGTAGGTGGTGTAGTCGGCATGACTTGAGATTGGTCTGATCAAGTTCAGAATATTTAAGTGATCAATGTTGTTATTGGATACGAATGGCTGCGGTGGCGGCCACTTGTTTGCTGAAGATAATTAGGAGTGTAAGATTAAAGAGAATGTTTGGGCAAGCTAAGGTAAGGTTAGGTAGAATGGGCTGACGGTTGATCTTATTTCCGCCTCACTTAGATCAATGTAGATCCATTGTGTCCTGTTATAATACTGATAAGCGATCGTAATGAGGGCCTATCCATGGATAGTAGCTTTTCAGATCCGTTCTTATCGTATTTTGGCCATAGTTTCCTGGAAGTGACACATTAATCTAGGCATTCTCATCTTTCATTAAATTTTCGTATTATTTTGTTGGTTGGACCCTGATTGATTGATCAATGAAAGAAGGGTCAATTGCTGAGCCTTATCTCGCTAGTTCATCCGCTTTTTCGTTTCCTGTGACTAGGAACCCAGCAGAGTCAAACGTTTTGCTGTGTGCCAAGAACCCTTAGCTCTTCGCGACAGCAAGAAACAAGCTTGCTTTGACAAGAGTGGCAGAAATCGTTTTTATTGCTGCTTAGCTATCAATGAAAATAGTGATATCAACATGTGGTAGCGCCATCATGGACACCTGTTCTGCAAAGTTTGTAACTGCCAAGATCTCGGCTTGGAAGACACTGCTGGGATTTGGAAGTTTGAATGAACTGGCTAGGTTCAGGCTTTCTGAAAAGAAACCTGCACCTGTTCCAACTTCCATTTTAGAGCCGCCGCGCCGGTATAAATTGATGTAGACGTCTCGTTCATATGAGGTGTTTCATTGTCCCAATCCTGTCTATTGGGGAAGCTGGTTGAGAAGGATTTTTTAAGGTCCAGCGATGGAGTTATGTAATCCGTGCAGATATTGTTGTCTGCGTATCGTGATAAAATCTGTACATGTCCTGTTTGGTTTTCCAGACATTACACTGATTTAGCCAAAGTGCGCTGTTTGCTGCCGATTCTTGAACTTAGAAATCAAGGGGTGTGAAATTGAGAATTACTTCCAAGCACGCGGTTGGTGTAGCTCTCATTGCATCATCAGGTACGCAAATACAGGCTGTTCTTTTTACTTTGGTAAGGGTTTTCAAATGCGTGGATTCTTTCAGCGCCTTCCACCAGACCAAATTGCCATAAGATAGAATGGGTCTAACAATGGCAGTATACATTCACATGATGATTTAAGGATTTGATCCCCAGTTTTTGCCAAAAATCTTGTTACACGAGCACAGTGCTATCATAGCTTTTTTGTATCTTTCTCGTTTGGCTTGATCAGAGATCTTAAGTGGGGTTCCATTTAGTCTTGGCATTTCAAAGGTAGGTAGTTTTCTTCTATTTGTGAAGAGTACCAAACTTGTTTTGCGGGGGACTTTGCTTAGACTATCGCAGTAGGTCACTTTGTCCTGAGCTGTTCACTGAACTACTAATCCGTTAGTAAGTATCAGTCTGGTGACCGCAGTGTAGCGCCAGTGGCTTTGGGGAGAATGTCCCAATTTATTGCCATTGGCTTTTTTACATCAAATTGGGCTATGGTGGCTTTACTAATTCTTTCCTGTATACCTGTATCTAGATATTTTGATTCGGCTGAAAAGTTAAGTGGAATTCCATTAATTAATGAAGTTATTAGCTGTGTAATTTTGGATCTCCTTGTGGAGAAACCGAGTTCAGTTTTCTGCGTGTTAATCCCCAGAATACTTTTTCCCCGCCATTTTACTAATTTGTTAAGAGCGGTTTGTATTAGCTTCGTAAAGAGCTGATCATTTCTTGAAATCGCAATGGAAACGTCATGCAATCACTTTGAATCCCTCAATTTCTAAGCTAACTGGAAGTTCGTTTACGATTACGTTCCATAGAAGAGGCGATAGGATTCGTTTGCGGTGTTCCTCCATTGACAGATCTCTTGAAGTAGAAAAGCGCCCTAGAGTTAAGTTGATTCTCCTACTTTTTATCATAAGATTTGTCGGCTCAACTACTGATATCCATTGTAAGATTAATCCGTGCCTTAGTAATGGCAAGGCTATACTTACGCTATCAAAGGCTCCTTCTATATCAAGGAATGCGGCCAGAGTATATTTTTTGTGATGGAGGGAGTATTCACTCGATAGTACGTACAAGGGATTGACTGTCTGAAAATTTGAAAATTGTATTGTTTCTTGTGTCGACGAACGTTAACTGATACCGAAGATTTCGTCCTGAAAGATGATTGCCAAAACTGACTGAATTGTTCGTTGTAGGTGAGTCCTTGAAAATGTTTGTGCAAGTTTCCGTTTTGAGCTGTTTGTATATCCTGCCTTGAAGGATTAGGTTTCATGTTCTCCCAGTCTTCCCTAGAGGGCGTGCCTATGGAGAAACTGAGTTTGAAATTGTAAGCGGGACTAGTAACGTTCTAGCACATGCTGAAAGCTTCTAGTTTTCTTAAGATTTTCTGTAACCCACCCTTCGAGATTGGATTCGGAATGAGGTGCTCTTAATGAAAGAGACAGTCTTGCTTCCATTGTTATGAAAAAGGTTCAATGGGGTAGTTGTGAAGTGAAATTTGATACAAATGTGGATGTTGCACATACAGCTAGTAATGCGTATTGCTGCTAGTTGTTGAAGTTTCTCTTGCTTTTCAACTGCCGTCAACTCTATTTTTTGGGCCCCATACCAAACACCAATTTTGCCCGCAGATTTACAACACGATTCTGCTCGATATCACTGATACCTCGCAACTCAAATCGTTACGTTCAGGTTAGTGAAGGTTCTCAGCCTCCATAACATATTCACCAACTCAATCCTACGCTATTCATCACTTCCTACCCCTCCTCCTGCCTCCTCATCCTCTTTTATCCCAAAGAGCACAATGCGGATTCTTGAGATCCGACTGAGGTGTTGCCGCTTGCAGTTGCACTCCCCATCGAACCTAACCTAACTTAACGTTCCGGTCAAGTTGCAACTTTGCACTCAATACTTAAAATATCATGTGCTTCTCACTACTTACAACCTTGTGACTTTTGGGCAGAATTGGGCTGTTTGTCTCAACCCATTAGTAAAAAAGCAATGTTCATGCAAAATGAAACTAACCGTAGTAATATTTTGAGTTTGAGTGTTAGGGAAATAAGTAGTTGCTGCATTCTCAGCAAATATTTTACTTCAATGCTTACTCTACATGTAACAGCCTTCGAAACTCTTTCAACTCAGCTCACAACTTATATCAAAACTGTGCGATCCTGGTGACAAGCTTGTACAGAAGAGTCATTTATTCCTGCCTACAAAAAAAACGTGTATGTTTCTATTTTGCCTTCATGGGTATCACAAAAGCTTTTGCTACTATGAAAAAGCCCTCTTTTGGTGAAGCACGTTTTAACCAATTATTGAAATGTCATGAAGTATAAAAAAAAAAATAGGAATACATACAAAGGCAAAGAACAAATATTACTTTCACCAAAATTTTTTTTCGCTGCTTTTAAAAAGTTTTTAGAAACAGCTATAGGATTGGTAGCATAAAGATTCGAATATTTTTCGAAACAGCATACAACTCATGCTCCGAATTCGAGAGTATCGGCTAATAAAGAAACAAAAAGCAAACAAAAAAAAAAAAAACAAAAATTATTGTTGGCATGAACATGAATGGTGGCAGAAATGAAATAAAAGTTGGGAACAGTACCCACACAGCATTACTTATAGGTAGGTGATTCCGCCTACCTTGGCTAAATTATTTTCATTCAAAAAGGAAACACAGAAATACAAGAAGTGGGAAACAGAATGAAAAATGCTTTGTGACAATTGTGGAATATTAAACATCTAATGGACTATAATGTTTCGAATAGAACAGGAAAAAAGTGTTTGGGTGTAGCTTTCAACTACACTGATTCCATCCCAATGTGGTAATTAATAAAACATTGGAAACCAATCTTCGATTACGTAAAGGTGAAATGGAGAGAGTAAGCATTCGAACCACCTAAGGATTAAAGCATTGAAACATAAAGAAAGCAAACAACATTTGAGGATGCAGACGGGGCATATAAATAACTTTGTATAGAAAAAGAAATTAAGGAGCATAGCAAAAAATTGGGTATACTTTTCATATTTGTCGCTCTGAAGTTTCTTTTTCTCCTCTCGAACCAATTCATTAAACTTTTTGAGAGCGTACTTACGGGTGGTGCCCGTTGCGTAGTGATTAGCATAGCATGTCTGCCCGTTACGCGGGAGGCCCGTGGTTCGAATTCCAACAGAAATCAAAAAATGTTTTTGCCTTTCGCAAGGTTCTCCGATAATAATTCACTGCCATGAAAAGCACTTTCTCGACTAGCCGTTCAAAATCGGCAGAAAATTTTAAGTCCCCTAAATTCTCTAATGGTCGTGAGAAATCCACGCCACGAGTCCCCAGCGCCGCGCCCGCCGGCAGATTTTATTTCACTGCATTTACTGCAATAAATCTGTTACGTTTTGATTTACAATCAATTCAGATCATCTTTGTTTGAATTTAGTGAGCAAGAGGCCCTCACTTATCTAAGTTTTTACCCATTTCCAGAAGTGAAATGGGTTCTTTCTAAGGACGGATCCCTTCAAGTAGCATCATTGACTAGACATTATTCAAACAAGAGCTTCGTTTATTTGACAATATCTTTTTTTTTTTTTTATAAATCTCATTGCTTCTGAAATGCACATCTGAGGAAATATAAAAAGTGTTTTAACTGTTAAAAACTTTACTAATCTTTTCATTTAATATCTTTTATTCAGACTTACAGCAGTTGATTCTGTATGAATCGCATGCTCGATCTAGTTTTTCTATCTGAAGCAGTTCTCAAATATGTGTATGGCACAACTAACTTAGATAATCTTTACCTATCTTTAGATATTATTCTGGACGTAACCTCTGATTTATACGACCGTAGTAACTCATTTGACTGTTCAAACACTTTTGGCTTTCGGAGAGCGAATTTCGATTTGTTCTCTGAAGAACTAAGCAGAGCTGGTATCCATCAAAGGTGACCAACAATAACGTACGCAGCCATTGCATGGTGGACAAAAAACAGAAGAAAAAACGGAAATCCAAAAACTAGAACTGATTCAAAGATTGGCAACAACATGCATAGCATTACTAGATGCATGCGTACAACTCCAACATACGCTCTAAACGTCATTCACCTCTTCATAAAAATGGAAGCAAGGCTGGCGACACACCGTCTCTTCCGTCAAGGACCATAAAATCATATCCAAACCCGAAAGAACATCTGTCGATAATGGACAGTCTAGAAAAACTTAATACCTTTAGTATGTGCTTGGATGCTATTGTTCCCACGTACAACTCCAAACTGAACTTCTCTATTGCCATCCCCCCTAGGGAAGACTGGGAGAACACAAAGCCTCATCCTTTACGGCGAGATATGGTCTGGTATATGGACGGCTCGAAAATGGAAACTGGTACAAGTTCCGGAATTTTCAGTGACTCTCCCAGAACAATTTTCTCAGTAAGTCTGGGTAGTCACTCGTCCATTTTCCAAGCTGAAGTCTTTGCCATTAATGAATGCTCGAGAATTATGTTCATCGAACACGAAAAACAAAACAATATTCATTTTCTCAGACTTCCAAGCTGTACTAAAGGCGTTAAGCTCACCTATCATAAGATCCGAACAAGTCCAAGAGACAGTCATGTCACTCTCTGAATTAGGGAGGAAAAACGCTGTAGTTCTCGACTGGATCCCAGCACACCCTACCCTGAAACCTCACATGGGTTGGCACAATAGGTTTCATTCTAACAGCGCAGTGCCCGGAGCTGTGCAAGCTCAACCCACCCTTAATCTAATCCAATCTAATCTAATCCGTCAACGGTAACAAACATCACAAATGTTTCAATGCTCTTGAACATAGGTATTAGCTCGACTTTAATCTGCTTGGTGGTGCAATCGTCTAGCAGATCAGTCTTTTAAGGACGGCCGTGGTGCAGTGGTAGAGTGTTCAGTAGATAGACTGGACGCGTGGGTTCAAATCCCGCTCTGGGCATCTACTTTTCTTTCAGCCTCTTAGTTTCATTTGAACGCCGCCCTTGAGGTTATATAATGACTAACACCTTATTTCCATCTGTTGCACCAAAAAAAAGGTAAGGCTGCTACCCTGGTAGTACAATGGACCAGAAATTAGGTCTGAGTGCTCCAGATTAGCATAAACCTCCTCTTTTTATGTATAAAAAAAAAAATGAGCTCGACTGTATTTACACTGATTTTTCCAAAGCATTCAATCAACTTTCTCATGATGTTTTAGTATATAAGCTCAAGACTTTTGGTTTTCCTACAGTATTTATTGTATGGATTTGCTCCTATCTCGAAAATAGAACCATGTAAAATTTCGTAGCAGTTTGTCGAATCCCTTCAAAACTTGATCGGATGTACCACAATTAAGTCACCTTGGGCCTTTACTTTTTACTGTCACAATCAATTCTCGCATTTCGTTTAGTGAAATTCTGATTTTCGCAGACGACATGAAAATTTTCAAATCCATTCAAAACACTTCTGATTGCGAACTTCTTGAAAAATATATCGAAAGCTTTGGGACATGGTATTTTAAGAATGATCTTAGTCTCAACCCCTCGAAGTAACAAGCTAAAAGCTAAGACCTATCAAAAAGCGGACACCTAGTAAGGCTGTGTGTTTGATGTCTAATTTAACCATTATGCAAAGTCTCAAGTTTTTGCGCCTTTGGTGTTTATTTCAATATAAACCTTATGCTAGGTTTCATAAAGAGGTAGGCAAAAGAATTGAACGATCCTTATTTAACACTATCCTTGTTTAACTGCTATGTTCGCCCTCATCTCGAGTACACCTCTCAAGTTTGGTTTCCTCTATATGAGATCCATAAACATCGTATTGAGACAATACAACACAAATTTAAACGCTTTGCTTTGAAGGGCCTTCCTTGTGATGATCCTTTTAATCTACCTCCTTACAAACATCGTATTCAGTTTTTGCATAGGTAAACTCTTACTCAAAGACGTATCAACAATGACGTAAAATTTCTCCATCAGCTTATAACTGGTTTTATTGATGCACCTTACTTGCTCTCCTCCATAATAGTAGGGAAGTCCAAGAGGGGATCTTGCGGGTTACTCGAGCGCGTCAGAAAATCATATGGGGGAAAACCTTGCACCCTGTAATGTACTCCTACCATATATGAAACCTTAATGTTGGGTCGTTCGTTGAGGGCAGCCCGTCAGATTAGTAAAAAAAAGTCGATCCTCAGAAAAACTCAAGCGCGTCAGATTAAGAGATGGTAGGTTGATTACATCCAGAAAAGTGTATATTTCAATAATCTGACAATTTGAGCGGGGCCTGAGTAAGTAGGCGAGTCACAAAGATGTAAAAAAAAATCGACATTTTGAAATACTCGAGCGCGAAAATTTTTTTTTTGATGGTAATCCTATCAGGATTACGGAAAACATATAATTTGACATTTTTCTTGGGGCGATTTACGAAAATCGTCAATAAAAGGTATAATATATGATGGTCAATATCTCGGTTAGTATTGATATCAGCAATTTGGTGGAAAGACCTTTTTTGTAGAAGACTAAATTTTCTACAAGTTTGTAATTTATAATTTTTCAGTAGCTTTTGTAATTTACGAGATATCTGCGAAATAATGTGGTTTAGTGGCCCGTATTACGTCACCGGTGTGAGTAACGACTTTGCCGCAATGAGCACTTTTGTAGAGCGTTCAATTTGAAGAAAAAACGATCTTTGGTTATAGCGATCCCATGAAATGCCGCTACAGAAATTTAAAAATAAAAAATCAGAGTTTCCGTGTATTTTCAATAATGGGAAATCTACACAGCTTTTGATCGAGCACTTAAAATCAATATTAAGGGCTCAAACTTTCAGGGGGGTTTTTAAGTTATTTCAACAAAATTTCAAATCACAATTTGTACATGCATATGTGTACATAATTTTTTTTATTGCATCCAGTAATAAAAAATAAAAACAACAAATAGGTAATTGTTACTTTCAAATCTCCTCCATATAATTGTCAGATTATCATCCTGGAGGACGAAGACATCAAATTGATCACTCTGTATAAAAATCTGACGTGCTCGAGTATTTCAAGGTCACGTGTTTTTTTTACATTTTTAAAAATCAGTCATGACTTATGGTCACGTTTAAATCGTCAGATTATTGAAATATACACTTTTTTGAGTACAGTAGTACTTTTTTGAGTGAATGTAAATCACTTTAAAAATCTGACACGCTCGAATAACTTTTTTTTTCCTTTTTTCTACTTCTATATACGCCCACCTGCCACCAGTTAATCGTCAGATTAATATTTATCGGCTATCAGACAGACAAAGCGCGTATACCCTACTCTATGAAAATCTGACGCGCTCGAGTATTTCAATGCGACTGTTTTTTTTAAAAGTTCATACACGCTCTTCGCCCCACTAAAATGGAAAACTGCCATACACTTTTTTTTCGTTTTAGAACGTAAACTTCACAATCCAATAAGTCCAAATGACGCTTTAGTAACTACAAATTTAGCATCCTGGGATCCCCAACTATAAGTTTTAATTACCGCGGAGGATCTCACCACTTGCGTAATTTGGAGTTGATTCATTGCCCCCATCATAGAACCAACCACGCGTAAGGTCGTACATATGAGTATACTCTAAGCTCCGTGCGACTTAGTCTCTGAGATGGAAAGAAAAAAATAGTTTTAGTTTTCAAATCAAAAGTAGGTAGTATTTTCATTCTGAGTCGGTGGAAGAAAAGACCAATCCCAGGTTTGATTCAAACAGACATACCGAAAGTATTTGTCTCAAACCAACCGTATTTAACCCTATTTAAGTCTCCATAATGGTAAGCGCTCTGAAGACCTGCATTATATTCAAGTCATTTTTATTATAATTTCAATTGCCTAGTGCCAAAAACGAACAAGACTGATTCAATGTGCTGCAATCTGTTTCATTCCTTTTAAGTCTCGTTTGGGGAATATTCAACTACTGTTAATAAATCGCCTTTGTCATCCGCCTTGCCCTTGGGATTCGGAAACTGAAGCAATTTTGAGACTAAGCTCCTATGTGCAAAGGCACAAGAAGGAGAGTCGTTGTAATAACTCTTTTTAGTTTTCTCTCTTGGACGGATTTCATCTTTTATGACATTTCGGATAGAACGAACAATTATCACTTGTTGTTGGTTTTTAAATTTTATTTTGAAGGAAGTCCTTAAAAGGAATATCATCATCCAGCAATGTCGTCGTGTATGAGTTGTTATCATGCACACAGCCTTTGAATTATGATGGCATATGCCACAACACTAATCAAAGACTCCTATGTTCACCACGATGCGATGACGGCGAACTACCCGGCCGAATTTCCTTTCAATTATTTTACATGTCCTTTTGATCAGTCCTATGATACTGTGATGTCAAGGGACATATCAATGGTGTTGTTACGTAGCCCAAATTGGTAAACTTTTCGAATCCTGAGTAACCATTTCAACCATCTACTTATACCAGTGCCTTTTTGGCAATAGGTTCGTTCGTCCATTAAATGCTCAAAATCTTTTTCCTGCGGACTAAGGAACTGCAGTTGTACCTTACAAAGTTTTGAATTTCACATCGCCCATGGGTATTGGGCAATTGAGGAAACGGTTAACTATTAAAATCCAAGTAGGAATGATTCGTAAAGATTGACTCTTGGTTTCACTTTTTCATTAAACTTGTATTTACTATCCACCCAGTTCGAAGAGCGATAGCTGGAAGGGTACTTATTTCAATTCTTAATCTAAGTATGAAGAAAAGAGGAAAAAAACCAAAGAGTGTTAAGTGGGCCTTACAGTTCGGAGTGTACCTGGGCCTCATCCATTGTCAAGTTCGATTTCGGAAAAGTTCTCTCCAGTTTTGCACTTTAAGTCGGTTCATATCTTATTCTAATTGATTGCGCCACCTAAGACGAAGCCTTCCACCTCCGTGATTTCTTTGCATTGTGCTTTTGAGAGCCCTTCGATCTGGAGTGTTGACGTCCATCAGCTCTACATGTCCCAGCCATCGTAGTCTCATGATGCGTATCCCTTAAGCTATGGCCGTGTTGCGGTACTGGGTACTGCTCATACTGCTGGTTGTTGAATCTTCTTCTCAACACATTGTTTATGAATTATCTAAAGTCGTCCTGCATAGTCGTATGAGTTTTGCAGGATTGCCGAAACTAGATATGTCTCTGTACAGCTTGTCTCTGTAAATATTGTCATACACCGCGTATGTGAAAATTTGGTCTATTGTGAACTTTTTTTTTTTTATTTGACTGCATTTGACTAGTAAGAAGGAGTAAAACCCAAACCTCTGAAGCGGCATTTCTGATAGCTTGTTGGCATTGCTGCCAATGGAGTTTAATGCTTAATGCTGGCGAATAATTGAAAGGTCACTTGACTGAAGAAACCACTAGCAATCTCTTGCGATTCATATCTCTTCACAGCATTGGTTCGTGCGAGTCGTGAACAGGACATTCTCATTCGTACCTTGGCTATAACAAGTTAGTTATGCGAGTCAAAGTTATAGTATCAGCCCCTCGAAAAGTTCGGACATGTATGACATTGGTGGAGTGCCTTGCGTCGATTGCAATATGGTCAATTTGGTGGACGGTTGATTCATCTGAGGATCGCCATGTAACTTTATGAATTTTGAAATGCGGAAAGCGCGTACTCCTAACAGCAAGATTTAGCCCCGCAACAAAGTCGATTAGCTTGAGTCCGTTTTAGGAGGTTATATTGGGAGAAAGCAGGCTCTGCTTACCGATTGAATATTCAAAGATGTCAGTCCTCCCTAGTTTTGCGTTAAAATCGCCAAAAACGATCTTCACGTCATATCTAGGGCACTGCTCATAAGTTTCTGCGAGGAGCTCGTAGAAAAAATCTTTGGGGTTCTCGAATTTCTCTTCTGTGAGTGCGTGGGCGCATATTGGGCTAATGCTGGCGAATTTAGCCCTGATGCTGATGGTTACTAACTCGATTTTGGCTAATAATCTCATAACTGAGTCTTCTTTAAACAAATCAGCACCTAAATAAGCGCTGTTTCTGTTGTCTGTAGCAGTCACCATAGAAGATGTGGCAGTTTTTCATCTTTTTTATGCCCGGCCTATTCAATCTTACTTCTTTGATGGTGGTTATGTCTGCTTGGCAGCAGTCGAGGGTGTCTGTTGATCCTTCTGCTGCACGTTGTGCGTAACGGAATCTTACGTGCCACGTACAAATCCGGAGGCCTTTGTCATTTTTTCTCTTACTTAGGCCTTCAACGTTGAAATGATTATTTTAATCCGAGGCTGTTTTTACGTGGTTTAATAGGTAACCCCCATCAACGTGGAGAGCCTGGTCCTTTGGAATCCTCTTGGACATAAAGAGCAGGATAATCCGGTCCCTTTGGTGCTCATCCGCCGCCATCTCTATTCCAATATTCTGTTCTAGAATTGAAACACCCTGAAAGATCTTTAAACCAGATATGCCGGAGTAGCTCATCCAGGGGCTTCTGATGCTTTCTTGACTGCTGAAGTCCACCGTTCGTTGATTGAATACCAAAATTATTTATTGTCATTTTGAGCTAATTGAATCAAATCAAGAGAATCAGTAGATCAAGTGACCTCCTATCCAAAAGTTGCGTTTTTCCCAGGTTCGACAATAGGCTCATCAGCTAGATCTTGTTGTACCCTTTTAAGACCCAATCTTTGTCAGTACCGACACCTACTGATGAACCCTTCGTCGTACCTTCGCGAAACGCTACTTTTGAAGTTGAGGTCACTTGATCTCTTGATCTTCCTTGATTTTTTGAGTACAAAGTTATGGCAGTGAAAAGACAATGCTTGGGCGCCATTTAAGAACAAATGAATGTAAATAACTCGTAAACTAACTGCAGCTCGTTAAAGCTCGTTCTCACAAAATAGAAAACGACAAATTCTAAACTCTTCCGCCACTTTCGGCAAGTTTTGTTTTACCATTGAACTTAAATAGGCAAATTGAAAACCCCCTTCATACAAAAGAAAAAGGAATGGGTAAGGATCCCGGTAATAAACATAAATCGAGTCCTTAATCTACTTTTCGTTTTCGATACGATACGTAAACGTCTAATTCATATCAGCTTCTCAGGTCGATTTTTTAAAAGAACATACTGCCTATTGTGGCTTCTTTTTTCTTATTCTTATCTTTTCATGTCACCACTAATCAAAACTCAACTTCTTCACATAGATTGCCTTTGTAGATGTAACCACACACATGCTCTAGTATAAGTTCACATTTCATTTCCAGAACTCAAGACAATTGCCTATAAAATTCAATGAATCCATTATTATTTGTCGTCACATTCTCACAAAATTTAACACTCAACGAGGTGTCTGCATTGCCACAACCGCATAACATCGTTGAAGCCACCGGCAAAGTAAAGCTCCACACCGCTTTCAATATATAATTCCGCATTAATTTACGATTAGCTTCCTATTTCGCTTCAACCAAACGTACAAATTGTGGTGGTACATTACACCAATCACTTCATATAGTACGTGCGATATGCATGTTTGTGTGTGAGTCAGTTTGTGTACGAAATGGTTTAATTTAATTCAACATATAAGCCCGACAAAGCGTAACCTAACCACACATTATGTTTTCTAAGTCAAACGGAACTTGTTCCTTCATGTGACCACCATCACATCATCCCCCATTGGGGCATATCCGCTTTATACGTGCAGAAGGAATAACCCCTTAGACATGGGGGAGCATTCGTTGTGAATCGCAAGTCCAAAAGGCGTTCGTATTTCTTATTGTTTCCTTCGTTTCAGGGCCGTATCAGTCAGTCTGTGTGAGAATGCTCTCAAATCTCCCGACAACGAGTAAAGAAACGAGCTCAATCACTCAAGTTAACACAAAAAGGAAGTTATAAAGTCAAAGGAACGGAAGACAGTAACAAAAACCATTCTAAGTGTCCAAAGAAAAGTCAAAAGTAATCGCAGGCCTTGAACTGCTACACGACAAAATCCTTCCCTGTAACAGGCCCGCAGGGGTAACTGCATACAAACAAAAGGAGTAGGTATAGATGTAAGGTTAACATGAAAACACAAGAAATACGATCACAGACCGGAAGTGAACCCTCAAGTAAAAAACTCTCGTCTATTCTTTGCTTACCGCAAACTTCCTGAGAATAACCCATCATCAGGCAACGAGGAAAGGAAACACGAAGTGTGGGTGGAGATTTGTAGAAGTAACTAACCAGCGACTTTGCTAACAACATGAGTTCACAAGGAAACCAATTTTCAGATTTTCCATTCGAACAGCTCCTTAATTTGTCGGATGAACTTATTACCTGTGTGCGGTTAAATTAGGTAAGGGGTGGCTTGAGGGTGATGATGGAAGGCGAGTT
Organism: Melanostoma scalare; assembly: GCA_949752695.1. NCBI lineage: Eukaryota > Metazoa > Arthropoda > Insecta > Diptera > Syrphidae > Melanostoma > Melanostoma scalare. The sequence goes on from OX456985.1 coordinate 11,052,223, forward strand.
GAGTGGTGATGATAGATGTCAAAGTCGAGTCTTTCCTGTTGTGTGTATTTAAAGGGGAGTAATTGTTGATCAAAATACACTCGGACGGCATTCGTTGGTGGAATGAACATTCAATTTAGTTGAATTGCACAAGCATCACGTATGTCAGGGAGCACGTTGTTGCCTTTGATGATAAAAGAGGGCCTTGGGTGATACTTATTTTTCAGGTCTTTTGGCTACAATACGACGAGTTTTCCCCGAAGCAATGTTATATCCAAGTACTACATTCAAGTAGCCTGGATCATACTCGTTACTTGAGTTCAGCTCCCATGGAAACAACGGGCTCATTGATTCAATTATTGTTTTGGGTGAAGCTTCCTGTTATCCAATGCGACGACACACACATATGGGAAGCTTTTGATTAAATCATTGGACCAAGTGCGAGCATTATGAGCACAATAAACGACCCATAGAAAGGGTTGACTATTCCCTGAATGAACTCGAATGAATTAGGGAAGGGTTATGGCTTGGATTTTAACTGAAAGGCGTTCAAACTTGACAACAAGTTCAATTTCGAATTTGTTGTTTATTGTTCGGATCGTTGGTTTAGTTTTTAATATGTGCGAGTCTCATGCATGGCTTAGACATGGAGTGGTAAACTAATAATAATTCCCTTGTAAAGATTGAATTGGCATTACGTAAGGGACTGGAACACACTAGATCTTCGGACAACTCTGGAGTTAGTTATGGCCAAGCCTTGCTGCAAATGCCATAAAAATAGACATGACATACACAGAGTGAGTACCTAGAGAGCAATGAGAAAAATGGCCTTTACATAACGACACCAAAATTTTCCTCTTCAATGATTATTTAGAACACATCAAATCATCTTCGGAGGTATAGGCTAGGGGTTGTAGTGTACACTGTACATAGATATGGAGCATATCAATTTGTCTCTTAGTCAACACTAGCATCAGAGCAAACAATAAATGCAAAACGCTTGACATAGAGGCAAATGAAGTCGTTGGATTTTCCCTGGAGGAATAATTTATTCCATCGGGGTTTTGCGAAGCTTTGCGCAATCATTATGGTTCGCGGCGTTTGTCTTATGACGAATGACATTTTCAATGGACCCCAGAACGTTTTGGAATACACTTAATGCTATTCGAGAAATTAATGATGTGCCGTCCCAAAAGCATTGTGTGATACCCGGGAGAGAACTTCTGCTTATGTGTTTTGTGCTATGCGAAAAAAATGGGAAAACTGTGCTCCGAGAACTATACGAGAATGCTCCTAATGTTTTGCCAAACGAAAAAGGCATATGAGGAAATGATCTGGTATGTCTATGATTGATTATATCGCAGTTCTTTTGGTGGAGTGTTGGCAATACGAGTTCAAAAGCAAAATAGTTGGAACACTCACATTTTGAACGTGAGAGCTTCTATGTTTGCTATTTATTTTTATAGCTTCAAAGTCAACAAACTTATTGATTGAATAGTTGACTTAACAAGCAAAATCACCACAAATTACCGTTAAACAATGTTTTTTTTTTCAGGAATGCTTTATATGTGCTACAGGGAAGTATCCATAATGCGTGTGTGCCGGACTCTCCCATAAGTATATTAACTGTGGAATACCGGCTAAAAGTCAAAAACTTTCTCGCTTATCTCCCCCCTTGGGACCACTTGAGAATTTATTATTATTATTTGTTATTATGACTGATTTATTCTGTTTATTTCCTGCCTTAGAGATTCCCATCTACTGCACTCGAACACATTTGTGGTGAGCGTCGCCGTCGCCGTCGCCTGTCAACGAATTTCCGTATTGGCCCAAAGGTCTTCTTCTTTCTTGTACAGAAAGTCGTTGAAGTACCCGTGTCCGGTGAGCCACTTGTTGCACTTTTTCTTCCTCAAGGGGGACTCTTATTAAATTTTCTTTCATTCAGCAACAACTGCCGCTCAGCTTAGGGTGCGTTCGATGCAAATGATTTATTAATTTATTAAGTGGGTGAGGTGATGTTAATAAAATAATTGAAATACATAATATGTTCGCTAGTACAAAAGTTCTAGCGAAAAAAAATGGGCTCCAGAAAATTTTTGAAAGGAATGTTCACACCTTAGCTGAAAAGTGAAAAAAAGGAAAATACGACCAAAGAAGTAAACGAATTGAATGGAAAAGCAAAAGATGATTTTTGAATTGAAATTTTTTAATATTCAATTTTCAATATTCGAATCTTTTCGAAAATACAAAGTTTTAAGACTTTTGTTTATAGAAAAAAAAGGGGAAAAAGCCAAACAAACAGCATTATCGCCAAAGACTAGCGAAGCAAGAAAACGCTGTTTGGCAACGTAAAAGGTCGCGAGTCCCTCAAAATACAAGAAGTTAGCGGTACAAAAGTCAACCAGATATTTATACAAATTGGAAGCCAAATTCCACAACACAGTTCAATGAAACAATTATTGACACACCAGTTAAAAAGAAAAATCTCACTCTACTTATCTATTTCAATTGTTAGATACTACTTCTCCATCGGTGTCCTTGTCTGACACTTTTCCATGTTTTCTTTTCCTCTTGTTGGAAATTCTGTGCTGGCCTTTTATCCACACGCGAAAAGAGTGAAACATTGGACCAGTAATTTTTTTTTTTTACTATTTTGAATGAAGTTACACCACTTGGAACTCTCAAGAAAAATTCACAAAAAAAAAAGGAACCAATATGGCTGCTCAGAAAAAGTTATATGGAATCGTTAGATAGCCAAAATTGAAGTGACTTGTTCTACTCTCCTGTTAAGCTGTCTCATGCTCGTCGATTTGTTTTGGCCGTTCATTCAGCCACAGTGGGTTCCGTTCCGGATATTTAGCACCAATCAGCGATTTGCGTGAGAGGACTACCGTTTCATTTGGAATACCATACTGTCTCTCAATATTCCACTTATCCACCAAATTTCCCCGATCATTGGAAATTTGTTTTTGTTTTTGAAAATTCTGACATATAAGGACCCACGAGTATCGCATAAAGGCTTCTCTTCGTCTGCACAGTGATCATAGTTTGTGCTGACAAAAGCTAAATAATTCGGAGGTCGCTTGGTATCCGGATACTCCGTTAGCGACTGAGCTATAACTCCTTGCTCCAGCCCTGGGAAAGGAAGGTAATGTAGGAGATTAAGGGAAGGCGGGAAGTGGAAATTGGGACGGGGAAACGTCTTTAAACTGGGCAACAGTGCGAAAACTTCGCAGCCTGTTGTTAAAGCCCTGCCACGCTGGAAACAGGAAAAATCTTGGAAAACCTGGATCGACCCTCAATCAACAAAGGCATCGAGCCGAAAAAGTCGGCAGTATCGTGAAAATTGAGACTCCAAAAAAACGGTTAAGACGTCTAATTCAAAAAATAAACCTGAGTGTTCTTTGAACAAAAGGTATAGGTTGCGTCGGAATACACTAAGGACTCTGATAATTTTTGGAGATATGCCTAAAGTTAGGGAAACCCTCGCAAAGTTTCGGCAAGGGAAACGGCAAAGATCGTAATAGTTTACAATGCGCAGCAATGCCTAAAAAGCAAACAATCACTGCAGCTCCAGTCCTGGCTGTTAAGCCAAAAATCTTATAGCTTCTTGCTTAAAGATGGAATGGTTGTTGCGGTAGTGGACAAAAACGACGATGACGGTACTATTTCGTTTGAGAGATGGCCGCTCATCGACTCACATCTGGTCATCAGATTTTTGGAACTGACGATGGTAGAGGATTCTCTACCACCACCTCCGACTATTCGTGAGGCTGGATAGCATCAAGGTCGGATAAAACTGATAACTTGTGCCGACCAAAGATCATTGGAATTACTAAAGATCACGTTCAATGACCTGGGAAAGCTTTGGCCTGGTGCTGGTAAGCTCGAGGTTATTGCAAAGAATGATAACCCGAATGATGACCGAGAGCTCGCAATAGAGTTCCGTTGTGTTCTAAGAGAGGGGACGATATTCTCCTCATTATGTGCAACCCTCATCTTCCAACTCACAACTATAAGATCGCCAAACTGGAAAAACCCGAGGGACTCCATATGAATGCCCTAGTGGTACTCAACAAAGAGTCCCTTGGTCCTCTAATTGAATAGGAAGGTGGGATAAATTACGCCTTCAAAGCGATTACACTCGATGTGTACAAGAAGGATGAACTCGCAAGAGAAAATCTTTGTGACGTTGGTCCCCTTCCGTCTCTCGGGACTACAAACCAGGTCACTGTTCTCTCTGATCTCTGTCAACAGGAAACACATTAGTGCGACGATGGGTGTCATTACAACACACTGTCTTAATGGAAGACAAGCCGCAAGGCTTGCAGTCACCTCAAACGATTTTTCCGGAAGCTTTATCTCTGTAATCTCTGTTCATGTCCCGCTTTAGCTCACAATCGTAGGATACACCCCGGTTAGTACTTCTTTAATGACCCTAGTCACATCGATGCCCTGCGTCTGTCCCGCTTCATTGTAAGCTCAAAATTCGGATGAGGATACATTAAATCCACCGTGGTATCACAACGGGCCCAACGGACCTTAGTGTGTTAGCTGATCTGATAGCCTAACCCAACCTGGGAAATTTTGGATGGCTTACAGCTGCCGAAAGATCAGTCCTTTGTTTTCGCAGCGAAAGCGATAAGTCGATAACTTGCACCATTCTGTGCAACAAAAACGCCAGCTACAACGGGGGTTTAAACTAAAAATTATGTGCAAGTGGAAAGATGGGGTAGATAAAAGGAATCGGGAAGTGGAGAGGATTGGTATAACGTTTTGCAGAACAGTCCGTTCTGCTCGCAAGTGGTTGGTTGCTTTTGCAGGGTTCTCAGTGAATACGCCAATGGTTGATGGGACCATGGCTGCCCTCAACTCACCCAGTACCATGCAACTGTGACCAAAATTAAGGGAGTTGGGTTTTAAAACAAAATATCGTAAGATTAAAAATATAAATTCAAATAAGAATTAAATTTCGTAATAGAATGGTTGAAAGATCGTGTAAATCAACCTCAACTCCTATCTGCGTTTCGCCCAGGTACGGCAATGGGCTCATCAGTCAGATGTTGCCGTACCCTTCTAAGACGCAAATTTTGTTCGGAATACACCGACACTTATAAAATTCACTGCACTCACATTTTTTTTTTTTTTTTTTTTATAATTTGCGCGCACATCAAGGGGTTATGAATACCCTTATAATGTTGTAGAACACAGTGCGAGCATTTAGGAAAATAGGAGAGGATTTAATAGGAGACACCGATGCACATTGCTTTTGAATCTTTGCGAATCGTAATGTAGGGGAAATACAGAGTCAGGTAAAGCATTCCACATTCGGGTGGTGCGGCTGAAATACGAATCTCTATACTTGACTGTACGCCCGAAGTTGGGCTCAAGGTAGAACTGATGAGCATTCCTAGCGAGGCGAGTGTTGCGGCTAAATTGTTTCAGGGGAGGAATGCAACTGGCTATTTCACTAGAGCACTGTTTGTAGAAAAAGCGATAAAAGAGAGTGAGACAGGCAACGTTTCGACGATGTTCAAGAGAATCAATCGATTCTACGATTGAACTATCACCTATCAATTTTAACGCTCTATTTTGTACCCTATCAAGTAGGCGCAAGGATGTTTGAGAAGCACCTGACCAGATATGGGAGTTATACTCCAGTTTTGGGCGGATGAAGGCCTTATAAATTGTAGCCAGATCAGAAGGGGTGAAAAATTTCCTGCATCGTCTCAAGAAGCCTAAGCATTTAGCAGCGTTTTTGGCGACTTCAAATATGTGGTCATTCCAACGAAGATCATCGTTTACACACATACCAAGTACTGACAGCTTTTCGGTTTCTTCGATGCAGGTACCATTCATGGATAATGGCAATGGGGGAATGTTAAGCTTCAACGACAAGAGACAGCATTGAGTTTTCGAAGCATTGAATTCTACTCGGTTCATAAGACCCCATGCAACAATGCTGTCAAGGTCAGAATTCAATGAGCTTATCATACGCAACCGTTCCAGTTCCACATCCGAAGAGCAGGGACGTGAATTTGGAAACGAATATGAAAAGCTGAGGGTCGAGTTGTCAGCAAAACAGTTAAGGGGATTAGAAGTTTCAGACAAGAGATCATTAATGAAAATGAGGAAGAGAGTCGGAGACAAAACGGAGCCCTGGGGCACACCAGCATTTATTAAGTGGGTATCAGACTTGAAGCCATCCAACACAACTTGTATTGAACGGTCGGAAAGGTAATTTCTAATCCAACGAAGAAGAGACTCATCGATACCAAAAGCACGCATTTTCGATAAAAGAGCCTGATGCCAAACTCTATCAAATGCTTTAGAAATATCAAGCGCAATAATCTTACTTTCTCCAAAACAATGTAAAGATTGGTTCCACTTTTCGGTGAGATAGGCCATCAAATCACCAGTGGACCGTTTGCTACGAAAGCCATACTGACGGTCATTAAGAAGCTTTCGTTCTTCAAGATATTTCATAAGTTGACGGTTTATCAACGTTTCCATGACCTTGGAAAGAAGGGACGTTAGTGCAATTGGACGGTAATTGGAAGGGGAGGAAGATTCGCCTTTTTTAGGGACCGGCTGGACAAATGCAGTTTTCCATCTGCTTGGAAAAATCCCAGCAGAATAGGAAAGATGGAAAAGTTTACGCAGTGGTTTTGACAGCGTAGAAGAACACCTCTTCAGAATAACGGCGGGGATACCATCTGGACCAGCGGATTTATGTATGTTGAGATCTTTGAGGACTCTCGCAACCGAGCGAGTTCGAAAAAATATCTGCTTCATCAAAGAATTTGCAGACTCGAGCTCGGGTGGAGCCAATATGCTGTAAGGAAGTGTCGAGTTGGCAGCAAATTGAGCTGCCAGCAAATTGGCTTTGTCGATGGAGCTGACATACGGAGAGTCACTGAAGACGAGCGTTAGGACCGATGACGTGGTCGAGTTCTTAATGTTCTTGACAAAAGACCAAAAGTTTCTACTTCCTTTTGGACACAATAGTATTTTTTGCCTTACTTTTTGGTCATGTAAAAACTTGGCCCTTTATTACAGAAATTTCTGGCCCGTTTGAACAAATTTCGGTTTTCTACAGTAGGGTTATCTTTAAATTTGCGAAAACTACTTTCTCGATCCCTAATCGCCTCTCTACAGCTTGAATCAAACCACGAATTCTCTTTGGGGATGATACTTTTTGTTCTGTTAGGAACAAAATTTCTCATGCCGTTGAGAATAACGTTAGATATCATATCAGCTGATGCATCAACGTTTCCGTCGAGAAAGCACAATGACCAATTAAAATTTCGAAAAAAATTATTCAGGCCGTCCCAATTGGCTTTCTCGTATTGCCATACAGTTCTTTTAGGGACTTTCTCTTTTGTTACCGTGACGGAGAACGAAAAATCTACCGATATGACACAATGGTCCGATTTGCCTAAAGGAGATGATACTATAACCCTATATTTTTCGGGATGAGAAGTTAGAAATAAGTCAAGAGTGTTGGCCGCATGGCCTTCAATATCTGGAACCCGAGTGGGCTCATCAACAAGTTGAGTTAATTCGTTAAACTCGGCGAAGATCTCAGCATATTTTCCTTCGGGTGTTGTCTGGCCTGAATGTCGAAGCCAACCTGAATTGTGTACATTGAAATCGCCCGCAATTGCGATTTCAGTGTGAGGATAAAGGGAAACAATTCTTATTATGGACTCAGATAGCGCATCAAACTCGTTAGAGGTTGAATTGCTATCTAAATTGGGGCTTCTATAGATAAAACAATAGTGAATGATATGCTTACGGACGGTGAATTTTAACCACATGAAATTAAAGTTCGTATTAGAACAGAGGCCGTATTGTGGTAGAAGTTGGTAAGCAATATCATTCCTAACATATACGGCGAGGCCATGGGAGGAAAAGAATAATGGCACTAAGCTATATCCAGGCAGGTTGAACTCTGAGGGATCAGAATCAACACCAACCTGTGTTTCACTCAGTGCCAAAACAGCTGGCCTGTATTTTGCAGTGTGAGCGTACACAGCAAAGAAATTCGATCGCAACCCCCTAATGTTGCTAAAATCGACTCTAAACTTACCCAACATTACAACTCACAAAAACACACAAAACAAAATATCAATCGCAGACGCTATCTAAGTGTAATCAACAAGTGTAGATCTATTGGAAAACCAAAGCAAATTACTAGCGGTGTTATGCCCAGCCAGCAACTTGACTTTGATTAACCAACGGAATCAACACCGTTGATCAACTATCCGCCAGCAAACCCACAGCTTCATTGCCTGCACACACCACCTAGATAAGATAAGAAATTATCAAATCGAAGAAATGTGTGCAGCCAACGAAACTATGCGAGTGGTGTGGGGGAGGAGATGGTTAAACATGCTGTGAATAGTAAGATGTTTAGTAGTAGTTCACTTCACCTTGTTCCGGGTTACTCCATTTGCTTAGGTCTCCGATCAGGGAAGTAGTCTAGCAACCTCTGCTTTCCGACTTCCATCGTTCCTGCCACTTCTTCTGTGTAGGCAGTTTTGCTTCCGTATTTGCCGCTTTCACCTGAATGTCTTCTTTCTATTCGTGTACGTATGTTCAATTGACAGTGTGCTCTCTTATTTGCGAATAAATGCAATATAGTTGGCCTATGTCATTCGTGATGCATTTTATTATTAATTTCACGGATCCAAAAGATTCAGCAAACAAAACAAAAACTGCGAAGCATTAACGAAGCTTATGGTCGTGCGCCTTCACTTGCTGTGTCAATTGGACCTTGTAAGCGAATTATCTGAAATCTTTACGCAGAACTCTCTTCAGTTGAACTGTTGAAGTGTTAAGATCAATGCCAAGGCGATGGCCGACAATGATTGTTGTCCACAGTCTATCGAACTTTTTGCAAATAACTTGCGTACAGCAGCTGCGGTGGCTGCTGCACTTCTTCCAAAATTTCTTTTCAAAAACCGCGATTTATTGCAATACGGCATTCACTATTGAAATAAGTTTTCAATGATTCCCAGCGTTGTACAGGGGTAAAGCGACTCATTTCGTTTCGGAGAGGTATGATACTGGCTTTCTTTCAAGATCTCGAGCAGGTAGCAGCTGTCAGTGCCAAAATAGCTAATGGTTAGATAATGTCGGTAAAGATCGTATAGTAATAATTCAGACTCTACAAAATCGTGGATAGGGAAACATCGGGACGTAACGTATTTCCAGGAACTACAATTTAATGCCTATTCCGGAATGTGATCCTATTCAGTTAATCGAGTGTATTACTTCGTTGAAAAAATGTGTACGATGTCCAACTGAAATGGAAAGGAGAGGACCTACAACTTTCTCCCGATCTGGAGAGGCTGAATGAAAAAGCGTTTTCGTGGCCATTCAATTAGTAATTACTCTTGGAGGACTTGTCGATAACTCGCAAAAGATGAAACCCATGAAAATACTAACAACGAGATTCAAACTTGGATCTTCCACGTAACAGGCAGACACGTAAGCTGTTACCCGGCCTCCGGCAATTATTATTGAAAAATTGCAGATTGAACAATAAGGATATATGGAAGTATTAAAATTGTTATTTTTACGGACTTGACTATAGATGCACCCAACATGAGTCAATATAGGGGTAGTTATTGTTTGTTCGTTTTACTTTTTTGAGTACATAATTTGAGATAAAGAAATAAATCGTGTGAATAGTGTTGGTTCGTTTAGAACTGAACAACTCAGTCATTTCTAATGAAAAAGGTAGTTGCGTTTTCTATTTGACAAACGGAAACGAGCTCATTGCAGTTGTCTAAGTTGAGAACCTCATGTTGTGGCTCGTATTGGTTCGTTTAAAACATAACACATCAATCTCGATTTCAAATGAAGTCATTGTAATCGTTTGAGTTGAAAATCTCGTGGTGATGCAAAAATTTGGAACAAGCTCATTTTAGATTGACAAATAAGAAACTTTTTTTTTACCAGAGATGGCTTAGTGATTGCGTTTAGCGAAAGCCGTACGATGTGTTTTTTCACTCAAATTACTCAATTGTGGTCGTGTTACACGATTCAACACGTCCCATACCGTGGGTCCATTTTGACATTTCCTATTTTTCACATTTTGTTGTGAAGTTTTCGGACACTGGAACATTTCCAAATTTCATATGAGATATTCGAGTGTGTCTTTCAATCTTCTTCCGTAAGAAAAATGTAAGCTACTACTACTACTCGAAAATGTTTTTGAGTTTATTATAAACTACTGAGGACACGGAAAACAAATTTTCGAACTACAAAACTTTGAAACTGGAAACTATTTCGAATCGAGATGCAGAATGGGAGCCCAGCCTCACGATTCATTCCTTAGGTACCTTGCACACTGTCAGGTACTGTCATTTTAAGTTGTGAGCCCGCCCATTTCATCATCAAAGACACCTTGATGTAATTAGGTTCTGAAGGAAACTCTCGAGTAGTATAGGAAAATAGTTGAATAATCCTTTCATTTTCCTTCATAAGAAATTCCAGCATTTCAAAAGCCACGTCGCTACACGAATGAGCTAAATTTCCCCAAGTAGAGATGTCTTAATGTTAAAGCACAATAAATGCCATTACTGCGTACAGAAAGTTTACAAGCACCAGTTGAGCTTAAAAGTAGCCTTCGTTTTACATAGGAATAAAGCGAAAGATCCAAAACGCATTACATCTCATGAGAGTACATTGAAAACTCAGAGCACACCTTAAGGAAACCACTTTAGAAAACAGGAACAGTTTTAGCAATTTAAACTTTTTACAACTTGCGCTACTCTTCAAAAATACATTGTTGGTATTTCTAAAGTAAACAGTTCTCTAGTTTTCCATTTAATATCAAATACCACGAAACTTTAACCTAAAACTCAATCGCCCAATTGAACAACCTAATTTCTATCAATTTGCTGGCGGAAAATCATTGGAAAGCGGAAATCAAAATGAATTACCGCAACCTCCCTCTACCGGGCGCGTGAGAAACTTGGAGAAACTGTGAGAGAAATTCATCGATCGTCTCCCCCTTAGCTGTTGGCTGTTTTTCTACAAAGCGAAAATGTACCCATTACATTTTCCTATTTTCAGAAGCAATTTCCCTCATAAAAACTTTCTTTCAAATGCAATTAAATGCTCCCACGTTTTTCTAGTCCGTCGACATCGTCTACAAAGACCAACAACGGAGACATTTATTCAGAAGCCCCAGGAGTGTGAGTAAGGTGGATGCGATGGCTCGAGAAATCAGCTGGAAAGCACTTCGTTTTTTTTCTGTTTGTTTCGTTTTTGAAAAAATTTTTATTTTTTTCATTTTTCAATTTTTGTGTTTTTTTTTTCTTGTTTTTGTTTTGAAAATAAAGTTAGCTTCCAATGACACACCGACAAATTGAGTTTGAACTTTCATCTCGAAATTGCCATACAATGGGATGGATGGAACAAATACGATATCCCGAACAGGATAACTGAATGAATAAGTTATCAGCCGAAGGCGAATTCTCAAAAAGAGTGACATCTAAGAGAAGAGAAACGCACATCAAGTGCGATGCGGGATGGATGGTGTGCCAGATGATAATTGCCTTTGGCAAACGAGTGCGAGATGAAAATGCAATGGCAACCCGATGACAGATGAGGAGATAGTGTGTTGCAACTTGAACTTGGTGGGTGAAACTTTAATTAGTCAAAAGTTGATGGCATAACTTTTTGAAATAGGATGAGGGTGGCTAGGCGCAGGGAGGCATTATGCTTTCAACAGCCCAACCAAGTTTCCCCAGGAGGGACACAAAGATTTAAGGAAATTACAATATCCGTTTTCGAGTGACGACGCAGAGCGCGGCAGGATAGCGGGAAGTTCCCTTTATGAATTTAGATTGTCTTGTTTAATGTTGTTTGCTTGTTTGCCCGAGGGCTCTTAAGTCAAAGAAAATTGTGAGATTTACGCTGAATAAATTTTATGCGTTAAATTTTGATATTTCGGCGAATCCGCTCTGGAGACGAGAGGGAGGGAGGAACGAAGTTTTTGCTTTTTTTTTTGGCTTGGAAATTGAGTTGTTTTAGAGATATATTGCTGATGTGACTATTTAAAGAGATTTTTTTGCTTTGTTTTCAGAAGCTTTCTAGGGAAGTTGAATAATTACCGAGTCATTATAATATTGGAGAAGATAATTTAAATTGAGCTTGAGGGGGTGTTAAAATACCAACGTCCTCAAAGCGCGAATGGAATACAAATATACAAATATGATAAATGTGGGCATAGGATGTGCGCCGAACGGAAATTGATTTTCAAAGCGATCTAAGATTTATTTGTCTAATTCTGCTGGACAGTTTGATGTTAGAAGTAATTTTTTATGTAGCACTTCACGGTACGTTAACTGCTCTCAGTCAGTTTATATTACCAAACTTGTGTAAGGACCGTGTACGTGCAGTTACATGGAAAGAGAATGATTCTTGATTAATAGTCGTAAATTGATATGCAATGATTGTTCTGAGATGATTCATCCTTTGATTTGAGTTCTGATTCGAAAAGCAGATAATAGGTACTTTTTGAATTAATCTTTTAAACTAAGACACGTTACAGTGAACTCTGTCTCCTGAACAGGATCTGGAATGTGGAGGATAGGTAAATAAAAAGCCAGTCTTTTGTCATTCGACGGCTCACGCGATGGTTAAAACTCAGTAGCAGGGATGTTTCACAACAAGGCTCACAACCGCGGTTGCGGAGGCTTGAGATATTACTTATTTAACCCGTAGTGGTCACACATCCTGAAAATAACGTAGTGGTCATACTGGGTCTAGTTGACCCCCCTGGAACGAATTATCGCCACTTGCGTTCTTTCCAATATTTCCACTCCAGACGTACATTAGAGTAAATTTTATCAATTGTTTAATGATAAAAAAAAATTTTTTTTACACTCAACTTTTTTTCAAGATTTGTCGCTGTGAAGCGATATGACGTCAGAAAGCTATACAAGCGCAAGAGATTGTCCCTTAAATTGTCCTTGAATCTTATGCCACCAGGATTAAGCATTGAAGGCCAATGGGAACAATGCCAACGATCCATTGAAAGCGCAGCCTATGAAGTTCTGGGTTTCACTCAGCTTCCAAAAAGAAACCCATGGTTCGATGAAGAATGCGGGCAGGCAAACGCAGCCAAACAAAAAGCACGACAAATGTTGATGCAAAAGTGAACAAGGGCTGCTTAAGATCAGTATAACGAGATCTACAAGGAGAAAGAAGAGAAGCAGCATGAGAAGCACTCGTTTGCGAAAATTGAGAGGTACCATGAGAGGACTTAGATTTGGAAGTTTTACCAAAAGGTAAAAAGATCCTGCCAGGGTGGCAAGCCCCAAACTCAGGTCTGTAAAAACCAGCAGGGAAACATAGTAGTAAAGTCACAGTCGTTACTGAGGATCTGGAAAGATCACTTCTGCAGACTGCTTAACGGCGATGAGGACAAAAATTCCCGCTGTCAGGCAGATTGCCCCATTCAGCTTGGACGATGATCAAGAATGCCGTCCTCCCGACCTAGAAGAAGTAAAGCTTGCAATATGCAAACTTAAATCAAATAAGACTGCAGGTCTTGATGCCGAACTCTTCAAGGCAGCTGGAGACTAGTTGAAAAGGAGCATGCACCAGCATTTTATGGTCGGAAGAAACATGCCCGATTAATTATTAGTATAGTATAGTATGCCCGATCCTAAAAATGGGAGACCCTCGTATTTGCACCAATTATAGAGGAAAAAGCATCCTTGACGTGGCTTATAAGATCTTATCTGCTGTAATATGTGACGTCTATCACTTCAACAACTTGATAGGTCCTTATCAATTTGGTTATGGACCATAAAAGTTCACAATCGACCAAATTTTCACATAACGACAGATCTAGGAAAAAACACGGGAATATAATATCGATGTGCACCATCTTTTTACCGATTTTAAGGACGCGTATGACAGTATTTACAGAGCCGAGCTGTACAGAGCCATGTCTAGTTTCAGTATCCCTGCAAAACTAGTACGACTATGCAAGGACAAATCGTCACAATAAACAGACATAACTTTGAGATAGTAGAGGACTTCGTCTACCTAGGATCCACTTTGGACACGGAAAACAACATCAGTGCGGTAATCAAACAGAGAATAACTCTTGCCAACTGTTGCTTCTTTGGGTTAAGAAGGAAATTGAGAAAAACCTAGCTAACCATGTATAAAACCTTGATCATCCCAGTCCTGCTTTGCGACGGAAGCATGGGCTTTAACGAAAGCGGATGAGGAAACCCTTGGTCGTTTCGAAAGAATAAATCTCCGAATGATCTTTGGTCCCGTATGCGAAGACAAAGTTAGAAGAAGAAGATTTAGAAACGAAGTGTATGAGCTGTACCGCGACATGGGCATAGCCAGAAAAGTACGCATCGCGAGTCTACGTTGGTTGGGACATATAGAGCGGATGGACATCAACACTCCGGCTCAAAGGGTTTTAGAAGGAGCATTGCAGGGAAATCGCGGAAGGGAAAGACCTCGTCTTAGGTGACGCAATCAAGTGGAAGAAGACCTCAACCGACTTAGAGTGCAAAACTGGAGAGAGCTCTCCCGAAATCGAAGTCGTTACAGAATGATGTTGTTTGAGGCCCAGGTTCACCCCGAACTGTAATGCCCACCTAAGTTAGTAAGTAAGTGAAAAGCTTTTTTTTAGAGGTATAGAACTTTAAGTTGGCAACACTTTTTTAACTGTCGGCCATTTTGTCAGCTGTGAAGTGATTTATATTTAGTTTGGTTTGGCATTTCAACATGAATAGACTGACGCCTTAACAACGCTTCCAAATTGTGCAAATTTATTTTGAAATTCATAGCCGTCGATTCCGATTTTCATAAGCGAATTTTGTTTAGCGATGAAGCTCACTTTTGGTTGAATGGATACGCGAGTAAACAAAACTGCCGTATTTGGAGTAATGATAATCCTCAAGTGTATGTTGAGACATCGTTACATCCTGAGAAACTGACTGTGTGGTGTGCTTTATGGGCTGGTGGAATAATTGGTCCGCATTTCTTTTTAAAAACGATTCTTTCCAGAACGTTACAGTCAATGGTGACCGCTATAGAGCGATGATTACTGACTTTTTCGTTCATCAATTGAACAACCATGATGTGCAGGAGTTGTGGTTTCAACAAGACGGCGCAACATGTCACACAGCTCGTGCCACAATTGATTTATTGAAGAAAACGTTTGGTGACCGCATAGTTTCACGTTTCGGACCCGTGAATTGGCCTCCGAGATCGTGCGATTTAACGCTGCTTGACTATTTTCTGTGGGGATATGTGAAGTCGCTTGTCTACGCCGATAAGCCCGAAACGATTGACCATTTGGAGGACAATATTCGGCGCGTTATTGCTGATATGCGGCCACAAATGTTGGAAATGGAAAAAGTCATCGAAAATTTGACCTCCAGATTAGACTACATCCGAGCCATCCGTGGGGGTCATATGCCGGAAATCATATTTAAATTATAATGCCAGAAGATTGTCTTCCGAATAAAGTAAATTTCATATGAATAAAAAAAATCATCTTTATTTTATTTCATTTCAAAGTTATATACCTCTAAAAAAAACACCCTCTAGTTTGCAACAATTGCAACCCTTTCTCTTTATGTGATGTGGATGTAGGTGGTTTAACACAAAATTCATTCCTGGCGATCCTCTAATTTTGCCCATGTGCACCATGTGGACACATATGAAGAAAAGTTTCTAGTTGTTACAGCTACGCCATATGAGTCAGTTTGTGGTATATGTGTCACACTGTAACTTATGTTACAGCTAATTTTTGCCAGCTCTGCTATTTGAGCTGTGTGAAAAAATTAAATCTGTTACCATTTTTGTTACTTTTGCAAGTTATGTCTGTTATGCCATTTGTGAAAACAGTCATAGTTTTTGTATTCACTCCATGAAAACCGCTCAAGCAGTCGAATGCGTTTTTGTCATGTGCGCTTATGGCACATTTCAGCTTGTATCCACTAGCCCTTTAAACAACTTGTTCAATTCTTTTTTAGCAGTTGCGTCAAAACTTACATTTTTTGGCGTGTAATTTCCTTGAGAAGCTTAAATGCTGTGCCTCTATTTGTTTCATTAGACGTTTTTGCACTATGAACATGAACATCCTTCTTTTCATAACCATTTGCGACAGATGGCCTTCATCCATATAAAGAATTTGTGGCTTTTCTTCTTCTAATTTCCCACCATGTGTTTCGTTTCTATAGCGTTTAGGACTATTATCTCATTTAGTTGTGATCTATGTCATCAGGCCATGATGATACATATAAGTAACGAAGGGCAATTTATCTCATTTGAGTGTTAATTCTGCCAAATGTCCCACTTTTCCATCTGTGGACTCTCTGACTTTGGCTGAGTTGGTGACATACTTTTTTTTCTCGTTTTCTAAAATTTGTGTCATTTTTTAGATAATTACAATTGTAATGCTTTTAATTACAATTATTTTTTCCCTGTTCTTTCATTTGCCAAGCTGCCAATTGTGCAGTTCAGTTCTTGCCATGTGTGTCATATGTCACATGTTTCATTTCGAAGCTTGACCATTCGCTCCATTTGGATGATGTGATTTATGGCTTAAGTGAAAAAAATTACTTGGCGATGAGAGCAGCTCATATTGAATAAAATCTTAAAACGAATATAAGGAAACGCTTTAAATTATCAATGTTCAAGGAGTGAACAGTTCTCTTCAAATAGTGATTCAATATGATTTATGCTCACCAGAAAAAAAAACTTTCGTTTAAGTTGATACTGCCAATCCATCCCGGAAACACCTAATCATATTATCGTTTGTTTCCATGGCTTTTAAGCCCCAACCAACTTCGCCCAACCAATAAGACACATCACACGGGTAGGTTCCTTATATCTCTATACAGACATCATTTTTGCTTCTTGAATAGTCAGTCTCATGCAGTGTGTACATAAATACATAAAATCAAGAAAAGGAAAAAAGAAAGAAAATGAAAAGTATTTCAATTTCTCTTCAACGCCCACAGAGAACCCTCATTTATCATCCAATAATCCACTCCACAAAGAATTTCAATTTTATATAAAAATAATACTTTGGACATTTATCCAGAGAAAAAGAAAACTACGACGATGTAGTGTAGACATAGACATACAGACTTCAAATAATATGTTGGAGGACCTTGGCGCTGCAGCAGTCAACCTTCATGAACTGCAATTTGCCAAATGGATTGGATTGAAGCATCTCCAGTTCTAGCAAAACAGTACTATGTATATAGAACAAAAGCTAGAGCAGCAGCAGCATCAGCACACCAAATGTGAGCAGACTTTCAATGCATCAAAAGTGTCATGTGCCAGTCTCGTCCTTAGCCAAAAAAAAAAAGAAACAAAACAAAAATAAATAATTTGAACGAGTGTAGGTTTATATTATTTTCTACCATAAAACTTATAAAAGAAATTCTAAAGAAATTCAATGAGAGAACTGAATAGAGGAAGATTCCTTATATTTCGTGGTCTGGTCACCAAAAGTTCTTTGTCTGGACATGAATTGCTACAATTTACTATAGGTATATACAGGAGCACAAGTTGTGTTGGTGGTACTTACATGGTATAGCTGGTGTCGAGTCGTGTGGATCCGGCTGATATCCTTCTTTTGGGAAGTAGTCGATTTTAATGCAGTTGTATGAATCTATCCCTGTGCAAGGATGTCAACCACGTACACGTACACATAAAATAGTCCATGCGAAGGAAGAAGGTGTTTACATTAATGCAGCGCATGAAAGAATGGAAAAGAAAAGAAAATAATAAATGCATGAATGAATGAGAGCCGAAAAATTAAAATCCTTTTAATATTTCCATTTATAATGAAGAATTTTGCAATTATCATTTTTTTTTTTCGTTGCCTTCCTTGGGATAATTGAGACAGGATAGGCCCTTGTTTGAGAAGAAAATGAAAATTAAAATTAAAACATCAAAAGAATGGACGAAGAAGTTAAAGCCAGTAATTAGTGGTTTATGAGGTGTGTAGAGACACAGAGAGACCGCAACCGACTCTTAAGATTAATTAAGAAAAGTTTTGATAAGTTTGGCGAAATTGGCTTAATTAATCGTTTTGAAAGGATTTGCTTTATCCTAGAGCTTCAAAAATTTGAATCTAATTTGAATATTAGATTGAAGTTTCTTCAGTTGGAATTATGATTTGTGAAATGAGCAGCGCCTTCAAAAACGATCCATGGGTAACATCTGCAGCCAAACCAATCTTTCAAAACACTTAAACACTCCACTTTCCACTTTCACTAAATATGTATTTTTGAATGGAAAAGTAATAACCCTGTCCTAGAAGTCTGCCCTCCATCAATAAGTATATATTTTATCGACGAAACAAGAAGTAGACGTGACGCTAAGCAGCTCAATGAGGGCCATTGCTCATTGAACTGCTACCTTAAAAAAAAAAACAAAAATAAGGGTAAAAGCAGGTACGCCTTTAACTGATAATAATTGTCGCCTTTGCCCAAAGAGGTGGAAACCATTTTTATTTCTCAGAAAATGTTCGTAAGAATCATTTCCCAAAGTATGGCTATTCAAGTCGTCAACACACCGTATACACACGCAGCAAACACTAGATATACAAACATCCTTGAAAAAGGCTCTGTTAATGTTCTGTATGTCTTCGTTACATTTCCCTTTCCAATACATTTTTTATGGCTCGAGTGCGTGCGGTCTCATAAGTCCCAAAGGACGGACACAGCACAATTTTCTGTATCATTTTTTATGTTTAGTAGGTCTGTTCGAATTGAATTTCTTTTACACTTTCTATTAAAACTGCTACGAAATTGGTTATTATGAGAAGCAAACTTTAAGGACGATGGAAGTGTTTTTCTATTATTTTGTTGAATGACTCGTGTTATTTGTGTCTATATGTTTCTTAGAACCACTAACTTAACTAAACTTATCTAATAACAAGACAACTCCCCATTAGCTTATTGAACAGGAGAAAAGACCGCATATCATTTTTCGCTCGAAATTGATATCTTCTTCCAGTAATACCTGCCACAGGGTCACCTCTATTTCTTAATAAAGATATAGAGGTGACAAACTACGTACACAGGTATATCAAAAGATCAAAAGCCATTAAAAATAAAATGACAGACTGCATGGCACGTACCTTTGTACGTATGCTTATATTTTTAAGGGAATGAGTAAGATCTTGTTTCTAATAGCTCATTAACGAAACATTAAAGAAGTTTCTTAAATCATCCCCAATGGAACTTTACGAGCTTAAAACAAGTTTGGTTGGTGGTAGAATTATGGTCACACATCTTAATAACATCGTAAGCCACATTGGTACATCGTTCGTATTCGTATTAAGTTAAATATTCCACAACGGTATGAAACAAAAATGTGATTTCTTACATAAATGTTATTTCAAATCCATGAATGCCAAGCATTTTTAGAATCTTTGTAGCCGTTTTCGAATAAGTCAATGAGAATAGGAAGTTGATGTTTGTTGTAAGAAATTAGGGTGTAATCTGAACGAAAATAATGCCAATGAATTTAAATGCCTGCTAATAAAAGTTTCAGTAATTTTTTCGTAATTTTATAATTTAATTTTTTGTTTGAACTACAATTTCGAAACGCGTGTTTAGGAGAACAGTTTTCCCTATTATCCAATTTAATCAAAATTGTTGGAGCCATTTTGAAATAATAAATAATTTAGTACAAAATGAATTGGTGCCAACTGCTGTAAATGGGTACTTTTACTCAGAGGCACCGACCGAGACGCGACGTGCCTCGGCCACTGGTCAGGGCAAAGACCATAAAAAGAAGTGGTGAAGTTTTTGAGTTTCATTGTGTGCGCTTTGTTTTTCCTCCGATTTTTTTTATCATTGTCTCTTTAAATCATGAAATCGGTAGTGCTTTCTTTAAATTCAGACTCAGGCCTCCGAAAACAGCTTAAATGTAACTACTTTCTCGATTGATGTATTTTTCATTAATAGAAAAGGGCTGATTCTCTCAGTCACTTCATACTCCATAGGCTTTGGAATATCAATGCCGTCATGCGAGAAGTTGCTTAAAGTTTGACCTCAGATATACTTTTCAATTTCAATCTTGTTAAGCGCCTTTCTATTAAGAAAAGAGTGGAGGCTACACATGTTTCAGGACTAAGATCTACTTTTTCAGTGTTATTGATTCATTTTTCAAGCTCAATGAAGCTAAATGTGCACATATGAACTTTACAAATAAAAAGTTAAGCTACGTTCAAATGTTCATCAACAATCAATTACACCAGTACGGCTAAATACCTTGGGATGAATTTGGATGCTAAACTAAAATGGAAAGACCATATCAAAAAGAAAAGGGAAGAGCTTAACTTGAATGTATAGAAAAATGTACTGGTTACTCGGTAGAAATTCTGACTTATCTGTCGAAAATAAAATAATCTTTATCTATCTATCTATCTATCTATCTATCTATCTATATATATAAAAATGAATTGCTGTTCGTTAGTCTGGCTTAGACTCGAGAACGGCTGAATGGATTAATCTAATCTTGGTCTTGAAATATTTGTGGAGGTCTAGGTTTAAAAGGTAAGTAAATAGAAAAAAAAGAATTGGAATACCGTAAAAGTAACAATTTCATTATTCTTAACTGTAATGAATAAAAAATTTTATTCAAACAATACTTTTGTTTTTTCTTAATTGTTTTTGACAACAAAAAATTAAAATAATAAATAACAAATATAAAGATTATCTAATTGTTTGTTTTTAAAAATTATTTAAATTTTTTGACTGGTAAGAATTTAATTTACTGCCCATGAGTACAAAAGACCATATTTCATCCTCAAATTCCCACAGGAACGGAAATGGGAACTTCAAATAGTCAATTTATCAAATCAACCATAATATTTGAGATTTGACAGCAAATCTTTGTGAGTGAAGACTACCGCTACGTGCTCGAGAACTTTCTGTACTTTTGTGATTCTTTGTGATAGTGATATTCCAGGTATTGTGCTTTTTCCAATTAATTTTTTTTTGATATTCTGTGATAGTGACAATTTACTACTAATTTAGCAATTTACGATGACGAGGAGAAGACGACCTGACTTAGGTCGAGGATCTCAATGCGACCATTCAGAATTTTCTTCCAGGACAATTGGTTTCCTTCAAATCAGTCGACACCGTTATGAACCAGGATGCCGTAGTCAACTTAGAGCCGGATTTACCATATAGGCGGACTAGGCGGCGGCGGCGCCTAGGGGCCCCCACAAAATATGGGGCCCCCACAAATTGAAAGTTTCTTAGAAAAATTATTTAAAAATATAGAATACTGCAATCCAAAGTACAGAAACC
The DNA here is from genome assembly GCA_949752695.1 of Melanostoma scalare. Taxonomy (NCBI): domain Eukaryota; kingdom Metazoa; phylum Arthropoda; class Insecta; order Diptera; family Syrphidae; genus Melanostoma; species Melanostoma scalare. The sequence continues at coordinate 11,073,546 of OX456985.1, forward strand.
CACGTAGTCCAGCTCATGAGATTGTTTATAAATAAATTTTGCAAACCAGAGTGCCGTAACCCACGTAGCCCAGCTCGCGAATATTTATTAATAATTAATAAAAACTTAAACTGCAAATTAGAGTGCAGTAAACCACGTAGCCCAACGTGTAAATGTTTATAAATAAATAATCGGCAAACCAGAGTACAGTAACCCCCGTAGCCAAGCGCTACTGAACTGATTTATCGACCGCCACATTCTTGCCGACATGATTTTTTCTAGCAGAAGAACGCATCAGACTGAATCAGAGATAAGAAATTAATTAGATGGCAAACCTTTACTTCTCTTGCCAAAAAGGGACACTCACCTGCCAGGTACCTGAACTCAAAAATGGACCGGACTGGTAAAAGGGTTTATCCCATCCTTATTGTAATTCTTCGGAATTATAATAAAACTAATCCTCTAATATTTTGTTTTTTCCAGGATAGAATTAACCCTTTCTAGAAAATATAATCTTTTACAGGATTAATAACTAATCAATTTTATTTTTTCCAGGAATTTTTTATAATATTTTTAAGATTTCATGAAAAATGGAGAAGCTGACCGCAGAAGCGACATTCACCGCTCTCGCAAATTTGCTGAAGCGGATGCAAGCCGACCTGGGGTTAGAGCACCGGCAGCGCCTTTGCGGCTTCATCAAGGAGCTGCAAATACAGCTTGATGGACCGCAGCCAATGGAAGAAACCATCAACGACCAAGGAGAGGATGAAGAAATTATCGGCCTGACTGGTGACGAGGCCGATAAATCTAACGAAGATGAACAGTTCACCATCGTAACCGGTAAAAAACGGTCAAAGAAGAACCATCCAATGGCATCAACAACAGCAACTGTAACTCAGACATCTTAGGAAACCAAGAAGACAGGAATGCCACCAATCATCGTAATATCCGGAAACGTTGCCGAAATCAGAAGGTTCGCAAAGAGCAACACCATTAAATTTACACTGAAGAACCTGAACACTACGAAAACAATCATAAACGCTTCTGACAGAGATGAATTTACAAAAATAACGGAGTTCTTAAAAACCAGGAAGGTTCAGAACCATACATTTACACCTCGTGAAGAAAGGAAGGTGCTCCTACTACTGAAAGGCATCCATCGCTCATATTCAGCCATCGAAGTACAGGATGAGCTCCAAATAGAAGGCATTCCAGCGTCAAAAGTCACGGTCTTCCGTTCAAGGAAAGCCAAGAACAAAACCTTCAACTCGTTTGTGGTTGAAGTAAACAAAACCTGTGACGTAGCGGATGTATATACAAAAACAAGGATCCTCAACCAAAAGGTACACTGGGAGCGACTAAAAAAAAACATCGTTCAGTGCAAAAACTGCCAGAGATTTGGTCATGTGGCCACTAACTGCGGCATGAACTACGTCTGCGTGAAATGCAACGAAAACCACGATCCCGGTGAGTGCAAACGCAAAGATAAGGAACAGAAAGTGTACTGTGCCAACTGCAAGGAGTTTGGTCACCCAGCAAACTACCTCGTATGCAAGGTCCTATACTTGCACAGAAGGAAAACAAAAAGAAAGCTGAACTCGAGAGGAAGCAACAACAGGAGTTCCGGACCCAGTAAATATGCAACCATACGAAGCCAACACTTAGCTTTGCAGCCATGATCAAGCGAGGAGGCACGGAAAGCACACTCCCCAAAAAACAACAAGCTATAGGTGCAAAGACACAGCAACCAACGACGCAGACTAGGAAACCGTCACCAAAGGAGCAAAATACCCACAAAAAACCAAATTTAGACGAGGAAGTAAAGGAACACTTTGGAACTGATATTGAAACAGCCATCAAGAAAGCCCGCTCTGCCGTTCCATCCAATTACGCCTCACCAACGACGAGATCGATGAGGATATAAAATCAATGGAGGGCATAATAACAAACGTCTTAGATGAACAGAAGAGACCGAGAACATCCAGAGACAGATACCAGCACCTCCCAGAAGGAATTGTGCGGCTATACGAACACCGCCAAAGGCTGAGGAAGAAACTGCAAAGGATTCAGTAAAGAGATTGGAATTCCGTGAGCAACACCTACCAAATGGTGAAGAGTGAGCTCCAATGCAACCACATCATGCTGAGGAACGCTCTTCAACATCACAACAACAGCCAGTTCCAACAAAGGCTGCAGAACATCAAGCCTGGACCCGACGCATTCAAAGCGATCAACAACATCATCGGGAAAAAACCAAAGATGCCAGAAAAAATAAGCACCGGACAAAGAGAAGCCGAGACAACCCAAGAGAAAGCAGATGCGTTTGCCAATTTTTTCAAGGAAAACTTTGTACCAAAACCACCCAACGATCCAGGGTTTATCGAAGAAGTTGAGGCAACTCTAAGACAACTGCAGCAAACGGACACTCAAGTCATGTTATTCAACAACGATAACCTTGCAAGTGACCCGGTACCTGCAGAAAACTTCACAAATCCAGAAGAAGTAGTTGAAATGATCCACGGCGGACGACCTAAAAAATCATCCGGACCCGACTTGATCTCCAACTACATTATAAGATGGTTCCCCCAAGTCCTGATGCTATTCCTGGCAATCATATTAAACAACTGCATCAACAACTGCTATTTCCCTAAGAGATGGATGAAAATGAAATGGTCATTTTCCCGTTCATATGAAAAATTTTCATCTTAAAGGGGCCCCCACAAAAATTCCGCATATGAGCCCTTAAAAAGTAAATCCGCCACCAACTATCTCACGGAATTTTTAAATTCACTGGAATTGCCTGGACTACCACCTCACAATTTGCAGTTAAAAGTAGGATCAGTTGTCATCATGCTGCGTAACATTAAACAACCTGGACTATGCAATGGAACAAGACTGGCTGCGAAAAAACTGATGAATAACGTCATTGAAGCAACAATCATAAAAGGAAAGTACTAAGGAGAAGATGTCTTGATCCCGCGAATACCGATGATTCCAACGGATTTACCATTCGATTTTAAACGGTTACAATTTCCAGTACGTCTGGCCTTTATGATGACCATAAATAAATCACAAGGACAGTCTTTACAAGTTTGCGGAATCAACTTGGAGTTTTCCTGTTTCGCGCATGTACAATAAATTATACGTTGCATGTCCGCGCGTCGGAAAACCGTCTTCTTCGTTTATTTACGCACCACAAAACAAAACAAAAAATATAGTTTATGAGAAAGCTTTAAACTGACTAACAGACTGTATAATAACAGTGTGTGTCTGTCAATATCAAATTTAAACCTTATAAATAGCCAGTATTTCAGGAAAACTCTGTTTTGTAAGTAAGCAACATGATGTGCCGAAAATAATAATAATATTTCAATTCATAAAAAAATGCTTTTTTATTAAATACGGATTCGTTTTGAAATTAATTTATACAAAAGTATAGGTCTTTTATTTATCGGAACACAAAAAAGACATTTTTGATAAATTTTCTTAAGTGTATACTATTGACTATGGCGTATACTTACTATTTTTTTTTTTTTTAAGTTTTAGGTATTCTGATAATAAATTGTAACTACTTTCATACATTTTATATTTAAGAGTTCAATGAGACAAATTTTAGTTGCTGATTGTTGCTTAATTAATTTCGTCTGTATCAATTCAAATTCATTGAACTTATCTTTCAGTGACATAAACTTATATTTCATTCACATATTTGCTCGTGAAAGGAAGATTCCCTCAGGAAAGGAGTTGAAAATGGAAACTTAGAAACTACTGGACAGATTTCAAAAATTCTTTCGGCACTGGGATGCTACATAGTCCCTCAGTAACTTATAGGGCTCCTACACTACACAAACCGTTTGTGCAAACATATGTGTTTTGTTTTTGTAAAAATCTTTGTGCAAACTGTTTGAGTAGTGTGTAGCAATGTTGAGTGTTTGCGCAAACAGTTTGAAGAAATTCAAAAAATTTTGAATTTTCTTTAATCGAAATATCCTTTCCTATGTGAGAATATCTACCAAAAAATTTGTGTTTTTCCATCTTTCGAGTTCTAGTTCTAGTTTATGGTAATTACAAAAGTATTTTACCACTTTTCAATAGCATAAAACAAATTCGCTTTCGCTGTCTGTTCGCTTAGATCTTTAAAACTACGCAGTGGATTTTGATGATTTTTTTTTCCAAGAGAATATGTATATCTACCTCATCCCCATATTCTCAAGGGAACGGGAATATACACGGGAACATACACGGGCTTATAAACTGTTTGCCCGATATTCATTTCCATATTCAATATATTAAGTGTTTGTATTGAAAAGGCTTCAAAATTACTGATTTGAATGAAATTAGGAACAAAAATGGGTTTGAACCTGAGAAATGACATAGGCTATATTTCCTTTCCATATTCCTTCGGGAACGGAAACGGGAATAAAACCTCGAACTCGGTAAATACTGGACCGATTCCGAAAATTCTTTTGCCGTTAGAGTGCTTCATCGTCCGCCTATCTAGGCCATGACCAAGCGGGGCCGCTACCAGGAGAGACGCTCGAGCGCGTAATAAAAAGCGCAACAAAGCTCAAAGCGGATCTCATAATAGGAAGTGACGTCAACGCACATCACGCAGTGTGGGGGAGTACGGACGTAAATGAAAGGGGTGAGTCTCTTTTTAATTTTATACTAAGTACTAACCTTCTTATTTGCAATATCGGTAACGAACCAACCTTTGTCACAAAAAACAGACAAGAGGTTTTAGATGTTACCTTTGTATCTCAATCAATCTATAACAAGATTAAAAATTGGGCTGTATCTAAGGATCACTCCTTCTCTGATCACAGATACATCCAATTTAGTCTAACAGATGACACACCAAAACCCATAGGCTTCCGTAATTATAGGAAAACTAACTGGGTAAAATTCAGGGAAATCTTCAAACATTGTTACAACTACAATGACAATAGCTTCCCTTCAAACCCCAAGGATCTTGACAGCAAAGTCGACGATCTAGCTAGTGCTCTTAACCATGCCTTGTGTAACTCCTGTCCTCTAACCATAGTAAGAGGGAAGAAGAAACCACACTGGTGGACCAAAGAGCTAGAACCGCTCAAGAAAAGTTGTGCGAAGCTTTTCAATCGAGCCAAATCTTCCAGAAATCCCATAGACTGGGATCTATATAAGGAATCCCTTAGGATTTACAAAAAGAGGTTACGAATAAGCAAAAGATCCTCTTGGAAAGAATTCTGCAATAAAATTGAAGACTCCTCAGAGGCATCTAGACTTAGGAAAATCTTTTCAACGAGTCCAAACATGCCAAGTTCTATAAAAGATGAAAACGGCAACTGGACCAACTCATATGAAGAAACATTAAACTTGCTACTGGATACTCATTTCCCTGGTAGCTCGTTGACAATAACAGACGAGGAGCACTTGCCTCGACTCGCAAACCAATCAGGTAAAGGTCTTATCTCTAGAGATATACTGTTATGGGCAATAAACAGCTTTGACCCTTATAAATCACCAGGGCCTGACGGAATCATCCCTGTGGAGCTGCAGCAGGTTTCAGACATCATCATCTATAACTTAGAGATGATCATGAAAGGATGCATCAGCTATGCATATATTCCCAAGGCCTGGAGATAAGCTAGGGTCGTCTTTATACCTAAAGCCGGCAAAAGCTCCCATGTAAATCCAAAAGATTTAAGACCTATTTGTCTATCATCCTTCCTCCTTAAAACACTGGAAAGAATGATTGACATACATTTAAGACAAGAAATTAAACCTAGTCTGATCTCAACGGCGCAACATGCCTCTACAAAAGGTAAATCAGTGGAAACTGCACTCCACTCTCTGGTTTACACCATTGAAAAATCCCTGCACTACAAAGAATACTCTCTCGTCGCATTCCTAGACATAGAGGGTGCATTTAACAATGTTAACAATTCAGCAATCGCTAATGCTCTTGATGGGCTGCTCATAGAGGAACACATCAAAAACATGATAACAACAATGCTCAGCAGCAGAATCATTAGTTCCGAAATGGGGAACTACAAAACAAGCAGAATGGCCAATAGAGGAACCCCGCAGGGAGGAGTTTTATCTCCCCTACTGTGGAACCTGGTCGTTAACAAATTGTTAATCGACCTAGAGGACGAAGGTTTCAAAACTATAGCCTATGCCGATGATGTAGCAATTGCCGTTTCAGGCAAGCACCCACAAACCCTAGCTGAGCTGCTACAAACAGCACTTAACAAGCTTAACAATTGGGCTGCAGATTGTGATCTGAACATCAATCCACACAAAACGGAATTAGTCCTCTTTACGAGGAAATACAAAATTCCGGACTTCAGACCCCCACCTATTAAAGGGGTAACTCTCACACTGTCAAATCAGGCTAAATATCTAGGTCTCATTTTTGACAAAAAACTGACCTGGAAAACCAATATTGAGGAAAGAGTAAATAAAGCCAACGTTGCACTCTTCTCATTGGCCATTGGCGGGAAATGGGGTTTCTCCCCCCAAATCACACATTGGCTCTTTACCTCGGTAATTAGACCGATACTCACATACGGGGTGATAGTCTGGTGGACAGCACTAGACAAGATGATCAACTACAATAAGCTGACCAAAGTTCAAAGAACGGCTAGTCTGTGTATTAGTGGCGCACTGAGGACAACCCCATCGGACGCCCTCAATGTACTACTAGATCTCACACCCCTAGATATCTTCAGCAAACACGTCGCAGCTAGCTCAGCTACTCGACTCAGAGCTACATCACAGTGGACCAATAATCAAATCGGCCACACTACCATTCTAGATAACTTTAGATTCTTACCGAATCGATCCGACTACACCACCCCCAAGTTGGTGTTTGACAATAATTCCCAAGTAACCATACCTTCAAGAGAATCATGGGAAAATGGCGCTCTTTTGGAAAATGAAGCAATACACTTCTACACCGATGGTTCAAAAACCAGCGAAGGTGTGGGAAGTGGAATCTACTCAGAAAAACTGAATCTCAGTCTTTTCTTCCGCCTACCCGATCATTGTAGTGTGTTCCAAGCGGAAATTCTGGCGATTAAGGCGGTGCTGTCTTGGCTCAAAGAAAACGTCATATCCTCCACGGATATTCGGATCTTCTCAGACAGCCAAGCTGCCCTTAAATCTCTTGCCTCTGTCTCTACAAAATCCATCACGGTCCAAAATTGTCAGATGTCTCTGAGGGAGATGTCAAATCAGTTTAACATTCACCTTTCATGGGTGCCAGGGCACAGGGACATACCAGGCAACTGTATGGCAGACGAACTAGCCAAAAAGGGCACGACCACTTCCCTACGCTCAGAATGCAACAACATAGGTGTACCTATCGCTACATGTAAACTCCTACTTAGACAAGACGCTTCAAGGATAACAAACACTAGATGGACTGAGAGTAACAACTGCCTTGCAACCAAAAAAGTTTGGCCGTGTGTAGACTCAAAACGCTCGAAGAGTTTGTTGGCCCTGAACCGTCTGTATCTACGTTCTACCATAGGTGTTCTTACGGGACACTGTCTAATAGGGAGACACGCCAAAAGACTTGGTGTGTTTTCCAATGATTTCTGCAGAAGCTGCATGGACGAGGAGGAGGAAGAAACCGTTCAACACCTTCTTTGCTCATGCCCTGCACTACTTCATAGGAGGAAAACTCATCTCGGTGAATTCTTCTTCGATGATACTAGCGACCTAGCTTACATAGACCCTAAAAGTCTTTCGAAATACATTAAAAGTTCCACGTGGTTCGACTAGCAGGTGATTAACCGGCTAGTCCCGTAATGGAAGATTAATAAGTGATCAACTCGTTAATCTTACATCGGGTTTCTGAGATCAGAAGGTGATTAACTTGCTGATCTCTGTGGTATCACAATGGGTCCTTGCGGCCTAAGTGTGTCAGGCAATGTACTCATTGACTGACAGCCACTTCCACCTAACCTAACCTAGAGTGCTTCATTGCCCCTGAGTAACATAGACTGTATTTCATTCCCATTTTTCCACAGAAACGGGGATGAAAATTCAGAAACTACTGGACCTTTATAAAAAGAAAAATACCGACTTATCTTTTTGACAAATTAACTTTTCACAATCAACTCGAGGTACGAACTTAAGATCTAGTACGTACACATGTCTGACAACACGTCGTCAATTTTTCGTTCACTCTATTAAACTTTGGAATCACCTCCCACTCTCTGTTAGGAACAAAATAGAACACAGCCAGTTTTTATCTACCGTTTTTCAATTTTTATCACAAAATAATTCTCTTTCATAAAATTTTTCTAAAATTGTTATGTTTAATTGCAAATAAGACTTTCTCTGTATAAGATTATATTGTAATTGTAATTTTAATTGTAATTTTTATTTAAATCTTTTTTACACTAGTAACACACACATTATGTAATACTATATTCTACCTGCACTACTTTAAGAATTTATTTCTCTTTGTGCAGCGATGTATCAAAATAAATAAATACTAAATACTAAATACTAAGACCTAATTTAAATTTTCGTTCTCTATTACAATACGGTTTTATCTCCAAGTTGGATATATTATATATCATCCCCATAATCATACGGGAACGGGACGGAAACGAGAAGATAACCATGAACTTGGAAAATACTGGACCGATTTCAAAAATTCTTTCACCGTAAGAGTACTTCATTGAGTAACTTAGACAATATTTCATCCCCATTTTCCCACTGGAATGGAAACTTGAAAACAGCTTTACTTAATTTATTCAGTTCGATCACTGTAGAGTCCGAGCAGCGCCAAGCGGGTAGCTATTTTTTTATTTATTAAAAGAAAACTGTGAAAAATTAGCCGCTTTTCTCCAATTGGAATCCATGTTATGTCCAGGCATAACTGGGTTAGAAAACGGACAAGACAAATCATAGATGGCAGATGACAGATTACAGATGACAGATTATAGATCCGTTCTTTCAAAAAAAAAAACTTGCAAGAGTATCGCCTACAATCGAAAGTAAAGTATAAAATGTCAAGACATTAAATCTGAAACACTATCACGCAATAAATTCGATTTCGACAGCAACCAAAAGTTCAAAATATGAAAAATATAAGGAAATGTTGCAAAGCTGCCATTTAAGAAGTCTTAGTTTGTAGATGACGAATATAAAAATACTTCTTGTTTTTTGTTCAAAAGTATCCCCAGGATTGTTTACCCGTACCAATACGAAGTGCTTCTTTAACTATAACTACAATGACAATCAAGTCGTGCGCCAAGTTGTATCATTGAAAGCGTTGAATAAAGCGTTAACGTTTGGTTCGATCAGTACATTAATTTGCATTTTTATTGTGAAAATAAATTGTATTTCAATTAGTAATTGACGTCTGGCAATTTACTTTGTTGATGTTTTCATAACCACCATGCAACAGGATGTAAACATGGGTAACGCAGCAAAAAATCGTGCGCTGATACACTAACTCAAGCGCAGTTTACTGTATCAGCGCAATGCGTTAACGCAATTACGCTATGGCGCAATTTTTTCGGACTGAATATATCCAACGGCAAAATGATCTATTTTCTTTTTTGTCTTTTTTAATTTGAGTTTAAGTGAAGTGAATGTGATTAAAGATTTGAAAATAAAAACATCTTATAAAGTGTTCCTTTTCATAACGGTTTTTTCATTGCACCCTTTCTTGGTAGCTTATTAGAGGAATAACAACCAAGAGGGTAAACCTCACACACCACACACAACTGCATCCGCCGCCGCCCAACGCCCATACAATTGACTTTAAAAACACCACTTTATATTCAGCTACATACGTTTATTAAAGATAGATCTGGTTTTACAAAAACAACAATGTAAACAAATAAAATTAAGAGATTTATCCGCGATACAAGTATCCCTAATCCTTATCCATCAGCCAACCAACACCACTATTTTCAGTACTTATTATTCTTATCAAAAAAATATCCTGATTTCTCTGCTCTAAAGAAGAGAATATAGATAAAGAGTAAAGAGTTACAACTGCGCCGTGGTATCACTGCGCCATACGTGTATCATTGCGCTATTGAGTTACAGCTGCGCTAGTGTATCATTGCGCTATAGAGCCAAATGCGCCACTGTATCGAAGCTGCGCCATTGAGTTACAACTGCGCTGTGTGTATCATTGCGTTATTGACTCTCCTATAGCGCAAAGATACACTGGCGCAGTTGTAACTCAAAAGCGCATTCATAACTCAAATGCGCCTTTGTTTCTGTTCTCTTAACGCTGTGGGCTGTGCTATCGAGTACACTACTGTAGTATTGTGTGTGAGCTAAGGGATGATTTTTGCCTGTGGCTTGTGTGTGATGCTGTTGGCTATTGGTTCAGTGTTGGGGCTGAGTATGAAAGCGCTCTACATGAAATTCAATTTGCAATGCTTTTGTGCGTTGGGTAAGTTTTATGTTGTATATCGCATCTGGTTGTTGTGTTGCTATTGAGTTGCAATTGCGCCACTGAGTTATTGGCGCAGGCAAAAGTGTATTAGCGCACGTAGCGCAGTTAGTGCGTCAACGCATTGCGCTAGCGCAGCGCTGAGTTACCCATGTTTAACAGGATGATAGATAAACTAACTTATGAAGAAACTCATTATTATTTTGAGCTAACCATAACAGTTCCTAAAGAAAATCACTTGATAGAAATTGTCTATGCACATTTTAAGCCATAAGCCTTATTTTGATGGGCTCTAGTTATTTTGCCCCTACCTATTTGTTGATCTTTTGTGTACGCGGTAACAGTCTAGGGAACAATTCAAGAACTAATAATTTTTTTTGTTATTTACAAAATTAATAAAATAATAGTGTTGCGCAACAGAACGCGGAGCCCTAGGGCCTAGCGCATTTCTCACAACCATGCCTTGTGAGGGAATGGAGGGGACCTACAATTTTCTGCCGGTTCCGAACAGCTAATCGAGAAAGCGCTTTTCATGACAATGCATTTACTAACGGAAGACTTGCCAAATCTTCGCGAAATGCGATAACGTGAAAAAAAATGTTCGCCTCTGATTGGCTTCAACAGCCAACCAGACAATGGCAAAAATTTTTCTAAGTAGCAGAATGTTGCAACACATTCCCTTAGAAATAATAAAATTCGCAGCAAGTGAGTGCTGTGAATTTCGTAAGTGTTTCGGTGTAGACCAAACAAATTTACGTCTTAGAAGGGTACGACGTATGTCGTATCTAGGCGAAAGGCCAATCTTTGAAGTAAGGTCACTGGATCTCTTGATTCTCCCTGTTTGATTTTCGCTTCTGTTGAGACTCGAAACACGAACCTCTGGGTTAAAAGTCAGACATGCTAACCATCACCCCACGGAGGCCACTATTTACAAACGAAAGCTTTTCTAATGAAAGATGTCTCGTCTTTATCGATCTGGCATCAATTTGGGCATTATCCTTTATTCAGTACAGCGGGAAAGATAGTTCTTAAAGCTGTCATTGGGTGTATGTTTAGTTTAGTTTAGTTTAGTTTAGTTTAGTTTATTGACTTATTTATTAACATTACATTTCTTTACACGATTTTACTAAGTCTTATATGGTTTGGCCGAAGGCCGTCTACCAGAGTGACATTTAAATTTAAATACACATTTTCAAAAAATAAAGTTCACATAAACAATTTTTTTTTTTTCTTAAAAAAGTTTTAAAAGTTTTTTTCAATGATTTGCTTTCTGTAACGAAAAGCATTTAAAATATATCTAGCTGGGTGGTCCCAGCCACGCTCTCCATTCAAAACATTGATCACTTCATCCAAACTAAGGGTGTCCGTTGCAAAGAAACGCCTTCTAAATTCCTTGAGTATTGGACAGATTCCCAAAAAATGGAAAACATCTTCACGGACCTTCAAGTTGCATAGATCGCACAATAATGGTAGATCAGGTCGATGTGGAATATAATTCAAATTAAAAACTTCACCTCTTATTTTAAATATTGCGCTGATTTGATCAGTTGTATTTTGCTCCAGGAAATAAGTGCAGGTATTTAAAAAATGATTCAGCTTGCTGTAGTAGGTTCTGTATAGCGACGATTCCGCTTCTCTATTGTACTTATGTACAGTACATAATACATATGTACAATACGTATTGCGATATTCTCTTATACTACTACTTATACTACTTTTAATTACGTCATACTTATACTACCTACTCATATATAATAAATCAGTCAGTTGACTGCAGACCTTCAAACCATCAACATCGTCTTTTCACTTTATCTCTCTCCTTCCTTTCTTCTCCACTAGATAAACAGCTACATGGCGACCGTGACAATTAAAAAGAAAAAAAAAGAAAAAAAGCATATCTGGTGTGGTGAGACGTGAGAGATAAGCAGATGAACAGTTTTTTTAACGTGTCTGTGGTCTAACAAAAAAAAAAAAAAAAAAATAAGCTGAAAGTGAAACTTAAAAATTACTGGGTGCGAAAAAAAAAAGAAAAAAAAAAAACAAAAACCACATTTAATTTGATTGTGTTGTTGAACTAGATGGTTGCTGTGCTCTATGAGTAATAGTGAAAAATCTGATAAAAAGTAATAATTCATCTAAATTAATAACCCCATTCAATCAAATCTTCAAATATAAACTGCTACATGGCCGTTTGATTGTGTGTACTCAAGTTTACAATACGAAAAAAAAAAAGAGGTAAATTTCTCTCACACGACGATAACCGCAGCCATTTCGAAGTGCAGAAACAAAAATCAAGTTTTAGTAAATTTAAAACGATTTCCATTGACTTTTATTAAAGAAAAGTATATGAATACATAAATAAAGTGTTCATCTAATCAGTGGTGCATATAAAAGCACATCTTCCTTCTGTGTAATATAAAAGCACATTTTCCTTCCGTGTAATCAGTAAAATTAGCAATGAAACTAAACAAGGGAATGGGTCTAAACTCAAATAGAAAAACAGTCCACTAATAATAAGGAAAAAACAGTCAAATATCAAACCAAAAACGAAATAAAATAAGCTACTACTACATGGCTACAACTACAAGTCTCAGAATTGAACCACCAAACAGCAACCTACGTCCATCGTCGTCGTCGCCACCACGTGGCTATATACTGCAGGGAATGAACGCTATAACTGTATGGTAAAAAAAAAAAAATCCCGCAACGAATAACAAGAAAGGCGTCAACGGGACTACATTTTCAACACATAGCAACATTTTGTCAGCATTTTATTACAATAAACGTTTCATATTATCTTGCATGCTTTTATTTGATTTATATTATATTAGTTACTCTCTATACTATGGTATATTTCTTTTTAGAATAATATTCTTATATGGAAAAATTTGATTTGATCAAAGATAGATTTTTTAATCTATATAAATGTTTGAACAAAAGAAGAATTCCTAATAATAGCGATGAGACCTTTAAAAAATTGACTACTTCATTTAATGCTATCAAAATCCTTTTGAACAAAAGTTTTAAAGATCTAAATCAAGAAAAACAAACTGAAGTGTCAAATTTACATCTTTCGTTGAGAGACAAGTACAGAAAAATTTGCATCAGATTAAGCAAACACGTTCGTATTCCTTTTGAAATAGATCAATTAGTAGATATTACAGAAACTAGCGAAGAGAACAGTGAATCAGAGGTAGATGAAAACATGGGAATCACACAGTTAGAGTTTATAGCATTGGCTACAAAAGTTATTCCAGAGTTCGATGGGCAACCAGAAAACATTACAAGGTTTATTGATGCCTTGGAACTTCTGGAACTGACCGTCGAAACTCATATGAATATAGCAGTTAAAATAATTAAAACAAAGCTACTAGGGTCAGCAAGAAACTATATTACTAACGAATCAGACATTAATTCTATTATTACAACTTTGAAAGCAAATATTAAAAGCGAATCATCAGAAGTAGTTGCGGCAAAGCTTCTTAATGTTAAGCAAAACAACAAATCAGCCAACATTTACATGAAAGAAGTAGAAGACTTAACAGCATCTTTGAAACGAGCTTATATTACAGAAGGAGTTCCTTCTAAATTAGCAGATGGCTATGCTGTCAATCACGCTGTAAAAGCTATGACAACAAACGCTTCTAACGATAGGGTTAAATTTATTATGGAAGCGGGGCATTTTAACAATATGAATGAGGCAGTAACGAAATTTATTTCGTCTAGCACAGACGCTGTTCAGAGTTCTTCGGTTTTTCATTTTAGGAAAAGTAACCGCGGAGGGAGCTCATACGGGTATAGCAACCGTGGTCATTTAAGTAATAATTTTCGAGGCAATTTTAGAGGTAATTATAGAGACAACTATAGAAACAGTTATAGAAATAACTCTAACAACAGCTGGAATAATAATGTGAGGAATAACAAAATCTCAAGTGCTAACAGTTACGTCCGACAAAATAGCACTACAAAGGCGGTTAGATATGCATGTCAGGGAAACGAGGATCTCCCTCAGGAGGTCAGACTGGGGGATTGCTAAAAATAGACCAAACAAAAGATAGCATAATGCTAACACCTACGCATAGAATTTTTAAAATGAATTTAAATCTAAGTAGCTATGTAACCATTTTCTGTAATCTAACAGGCGTAAAAAGTATGTTCCTTATAGATACCGGTGCAACAATATCAACTCTTCGCAGATCAAAATTATTAAAAAATTCAATTATAAACAGAAATTTGAAATGCAATTTATCAGGAATCTCTCAAGAGATTGTCGCTACAGAGGGGCAGGCCGTAGCTCGCCTTTACGTGGATGATGTGTGGCTAGAACTTAGCTTTCACATAGTAAACGATGATTTCCCAGTACCTGTAGATGGAATTTTAGGCCTTGATTTTATACAAAAATTTAATTGCGTTCTTGACTATGGTCAAGACTGGCATCTGATCATTCGACCCTCGTTCGTTTCGAGAGATTTTGTCATTCCTATCCTAGATACAATAGCGCCCAAATACCTCACGCTTCCAGCCAGAGCAGAAGTCATTCGAAGAATCGAATTTTTAAGTCAGGAAAATGAAATTTTAATCCCCAACCAACAAATTAAAGATGGTATTTTCGTAGCGCGAACTATTGTTTCAAAAACAAGCCCATTCGTTAAAATCGTTAATACAACACAAAACATAGAAATATTAAATGATGTAAAAATTGCGTTTGAAAGTCTAAGTGACTATAAAATTTATTCATTCAACGAATACACTCCCACTCGTAGGGACAAAGTTTTGGAGAAACTAAAAAAAGACTTTCCTAGTTTTGTGAAAGATGATATGATAAAGCTGTGTGAAGAGTTTTCTGACATTTTTGCGCTCGAAGACGACAAGCTTACTGTAAACAATTTTTATAAACAAAAATTAAGAGTTAATGACAATACTCCGGTCTACATTAAAAATTATCGCACACCCAATTCTCAAAAACAGGAAATAGAAAATCAAGTTAAGAATATGTTAAAGAACGAAATAATAGAGCCGTCATGTTCAGAATATAATAGTCCACTTCTGTTAGTTCCTAAAAAATCACTTCCAAACAACCTTGAGAAACGCTGGAGGTTGGTCATTGACTATAGACAGCTGAATAAAAAACTACTAGCCGACAAATTCCCCCTTCCGAGAATAGATGAAATTTTCGATCAGCTTGGTAGGGCAAAATATTTTTCATGCTTAGACTTATTTTCAGGATTTCACCAAATAGAACTCGACTCAAGTTCTAGAGATTTAACAAGCTTTACTACAGATAGCGGTACATATCGCTTCACAAGATTACCTTTCGGTTTAAAAGTGTCACCAAACTCATTTCAGCGCATGATGTCTCTAGCATTTTCTGGTCTGTCTCCCGATAAATCATTTGTCTATATGGATGATTTAATTGTAGTTGGCTCGTCAATAAATCAAATGTTGAAAAATATTCGCAGCGTTTTCGAGATTTGTAGAAACCGTAACTTAAAACTTAACACCGATAAATGTAGTTTCTTTAAACATGAAATTACTTACTTAGGACATAAATGTACTAAAAATGGTATTTTACCTGATGATAACAAATTTGAAGTCATTAAAAATTATCCAAGGCCTACGGATGCGGATTCGGTACGAAGATTTGTTGCTTTTTGCAACTACTACCGTAGATTTATCGAAAATTTTGCCCATAATTCGTATGAATTGACAAGACTAACACGAAAAAATTCTGAATTCATCTGGACCGAATCATGTGAAAAAGCGTTCCAATACTTCAAAGATGTTCTTATTAATCCACCGATATTAAAATACCCCGATTTTTCGCAGACATTCTTTATAACAACAGACGCTAGCAAGTTAGCATGTGGAGCAGTGCTGAGCCAAGAATATGAAGGAAAATTACATCCTGTGTCATATGCGTCAAGAACTTTCACCAAGGGTGAATGTAATAAATCCGTAATTGAGCAAGAGTTAACTGCGATCCACTGGGCCATTAACTATTTCCGTCCGTATATTTACGGAACAAAGTTTATAGTACAAAGTGACCACAAACCATTGACTTTCCTTTTTTCTCTAAAAAATCCGTCCTCTAAACTGACGAGAATGCGTTTAGACTTAGAAGAATATGACTTCTCCATTAGCTACATAAAAGGTTCTGAAAACGTTGGAGCTGATGCGCTATCTAGAATAGATTTTTGCGATATTAAATCAAATTCTATGCCTTCCTCTAGCATAGCGAAAATAAACACAAGATCCATGAGTAAGCAATCTTCAGACACCATATCTAAAAATGAAACTCGGTCAACACAAGGTGAAAATAGACCCAAAATATATGAAGCGCTAGAGGCTTTCGAAACGAAGAAAATAATAACCTTAAAATTTAATCTAACAGTAAAAAGACCATATTTAACTGTAAAGAAAGGAAAGTGTACACTTATAAAATATATGATGGATAGTTACATTAGTTACAACAGGATCGATTTAGGTCGACTCCTATCAACACTTGAAAACGATGTCAAAAAATTTTCTATTAGAGAGCTGCAGATCTCTTTAGGTGATGATATCTTCAAACAGTTTTCAGTCGATATTTTTAAAAATACGGCTAACACTTATTTAGAAAATTTAACTATAATTTTAAAGCCAATTCCTGTAATGATTTTTGATAGAAAAGACAAAGAGCTCCTATTAGAAAGGTTTCATAGAAACCCATTACAAGGTGGCCATTGCGGTCAAAAACGATTGTTACTCAAACTTAAATCAAAATATGTTTGGAAAGATATGTCAAAAGACGTTGCGAAATTCGTTAAATCTTGTAACGAATGTCAAAAAAACAAAATCAAATTCAAAAATTCGGAGCCTCTCGTACATACGCTTACACCTCAAAAAGCTTTTGATATTGTCCAAATAGACACAATAGGACCTTTGGCTAAAACGTCAAACTCTAACGAATACGCTGTAACCATAATTTGCAATCTCACAAAATATTTAGTAATTGTTCCTGTTCGAGACAAGAAAGCCATTACAGTTGCAAGAGCTATTTTCGAAAATTTCATTTTAGTATATGGACCTATGAAGGAAATACTTACCGATAGAGGTACCGAATACTTAAATGAAACTGTCGAAGAACTCTGCAAGTTATTAAAAATAGAACAAAAGAATTCAACAAGCTACCACCACAGATCCTTGGGTATTGTAGAAAGATCACACAGAACCCTTAACGAATATCTTCGATCTTATATTAATACAGATAAAAATGATTGGGATACTTGGGTATCATACTTCGCTTATTGTTTTAACACAACACCTTCGGAGGCGATTGGTAACTATTGCCCATACGAGCTCATTTTCGCTAAAAATCCAACTGATTTCGAATTTCTTAATTCGGGAAAAGTCGAACCATGCTATAATCTCGATGCATACGAAAAAGAAGTTAAACTACGACTTCAAATTGCTTCGCAAAGAGCACACAAATTCCAAGAAAAGTACAAAGCCAAGCGAAAGGATAAATTTGACCAAAGCATAAAACCACAGACTATACATCCCGGAGACTCTGTTCTCATTTTAAATGAACCAAGACATAAACTAGACCCAATTTTTAAAGGGCCATATACGGTAACAAATGTGAACGAACCAAACATAACCATTGAAACGGAAAAAAGAAAAAAACAAGTAGTGCATAAGGATAAAATTAAATTATTTAATGAAGTAAGTAAATAATGAAAAAAAAAAAAGAGAGAAAAAACATTTATACATTTGGGAAAATCTATTTTTGATATAATCAAAAAAAAAAAAAAAAAAAAAAAAAAACTTAATTGGACATACCTAACTTTGTAAATAGGATAAATAATTGAAATAACACAAAAATATTGAAAAATTTATAATTTTATAAGAATGAAAAAAAAAAAAATAAAATAATTTTAAAGAATTTAACTAAAGTTATATGTAAATACTCTTGAAAATAAGTTTTTATTCAATTCATTTAATTACCGACAGCGCTGTTTGTAAAATATAGTACTAGTAATTTAAAACGAAATCAGTATTACATATATTAGAAATAAGTACTAGTATTAGTAATAAGCATTGTAAATAGAATTTACCTTTCTAAAGGGGAAGGTGTACAGTACATAATACATATGTACAATACGTATTGCGATATTCTCTTATACTACTACTTATACTACTTTTAATTACGTCATACTTATACTACCTACTCATATATAATAAATCAGTCAGTTGACTGCAGACCTTCAAACCATCAACATCGTCTTTTCACTTTATCTCTCTCCTTCCTTTCTTCTCCACTAGATAAACAGCTACACTTATCACACATCATGCTTCCAACTTTTTTCAACAAATTGTTGAACTGTATTTTCAGTGTTTCAGGATTTTCATCAATTGATACTGTAAAATCTGCTAAAGAATCGTCTGCCAATTTTTTCAACTCATTAACGCAAGTTCCCCCAGAATTTAATAATTGTTTCGGAACCAGTCTTGGAATCCTTTCTTCTTCCATCGCAATCTTTCCACGTAGTCAAAATGTATTTTTAGCGTATCCAAAAATAACGGTGCTATGCCTGTTTCCAAATATAACATATCATTTGGTGAACTATTAGGCAGCCTAAAGGTGCTTCGAAAAAACGAAGGAATTTTTCTACAGCATCGAAGGAAAGATAGCCCCATACTTGGGCCCCGTAAAAGAGAATTGATAATGCAGCTGATCGAAAGATTTTATACCTCGCTATATGTGAAACGTTTTTCTTATCTAAACATCTTCTCCAAACCGATGACAATGCACGTTTAGCTTCAGATAGTTTTTATTGAAGGTGTTTATTTAGGTTTAGGTTAGAAGTAATCAACACTCCCAGGTACTTATATTCCTTAACAACCTCTATTGTTTCGTCTTGAAACGTCCACTTTTCACTTCTCGCGTACCTGCCACCTCCACTTCTAAAAATCATCATTTTTGACTTTGCCAGGTTAACCGACAGGTTCCAGGTTTTACAGTAGCGTTCAAGTCTATTTATCATAAGCTGCATTCCGTTTATAGTTTCTGATAAGAAGACTAAGTCGTCTGCAAACATTAGTCCTGGAATGTTTTTTCCGCTCATTACTATTCCCCCTTTCACACTGTCGATAATGTCGTTAATGTACAATATAAAAAATAAAGTACTGATAACGCATCCTTGCTTAACGCCTATTGACGTATGAAACTCGTCCGAGAGAGATTTACCATCCCATACCATTGCGAAATTGTCTTTATAAATTGATCTAATAACGGTTATCATTTTTGTTGAGATGCCGTATCCGCAGAGTTTGTAAAAAAGGGCTTCCCTTGGAATAGAGTCGAAAGCAGATCGAAAATCTACAAAAAATGCATACAGTTTTTTCCCTCTCGTTTTGTAGATGTCACCAATATTTACCAAAGAGAAAATTTGGTCTATAGTTGAATAGTTTTTCCTGAAACCCGCTTGGTACTCATGCAAAATCTGCTTGATTTCGACCCATTCGCTTAGCCGGTTAAATAGTATTGCACTAAATATCTTTGCCGCTGTGTTGAGAATTGAAATGCCTCTATAATTAGTCGGATCCTCAGGATTGCCTTTCTTGTGAAGAGGAAAAATAATTGCTCGTCGAAAACTTTCTGGAACATTGGCGTATGAGAACCATTAGCGTGTGAGAACCTGAATGTCGGAAGCAAAATATAGGACCAAGTTTTGAAACCTAGTGATTTCAACTGTGTATTCTGAATTACAGTGTACAATTCTTTGCTGAGAAGTAGTATATCAGTTGAGACTGATGTTTCGAATGATTAAAATTCAAAATCCATCTTCACGGATAATTTAACTACACGTGTAACACGAGTAACATGTACACAACTCGTATATACGGAGTTCTAATCCATACACGTTGCGACTCGGTCCGATGAACCACATGCGCCCGCTAAAAACTAGCAAAAGTTTTCTCAGGCGTAAAACAGAAAGAAACCAATCGGTAAATATACTTTTTTTATTTTATCACCTTACACCAAGGGATAAACTCATATTTGCCTTATGACATGTACGATGAACCCATTCGCAATAGGACATATGTCGTATCCCACCAAACCATAAGACGACTCTGACTTCAAAGTCTGTTATACCTCCTCGAAACTACTTGCATCCAACACGTCTACCTATTCGCCTAAATAGCCTTTTAGCGTTCAAAAAAATGCATGAGAATCAAACAAAAGAGACACTTTACGCTTAACAAATTTGATACTCACTCCCCACATCGTATTATAGATGCAAAGAAATCGATGTAATTTACAAATAAAAAGTTTTGTCACGAGCACAAAGTCTCAAATTCAGAAACTTTTGTGTTTTTTTTTTTATGAGACACCCAACCCACGAAGTATTACCGAACATCAACAATCCGTGACCCTGAGCCAAAGTACCTTTTATGTTGAACTTTTGGGCTTTTACGCGATATAAATTTTTCGTTAATGAAATAGTTTTGGGTTTATATACCTTCCTCTATGCACTCTTTCTTCTCCTTGCCCATTTTGCTTTCTATCTCTGGAATATGGTACCGACTACCATCGTATGCCACGTCTTTTCACTAAAAGAGATGAATTTTATGTATAATGTTTCTAAAATTTAAATCCCCCAGGCGCTTATGCAGGAGACCTGTTGCAAGTCGAGGCAAAATATTTTCCTCACTTTACACAGTTTCAGTTTTCGAACGCAATAATAATATTTCTTATTCACTACATCTGATGCACTACATAAATGTTGTACAGGTGAACTCTGGTACATTTACATTCCATCAACTCCTCACAAACGAACTCATGAAATAAAAAAGAAAATCCTCTCGGTGGTATAGAAGGTAGAAGAAGCTGGCAAGTGCGAAAAGAAAATGCCAGACGGCCTCAGGTGTTGCCAACCAGAAACCGTTGACGCCATGATGTCCTCGAATGTCTTGCATGTGCCATCAGAAACCAGGGCTTATTTCTTAACAAGTCGACGGCGGCAGCACCGTAGTCGTTTTCGTCTTTGTCGTCGTCGTCGTCGGCCGCCAAAGGCATCTAGAAATGAAGGCCATAATTCATTTTGTTCCTGCTCTTACGACGACATGGTATTCCAAAGCTGTTGTTACACCACCCACATCGACATGATAAAGGGCCTGGGCCTGGATGCAAAAACTGCATATCGTATCCTGGTTGCGAGCATAGAGTAGTAGGATACAGAGAGCCATATTAATGCCTGATCTTACAAGGGTATAGCTGTGGCATTGGGTTGTTCGCTGGCTGGTTGGTAAGAAGAACATCATTCAACTGTAGTAACATTAGCAGTACTAGACTTGCGGCTTTTGCTCCCTGCATCGTCGTCATCGTTGAAAGAGAATTCCGCAAAATGCAGGGAGCTGCTTAAAAGCAGCAATTTGCCCCCGAAGACGTCTTCTTTTGTATCCACAAGGGAACCATGACAATTTATTGGATTTGTTGACGAAGGAAATGATTTTGATAGACTTTCTTCAGAAAGGAAGCTGAGTTTTGTTGGTTTCCTTTGCTGTTGTGCAGGAAGTAGTTCCTCTTTCTGTTTTTCTTTTTTTATTTTTTTCTTATTCCACTGTGAAATAATTTAACGATTTTCATCATTCCGAGCCATCGCGTACTCCATTGGTTTTGTCTTATTTTCCTTGACGATTCATGGATTGGCTCGAGATTGGTGCAAATGAAGTCGGCAGCGGGCTTCAGCTTTAGACTTAACGGATGTGAGGATGATGTGCCACACAGCTTACACTTTGGTCGAAATAAAGCCCGATATATGAACAGAAACAGATACTTGTCTGTAATCGACGTTGGTTAAGGGTGGCCATAACTCCTTTCAAGAGGAGTCATTTAAGTTTCAATAAACCAACTCATATAATGTAAGTAAACATTTTTGAGTAATGAGATTTTTCAATTGAGCTTCACCGAAAGCGTTTCTCGTTGACTTTCATGTATGACTGCTATGGAAATATGTAATTACCCATGGAATCCAACTTAATATTGCATTCATAACAACGTCTTTAAAAAAGAAATCTTTTATAATGACACACTGCTTTAAAGACCAGTTTGCGAGTCTCACCGGACATTGGCACAACTACATTTATGATTCAATTCTAGGGTGGCGGTGGGGATCATTTCAATTTCTATGTTTTCATTCTTCAAATTTGTCCTCCTTTCAGCCTTCTGGAATTACCATATCTTATATGTACACGCGCACTTCTTTAGAATAAATTCCGATTCATGAGCGAAGAGGGATAGGTGTGGTCCAGAGTCCAGACAATAAAAAAAACATTTGCGAAGGGTTGTTTTAAAAAAAAAACCAATGGAATAGAAAGCAGAGAGATAAAGTGAACGACTTGGTGTCACGTACTTCTCTTGTGTGCGAAGTACAATACCTTCAAGTAAAGGGATAAATGTAAATTTGTTGTTAATTTGTTTATTATTGGCCAAGTATCTTCCTGTGGTATATGGTTGCCGAAGCCGGTAGAATTTAAAGGAATCGGCAAAATGGAAATTTGTTACGAATTTGCGAAATGGAAATTTGTTACGAATTTGTTTACTTTTACTTAGGTGGCGGTGGTTACAAATGGCCGCCAGCGCAGCCATTCATATCAGAGCTACATACCTCCCAATGCACCAATAACAACATTGGTCACTGGACAATCCTGAACTTTTTGGGATCAATCCCAAATTCTTCCAACTACACTATCCCCCAATTGGTCTTTGAAAAGAAATTCCAAATCTCTATTTCCAACGAGATCAATTTGAGATGATGAAGAAATTTTTAGTGATGACTCAACTCATTTCAAAGCCAAAGATGGGGTTTGTTGCGGGGTGTACTCAGACAAACTAATCGTAAAACTCTCATTCTGCCTTCCAAATCAATGCAGCGTGTTCCAAGCCGAAATTTTGGCGATCAAAGAGGTGGCTTAAAATAAACGTGATATCTTTATCTTCTCGTTACTCTTCTCTGTTACCGTCCTCAATCGTCGCCTATTTCAGTTCAACATTCACCTTTTTTGGGTACCGAAGTCCGAAGAACAGATATGTCTTAGCTAACAGCAAAGCCAGAAATGGAACCGGTTGACCTCTCTCTATCAACAGGTTGATTATTGGTATAGCAATCGCAAACAGGTGATAACCCCACTATACTTGTGTGGCAACAAAACAGATATGGCCAAAATTAGATCTAAAACGCACAAGACGCTCGCTATCTAAAAGCAGTTTGCATATTTGCTCCGGAATCGGTGTCATTACTTGACATTGTCTCATAGGAAGATACGCCATAAGGCTATGGGCGTTCCAATAAGAGACGACTTCTGCAGAAGCTGCTTGGACAAAGAGGAAGAAGAGACAATCCCACCCCTCCTCTGTTCATGTCCTGCACAATCCTTCAAAAGAAAACTGCATCTAGGTTAATACTTCCTCGATGATCCTCACTTTTTTAAAAGCTTCAAATAGTTTAGTTAATTGAGGTACTAACTCGTACACTTCCTATGATATCACGATGGACCCAATATTGGTCTTAGTGTGTCAGTTCCGTTCTTGACAGTCATTTTAACCTAACCTAACCAAGATGGCGAAATCAAGTGGAAAAAGGCCTTGACCGAATTGACGTGAAAATAAGCAGAGTAGCAACGCAATCATGGCAATACCCATTTTGCTTTACAACGTTTTACACAATCACTTTAACTTGTTATTCGGTGTCCTTTCCTTCGTGATGCACCAGCAGTAATCAGCCGTCATGTTCTCATCTCATCGACCTTGATATCGATCTTTCAAGACTTTTAAGACCTGGTGGAACCATTCTCTTTGTTCATTTCCTTATTTATGCTTATTCTCGGGAAATATGTGCAGATGACTGTGAAGATATTGAATTTTTAATGCCCGCTAATTTTATCTCTGAAGCTGTTAAAGTTTTGCATTAGGTTCACAACTAGGTCTTCGTAGTTTATAGACTTGTGATTCCCCAAAAAGTTATTTGCTGTATTATAACTAAACTGCACAAGCTGCTTAAAATACCTCGATCAAACGCACGAAATTTTCTTCCTTCACTCAGTCTTTTCTATTTAGACCACGAAAAGACTCTTGATTAAAAAATAAATGTCAGCTCTAAGCTTCTCTTGAAATTTGTTTAAACGTGCATTCTTTTTATTGGATTGATTGTTGTATTGTTGCGACAACTTCACGAAGTCTTAACTGATTTTGTATTTTTTATGTTAGTGTTGGAATGCAGAGATCACATTATCACTCAGCCCGAAGTGTTTTTCTACAAGTCTTTCTATAGTTGAGCGGAAAGGAGGTCCTGAAATTCTTTGATTCGCTGTCCGATGGATTACCAGCTATGGGTCGAATATTACTTTAACTTCTCTCAAACTAGGTGATATTTATAGAAAAGAAAAGCACTAACCACTCATGCATATTTAATGCCGTCAATGATGCGATCGGCGATATCCTTTTAGTTTGTGCCCCATACCTTTTTGAGTCATAGCTATTTTTTCATACAAGCCCCTCCCAATCATATTCTTCCAGCAAAGTTTATCGTCAAATAGTTTATAAATATGACCTCTGTACAGTGTTTTCACGGATTTTCAGAAACGAGGCCAAAGACCATACTCTGTAGATTAAGTCCATACTTTTACTCCGTGTGGCTGGACTTGGATGACCAATGTTTTTTCAATGGTTACTCGTCCTTTGCGAAAGATGGTTTTTATTTCTCAATTATACAGCGATTGTCAATAGTGACTATCGGTTTAATCTACTCGCTTCCGTGCTAACAGTCTTCAGTTACTCTTCTAAGCGTCTTTCAACTGCATTCCTTATCGCTTCTGTTTGAATCCTTCCTAACGTAGTTGAAGAACAGATTTTAAAACAACTCTCCGTCTGTTATCAAGAACCTCAAAATTCTTTCAAATATGCTTTTAAAAATAGTCTCATTCAGACCAAAATACCGCATTATTGTAGCAACCTATTTTTATAATAGAATTCCAAATCTTCGTTGAAAAGCTTGAAGACTCTGCCATGTTAAAAGTTAAAATTACCAGATTCGTTCATGTCTTTCTGATTATTGAAAATGCACTAGCAGCACAGCCACAGAGAAAGTGCTTTGCAGTGTCATCATTTTATCTACAGGATTCACATAGGGTAGCATTGCTTCATCGAAGAAAAGTGTTCTGTTGCTAATCCAAGAAGTCATATGTAGTCCTTTCTGCTATTTAATAGCAAACATGTTGCAGGTGCATGCAACTTAATGGTAAGCATGTCTGCCTGTTACTCGGGAGTTTCAAGGTCCGAATCCCAGAAGCATCAAGAAAAAAAAAATTTCTGTCGCGAGGAGTTGGCAATTTCTCCGAAACAAATTTTATGCCATGAAAATCGGTTTCTCGATTAGGCGTTCCGAATCGATAAAAAATTTAGGTCCTTTCACAAGGTGTTGTTGAAAGAAATGCGCTAGGCCCCTGTGCTTTTCGTACTGTTGCGCCACCTTGTTTTTTTTTTATGTTTTATGTTGCACAGATTTCTTATGAACGTGGTATAACATTTCTTTAGTATGTCTGCACCCAACGGAAGCATGCCATCTAAAGTTGTGCTTTCGATAGATTCAATCGTTGACTACTTACAGAGGAGTTTGGCAGACCAAGCGATGGTTCAGTTTTAAAAAAAATGGGTGGATTCCGTTATCGACTCGTTTAGTTATGACAAAACGTCCTGAAACTCAAAATTCCAGGAATTCAATTCATCCACCGCATTCAGAGAGATCTTGCATTCCTGGATCACAAGAGGGTTGAGTAGAGCCATATGCATAGTTTGGCTGTCATTGCAGACACTAGCCTTTTCATCATCGCAATGGATAGCGTATCTATTGCACCTGAGTTTAAAAATATGTTTTTTTGGGAGATCGTTGAAGATCTAGTTGGAAATATGTCAGAGAAACATTATTTTAAATTTTAAAAAAAGTCATAAAAACATGGAGGATCTAGATATCCATTGACCTCAACTGCTAAAATTAGCGTTTCGCCCGGGTACGACAGTTAGATGCTGTCGTACCCTTCTAAGACGCAAATTTTTGGTTGGATTCTACCGACACTTATAAAATTCACAACATTGGCATGATGTGAATTTTATATTTCTAAGACAATGTAAACATTATTAATGCTTAGAAAAATGATTTTGCCATGATCTGTTGGCATTAATTTAAATAAATGTAAAAATATTAAACAATAACAAAAAAGTTTTGCTATTGTTTTTTACCAGGAGTTGAACTAGACTTTAAAAAAATTCATAAAGACATGGAGGATCTAGAGATCCATTGACCTCACCTGATCAAAAATTTTTAGGGTTCATTTCGTGATGTATGTATCAACGTTCAACGCGAAGAAGATTCTCAAGATAGCGAGCCGCTTTTATAAATGCCTTTTCATTAATATTATCGATGAGTTCTTTGACGAATAGGCTTAGACATTCTGCGAAGCCTGACTACACAGCTGGTCCTTATTATTATAGGGCACTATCATACGCGGTCCTTAAAACGTTAGAAAGGTAGTGCACATCGATTTTTTACCCGTGATCTTATGTAATGCAGAAATTTTGTTGGTTTTTGGCTTTATGGAATTAAGTAACATTAATACTATAATGTTCATCCAATTGAAGGCGGTGCTTGTGAGTCAGAAGGTCTCAGTGTGTAGACCAATAGGTTCAGACTTCACACATATAATAATTGGGAAGAACTAGAACACAAACAGTTCGAAACTTATGGAGTCTTCTCGTATGTGGTATCCTTTCAAATAAACTGTTCTAAACTGCGAGAAGGTTCTTGAAGCTTTTGGAATATTCTCGTATATGGCAAGCTTTCCTTCTATAAAAAGGCTGCTGGCGCAAGTAGAGTAAATTTTTATTGTAAAGTGATGGTGTAAGGATTGAACTAGTGTGGTTATTAATTGAATTGTATATCGAATAAAAGTGGAATATTTATAAGTGGATAATAAGTGTAATCAAAGTTTTATTTTCGAACGTTACAATACGTATCGATCAAATAGTTGATTTTGACAGAAAACCGTCAAATACTTTTTGGCCTTACATTTAGGGGGACACTTGATTTTAAGAGTCACTGTCTGCGATTGTATGTCCTAGATGTCATATTTTTCATATATTTGTCCAGATTGGACGTGAAAACAATATTCTCATTCGTATATCGGTAGCAAGGTAATAATGACCCAAGCGGAAGTTAGCCCCTTAGAAGGTTCGGACATTTAGAAAACTGACAGTGTGTGGTTTGAAAGTTGTCTATCTAGGCTTACGAACGATTTAGTGGTAACACTGGTTCTTGTGTGTTTAGTTTGTGTTCTAATCGCGTCTCATTTATTTTCATTTATCTTGTGTAGTTTGGTAATTTTAATTATAAACTGCAAGTCAAATAAGTGTTTAAAGTTCGTATCTTTGTTTAAAGTGTTATTTTGTCTTGTACAATAATCTAAATTCTGTGTATTTACAAGTTTTCTTGCTTAGCTTAATTGTGTAGTGATTGGTAAGAAAAAGTTTTTTTTACCCGTTTCCTATTAATTGAGTGCAATTTGAGTTGTTTTCTTTTTTATATCTGTCTCTCCCTTTAACTTCTTTGAATTCCTAATCTATCCTTTCTCTTCAAACTATAATTTCCTTCCTTAACCACTTTTGAAATATATAACTTTGTAAGCTCTTTATTATCGTCTGCTTGGTGCAGTTGGTAAAAGCGTAGATTTATTTTTGGAATACACACTTAGTAAGCCATTCTAGGTTCAACTCCCAGTCCATCCCAAAAAATTTTTTTTTTTTTTTGCCCAATATTTTTTAATTTTTGTTTCTTTTTTTTTTCCTGTTCTGCTCTCAAATACTTTTTTTATTTGCTAACCATGGATTGTGCAGCAGTTAAGTGTTTGGATAGTTCCAACTCACCTGTTTTCGCATGCTATGGTGTATGTGGCAAAGCATTTAATGCAAAATGTATTGGGGCGAACAATGCCCTTTTAGATAAAATAAGTGCTTTTAAAAGTGCTTGTTGGTATTGTGAAGAGTGTAAAAAAATATCTCTCTCCCACTTAGCAATTAAAATGTCTACGTTCAAACTAGATATTGAAAAGCTGTCGAAAGGTTTTGACCAACTTTTCAAAGTTTTTAATAACTCCGTTTTGAACTTAGCATCATTTTCCTCTCCCTGTAGCTCTGTTGACATGTCTACATCTACGGAGGACTTAGAAATTCCAATTTCCAAAAAAACTCTTGACTTGAAGGATCTTAATGCTCAGCCTTCGCCATCGGGAACTAAAAGCTCTGTCACGCTTCCAAATACGGGCACTAAAAGAAACCGTGAAGGAACAGTAGCTAGCAAAAACTTGAGCTCTCCTTCAAAGCGAAAGACATTGAGAAGCAACTCCGTCAAAGTTAAAAGTCCGTCTGTCCCGAAAGAACTAGTGGTTGAAGTAGTTGATCTCGAAAATAGATCATTATCAACTAATCCCAGTTCTGAACCAGAGTCTGGTGCATCTTTCACACCAATAGAGACGGTTCCAAAACCGAAATTAATTTTTGTGTCTCGACTTAGGCCAGATCTTAATGCAAACGATGTTTTGCATTATCTCGTTTCTAAGAAATTGATTTCTGATGAAAATTTTATTAAATGCAGTAAGATAAGCAAAACTGATAGCTTTGTGTCTTCGTTCAAATTGCTTGTCCCGCCCTCGTCTTTCGAATCTATTTGTGACACTAACTCTTGGCCTGGTGGTGCTCTTGTTAAAGAATTTTCCATCAACAGGAGAGTTAAGAACAAATTGGTTACCAATACTGCTCCAAAAAACTAATTAGATTTTCCCTCTTTTATCAAAACGTAAGAGGTCTTCGCAGTAAAACTGCTGATTTATATGTTAACTCCCACGTTTTCAAACATGACGTGTTTGCTTTGACTGAAACTTGGCTAAGTCCAAGTTTCTTGAATTCCGAAATCTTGAGCCCTGAGTTCTCGGTCTACCGTAAAGATCGGCACATAGACAGGCCAGATGAGGTCGGTGGTGGTGTTTTGATTTCGGTCAGGAACACATATATGTCGTCTCGTATACTCTTTCCGTTTGAACTGTCTATTGATGTTGTTTGTGTGAAAGTCTGTACACTGTCTAAAAATATTTTTATCGTTAACGTTTACATTGTTCCAAAAAGTTCAGCCTCTGCTTATGCTGAACTGTCGCTAATTTTGGATCATATTTTTGAATTGTCGGACTTAGAAAGCCAAATTCTGTTACTAGGTGACTTTAATTTAATGATGGATCATTCCAAAAACCCTCTCTAACTTCACCGCAGCGTGAGCTTTCTTGTTTAGATAATGTTATATCTACTGACTTACAGCAAGTAAGCTGTATTAGAAATTTCCAAAACCGTATGTTAGACCTTGTTTTCTCTTCCGAAGCTATTAACACGGTTGTTCTTCAATCTAATTCAGGCATTACTAGAATTGATGATCTTCATCCCCCTTTAGATATTTTTGTTGAACTAAGCAACGTATCTCACGTTATTAATAATTCAAATGACTGTTTATATACTTTTGACTTTCGAAAAGCGAATTTCGATTTGCTCTCGAATGAATTAAGCAGGGCTGGTATTGAAAATATATCAACCCTTACAAATATTGACGAAGCAGTCGCTTGCTTTTACTCCGTTTTAGAAAATTGCATGGAAAAAACCATTCCCAAAAAGACGCTCAGAAATGATAGTTTTTGCCAACCGTGGTTTACCAAGGAACTAAAGGCTCTGAGGAATAAAAGAAACAAGGCTTGGAAGACCTATTTAATTACTCTTTCTCCAACTGACCACCAAATATTTATAAGTTTTTTTAAAGACTTCAAAATACTTTCTCAGAATCTGTACTCTAGCTATGTCACCCAAATGGGGTGTTCTCTGAAAAACGATCCAAAAAGCTTTTGGTCCTTTGTAAATTCTAAAAAAAAATCAGATGGCTATCCAGCCAACTTTATTTATAATACCATATCTTTAAAAAATACTCCCGACATTTGCAATGCCTTTGCAGACCAATTTAATGGCTCGCATTGGAGAATATTCAATATCGCATCAATCCCTATCTCAAGTTTCTAGATTCCGGGACCTCGGTGTTCTTTTTAGTACCAACCTCGAATTTAATGAACACATCAACCTCATTATTAACAAAGCAAATTCAATGCTTGGCTTTATTAAGCGATGGGCTAAGGAATTTAATGACCCTTATGTTACCCTCTCTTTATACAACTGTTATGTTCGTCCCCATCTAGAGTATGCTTCTCAGGTGTGGTCACCATTTTATGATATTCATAAATCTCGAATCGAAGCAATACAGCACAGATTCATACGCTTCGCTCTCAAAGGTCTTCCTTGGGAAGATCCTTTCAATCTTCCTCCCTATGAAAATCGTATCCGCTTATTAAATCTTCAAACCCTCTCACAGAGAAGAATCAACAATGATTTAGTGTTTTTTCATCAATTAATAACCGGTATTATTGATGCTCCTGACTTGCTCTCCCACGTAGGATTCAACTATCGCGGAGGAACTCACCAACTACGCAATTTAGAGTTTATACATCGCTCCCACCACCGAACTAACTATGGCATGCATGAGCCATTAGCTCGCATGAGTAGGTTATTAAACTCCAATCCTTTTATTGCCGATTTCAACATCAGTAAAAATAGTTTAAAATTAATATTAAGAACCAGTTTACCATCAGCATGATTCATGTTTAGTAGTTTTTTTATTACAGTAGTTTAATTAAATTTTTTATTTATAAACCTTGTTTAGTATTGTTTCACTAGTTTAGTTTGTTTTATTAATGTTAATTTTAATATAATTTAAGTTTTACTTTGTAAATGTTGTAATGTTTTTTTTTTATTTTTCCTCGTATACGTTCCCTTTGTGCTTGTGTTGGCGTTATTTACTAACCACTAACACTTGCATTAATGATGAAGAGCGTAGATAAGTGTGTACAAATGAGCTTGCTCTAAGTTCAGTGCCACTTAAGTCTCTGAGATGCAAAAAAAAAAAAAAAAAAAATATGGATTGACACACGGTCTTTATGCATGTTCAGATGCCCACCACGTGCTACGGTTTGTCAGGAAGCTATTTTCAAAGGCGTTTGGTCGATGACTTGTTTTCTAAACCTGTCCCGAATGAGAAATCAGTAAATCCAATTAAGTGTTTGTTTCTGCAGTCTGTAACAGCCATATATATCGCCGTTTCCATCTCCTTTTTGTCCTGCACATTCCAGATTCCATTACACTTTATGGATATCGGTTATTTCTGCTTTAAATCGACCTGGGGCAGTCTTTGGCTCTAAAGGGATCGAAGATAAGGCAATTTATTGGATCCCAACTTAAAAAAATTCCTAAGCCAATCTATATCCCCCGTAGAATATCTGCGCTTGATAAAACAACCCTGTTCAAAGGACCTTAGTCTTACGTATGTCCCACGAAGAAAATATATGTTCAAGTTCAGTCTACATATAATCGACACGAGCAACAACCGGCACGAAAATGAATGTCTTGCCTCATATAAAGTAGGACTTACCCTAAGCATGGCCAGTGGTCATATATCTCGCATGGTGATCTATTTCCCTCCTCAAAATACTGCTACGAGATTTATAACTTTAGGTTCCAGAACCAAGGAACAACTATCTCTTCTCACGAGACACTTTCCATTAGAAAGGATGACATGTGTGGTGTGTGTTTTCTTTAATCAAATCTTGAAGGATTTTTATCTTCATAAAAATTATTCAACAAATAAGACTTAATTTACAACAACACAACGGTTCTTGGACCTTTCTTCTCTACTTGCCCAAAACATTTCAAAACCTGAACCCATATATCACCGACCCCACTACCACTGCCTGCATAGTAGGTATTAATCTAAGTAGGATATTCAGACAGGTAAATTTGCAGAGAAAGAGTCCTATTATCCCTTAACACCGTGAAACAACAAAAACGAATCCCTAACACAAATTTACCCCCGAAATGTGAGTTGACTACCGACATAAAAGTAATCACCTTTTTTCGCAAAACATTTCGCTCCAGTGATTATTCCCTAAAGCTTCATTACGCCAGAAATAATTCCCACAAGCAAAAAGATTATCTCCATTCAGGCACGTCGACCATTTTCAAGGCCACAGACACGAGCAATTGTAATCGTGATATCAACGAATACCCCTATGACCCGTGGGACTTTTGTGTTCATAGACCAGGATTTGTGAGATGAATATTCTTTTAACCATCCCGCAACTATCCCAAAATGTTCTTCTCGGTGCGTGAGTAAATGCTTTTTGGGACACTGACTATGGTTAGGGAGGAAAATCAAAAAAAAAGAAAGAAAGACAGAAAAAAATAGAGGAGATTGCACAAAAACTAAATAAATTCTATTAAACTATAGACTCGTTACTCTTATGCAATTCAATTAGTGCAAAAATCACCATTATTCAGCGCCCATCACATGGTCGCTTCACCCCTTTACTTACCTTGCTGAGCCGTGCACAGAATCCATAAACTGGACTTTGTGTATTTAGTAATGAAGGCGCCATCGTCCTGGGCGTTAAAATTCGCCGTCCCATTGTAGTTGGCATTTGGAAGTTTTTCCTCAGTGAACAGCCATTGTGGACCCGCAAGGGCTGCGATAACTATCGCCACAGAGAAGCTGAGGGAGTTGACAAAAAAAAGTAAAAAAAAAACCTTTTTATTATTCTTTTTTAAGTAAATATGTAGATAGAGAGAAAAGACAACTTAATATGGAATGTACGTTTGTCCGGTTCGCGTAAAAATCAGCACATTTCACCAGCGCTCCCGAAAAAAAAACAGAGAAAAACTGATTTCGGAGCCAACACAGCTCTATGTGTGGTTCCATTTTAGAGATGCGAAAACTGGGTGATTTTTTTGTTTAAAATAAAAAAAAACAGAATAATAAATTAAATTGTTACAAGGGGGCCATAATTTCATTTGTTTGACTCAGAGAATGAGATGGTAACATATCTAGAGTGCTCGAGTGCAATTAATCACTTAATGTGGACGTTCTATTTTCATAAGGATTATTATTATTAATTTTTTTTTGTGGATGGGAGGTAATGGAATACGAAATGCGATGGAGTTTTTAGTTTTTTATAAAATGTAAATGGCACAGATATAAGCTGTGTTATTTTTTCTTTTAGAACCAAAAATCCTTGTGACATATAGATTGTGGCAGAACCATCGCATTTGTCAACAACGAAGTAACCCAGAAAACCATATCACTGTGAAGACCTTGCTTGAAACTTAAACAACCTCAATTTTGGAAGAGAAGAGATGGATTTGGTCTCATTTTTTATGATGGTGTGGTGGCTTCTGGCGGGAGACCCGAAAGTAAACGAAACCGGAACACGGTTTACAAACAATACAATTTGAAGTAGTGGCCATTTCATGTCACACCACTGACTGCTGTGCTCATTGCTATGCGTTATTTGCCTTCTGTTTTGAGTAATCAATGGCACTTGAAGATGCAAATAGGGACATAAACAACTAGGAAATCGAAATGGCTATAGAAGCAATGGAGTCAGCTGTGACAAGATTACTAAATGTTAATGGCCTGGAGAGAGAGAAGACATTGAGAGGGAAAATCTTAAGAGATCATTTAAAATTGTCGAACACCGACAAGTTTTTTGGAAACTGATACAAATCAAAGAAAATGAAACACATTAAGCCGATAGTACCTACAAGCCAATAAAAAGCGAACTTTATTCTTTAGAAATCTTACTGGGATAGGAAGGTGGGTGCAGTGCAATAAGCCCCGTGGCAATAAGTCCTGAGGGTTTTATTTTGTTTTTGTTTTCGGAATAAAACCTGCTGGTATTATTTACATTGCGAGATGATAGATAGTAAGAGCTGCTGGCATTGGTACCTTTGTCTGTGGACATAAACACTTTTTTTGCAATGGATAAAAAACTCGCCTTTTCCAATTCGGTGAGTTTT
This sequence comes from Melanostoma scalare, assembly GCA_949752695.1. Taxonomy (NCBI): domain Eukaryota; kingdom Metazoa; phylum Arthropoda; class Insecta; order Diptera; family Syrphidae; genus Melanostoma; species Melanostoma scalare. Next base: position 11,107,964 of record OX456985.1, read on the forward strand.
AATGTAAATTTATTGGCACAGGCTGTTAACACCTTACCACTGGTGGGGGATATTAATTGCAGTACACTCAATAATTTAAATTATACACCGAACGTCTTTTGAGCGACCACAGTCGTAATCGTAATCAATCAATTTTATTTATCAGTCTTCTTTTATATGCAAAATATACTGAGACTTTTCATATTATAATTTTCATACCCACTATACAACGTGAATACGATCTCCAATAGTAGCACGGCACCTTTTGGCGATGTTCATACTGGTCGATTTGTTGAAGCAACAAATCGACTAAAGCGATTACATTGTTCAACGAATCGACAGAAGTCAATACCGACACATTAGTGTAACAGAGAAGGAGAACAAGAAAACAATCGCATTTGGTCGCACGAAGCTTCAACAAATCGACCAATGTGAGCTTCGTCTTTGGTGACAGGAGGCAACAAACAAAATAGCCCAGATAAGGCATCTGTCAGCACAAACAAATGCACGAACTTGTACATTCCGCAAAGCACTAGTTCAAACTCTGATTGTGCATTTATATCATGCTAAAGAGGGACTCCGTGTGGTACCTTGGCGTGATGGTTAGTCCGTCTGCCTGTTTGCTTAAGGTACTTGGTTGTTGGTTCGAATCACAACAGAAGAAAAAAGTTTTTCCAATGGTATCGCCTTTTGCGAGGAATTAGCAAGTCTTCCGATAACAAATTCATTGCCATGAAAAGCGCTTTTGCGACTAGTCGTTCGGAATCGGGAGAAAATTGTAGGTCCTTTCTATTCCTCCTCAAGGCAATGGTTGTGAGAAATGCGCTAGGCCCGGGGACCCCTCAGTCTGTTGCGCAACCCAATTTGTTTATGTTTAAAGAGGGGCACACGTCGGTAAGAAATATCTACACTGAACCAAAAAGGTACGTAATGACAAACAAAAAGTTGTTTGGGACAGTAAATTTATTTATTAAAACTCGTCCAACTAACAAGTTTGTTGGGACAACAAACGACTGTTTATTGATTTTCATTTCAATAAATTGATAGTTGATTTCAATAAAAGAGTTGTTTGTGGCAATAAAGCCATAATTGAAAAAAACCGGCCAAAACAAGGGCAGATTTTACCGGCGCAATAAACTTCTTTATTGGCGCAAGTAACTATTTTATTGAAAACAACTAACTGATGTTTGGCACAATAAACTCCTTTATTGGCTCAAGTAACTATTTTATTGAAATCAAAAAACTATTGTTTGGCGCAATAAACTCCGTTTATTAGCGCAAGTAACTATTTTATTGAAATCAACTAACTATTGTTTGGCGCAATAAGCTCCGTTTATTGGCGCAAGTAATTTTTTTATTGAAATCAACTAACTATTGTTTGGCGCAATAAACTCCGTTTATTAGCGCAAGTAACTATTTTATTGAAATCAACTAACTATTGTTTGGCGCAATAAACTCCGTTTATTGGCTCCATTAATTCGTTTATTGGCGCAACTAATTCGTTTGTTGGTGCAATGAACTCAGTTTATTGGCGCAATTACATTGTTTATGGCTCCAACAATCGAATTTGTTGTTGCAATGAATTCAGTTTATTGCCGCAATAACGTTATGCTTAATTCTTAAGTAATATATTTAAATTTTTATTTACCAATAAACATAAGCATTGATGATATACATATATACATAAGTAAATAAATTGTTGAATATATTACTAAAATTTGCATAAATGATTTATTGTGGCAAGAGCATGTAATGTATACTTACGTTTTATATTTCTTTCCAACCTTCTCTGAAATTTAAAAGATTTTGTTCCTGAAATTAGAAGTCCACTTAAGTCCAATAAAAAAAGTTTTGAAATTAGGATGACAATGATATATTTTTAGTGTTTTTTCATGAAATAACAAATTGGTTACATCGTTAATAAAATTTAGCAATGAATGTTTGCTTTAGAGCAAGTAAAGTGTTAAACCACACCCAAAACGATCAAAACAGCCGAGGGAAAATTAACTTTTCCAAATGCAACATAAAGATATAAAGAAATATAAATCTTAGTTGGACTTACAAATCTGTAGCCGTGAGGCAGTTTATACTGCGGCCATTTTTTTTAAATTTCCAAAGTTGTTGTTGAATTTTTAATGTCGTTCAATCTGTATTTGGAACACGCCTTCCAACATTTGTCGAATTGCTCCGAACTAAGGTTGTCAAATTTTAGTGACTCATAGCACTAATCAGCATTTATTTCGGGAACTGAAAAACATAAATTTGCATTAAAATGAGGGAAAAGTCAAGATATTGCAGAAAGCAAATCATTCTATCATGGAATTTTTGATTCAGAATTGTTGGTTATTTGCGACTTACTGTTCCGGAGTCATGAAGTCTGTTTTAAGTCTAAAAAAAATTACAAAACAGTGTTTTTGAACTATATTGTACCTACAAGGTTCATTTAATTGACAAAGTGTTCTGCAAAATTATTGTACTTGGCAAAATAGAACTCATAACACCGGAAAGGTAAGTCGCAAATAACCAAAAATTCTGAATCGAAAATTCCACGATAGTTATTTTATTTTGGAATGCTGTTTTTCCTTGCATTTGTCGAGTATTTTCGTAGCGAAGGTGGCAATTGGCGTAAGGAATTCGGAAATAATCAGACTCAGAAATAGTTTGCGTAAAATAAAAACAAAAATTAAAGGAATACGATAATACTAACGCATTTCGGTGTCTTCGTCCTCAATCTTTTCATTTTTCGATTTACTTGAAGTTGGTGTATTCATCGCCTTCAAAGTAAATTTCAGATTGCAATATTTGTTGTAAATCTTCCCCCTCTTTCCTGACCTGTAGTATTCCTGTAAGATATTAATTGTTTTTGTTAAACCTGCTTTTTTGAATTTAACGAAACAACGTACCAATTTCTCAGTAGGGAATCGTTCAATCATTTCCTTTTCCAATTGTGGCTGCCACCTAGTTCAAGATGGATTTTGTTTGAGACAAAATACGGCGCTATAATAGAAATTAACTGATTTCTTTGTTTTTCAGTCAATTTCTTGTTCTCAGCGTAGCTTTGAGCGATTGAAATAGAACTTTCGTTTCTATTCAATATAGTTGATAGTGCTACAGCACAAGTATTAGATCTAGTCAATGAGGCAGGAGTGTGTGGTCTGGAAACAGGATAAGGAGAAGATCTACCTGATGAACTGGGGCGATCGTCAAATAAATTCGAATGCGCTTGATAATATTGATACAACGGTTTTCCTATGCATTCTCTCCATTTTCTCAAATTACTTTCGAACTTGATGAGCGTTGAGTATTTGAATGATCTAAAAAGTTGCGGCAAGTGGTGACACTCAATTTCTTTTAAGGAATTTATATCAACTTCTTCGTCTGAGGAAGAAAAAAATAATATAATATATATATATATATAATAATAATTTCCAATAAACCATTTACTAGTCAAAAGATAATAAAATAAAGCAATGATAAGGAAAATACTCACATATGTATGTATGTATTAAGGATCAATCCAGCTAATTGAAACGTCTTAACTCAAAAGTTTATTGGTTCTTATATTCACAGTCTTTTTTTAATTTTTTTACTTTTTACACAATTTTACGACCACGTTACACATCAAAGAACAGAAACAGAATGAATAAATCGTCTTATTCTTCACAACTTTGCGTTTGACTAACTTGCGGCAATAAATGATTGTTTGTCCCAATAAAGAGTTTGTTTGCGCCAATAAACTGTTTCTTGGCACAATAAGTGGTTGATTGAAATTGAATAAATAGTTGTTTGTGCCAACAAACAGTTTTTTGGGACAATAAATGGTTGGTTGAAATTCAATCAACAGTTCTTTGCGCCAACAAACTGATAATTAAAAAAATATTAGGAGAATAAAAAGTCAATAATTAGTTGTTTGTGCCAACAAACAGTTTGGTGGGACAATAAATGGTTGGTTGAAATTCAATCAACAGTTGTTTGCGCCAATAAACTGATAATTAAAAAAATATAAGGAGAATAAATAGTCAATAATTAGTTGTTTGTGCCAACAAACAGTTTGGTGGGACAATAAATGGTTGGTTGAAATTCAATCAACAGTTGTTTGCGCCAACAAACTGATAATTAAAAAAATATTAGGAGAATAAATAGTCAATAAATAGTTGTTTGTGCCAACACACAGTTTGTTGGGAAAATAAATGGTTGGTTGAAAGTCAATCAACAGTTGTTTGTGTCAACAAGTTGTTTATTGAGACAGTGAATGGTTACTTAAAATTCAATAAATACTTGTTTGAGCCAATAAACTCAAATCAATAAACTCAAATTAATTGTCCCAATAAACGTTTATTGATTTCGGAAATCCAAATTCAATAAACGTTTATTGCGACAGTTAAAAATTTGTTGTGACAACAAAATGTTTGTTGTGCCAACTAACAAAAATTCAATAAACGGTTTTCGTAATTTTTATGAAAAATTTTTTTTTCAGTGTACGGAACTATATTTCATGCTATAAAGTGTGATCAGTTCTCTCGAATTTTTATGTTCAATCACAGGTTCCTACTACCCGCAGACAATTTTTTTCGTTTCGCTTTTTATTTACGAAACGGAAAAGATTTTCTATTGGTTTTTTTCTTTTACACCACATGTCAATACTCCTCCTCAGGGAGTTTTTCCCGTTTCACTTTTAGCTTTCGAATAGAAAGGCCTAGAGAAGAAAAAAACAAATCACGCATTGACCAGAATAAATAAGACCAGAAAAGAGACAATTACCATAAGAAAGTAGATTTAGTTATATATCGAGCTTAAGCCCATAAAAGTTGGAAACAAGTGAGTAAACTTTTGAAAGCTGGGACCAAATCACCGCATCGGTGATCAAGTGAGTTAGTGCCATTTTTCTTTCATAACACAAGTCTTCAAAAAAATCAAAGTTGAGAGCTGTTCTGGTTTTTTTGTGACACACTTATGTTTTTGGGTGTGGTGAATCTGAAAATGACTTTCATTTGCTCGTAGAACGTCATGTTTTCTGACAATATAGGTATCCGTCTAATATCTGGTCCAGTGAAAACACCTTCTTTCAACATTTCCTCCAAAAGGCCTGGAAACTTTAATATCATATTTGAAGCAATTTCCATCTCTTAGAAGTGACTTTAGAAATTGCTTCATCAATCCCAGCTTTATGTAAAGCGGCGGCAAAAGAATTTTACAACGAGACACCAAAGTTACATGCAGGGCGTTCTTTTCGCCAACCTTAAGCTCCCTCGAAGGCCAACACTTTTTGGTCCAGTGATTTGCTCGGTCTCTACTATCCCATAGACACAAAAAGTAATAATAATAATAACAAAATAAAAATGTACTTATTTATTTATGGCTTCAAGTTAGCTAAAGAAAAACAATTTTTGAAGAAAAGCGTGAGACAAAAGTCTAGATCAGTGTTTTTCAATCTTTTTGATTTCGTGACCCCTTTATAGGTTGAAATATTCCAGCGACCCCTCTTGTCATATTAAAGAACGCAGCCAACATTTTGCTTTGCAGTTTGACGAATTTACAGATGTTTCTGAATGGGCACAGTTTGTGGTATTTGTGCGCGTTGAAGCAGATGACAGTATCACGGAAGAAATCTTATTTTGACAAGCACTTCCTGCAAACATTACTGGTCAGTGTTTGTACGATATATTTTTGGAAAGCACTTGCAACTACGAAATTGACTGAAAAAATTTATCGCAATTTGTAGCGATGGCGCTAAAGCTATGACTGGCAAAAGTAGAAGCAAAATTAGAAGCGATAATGTCAAACATATCCTGGACACACTGTTTTCTCCATCGACAGGCTCTAGCTGCTAAGGTAGTACCTTCTGATTTAAATGACGTGCTAATGGAGGTATAATAAAAATTGTGAATTCTATCAAAGGCAAAGCTTTGCAAACCCGGCTATTCAGAATCGTTTGTTAAGATATGGCCTCACTTCATCAAAATCTACTTTATCACTACGGGGTCAGGTCGCTATCCAAAGGAAAGTTATTAACTAAAGTTCTGGAACTGAGAGCCGAATTGTTAATGTTTTTTAAAGATTTAAAATATAGCTCATGAAACTAGCATTTTTGGCAGATCATTTAAGCCACTTTAACAATTTAAACAAGAACCTTTAAGGAAGAAAAAAAAAAATATTTTGACTGCCAAATATAAAGTAAAAGCAAAATAATATGTTTGAGTCTTTTCCAAGTGTTCAGAAGATTGTGTGAGAATGCAACAGACCAAAGTCTTGCACTGTCGCTCACATTCCAATGATACAGAATTTGCATAGTTTACAATCGAAGCTCTTAACATACTTTCCGAATTTGCACTCTGAAGCTGACAATGGGCGTCGATGGATTTTAAACCCTTTTTTAGACAAATAAATTGATCTGGCTACTGTCACCATAGAAACGAAAGAATGTCTTCTAGATTTGGCTACAGATGGCGTGCTTAAAATGGAATTTTGTTCGCAAAGTGTCGACGTATTTTGGATGAAAAGAAAACACGAATATCCAGAGCTGGCAAGGGAAGCTCTTAAATTATTGGTGCCATTCGCCACTTCATGCCTGTGTGAACTGACATTTTCTTCAATAGTAGGCATTAAAACTAAGAAGAGGTATAATAGCACCACAATTCGGTAAACTTTTGGAAAATAAACAAGCACATTCTTCTAACTAAAATTGTATTTTTGTTGTGTAAGAACCTCTACTGCCGAGTAAGGCTTCCCACCCACAGATTGAAAAACACTGACTTAGACAATGTCTTTGACGTTAGGAAAAAATGTCTCAAGTCAAGAAAAAGAAAATTGCATTTTGGGTTTTTGATTGGGTCTCAGTAGTTTGTTTTTGTGAATAAAGCTATAAGTTTAGAAAAGTTATATAATAAAGGTTTCTTATTTACCATCATTTTTTTTTGAAACTGATTTGCAAATAATTACTATATTTTCCATGCAGTTTCACGAAACACTGCAGTATGTGACTTAATACCTCTTTGTTTAACTACAAAGATATTTCATCTCCACATTCCTGCCGAAACGTGGACTATAATGTACACAGAAGCTTAGAAACTACTTGACCAATTTCGAAAAATTCTTTTAGCTTTTAAATGACAATATCCTACATTTTTGAAAGTAGCACATACTTTATTAAATTTTGTTCGAATATCTCAAAACAACGTTGCCTTTGAGTGTGGGAGAAACATTTCATATACTCACGGTAATTGAAACAGGAAGCTTATAACTTTTAATCAACGTTCAGCTTAGCACAGCAAATGTTACACGCTTTTGGGTATTTAAATTTGCTAGATTTTCCTATCGCCCGGGATTCGGCGGCGGCTCGGGATTCTTCAATTCGAGATTTTGGAGTTCGGTATATTGCGATTCAGGATTTTCACGCTTAATCTTTCAGTTCGAATTTTCAAATTCAGGTATTCGACCTCAACCCTAAACAAATTTCTGAGAACAATGTTTATCTATCTATCTATATACACTGCCAACCACTAGGATGAGGCCACAAATTTTGCAATCGATTTTCGCTTTTTATAACTGGTGGAAGTTTTGTACCCGGAAAAGTTTATTACCAGTTAATAGATACGTATTTTCCCAAAACAAATTCATAAAATTTAAGGGTTAATTCGAAACGACCGTTGGAATTTCCCAAGATCAATTAATGAACTACTGAAAATAGGTATAAAAAGGTGCTCCACTAGGATGAGGCCACATGCAAAATTTTAGAAAAAACGAAAAATGAGTGAAATGTTTACATTTTATGGTTTAATAATATTTATTAATAACGTTTTTTTACATTGATAATGAGTATGTCCACCATCTTCGGATATAACCTCTATTAGACGGTTTGGAATAGAATCATACAGTTTATTTAAATAATCATATGAAATTTGGGCCCGGGCACTACGAATAGCATCAATTAAGGTGTCCTTGTCTTCAAATTATGTGCCACCTTCATAAACTTTACAAGATAGCCATGGCCAAACGTTTACAATAATTTTTAAGTCCGGTGAATATGGCGGCCATGACAAAAATTCCACGTCTTCTGATTGAATCCAGCTTCTGACAACCCTGCTAGTGTGGATTGGGGCATTTTCTTGTTGAAAAATCCAAGTCAGAGGTCCAAAAATGTTTTTCATTTTTGGAAATGACCGTTCCAGCAAACATATGTAGCTATTTCCGTTCATTGTTGTGGACAAAAACTCCAATTCGATCGTGCCATAGTAGGTAATAGCTCCCCACACCATTATAAATGATGTACGACTATGATGTCTTGCCAAAATAAGCTCATTCTTTCTAATATCATGGAAATAAAAGTTGTAACCATCAAGACCGTCAAGGTTAAACTTTTTTTCATCCGAAAAGACAACGCGTTTCCATTCACTGCTCCAAGCCTCCAAGCAACATGTTGTCTTGCAAAGTTCATACGATGATCCTTGTGTGCTGGCTTCAAAACTGGTTTCTTTTTAAGTTTCTACTTTTGAAAAGTATCACTTTTTTTGTATTATTCTTCGAACCGTTGTTATACTGGCTGAAACTCCACTTTTGGCCCTTATCATAGTCGCTGGTAGAGTGGAATTCGAGGCAAGTCGTAGAAATAACCGATTTTCTCTTGGAGTTGTGGCTTTTCCCGTGAGTCCTTTTTGATTTTTGCCATAGTTTTGTGGATCAGCAAGATAATTGCTTACAACTGTCTTGCTCCTGTTAAGTCTCCTTGCTATTTCACGGCCTGAGAGTTCTATTTCCTTGAAAGCATCTGTTTTTGCTCTTTCTGTCGCTGTCAAAGTCTTTCCGGAACCCATGTGTGCTTCAAACTAGATAAAACGGTTTTTTTTAACAGTCTCTTAGATATTTTCTACAAGAATTCGCACATGCGCACTCCTCCACGGAAATATTCGCACTGGCCTCATCCTAGTGGAGCACCTTTTTATACCTATTTTCAGTAGTTCATTAATTGGTCTTGGGAAATTCCAACGGTCGTTTCGAATTAACCCTTAAATTTTATGAATTTGTTTTGGGAAAATACGTATCGTATACGTATTAACTGGTAATAAACTTTTCCGGGTACAAAACTTCCACCAGTTATAAAAAGCGAAAATCAATTGCAAAATTTGTGGCCTCATCCTAGTGGTTGGCAGTGTATATAAAATAGGATGTACGTATGTATGTATGTCCTGGGTTAACTCCTAAACCACCCAACGGATGTTCCTACGGGAACATTAAAGTTACTTGAACGATCTCAAAAATTCTTTCAACTTCAGGATGTAACATTATTTCTCAGTGACATAGATTTTTATTTCATTAACATATTTCCACAGGAATGGGCTGGGAACGGAAACTTAGTAACTTAGTAGATTTCAAAAATTCTCGCAGCATTAGGATGCCACATAGTCCCACAGTAAGAAAGATTATATTTCATCCCCACATTCCCACATCCCCAAATTCCTACAGACCCGAGCAAAGCCTGGCGGCTCAGCTAGTTATAACAATAAACTACAAGTTTTAATAATTTAATTTATTTGTTAAAAAACACGTGGATTATCTCAACTATAAAAATCATACAAATTTTAAGTCTATGCAAAGGGAAATAATGTGAGACATATTCGTTTAAAGTCTCAAGTTGATTCGTTAGTTTCTAACTCAAGTTGCACGCGGCCGCGGAAAAAAAGTGTTCAAAGTTTTTGTTCGTTTACAGTTAGTTTTGCTTACTTGGATTCAGGCTTTGGTGCTAGGACCAAACAGTAACCCGTTTATTTACATAAAATGTTTGTTTACTACAGTTTTACTTTTTTTGGGCCCAAGACTTACGAAGGTGCAAAAGGCACCGGCGACGTGCCCGAATTTATTTTCTGCGGTAAATTTGAAGCATATCAGTTTCACGACTGGATAGTCCTAGACAACTTGAAATAGTTAATGTAGATCATAAATAAATTGTTTGATTAGTAGAAAAGTGCAAACTTCTAGTTCTTTTTCCATGAATGACAATTGATTTTGAGAAGCCATGAGCATCAGATTCGCCTAAATGACTCTTTAAAATGACAATAAAAGCCATGGATCTTAGTTCTTTTCTTTGGTGGGTTTTATTGCCACTTTTGAATGGAAATAAAGTGGCAATGTTTATTGCACTATACCAAGTAGATACGCACTACATTATCACAATAGCACACAGCTCCCAAAATACTATGCAGCTCAGACATACTGACACCGATGAATGCAGGCATATAAACAAGCAAATTGGCAACAGGTGACATAAGACAAATTAAGAAATTGGTCACGACTGGATCGGTTGAATTTGCAATTGCGTGATAATCAAAACGCCAGTTCTTAAAGTTAAATACAAGGTTTAAAAATTCATAAGATTTTCTTTAACGAAAATGTAGAAACGCCATTAATTTACAAATGCGAATACATAACTGAACGCTGAAAACTTTAATTTTAAATTTTTTTTCACTATTTTTAAAAACAAATTTTTTTAAAATCAACCATTTAAGTTTTCAAATTTTGCCAGATGATGATCGAAAAATTTCCAACAAACTAAAAATTAGTAAAAGAACGTTCTTGAAATTTTTGAGATAGTCAAAGGTTTTTAAAATTAATAAAAGTTTCAAAATATTGAATTTTCCTAATGTTGGTACGCAATCTTTTTAAATATCCTAACAATTTTTTAATCCAAAACTTCGCTTCATCCATTCAGACCCAGAAATTGGACTAGAATAAAAAAAAAAAAGCTGCTATGGTTACGAATTATTTTAAAATAAAGTCCTCTGGTTTTTCTTGCGTCAAAAGAGCTTTGTGTTGTTTGTACTAAACACATCATTTCAGATCTCATAAGAGCAGACATCAGAGATACATCTGCTTTAAACTCTAAAAGGAGTTAATTACAATTTTCATAATATGCTATGATTAGAAAGAAGAAAGCAGCTTTCCAAGCTTGGTCGAAGTGCCCCTCAAGAAATACAAATGAAAAAGCGCGTCTCAAAATGGAATACAAGAGCTGCAGAAAAGAAGCGAAGAAAAAGTGCGCCCAACTTCAAGCAAAAAGCACGGAGGGCCTGTATCGAGAGCTGGAAGAGATTTCTGCCCCAGCTGCTGAAGCAAATCAGGCAATCCAAGAGCTAAGACAAAGCAACTTGAATAAGGGAGCAACCATTTTCAAAAAAGCCGCTCAGAGAAGGAGAAATGCGCAGGAGATTCGTTCGCCAAAGTTCATAAATGATGCTCAAGGACTGCTACTTGTGGATGACGACAAAATTCTTCACAGGTGGCGACAGTATTGCGATGATCTTTTGAATGAACAGTTTCCTCGGCGCCACTTTCCAACAGCTGCACCTAACTTTACGGAAGTATCCGACGTCACAGTCGAAGAAGTTAGGGAGGCAGTTAAGAACTCTAAAAAAGGCAAAGCGATTGGGCCAGACGAGGTACCATATGAGTTTTGGAATAATATGGGAGACATCGGGTTGAGATGGCTCACGATTCTCATCTCCAAACTTATAAGAGGTGACAGTTTGCCTAATCAATGGAGGGAAAGTTTTCTCCTTCCAATGTACAAGGGAAAGGGAGATACCAGAAGCTGTGACAACTATCGTTCGATCAAGTTGATGTCCCACACTATGAAGATCGTTGAGCGGGTCTTGGATAGCCGACTGCGGAAAATAATAAGGCTTTCTGATGACCAATGCGGGTTTGTCGCGGGTAAGTCAACTACAGACGCAATCCAAAGTATAAGGATCATTATGGAAAAACACCGATATGCCTTAGAGGATTTGCATATTGTGTTGGTTGACTTCGAAAAAGCATTCGATCGACAACCACGAGATCTGATATGGGTGGCCCTCAGACACCGAGGAGTTCCTGAAGCCTATGTGCGAATAATTATGGACATGTACGAGGGAGCAGTTACAAAAGTGAGATGCCCAGCTGGAGTCACCGAAGAATTCCAAATAACAGTAGGTGTACATCAGGGAAGTGTCTTGAGTCCACTGCTCTTTATTGCTGTTCTGGATTATTTGCTCGAAGGAAAAGTAACGGACAATAAAGTACAACAATTATTCTTTGCTGACGATGGAGCCATCATAAGCGAGGATCCTACATCCCTGCAACGAGCACTTGACGTTTGGATTGATGTTCTGGAAGGAAATGGGTACCGTATTAGCGCTAAAAAGACTGAATACCTGTGCTGCCCTTTTTCTGATCCAGACAAGCCTATTCCAGACATTTATTTGAATGGAAATGTGCTTCCCAAGTGTGAAAAGTTTAAATATCTGGGATCTATGATCAATAGTGAAGCAACTTGTGATGACGACATCAATCATCGAGTAAGCGTAGGGTGGATGAAGTGGCGAGAAAACTCCGCTATCTTCTGTGATCGAAAAATGCCCCCTAAGCTGAAGGGAAGACTCTACACAGCAGCTGTCCGTCCAGCTCTGACATACGGTTAACAATGTTGGACAATGTACAAAAAGTATGAGAGCAAATTGACGGCAGCCGAAATGAAGATGCTTCGGATGACAGCAGGAGTAACAAAGCTTGATCGAATTAGAAGTACTAAGATCCGTGGAAGCCTTCATGTCAAAAGTACCATCTTGGACAAAATTCAGCACAACCGGCTCAGTTGGTATTGTCATGTTCAAAGGAGAGATCCTCAGAACCCCGTCCAAAAGGCAATATCGTACAACGTTTCAACAAATTCGCGACGAAAAAGAAAAGGCAGGCCAAAACACTCCTGGTACAAGCAAATGCAAAAACAGCAGCATTTGGTTGGCCTCAGACATGGAACAATCCAAAACCGGGAGGCTTGCCGACGCTTTCTGAGGTCAACGCGGCGTACCCCACAGGCGGATCACTAGTGTGAAGCAGAAAAGTGGGAGAGTTGTGATCGCTTCAAGATCACTACTCGTAACGCCAGAAATGGAAAGAAGAAGAAGCTGTCATCCATCCCTTTTCTCATGCAGTGTGCCTTATCTTTTTTTGTCAGGACACAGACATTTAATTCATATTAATTTTTCAAACACATCTTTTTCTTGTAACTGAAAAAGCATAAGAAAAATGTGCAAGAGCACCAATTTATTCTATAAAATAAAGTTTCTTTTCCACAGACACGTTTACAGAATGTTGATTAGTCTCACAAAAATTAATTTTTCAACAAGGACTAAATGCTAGCCAAGCCCATAACGAATGTGCATTTTAAATTGGTGGTGTAAGCTGATGGAAGATGCACGAACAACATGTCTCTTTGAGAAATTATGCATTTTTAAGGGCTTGATGGTGTATGTCATGTGAATATTACAGATATTTGGGTAAAGCTCTTACATAAAAAAGAAATACCGGAAAAGAGGACTTAATTGCATACAAAAAAAAATTCAAAAAAAGATGAATATGCAATAAAAGCTAAAAACTTATCATGACTTTACCAAAAATAAACTTCGATCAAACTATTTCAGTGAGAGATTATTCAAATTCTTGTTCTGAAGAAAAGTCTATTTATGGAAAAGTTTGTGAAACTTTTCTTAAGCGAGCCAAAAAATGAAATGTTGTTTGAAACAAAAAGTTCAGCTCAATAGAGCTGGAGGGGAGCATATGGGTTGTGAGTGCTGCTGCTGCTGCTGCTGTGGTTGAGGTTAGTTTGAATCAATGTATGAGAAATATATGAATCTGAATAAGGAGTATGTGATAAAGTAATAAATTGAAAGAGAATACGTTATCGATTTAGTCTTTCTTTTACCCAAGATTCACAGCATGTATAAGAATGACAAATATTTCGGCAGGTACGTTGGATGGGTATTCATATTATTATTTTTTTTTTTTTGTTTCTTCTGTGGATGAATGGAAATCTTATGAAAGACACTAGTGGAACTGGAGGTGTGAGACCTTCACCCACTAGAAACATTTCCATCTTTTGTTCGCATTGAGGGAAGTTCTACCTGTAATTTTTCTTTAATATTCAAGAGGAATGTTTGGCGGGTGGGAGCCCAGGAGGCCAATAGCAACAACCAAGGAAGAGGGTTTGGGTTATAAATACTTTTTATGTAGCTGCAATAGGCTTCGCTTTGTTGGTTGGATGAGAAATAAGAGGAGATAATAAAAGTGAGGAATTGTGTGAGTTAGTAGCAGGCAGGCAGGAAAATGGAAGGATTGCTGATTTAACTTTTTGATCTTCTCAAATCCTTTTTATTGTGAGCTATATTGTTTCTTTAAGTCGGAGCGGAAGACTTGTTTTATTTAGTGTTTTGGAGTAAATGGTTGATGTAATGGCTGTCAATATTTTTTGTCTTTAACAGTACGCATGCATTAACGTTCAAGCATTTGAGAATATTTACATTCGTGATATATTATTAGTACTACGGGTGAGCAATTTTTTTTTGGTATAACAGAATATTTGTCTGTATAACTCGGTTACCTCAAAAACCCACATTTTTACTAACCAACTAAAAACTATTTTTGAGGATATGTCAATACCCGGCACATTGTCTTTAGCCATTCATTCGAATTCAGCTACCCCAAAGACATGACGCTACTGACCATGCTCAACCTTTAGATTCGATGTCGATCTTTTTGCGAGCGATGACATTTGAACTCGATCTGTAGCTTGGTAGTGAAGAAAAAGTGAAAAGTTGTCGCTTGTTAGTGAAGAAAAAGTGAATAGCTATTCTTTGCTACTAATACTGGCTTATTTCAAATCTCGAAAGGTTTTTTAAAATTAAGGCTATGGTGGTATCCTTGGCGTAATGGTGAACATGTCTTCCTGTCACGTTGGAGGTTCGTAGTTCGAATTCTAACATAAACCAAACATGGTTTTCCACGGGTATCGGATTTCACGACAAATTAGCAAGTCCTCCTTGATAAGCTTATCGGAAACTGCAGAAAATTGTAGATATGTAACTTCTAGACATGGTTGAGAGAAGTGCGCTAGGCCCTAGGCTCTTTCCTCTGTTTACGCTACTCTATTTATCAAATTTTGAATGTCTTAGCATTAAAACACATTTTAAAAAACGCTTTGAAATGTTTTCTTTAAGGAAGTAAATTGTAAACCATCAAAATTTGAAACAGCTTCCAGCCTTCTTTGTGTTCTGCGCCTATTTTCTGAATGAGTTTATTTCTCTCTTTGGTGAGTTCTTTAGTCAACTCTCAGCTTGAAGTTTTTAATAAGAATTGATACCGACTTACATAGATAGGACCATAAGGTGACACAACAGAGTGTTAAGCCATGGGCCAAGAGCATTTCGCATAACCATGCCTTGTGATGGAATGGAATAGACCTACAGCTTTCTGTCGGTTGCGTGAAAAAACATTGGCATTCGAACCTCAGACCTCCCGCGCAACAGCAGACATGCAAACCATTGCACCTCGGACAGCACTCCATATAATCTTGTTTATCTGAAAAATGTGGGTATCTTGTTGATATAAACTTTTATCTGAGCCAAAACTATCGTTCTCAACACGTTATTTTATATTGGATTTGAAGTTTCAACACGCTTTAGTGGAAAGAGAAAAAATTTGTCGGTTTCATAAAGCAGTAAAGTCCTTTTTCATATACCTACCTTCTTTACTGTATAATTTAAGTTCTTGCTTATCCAATAACCAAGCCATACAATTAGTAGTCATGTTGACTTGTGGGTAAAGTTACTGCTTCTTGGAATGGTAAGGCGAGTTAAAATCTTGCTGGAGGTGATTTTTTTTTTGCTGGAACACCTGCCTTCTATCTTTTTAGCTACTACATATGATCGAAAATTGGGCATCTGTTTTCTTTCAAACCAAAGAATGAGAGATCTAGGATAATGACCATTTTCAAATCTTTTAAGCTATTTTCATTTTCGTTATTGTCTACGGTTTTAGAGTTTTAGACTGTTAACAAATAATTAGTACCTACATAGAGGAATGAAACTGAGAGAAAACGATTTTATTTTTTTTTATTAAAAAGTGAGTTGAACAATATTACTTCATTAGAAGTCCTTGTTTTAATATTTTTGGGGGTCTTGTACATTTATAAGAACACTTTGATGCCCGCTTTTCACGTACGTTCTTCTACAGTACTTTACGAAATTATGCAAGGAATTGGAATCGGACTTTTTATTATCGTGTGAGGTATCTTTCCAAAAGGAAAAAACTTAAAATTTGTGGTTTTGATAGTGCTTGCCTAAAATGTCCAAGAACATACGGAAATAAATGTGTCTTGAAATAATTTTGTTTATTTTCATACCGAGTCTTAATGGTGCGAAAATCTGTAGTTGGCAATTATGCATTTATTTTTGCCAATTGTTCATAAATGCTGCTGTAATACTATTTTTTTCTGAAGCGCGGCTACATTGGCTCTAGAGTATAAAGAAATAAATATGTCAGACCCAAGGACTCTCCCTTGAAGAAAACCATTTCTTCTATTTATTCGTTTGAAATATTAGATATTAGTAATGTGTTTTTGATGTGTGGTGCCCCTAGCGTAATGGTTAGCATGCTTGCCTGTTACGCTTGAGGTTCGTGGTTCGAATCCCAACAAGAACCAAGTATGTTTTCCACGGGTATAACCTTTTTCGAGGGATTGGAAAGTCATCCGATAATAAATTGATTGCAATGAAAACCTCTTTCTCGATCGAAAATTGTAACATCGTATGAATGATAGTGATTAACACGCTAGGCCCGGGGCTCATCGTTCTGTTGTGCCACCCTTAGTATATACGAGTATGTTTTCAAGGTAGGATTCAGGTTTCTTTTTTATGTGTTTCGAAGAAGTATCACCTCTTGACAGTATTTATAAAGTCCTCCAAAAGTAAAACCGCTAATAAAGTGCTGTCTTGCTGAGTCGTTACGAACCATTGTCCAAATTGTATTTCATCTGAATTCAAATTCATTTATTTGAAGGTTGCTCTCACAGGATTGATTGAGAGAACTTTCACAAGAGATTGGTTTACCAGGACCTATTGTGCGAAATAAACTACTTTGAAAAACTATTTTTCTGCCAAAATTTATCTAGAGGAAGGAGAGGTCGAGAGAAGTACTTGAATATGTCCTTTTTTCAATCTAAAGATCTTCTGATCGGTACTGAGTGAAAAAATAAATAACACAAAGACCTAGGCGTACATTCTTGATTTAGTCATCAAGTCATCAAGTGTCAAGTCTTTGCGTTACGAGATCTTGAAATCATTCTAATCGCAAAGTTACAAGAAGTTGAAATTATGCTTACAGCAAAAAGGACAAATTATCGTAGCTTAATGTGATTGATTGCAGAAGTAAGTTACGAAGCTCTAAACAACAGTCTTCCGTTTAGTAGACAATTTTAAGTTTCTTGATTTTCCATCCTAACAACACTTGAATACAGATATAGTGAACTCTTCACTAAGTTATTTCACTAAGTTAAGCTCCTCAATTATTCTGCTTGTTGGCGCGCCATTTGAATAAAAGGAAAAGTACTTCCATGTTCTAAAGCTATAGGAAAACTGATTTAGATATTATTGGTAAGCAATTTGGAAAACTAAATTTTTTCTTTGGGCATCGCTTGTTTTTGAGCTAAATAGGACATCCCAGCTGTCAGCTCATTAGCTTTCTGTTGATTCGACTCCAATAGCAGCTTTTAGGACTTCGACTGTACATCAAAGAGTGAATGGCTTCATGGGACTAATTTTTCTAATCTAAGAAGTCTTTGAATTGCAATAGAACTAAAAATTCTCGATGTATAGACATTCGCCGGCCTTGATTGTATCTCTCCCATTCTTGTGAAAAAGGAATTTGTTGGAAACAATTTGTTGGAAACAATTTGTTGACTCTGCCCACTTTTTTGTCCAGCCCATCCCAAAAAATTACGCTTCTGTTTCCAACTGTTCCCTTCTCTACATAACTTTGTAATTACTAATAAACTATCTTCAGAAATATCTTCAAGGAACAGACGCTTTCAATGACCGGCAGTGCAGCTTTTGAAGCAATTGGTTCATTGGCGATTTATCTCCGCGAAAACTGAAACCGATCCTTACAACGTTTTGCTGAAATGATGAATATCACATCTGATATACATATTTCAAAGACATTCAAAAGAGTTTGGCATCGAGCTCTCTTATCGAATATGCATGCTTTTGATTGTGATTAGTCTCATTTTGAGCTTCTTTTGATCGCTCACTGCAAGCAGAATAGACTTCTTTATTCTCACTTTATTCTATCTCCAACACGATTCCTCATATTCATAAATTATCTCTGATCTGAAATTTATAATTTTTTAACGACATAATCGACATTACAACAGTTGCCTCTGGGTTTCAAATTTGTTTTCAGAAGAGGAACTTCAGCCCTTCAACAGTATTCTGTGTTAAGCATATAAAATATAAACATATAAACCCAACCATCTCCTGAGAAAGGGAAGGGATCTACAATTTTTTGGCGATTTCGAACGACTGAATGAGAACGCGATTTTTGGATGTTTCTAGGATTTGAGCCTTGAACTCTCACGAAACAGGCAGACATGTATACTACCACAGCATGGGAGGATCGTACAATCCTGGAAAATGAAGCAGTACACTTCTACACCGATGGTTCAAAAACCAGCGAAGGTGTAGGAGAATCTTCTCAGAAAAACTGAATCTCAGTCTTTTCTTCCGCTTACCCGATCATTGTAGTGTGTTCCAAGCGGAAATTCTGGCGATTAAGGCAGTACTGTCTTGGCTCAAAGAAACGTCATATTCTCCACGGATAATCGAATCTTCTCGGACAGCTGCCCTTAAATCTCTTGCCTCTGTCCTACAAAAATCAATCACGGTCCAAAATTGTCAAATGTCTCTGAGGGAGATGTCGAATCAATTCAACACTCACCTTTCATGGGTGCCGGAACATTGGGACAAACCAGGCAACTGTGTGGCGAACGAACTAGCCAAAAAAGGCACGAACACTCCCCTGCGCTCAGAACGGAACAATATTGGTATATCTATCGCTGCCTGTAAACTCCTACTTAGACAAGACGCTTTAAGGATAACAAACACTAGATGGACTGAGAGTAACAACTGGCTTGCAACCTGAAAAGTTTGGCCGTGTGTAGACTCAAAACGCTCAAAGATTTTGTTAACCTTAAACCGCCTGTATCTAGGTTCTACCATAGGTGTTCTTACGGGACACTGTCTAATATAGGAAGACACGCCAAAAGACTTGGTGTGCATTCCAATGATTTCTGCCGAAGCTGCATGGATGAAAAAGAGGAAGAAACCGTCCAACACCTTCTATGTTGATGCCCTGCACTACTTCATAAGAGGAAAACTCATCTCGGTGAATTCTACTTCGACGATACTAGCGACTTAGCTTACATAGACCCTAAAAGTCTAGCAGGTGATTAACCGGCTAGTCCCGTAATGGAAGATTAATAAGTGATCAACTCGTTAATCTTACATCGGGGTTTTAGGGATTAGTAGGTGATTTACTTGGTGATCTCTGTGGTATCACAATGGACGCTTGTCGTATAAGTGTGTCAGGCAATGCATGTACGTTGTACGTACGTCGTACATAACATACTCATTAGCTGACAGCCACTTCCACCTAATCTAACCATACTATAGATTAGGTGGAAGTGGCTGTCAGCCACTTCCCTATCCGATAGGGAATTGACAATTTTGAATTTAATTGGTGAACGCGCTTTTTCCCGGTCATGAGTTTTCAATTTATTCAGTAAACTCAACATTTTTGTCATCTTATATATAAAAATGAATCACAAAATGTGTTGGTAAGCGCATAACTCAACAACGCCTGGACCAATTTGGCCAATTCTTTTTTTGATGTGTTTGTTATTGTCAGGAGAAGGTTTTTATGACATAAAAAGTTTAAAAATTGATATTCCCACAGGAACGGGTTTGGGAACGGAGACTTAGAAACTACTACAGGTTTCTAAGACGATTCCATCTTTGGGGGTGCTACATTATCCCCCTCCATCAGTAATTTAGATTAAATTTCATCCCTATAATCCAACGGGAACAGAAACGGGAACGAGAACCGAAACCTTAAAGTTGCTTGACCGATTTCAAAAATTCTTTCAACTCTTGGATGTTATTCCTTTAGTGACATAGACTTATGAATTATTCCTGTCAAGGTTTGATCCCTATATTCCCACAGAAACGGGTTTGGCAACGGAAACTTAGAAACTACTGGACAGATTTCTAAAACTCGTTCGGCATTAGGAGTGCTACATTATCCCCCTCCATTAGTAACCCAGACTATATTTTATCCCTATAATCCCACGGGAACGAAAACCGAAAGCTTAACGTTACTTGAACGATTTCAAAAATTTTTTCAACTCCAGGATGTTACATTATCCCTCAGTGACAATGACTTATAAATGGTTCCTGTCAAGGTTTGTTTCCAATATTCCCACAGGAACTTAAATAAAAAAAAGGGCGGATATTCCGACAGGAACGGGTTTGGCAAAGGAAACTTAGAAACTACTGGACAGATTTCTATAACCCTTCCCCTTCCTGCATTAAGATTGCTATATTATCCCCCTCAATTAGTAATTTAGATTATATTTCATCCCTATAATCCCACGGCATCAGAAACGGGAACGAGAACGGGAACCTTAAAGTTACTTGACCGATTCCAAGAAATTGTTCAACTCTACGATTATCCCTCAGTGACATAGACTTATATTTCACATATTTCCACGGTAACGAAAGATTCCCACAGGAACTCTGGGCTGGCAACGGAAACCTAGAAACTACTGTACAGATTTCCAAAATTCTTTCGTCATTGGGATGCCACATAATTCCAAAGTTAAAACGATTATTTTTCATCAAAAAAAAAAAAAAAAACGAGAACGGGAACCTTAAAACTACAGTCCCGAGCAACGCCGGGTGGCTCAGCTAGTGGTAAATAAAAACCTTCTATCGAAATTTGGATCGCAATTATGAGAGCGTTAACTCCAATGTTCGGTCGTAGTTCTCACCCTAGTAGGAAAGCAATAACAATTTTAGTGCCAAAATTTGAGTCTACATACTCGTTGTGTTATTTTGCCGTTATTCAGTGAGACAACAGGTTGGCCGAAGAGTCGCAGTCGCAAATATGCCTGCCGATCAGGCGTACGTAGCAAAGGATCCAAACCAGTCTATTCCACATCGACTGCTGCAAATGTGTCCGCGGTGGCCATACGAACGAGTTCGAGTTCCATTAAAAAATGTTATGATTGTACTTCAAGCCGATAATTTTTTGAAATACAGTGGTGGTCAACCAATCAATATCGAAAATTCGTTGTATCGAAACGTTTTCGTCATACAAATCTTTACGTAAATAGACTCAATTTGTACTAAAAAAAAAAAGAATCATTAATATGCATTTGTTTTCTCGGGTCTTGAAGGTATTGTTGAATGCCTCTTCCCGTAAACTTTTTAGAACTAAGAGTTTTCAGTGACATTTTGTCTGAAATTCGTTATTTGTTCGTTATATAGAATACCTAATGGACTTGAAAAAGTGTTCGTAATATCGATCATTCGTTATATCGGCATTCGTTATACAGGACCACCACTGCATCACAAATGGTTTAAGTTTTAAAAAAAATTCTTAAGTCTTAATTGAAAAATTCGATGTTTCTACTGCTACCTACTAGGCCTTCATTCGTAACAAGCTAGAACAAACATAGTTGACAAAGAGGACATGGCTCTTTCTACCCAGTTCAATGTCCTGAATATTATGTGCTTTAAAAATAAGGAGTTCAAAAACTAAAACGGAATCATGAAAAACTCTGTATCTACATTTCATGTCATACCATTAAGTCGATATTTTTTCAAAGATTTTCTAAAGTGTTCTAAAGTAAAAGCCAGCAACCTGAAGCAAATCTCTTGTAGTTCTAACGCACATCAAAAAACTATGTAAATAAACTTTAGATGTAGTGTCAAGCTTAAAGCATTATTTTTTAGCCGTACAACATAAACGTGGAATGCTTTACCCAGCTTTGTTTTTTCTCCCCATTCAGGGTTCTTAACCAATGAACTATCTTTCTTTATATTTTCTAATTTCTTCACGACATCGACATCACCGTGTTTAAATATTTTATTCGTCCTCCTAGTTATAGGCAACGCCTTTTGGAAGTTCTTTACAGTAATATGACCATGAATAGTGCTTTGTCGCCTAGCCATTTAATATTGGTAGAAATATAAAATCGCTTCTACACAGAAACGGTTGATAGAAGTGCAGTTGGCAAAACCCGCAGTCTCGTGCCCAAATATTTAATGACTGTGTTCAGTTCTCATATTTCAATATTCATGGCGAAACTTTACAAACTCATTTCATTGAAAACTTTTATTACTCTGTCTGGCAAGTTCTTTAAAAGCATGGAAAGACGCATGCATACGATAAGGAAAGGCAAAAAACAATGGACCATGAGTCCTAATAGAGTCCTTGAGACACTTGAATTTTATATAAAATGATTCTCGGAACTAACTAGAAAAGTAAAGAAGCTTTAGCAAATAAATTCCTTGGGCTGTGAATTGATATTCCAATGAAACGAAGCGGAACTATAGAGTAGATAATGGTTTTAAAATTCGGAAAATAGACTCAAAAAAAGGAAGCATATCGTCCTGCCTATGAATATTTAGTTGTAGTAAGTGTGTATAAAGAAATGCGACGAAGCGTTTAATATCCTATTCAACCAAACAATCTCCTTACACATTAAGTAGCTCCCACCAGAAAAATTATGTAAGCAAATACAGACAATCCTGCTGTGTTGGTGTTGAAACTTTTCATAAGAATTATTTATTTTCAGTCATTGCATTCGACTAAGCTTCTTGTAACAAAACCGAAAATACAACGAATCTTTTCAAAGGAGCTTCTAAAAATTGGGCTACACTGTTTTTATGAAATCGATGTCTATTTCTGTTATGAAGACTTTAATACCAACATCAAAGGCATATTTTCCAAAAATTGTTACATTTGACGTAACAAAAAACTAAATTTTAAAATAAGATTGGTACTTCAGGGAATCAAAGCAAAATAATCTCCAAAGTCTTAACACACTTTGTCATTTGTCTGTTGTATATTTCGACGTAGGACGCACAGGGCAACATACTTTTTATTCGTACATGAAGTTCGTATTAAATCTTTTTTCATTTATATTTAATATGGCGGTGCGTTCAAGCAGTAGTCCTAGTTCCTAGAACCTATAGACTCAAAGCTCACTGAACTCATTAAAATTGTCTTTGTCCACAAATACTTCCGGAAAATGAAACCCAATCATTTACACTATTTACACATAACAATGATCTTCTTTCAAGAAGTTGATTTCATATTTCAGTGAAAGGACTCGTATCACTTGAGAATAGACCCTAGGCACTGCCAAGTGCTTAATCTTACTCCACAAAAAAAACTCAACACACAAACTCAACTTCCGTATGCTAGTACCATACCCAAGCGAATTTAAAACGGATGAAGACACAATCTCTAATGACACGGTCTGGGTGAAAGGACTCTGAGAAATAAAATAAAAAAAAAAAATTACTTTTAAACATCAAATTCATCCTGAAAACTTAAACCTTGAGATTTCTTCGAAAGAAGGACCAACTTTTTCTCACAATGATTAGTCGCCTGCGAAAAGAAGAAAAAAATAAGGAAATATGCCCTCCACCTTATCGCACAGTGAGGGACGGAGCACAGTTGTTGAATATATAAAAAGAAGTGCCATATTTATTGTAAGCAAAAGCTGAAGTTGAAAGTAATTTGATTCCATTCCATCCACACTGCCTATCTCTCACCTTACAAATCATTCATTATAAAATAATTCCGCATTCCACAACTGCTGTCAAATATTTCGCAGAGTCAAAAGTCTGCCTTACAACGAAGGCCGAGGCCGTACTCTCAATAAACTTTTCCCTGCCCAAGCAGGCAAACTTTCCGATTACTCCTAGGTACTGTTCTCCTAAGAGCCACACAGTGATAACTTTAACCCTCTCCATCATAGTCAACAGGTATGGTGTGGTGTGGTGTGGTGGGTGTTGTGTGTAGTGTGGCGCTATGTGTGGTGGGTAGTTTCACGCCTTTTATCCTAGGCGAAACAAAACTTACAAAAAGAACAAATCCATCATATCACACATCCTAACTTTTCTAGAACTCTGTCAAGCGGCACAGGCTTTGCTACACTTTCAATAATAATTCATCTTCAAAGACACCTACCTACCGACAGACTTTGTCCCGGACACAGCACGTCTGAGCAAAGTGGCAGTGCCAAAATATTATTTCCACCATTAACACCACTAACACCTACTGTGCACGAATACAAAGACACGAGAATTTTACTAAAGCTAAAAGTCCAGAAGGAACACGTCATAAAGGGACTCTATAAAACATCGCACACACCAAACAGCAAGCAATACAAAAAAGTTTTGACTTCCAACTCCAAACGCAAACAGAATTAATCCGTAATCCTTTTCCCCGGTGGGGATCAGTCAGCCAGCATAGTGAATATTACAACTTTTCGAAGGCGTAGAATCCGAGAGACCGATGAAGGGAGAGTGAGAAAATGAAGAGAGAGAGGAAGATGATGGGGTTGAGCGTCGAGGAAAGAATAAACCTCTTTGCACGCTTACCTGGCAGCCACAGGTGTCATAATCCACAAGAAATACCCTGAATTTCTTTCGGTAGAGAACCTCCGATTCATTGTGTCTGTACCGCTGGGAAATGGATTCTCCCTGTACCTCGCACCCGTTATACCGGTTGTCAGCATTGAGCATGATGGTATGTTATTGATGTCGGTAAACGAATTCACACTTATATTCAAATCACTTCCCTCGTTGAAAACGCCCGGAAAGCCGCCACCGACACTCGCGGTTGTCGGCGGAATACAACCGGAAATACTGTTAATGGCGCCACTATCGCCACCGCCCAATCGTCCCTGACTATTGTTCGCGACGAGGTTGAAGTTATTGTTGCCTGCAACGGGCACATGGCGAATGGAGTTGCTTCCTGCTGTGGCACTGCGTCTCAGTAGATATTCTGAAGACTTACCGTTATGGTAATTTAATTCAATACCCACAGAGGAGAGATCTTTTTCGGTTTTCTTAGAGCAGCGAACCGCACCACCACTAGCACCACCAGCACCACCACCCCCACCCCCGACCCCACCACTTCCGGTTGTAATGGGGCAATCACCAGTTGGGCTAATTAATGACTGTATAGCGCCACTTCGACCGTTGGGCTCTATGAGATTTACGCTGTTAGTCGAACCACCACTTACGCGAAAAACATTCGGAATGGAAGGATAATCGCGCATCCTTTCGATGAAACAGCGCGTATTAGCGTCGCCCAGTTTTGCGATTCTTTTTATTTCTTTCTTATTTCAATCGACCGATTGGATCAGCAGTTGTCGCTAAACTGAAAGTGAATTACTCCCGTATCGTTTTTGATGCCGACAAATAATATAACTTGAGCTTCTAAGCACCACGAAGGACGACGACGACAACGACAATGTCCTCGACGACGAGCTTCATCCGAACTATACTATGCTGTGTGGCAGAGCACACACAAGCCCGAGAGATTCTCTTTGTGTAAAACGATGTAACACGACGAAAGTATGTTATCAGAATGATGTTCCTTTTTTGCTGGTGGTACCCATGGAGTTGCTGTAACGGCAGTCGACATGGTATATTATACGAGCATCTTTTTGGCTTGCATTCCTGTTAGAAGAGCAATGAACGAACGGGCGGGCGTCAAAGTGGGAGGATGTGTTATTGTGTGAGATGTGCCAGCTGAAGGACGCATGTGCCGCAGAGTGTTGATGCTACCACTACTGGTGTTTCTGTCTAGACAGGGCCGTATTTTGGCTCTCACAGGCCATTGGCAACTATGATCTTGATTGTTGTTGGCATTGTGAGTTTGTGTTTGGCAAATGTTGAGTTATTTTTACAGTTGTAAATAAATAAATAAATAGGGTGGCGCAACAGAGCGAGGAGCACCAGGGCCTAGCGCAATTGTCACAACCATGCCTTGTGAGGGAATGGAGGGGACCTACAATTTTCTGCCGGTTACGAACGGCGAATGTTTTAAATGTTTAAAGTCTTAACTATCATCTTAAAAGCAAAGATGTGCAGCATGAACACGTTGCGGTACGCTCTGTTTGGTGTCAATTGAAAAGGGAGTGAGTTTGAAAGGAGATACCGATGCACATTAGTTTTAAATTTCTGAAGATTGTAATGAGAGGGAAAAATGGGGCTGGCATTACATTCAACATTCGCGTGGTACGGCTGAAGAAGGAATCTTTGTATTTAACAGTACGTCCGAAATTGGACTCAAGGGTAAAATGATGGGCATTCCTAGAAGCGCTAGTATTACGGTTGAATTGTTTAAGGGGAGGAATGCAGCTGGCAATCTCATAAGAGCACTGTCTGTAAAAAAAAACGATAAAATAAGGAGAGACAAGAAACATTACGACGATGTTCGAGTGTCGTGAAAGTTTCAATGGTGTTCGTATCTCCAATCATTTTAAAGGCTGTTCTCTGAACACTGTCCAAAAGATTGAGGTGGGTTGAAGGAGCACCTGCCCAAATATGGGAGTTATACTCCACCTTAGGACGAATGTACCTTTTGTAGATGACTGCCAAGTCATTGGGTGAAAAAATTTTTTTGCATCGTCGAAGAAAGGCTAAGCACTTTGCAGCGTTTTTGGCGATGTCAAGTTTATGGTTATTCCACAAGAGGTGGTTGGTTGCACATACCGAGGATTGAAAGCTGTTCTGTTCTCTTCAACGATGCAAGAGCCACTCATAGATAGTGGAAAGGGAGGTAAGTTTCGCTTCAACGACAAAAGACAGCGTTGTGTTTTTGAAGCATTAAATTCTACGCTGTTTTTTATTCCCCACTGAACAATGCTGTCTAGATCAGAATTTAATGAACTTAACATACGTTGCCGCCCTAGTTCCACGTCCGAAGAGGAGGGATGTGAACTTAAGAATAAATATGAAAAGCTGAGGGTACTGTCGTCGACAAAACAATTTAGTGGATTAGTAGTTTCAGACAGAAGATCGTTAATGAAAATTAGAAAAAGTGTCGGAGACAAAACGGAGCCCTGGGGCACACCAGCATTTATTTTGTGGGTTTCAGATTTATAGCCGTGT
Organism: Melanostoma scalare; assembly: GCA_949752695.1. Taxonomy (NCBI): domain Eukaryota; kingdom Metazoa; phylum Arthropoda; class Insecta; order Diptera; family Syrphidae; genus Melanostoma; species Melanostoma scalare. The sequence goes on from OX456985.1 coordinate 11,135,002, forward strand.
AGTGAACGTTTAGAAAGGTAGCTACTAATCCAGCGAAGAAGAAACTCATCGAAACCAAATGCACACATTTAATATAAAAGAGCTTGATGCCTAACTCTATCGAATGCTTTTGAAATATCAAGCGCAATAATCTAACTTTCTCCAAATCGATGTAAAGACTTGTGTCACTGTTCGGTGAGATATACCATCAAATCACCAGTGGACCTATTGTAATGAAAGCCATACTGTCGGTCATTAAGAAGCTTTCGTTCTTCGAGATATTTCTTAAGCTGATAATTGATCAGAGTTTCCCTGACCTTAGAAAGAAGGGAAGTAAGTGCAATTGGACAGTAGTTCGAGAGTGAGGAAGATTCGCCTTTTTTGGAACTTGGATGAGGAGCTGATTTATCAAGAAGACAGAGCTGCTTTTACAAACTAAAACGCCTGTTTCCTTGATTTCCGATTGACTGTGTCTTAAAAGACCACGAAATTGAACACTCAGAGCCCCTTTTCGCCTCGGGCCGCCATCGAGTCGAATGTGACCTTGTGTCATTGTCCCTTTTGGCTTGGAAGAGAGAAATAGGATACCCAAAACAGAGTGCGACATCCGTACCATTATCATCATCATCCCGGAACGTCATCATCACCCACCGCTCCGTCATCGTTATGACGCTGATTATGTTGTATGGAGCAGTCCTTGGCTAACTTGGCCGTCCTTCGACGCCGTCCATTGGAAGTTTCTATTAGAACTTACTCGTATACGCTGCCAAAGGATAATGATGTGTAGTAAAATTTGTGTGTTACGGGTGAGCGCGCGTATTTTTGTCATGTTGCTGCCGAATGATGTTATAGCTTGGCGGTGTTGCGGATGCATGGCATAGTGATAATTTATTCACTGACCATGTGATTGTGCTTTGGATTTTATTTTTTCCGTCCTGTGTATATTTAGTGTAAAGAGCATCAGCCTACTATAGTCGAGGGCATCTAAGCGTTATGCTTAACCCATTGACGGCTTGATGTGGATATGAGAGAGCTCCAATTGCCACTTCCGGTTGTTTGAGTTTCAATTTGGGACGCAGGGAGTTGTTGTCGACATTGATTACAAAATAAGTTTACTATATTTTTCTCTTTTCTTTCTTTGAAATCTGAGCGCTAGTTTGTTATTGAACTATTAGACACTTGGTTAGTTTTCGCATCAAAGGACTTGCTTTGAAATTTTCCGATATAAAAAGACATGGCACAGCTTCGCACAGCCAAAGGAGCTCTATCTGATTTTAGCTGAAGGTACACATCTCTTTTTTCTATTTCAAATAAATGCAGAATAATTGGGTAATCAATAGTATAGGAGCTTTTGAGCATACAAGGATGAAGTTGGCATGAAGATGGAGTTCGTAGCAGGCAGGCATTCACTTTTTGTTTGGCGAATCTTGCTGGCATAAAATTAAAAGAGATTAGATGAAAGTAAACCGGGGCAAAGTTCTTCATCGAATCGAAAAAAGGAACAATGCAAAAAAAAAGAAATAAGCAAAACAAAAGACGGAATCGGAATGTTTGGATTGGAAGCTATAATTTTATTGGTTCGCTGACGATTGATTTTCTTTTGAAATAGGAAAGCAGAAGAATAGCCATTGATATGATTGTATTTTTGTTGGGGAGTTTCAACGAATAAAAAAGGATCATGAAATTGAGCACGGAATAGAATTCAAGGCACTTGCTATGAATTCATCGAAATTCGTTTTCGTGAAGTGAGAGGGTGAGGGGAGGGGTGGAATTTATACACAACAACAAACAAACGAAGTAATTGTCGCGGCTGTTCCAAAGAAGAGAAGAATACGAGAATTTGCAAAACACTCATTAACGACTGCAAGTTGATTAGCGTTAATGGGCAATTATTTCTTTCCAACAATTTTTGATTTCTAAAGTAAAACTCTAAACGAAAGTGGATTGCAAAACTTAAAAGATATAAAACGAAATGGAATATTATTTTTCATGGCTGTTTTTGTTATTATAAAAGCGGGGGTGGAAGTTTAATGAAAATCTCAACGGTGAAGGAATTCCGATTTTCAAAATAACTACGTTGAAAACCATTAAACAAGAAAATCATTGTTGTTTTAAAAGTTAATGGTATTTAAAAAATGGGAGATAAGATAGGCAATAAATTTAGTCAGTACTTACTTACAATTCACATACAAACTCTCAGAATAATCGAACAATAGCCTGCTAGTTGAGTGAGAATTATGTGCTGTGGCTCTTATCGTCTTATCACTTTTAAGAGGATAAGACAATTTTATCCACGGAGAAGACCCGGACCGAAGCAGTGAATACCAAACAGTAGATCATCTGTAAACAAAATATTCGGTTCTTAATTTATTTGAGGTTTATAGAATTCTCCTCACCTTACTTATAAACAGTTGGTCCTTCGAGCCGAATAGTTGTGAGCTTTCGCAGTCGTTATTAGAAAGGAAATAAAGGAGATTGGTATGAATTCTTAGATTGATATATCAGATAGAAGGGAAACAATATCAATGCCGCGACTATAAAAAACATTTCTATCTCCATTATTCTGATAGTACGAAAATTCAATGAATGATGGGAGTGTATAGGATCCTGTGTCATCTCCAGGAAACTTTGCCCAAGATACGATAGGAACAGATCAGAAGGGTTTCTATCCCAGAATAGGCCCTCATTACGATCCCTAACCTACAAGGATACCACAAAAAGAAAAATGTCGGTTTTCGACCGATGATTAATGTAGCGGATCCAATGACGAAGGCATGAGGAAACCACTCACTTCCTTTGTCACTGCCTAGCAATCTTCCACAGCAGGAAAAAATGTCTGGGCAGTCGCTTCTTCAACGACATAGATGAACTTATCAGACCTTCCAGGCATTAACCTATTGAACTTCATTAGGGTCACAAAACGGTTACAAAGTGAACGATAATAGACTCATAGGATTTAGTTTAGCTCCATAGGACGTTACAAAACTGCTCGGTATCCCAATGGATCAGGTACCTGTGGAGTGATGGTTAGCATGTCCGCATTTAAGCCAGAGGTTCGTGGTTCGCATCCCAACAGAGGCAAAAATGTTTTTCCACGGGTATCGGGCTTTTCGAGGAATTGGCAAGTCCTTCGTTAGTAAATTCATTGTCATGAAAAGCGCTTTCTCGATTAGCCGTTCGGAACCGGTAGCAAATTGTAGGTCCCTTCCATTCCCTGACAAGGCATGGTTGTGAGAAATAAGCTAGGGCCTGGGGCTCTTCGCTCTGTTGCGCCACCCAATTTATATTATTTTTATCACAGTGGATCTTTACATTGATCAAAGTATGACGATGCCCAGTTCTTGCGATCATCAGGTAAGCAGGCAAGTATTAGATTGACAGCCACAGGGGCTCCTAAGTTGAAGGGAAGAATTGACACTGTATCAAAACAGGAGCTAGAAAGCTTGATATATGTATCTTGACATTTATATCATTTTACCGAAAAGAAAGCACGACCGATTCAATCGAATAGTCGATATCATACAAGTTCCCACACGATCACGACCAGGAGAGAAGAAAAACAAGTCGAACAGTCATGGTACACACAAATAAAAATTCGCCAGCGAAAAGTTTGCCCAAGAGCTGAGACATGGGGAAATGAAAAAGCGGAAGGTGTTCTGAGGTCAAACGTCAAACCAGCCTACTCAGCAATAAGATCACTAGTGTGATGCAACCAAGTAAGAGCTGCCTTTCCTCATAGATGACAACGCTCATAACGACGGAGAAAAGGAAGGAGCTCTCAACTGTCAAAAAATTCCATAATGACATTGTTGACGAAAATAACTTTATGAATATAATTGAATGGTATGTCGAAACTTCTGGAAATATATCCATCTCAGTTGAGCTATGCATGCTGTAGCAAAGTTTCGAAAACCGAAAAATTCAGTTTACGTTCTAGTTCGGCAGACTGTTTGAACAGTAATTGATAGCGATACGGCATTATGAGTGAAAGACTGTTACTTGATTGCCAGATTTTCGAAGTACGAATGGTCGGAAGTTCATATATGTATCGCTTTTCGCAAGAAGTTGACAAGTCATCCGAGAGTAGTTAGACGGCGCAGGGACATAACTCCTAGGGTCATAAGTCCATTATGGACTTGTGTCCCACTTCAGTGGGACATAAGTCCAAAACTAGATAAAAAGTAGATTATGGACTTATTTCCCACCAATATGGGACATAAGTCCACAATTTTTTTTATTTAAGTTGAGACATAAGTTCACAATTTGCATAGAATCTCAATTTTCAATAAATAATAGTAAATAAAAAGCCTTATGAAATACAGTTAGAAAACCAAAGGTTGTTAGAATACCACCGCTCGCTCTTCGAATTTATAAGCAAAAAACTGTAGAAAAATTTTAATGTAGCAGGGAAAGGAAAAAGAAAAAAGTGAAACAAAATCATTCTGCTTTCTTTTGTTTTCCTCAGACAGAAAAAGATTGAATAAAATTAGAAAAAAAAAACAATAGAAAGCGGAATCAGAATTTGCTTCTGAGAACTAAGAAATATAAAAGTTTAAATTCGCAAAGGAGAGATATGGTTTTCAAGAATTTGGAGATAATATTTTATTTTAAGAAGTTAGTAAAACTCCTTTGCTTAAAAAAGAAATTTAAAAAATCTAAATTTTTGAGAATTTCAGAAATTAAAATTAAAAAATCGCGCGATTTCAATTTAATGGGTCGCATGAACTTGCGATTGTGTGCTTAAAACGATGTCAAAATCTTAAGACTGAGTTAAATGTTTTTGTATGCGCTCTTTATCATACATTCGGTGGTACAGGGTTGCCAACTACATATTGATTATGAAAATTTGATTAAATCACGCAAAATATTGAAAAAATTAAATTAAAATTACAAAGACTTCAAGTAAAAATCTAAAAACGGCATTCTTTTGCAGTTGCTAATCCGTATAAAATGCTAAAAATTTTATCAAAATTGTTGGAGAAGTGTTTAAGAAACGGTTTTTTATTTTTCACTTTTTTTAAAATAACAAGTTTTTTTTAAAAGTCAAGTGTTCAAAAATTAAGATCTTATCATAAACTTATTTTGACAAAAACTAAAAAAAGAAATCAAAGATATAGTTTTGAAGTTGTTACGAAAAATCAAAATTTTTTTAAAAATTTATTTACTCGATTTTGTCGAAATTTTTTATTTAGGAGTCCCAACATTTTTAACATTTTTATTCAATATAAATTTAGATGTTTTTGAATATCTTCGAGGCAGCACATTTGAATTAAATTTTTTGCTTAATTTTTGTCAAAATATTTTCTGGGAAGATCTTGAAACTAAATTAAAAAAAAAGTAAAATAAAAAACAGCTTTTAAAAGAACTTGCGTAACCATTTTCATTGATTTTTTTATAACTCTAAATCGTATTTATATGTTTACACTTCTATTGCTTTCTAATGAGTGTCTAACTTCATACAATAAATTGGTTGTCTAATCTCAACTATGGCTAAAGTGACATTTGATGCAGCAAAAAACAATTTTGTTTAATCCTAACTATAAATGTGAAAGTAACTCTGTCTGTCCAGTTTTCTATGTAACCGTCTCACGACCAAACTACTTGATCGATTCAAATGAAATTGAGTACAGAGATAGTCTAGAACCTGAAGAAGGACATAGACTATATATTTCATCTCAATATGTCCACGGGAACGGGAACGTAAACGGGAATTTAGAAACTACAGCACTGATCTCTAAAATTCTTCTACCATTAGAATGCTACGCTCTCCCCGAGTAACATAAACTTTAATTCATCTCAATATCCCTACGGGAACGAAAGTCCTTACTAATGTAATAAGTCTGAAAGAAGCTCTGTCTGTCCGTCTTTCTATGTTACCATCTCCTGCCAAAACTAATGAACAGATTTAAATGAAATTTTAAACAGAGATAGTCTAGAATTTAAGAAAGGGCATATGCTTTATATTGTTTCATCTCTATATTCCCACGGAAACTAGAACGCATGCGGGAACTTTGATATTACAGCACCGACCTCAAAAATTCTTCCACCGTTAGAATGCTACACTATCCCCGAGTAGCATTAACTTTAAGTCATCCCCATATTCCTACGGGAGCGGTCATCACATTACTTTACTAATATTATAAGTCCGAAATAAAATCTGTCAAATCTTTTTTGTTACCATCAACTACCTAAACTATTGAAGCCATTTTTATGAATTTTGGTACAGCGAGATAGTCTAGAGTCTAGACCCTAGAGGAAGGACATAGGCTATATGTTTTATTATTATATTCTCATGGGAACGGGAACTTGGAAGCTAGAGCACCGATTTCAAAAATTCTTCCACTGTTAGAGTGCTACTCTATTGCCGAGTAATATGAGCCTTAAGTCATCCTCCGGAAACGGCTCTCATATTCCCACCAGAACGGAAGTCCTTGCTAACTCTTTCTGTCTGCTTTTAATTGTTACCATCTACTGCCCAAACTATTAAACCTATTTATATGAATGGTACAGACTGAAGATGGATATCCTTACTAATATTACAAATCCGAAATTAACTCTGTCTGTTCGTGTTTCTTTGTTACCATCTCCCACCCAAACCACTGATCCGATTTTTATAAAATTTTGATCAGAGATAGCCAAGAGCTTGAGGAAGGACATGGGCTATATATGTAGTCCCTATACTTCTACGGGAACGGCAACGTAAGCAGGAACCTTGAAACTACAATTTAAAAAATTCTTTCACCGTGAGGTGATTTCTGTCAAATTGTCTGTCTTGATCTTCAAGTAAATATTGGCAATCGGGAATGGCTATGTGAAAGGTCAATATTGGCGCCAACTATTGAAATAGTTAACCATATAAACTAATAAACTATAAAAAAAAAACATAAAGACATGGAGGATCTAGAGATCCATTGACCTCAACTCCAAAAATTAGCGTTCCGCCCAGGTACGACAGTGGGCTCATCAGTTAGATGCTGTCGTACCCTTCTAAGACACAAATTTTTGGTCGGATTCTACCGACACTTATAAAAATCTCCGACCAAAAATTTGCGTCTTTTAAAAAACACAAAAATTGTGAAAATCTTTTTTACTTGCGATTAGTTATAGCTATAAGGCCAGTCTTGCAATCGTGCAGAAAAAAATTGAGATAAGATATAAGAACTAAGCGTACCACTACTATGATAGAGAATATACGTAAAATGTGTCTGCCTGTCTGTGTGTGTGTCTGTCTTTCTATCTGTATGTCCGTATATGGATCTACAGTCTGATCTGTTAGACCGATTTTCTTTAAATATTTGCAGGTAGGGTCTGTGGGACAGCCTACAGAGGAATTGCGTCTCTAGGTCTTGAAATAACGTCACCTGCCATACAACCGATATAATAATACTTATTTTTTCGAAACCGGCTACAACGAATTCGATTCATAATGGGTCCAACAACTTTGACTTTTTTCTAGTTCAGAAACTAAATCATAAATTTGAAAATTTTTTGCCTGCCATAATTTTTTGTTTAACGTCACTCTGAGATTCCGTGATCTGCTTTTAACCATCAGGCTAGAATCTTTCAACAAAATAATTTTTTGCGACCAAAAATAACTTGAACCTTTCAAGTTCAAGAAGCCTCGACTTTCATCTTCTAGACTTGTAACTCACCGTAGTGGGTCATAAGTCCCGCGACTTATAACTTCGGGACCACTCTTTACTACTGCCTCCATGTGAGCCTTTTGCCAGACGACCGAGTTCAAATCAGAATGAAAAATTGAAACTAACTATTTTTTAATAACAATAAATTATTTGATACGAAGCTGAAGTGTGCAAATTTACAAACGCCTCGTCAAACATTCATAAATGCCTCAAACAAGTTACACTTTTATTGTTGAGTGCTCACTGAGGCTTGCGTCAAATAATGTGCACAATTCAATTAAAACTGAACCAAAACAAAAATTTACAAAAAAGGGATTTGTTGAACAAAGAGCAACAGTGGGGTGTCTCAGACTTTTGAGATTTTCTTCAATGCTGCTTTGATTTGAGAACTGAGTTTGAGTTTATTTAAAGGAAACCTTAAACTGTCAGAAAACGCCCTGAGTAGCGTTCGAAATGTGCTGTCATCAATCGACAATAATGTAAAAAAATATTTTTCGCAACGAAGTCGGCACGTGAAGTGAAATTTTGCTTAGATGAGGTGAAATGAGACGGAGGTATGCGTTTCAATACCTTAGTTTGTATATTAAGTGCCAGACAAAACTCTGTAATACCGTTGTCATTCTAGTTCTCTCTTTGTAGAGAGATGCTTTAAAAAATCAATTATTTGGTTTTAATATATTTATAATTTATAATGGGTATTAGGAGAAATGTGTGAGTTTTAAAACCAAATAATTGATTTGATAATTGATAATTATCAATTCCTGAATTAGGTGTAACCTTACACATTATAAATAAAAACATACCATTAGCTCACATAAATGCTAACATCTTCATCAAAGAAACGAAAACTTGGGGCGCATATCACATCTGTATATGTATAACACGTGTCTCATCGCTCTTCACTGTCTCAGACGTTTGCCACGTTCAAATGTTTACCCTCAAGCTATCGGGATGTGTTATTCTGATTTTAGCTAACACAAAGCCGGTAGCATTACGCAGCTTAGTGTGGATGGATACATAAGGATCTGAGTTAGGCTATCGCACAATTGTTAGTACAATTAGATTGGTAAGGATAATTTTGTTCGCCGGCTACGAGGATAAATAAAACCGAATTAATTTACTTCAATGTCATAGGTCTCTATTTTTGCACAGTGAACAATATGCAGCTGTAAGTGTTTGGAAATAGGAACACACTGTTCTCTTTATCTTATAAGTTTCTTCTAATCAAAAACAGCGTCGCAGTTCTTCCAATTTTTATATTCATATCGAACTTGAGAAGAAAGTTAGCTTCCCACAACTTCAAATTGTCCAGATCTTTTTAAAAATTAACCAACCTCTTGAAACGCTATCATTCCGAATTCTGATGTTACGTTCACTTTGTTGTATTTATTGGTAACGTTAAAGGATAGCTTCATTTCATATTGACGCAACAAATCTTCTCTTATTTGAAACTTCTTTGTACGACTTTTCTTAAGCCTCTCCTTAAAAACGTTAAAAAAAACAGGTGAAAAGGATTTTTTCTACTTATTTGCTCTAATCGGTTGCTATGATAATTTTACAGTCTTTCAATACAAGAAAGCAATCGTTTTTGTACCATTTAATGCACAATTGAATTGGCACCACAAATTTGCTACAGCTTATGTCGTTTCTTACGCAACCAACCTACGTGAGGTTTTTTTTATCTCCCCAAAAAAACTAAAATGACTCGCTTAACAAATAGCCTAGATTCTTTTGATTTAAGTTAAAACAAGCTCCTCTGTAACTTTCTCCCCTAATGACCCACCTTGGGTTACATTTAGATTTAGATTTAGTTTTTAACCAGATGACCATTTAATTTAAATTTCCAGGATTGACAGTTTTATTGAAAGTAATAATTGGTCCTTGTCAGCAGACTAGGAACGCTATTAAATTAAATGCCAATCTAAATGTTTAACTGACTGTCTAATAATGTTTATGTATGCATCGTGCGACTCCAACCAGCGTTGCCGAAGTGGCACAATTGTGCCATTTTGGCACCCTTCAGTCTCGATTGGCACCTTGGCACCTTTAGCTCTCATTTTGGCACCTTAAGAGCATGATACATTTTAATGAGGAAAACTTAATAAAGTCATTCGAAAAAGACTGAAAGGGATTTTTTTTTTCAAGTAGTGAAACATACACATCGTGTGTGTGTGTGTACTAATTCATGCCCAAATAATCGTAATGATACTTAATGGGAAAATATTTGTTTTTTGTGTTTTTAAATATCTATCTACCTTTGAAGAGCTGTTGGCACCCAGTTGGCACCTTTGGTTACCGAAAATGGCACCTTGAAAAATTTTACTGCGGCAACGCTGACTCCAACAAGCGACACGTTTGTGCATCGCCCATAGTAACGAAGTTACATAACAGGATATGTTGTATAAGCTCTCAAAGCTTAACCACCTGAAGAGGTTACATAGTAAGCTGTGTTTTGAAAACAGTTAACAAACACAATCCATCATAAAAGGTAATACCTATACCTACCTGCTAACTCAGCTACATTATCCGGACTAAAATTCAAAACACATCGATACACAAGTTAAGTTTTCTAATAACTTTGCCGTTGCCACAATCCTTTAAGTTTACAACAGCTTTAAGCAAAGCTATAAGCTACATACAACGAAAAGCTCTAAAGTAATAGAAGTAAGAACTTCATTCAAGCGTTCACAGATGGCACTACTACAAAATGAGTCCCCAATGCCAGCATTTATGGCGACAAGGGTGTTGCAAATTTACATAAAGCTTTCAACCTCAACCGCAGTACTGCATTCCGCAAGCATAATTCATCCAAACGTGCTTCCTTCCACTTTCGTTGTGCTTCAGTTACCACCTGCGCTGTTCAAATACTCGTACAACAACAACAGCAACTTTTTCGGCAATTAAAAACTTTCGTTGAGCATTTTCCTTTTTATTATATTTTTTGAATCTCGCTATTTAAAAGCCCTTGTATCCTATATCCTTGTGATGAGACTCCAGTTCGTTGCTTGGCCACAATTCATTTAAGGCAAACACAGAAGAAGCGGATAATTTAGTATCTGGGACTCTTCAGAAGCCCTATCTCCGTACAAAAACTAACAGAAGGACCACTTCTCGAATTTTTCTCTTCCTGGTTTGGTTTGTTGTTCTTTGTTTTATGGATGCCACAGAGACCATGCAATAATTTTTGGTTTTAGAAATATAATTTTTGTTTTGTAATCTTTTTTATTTTGCGCTTCCGCAGGAGGTTGTAGGTGGAGTCCTATTTCAAACTGAAGAGGGAATGTTGATGTCAAGAGGGACACATGGTGTTGTATAAACACAATTTGAAACAGGTGGTGTCAGCACATGCATTCGCAGAATCCTTGTGTTGTCAGAAAATTTTTGTCGTCTGTCCTTTGTGCCATGTCGAAAAAAGTTTTCTAACAATGCAGAGATACAGCTGGTCCTCCAGGCAACATGTGATGTTGAAACAGGAAACGAAAATTACTAATAAGTGCGGATAAACTGGATTTATTTTCTATTTTCTGTCAAGAATTACTGCCTGTCAGACCTTTGTAAAGAGATCTTTAGGGTTATGAAACCCATAAACAAGCAAGTTCGTGATATACTTCATCCGCCCTCTACCAACAAAGCTTTTGCGCATTAATTGAAGCTGTTCTTGATTTGCGGTTTCATTTGAGAGGTATCATGGGCCTCCCCCGAAAAGCCGGTTTCGTTTAAATGCGTGTGGTGAAAGGACGCAAACAGGCAATTTGAATTTCATTTCTCAATGCAGGCGCGAGCTTATTTGTATGCTGCGGCGTATTTGTGTTTTAATGACACAATTTTGTTTGCATTTCATTTTGTGGCTTTCGACTTGAAACAGACCCAAAATTGGTTAGCTGTTTGCACAAATTTTGTGGTCTGTTATTGAAATTTAGTTTGTTTTGTGTTTTAATTAAGTTTTGATAGCGAGCCACAGGGGTTTTATAAAATGTTGGGGTGTTTGTTAGTCGCGGACATGACTTAATGCATGAATAGGCAGGGTAATGAAAAATGTTCTTTTCTCTGTGGATAAATTACATTCATTCACATTCACATCTTCTGCATGTAATTTGTTTCTAATTGTTATCAGGGAAAACATTTTTTTTTTAATTTAACGGTCAACGCTTCCTCTGCTAATAGGTATAACTTACAATACAGAGGGATTTGGGACTGGATATGAATCCGGGTGGTAGTGTATGGAGTCAAACGGTGAAATCTATCTCAAAATCAATATAAATAAATAAGCAAATATATTGAGAACGATGGTGCAGCAAAACTCGAAAAGCTTAGGGGCTTGACGCATTTCAAGGCTAAATAAAAAGTGCTTTTCATATCAGTTTAATTGCCCTCGGAGGACTTTTAAGTATATCACATAAAATAATTAACATACCTAGCATTAAAAAAAAGGGACTTATCTAATTTAGAGTCGTTAAATAGAAAAACTAACCGAAATTGCCCAATTCATTGAATCACGAAATACAAAATGCGAAAGTAATCTCAAGCAAAATTTGTTGGTAGTCTCACTCTTATACTATTGACATATGAAGTCAATTACGGTGGTATGACAAAATCCGTCTAGTTCGTCAGTAAGACACACATTGCTCAAGTAGTTTATTTTGTAGAAACGATGCTATATGATAGAGAACTCGAAAGAAGTGAATCGTGTAACTCTGTCTGTCTGTCTGTCCGTATTTAAATCTGCAGCCTAACTTTAGAGTAATTTGGGGTAATGTGGTATAGGTGGGTAATGTGGTACAGGCAGTTTTTTCTTAAACTAAGTAGCATACTTCAACGTCTTCTACTTTGTTAGGTGCAGATATTAATGAAACTAATAATGCGTGTTTCAACGAGTAAAAAATCTACATATCTGTCAGAAAAATAGTCAACAACAGTAATTGAGGGAGTTTGAGTTTTTTTGGGGGTGATACAAAAAGTGTTTATGAGGTTATAAAAGTTCTGTTTCAACAGTGAAAATATATTTTTCAAAAAAATAAAAGAATCTTCTACGAAAAATACATGTAAGTTTTGCTAAAAATGTGTTTAGATTATTTTTAATAATTATTTTTGTAAAAGTATAAAGCTTCGGCTAATGTGGTATACTTGGCATGGGCTAATGTGGTATAGTATACCACATATAGTAGAGTATACCACATTACCCACTATAAAATTGAGTTCCTTTCCGAAGTTGGCTGTTTTGTATTTTTTCTCATGATCTATTTGTTTAAATGCCTATACTTTTCAATAAAAATTAATTTAATCATTTATCTAAATTTTTTAATTCGAAAAATTAAGGCTATGTAGTATAGTATAGTATACCACATTAGACAGCATAGTATACCACATTACCCTTACAGTTTGTTAGAATTCTGGCAATTCCCTTACCTCCGATGTAAATCTATGAAGCGCCACGCGCGACATCTGAACTTCATTCATTATATGTATTATTCAAACTTTCTCATAACGAATAAAACACTTCTTTCTGTATTTTCTAACCAAGCGGTCGACTTTTTAATTCCACTTCTCTGATAGGTTATGGGCCCAGTCCCAATTTTAACAAGTAAAACCAAAGTAAAGTAATAGTTTTCTTTTCGCAACAATGGCCAATGCCATACGAATCGAGACATTATCGAAAAGTAATTTTGAAACGTGGAAGATACAGATTGAGGCCGTCCTCGTAAAAAATGAAACATGGGTTTACGATTGTGGTGAAAAACCAAAACCCGAATTAGCTGGAGCAGATGAAACTGCACGAACAGCATCGCAACTCAAACGAGATGCGTGGATACTGGAGGATCGTAAAGCCAAATCCGATCTCATACTAGCCATCAGTCCTTCTGAACTGAGTCAAATCAGAGGATGCACGACATCAAGGGAAATCTGGCTAAAACTTGAAGCCGTATATGCGTCAAAAGGACCCGCTAGGAAAGCGACGCTCCTGAAACAACTAACACAAAACAAAATGACGGAAGAAGACGACATAAGGGAGTATCTATCTAAGTTTTTTGACATCGTAGACAGACTCCGTAACATGGAAGTCATCATAAACGATGAGTTACTGTGTGTCATGTTGTTGTACAGTTTGCCTGATTCGTTTGAAAATTTCAGGTGTGCCATCGAAACCCGAGACAGTCTTCCCGACATCGAATCACTAAAAGTGAAAATTATAGAAGAAAACGACGCAAGAACTCGCAAAACCAGCGACCGACCATCTGGGGCACTGTTCGCCAAACATAACACCGGCAGTCGATATGCCAAGAATAATTCCTACGAGAAATCTAAAACCAGGAACGGCAACGGCGAAGAAAGTCAACCTTTCAGATACAACTGCAGTTACTGTGGAAAAAAGGGGCATAAGGCAACTGATTGCTTTAAGAAGAAGGATACAAAAACTGGTACAGGACAATCCTACAAATCTTACCTCATCGACACTGCCAACGAAGACGACGTCGGCGAAAGGTGGTGCTTAGACAGTGGGTGCACGTCGCACGTTTGTAAGGATGAGTCACTTCTTCAAAATCGGAAAACTACGCAATCTACATTAAAGCTAGCAACAACTGCATCATCGTCCATCACAGCCAAGGGTGACGTAGACATATCAACATGGAACGGGAAGGAAAACGTCGATGTAAAGCTGAACAACACGCTGCATGTTCCCGACCTACGCACCAATTTGATATCTGTCGCAAAGATAGTAGACAAAGGTGATATTGTAGTATTCACCAAGAACAGAGCACTTATAAAAACAAGGGACAAAGAAACGAAAATTATAGCCGAACGCAAAGGCGATTTGTTTTACGTGCGTGCAGAACACCAGCAAAGTCACCTCGTAACAAACAAGATAGTCGGAGACCCTGACATATGGCATCGAAAACTCGGCCATTTGAATTTTCAAGATCTGTTGCTCATGTCCAAAAAGCATTTAATCCCTGAACTGACAAGGGATCCCAAGGTTTGTGAAACATGCATCGCATCGAAACTGACACGTCTTCCATTCCAAAATCGAGACGAGCGTTCCATTGGACTATTGGATATCGTGCACAGCGACGTATGCGGACCTATGAGAACAGAGTCTCACGGCGGATCTCGCTACTTTATAACATTCATCGATGATTTCAGTCGATTTCGTTTGACGTACTTTATGCAAGAAAAGAGTGAAGTTGCTTCAAAGTTCACCGAATTTAAAAACTATGCAGAGGCTCAAACTGGCAGGAAAATAAAGTCCTTGCAGTCAGACAACGGAACTGAATACTGCAACAGAGTCATGGACAACATTTTGAAGGAACACGGTATCAAGCGTAGACTCACGACTACACATACCCCCGAACAGAACGGAGTAGCTGAACGGAAAAATCGCACCTTAGTTGAATCGGCCAGGTGCATGCTGAAGGAGTCAGGTCTACCATCTACTTTCTGGGCTGAAGCTGTGGCCGCAGCAAATCATATTCGAAACCGATGTATCACAAAAAGCCTAAAAGGAGAAATACCTTATAAGATGTGGACTGGAAAACTACCGAAATTAAATTACCTTCATCCATTTGGTAACAAAGTTTTTATCCTGGATAAAACACCTGGAAAAGGAATATTTGACGACAGAGGCATCGAGGGAATATTTGTTGGATACCCCGATACACATAAAGGATACAGAGTCTGGGTTCCATCTCAGCAGAAAATCCACATCACCAGAGACGTTAAATTTGTTGACCTCAATAATCAAGGAAAGTTTAGTGAGTTCACAAACGAGGAAACATTAAATGGACGTTTCAATTTGGAAAACTCGAACGACACCGTAAATATTGTTTTCAGTCAAAGCAAACAACGAGACAACGAATTAAGAATCGAAAACGTCAAAACAGAAAACGAAAAGTGCTCGACTCCTACGATGTTTAAAAAATTTAAAAAGGCAAAGTGTTCGAAAACAAAACAAGGCATACAGAGTACAGTGAAAACGTATAAATATACTCCAGCGACAACAACGAAATTAAGACCAGGTCTTAGAGCACGTCCGAGAAAAATCTTCGAAAATGTTGAGGAATTCGAAAATAGTGTCA
Source organism: Melanostoma scalare (assembly GCA_949752695.1). NCBI lineage: Eukaryota > Metazoa > Arthropoda > Insecta > Diptera > Syrphidae > Melanostoma > Melanostoma scalare. Next base: position 11,150,696 of record OX456985.1, read on the forward strand.
AGGATCGAAAACCTGAGGACAACGAATCTCAACACGAAAATGTGGATTTGGCAATGAATGCTTCTGAAGTTCCTATTACACAAGCTATATCAGGAGATGACAAAGCTGACTGGGAAGAAGCAATTTACTCGGAATTTAGAAATTTAGTGGGAAACAACACATGGAAAATTGTGAACAAACCCGAACATGCAAGAACGATTGGCTGCAGGATAGTGCTGAGGAACAAATGGACTGTTGACGGTGTGTTGGAGAGACGGAAAGCTAGATTGGTGGCGAAAGGATTCTCACAGAAACCTGGTGTGGATTTTAACGATACTTTTGCTCCAGTGGCTAGACTAAGCTCATTGAGATTGTTGGTTGCTCTATCTGCAAGAGAAAATCTAAGTATATCTCAACTGGACATCACCTCGGCTTATCTGAACGGGAGAATCGACGAAGATATATACATGGACAAGCCGCAGTTCTTACAAGCCATGCTACAAAGGATGTCGACTAGCGAAAGCGACTGAAAACTTAAGTGCAATGCAGATAAAATGTTGAAAGATCTTCGAGGCGACAGCAATAAGGTTTGTAAACTCGAGAAGGCCTTATACGGACTACGCCAAGCTGGACGCCAGTGGAACATCGAGATTGACAAGGTGCTGAAGAACATGGGACCCATGTGTCTATAGTGACAAGAGCAAGAAAACTTTTCTGCTCGTATACGTCGACGACCTACTCATATTCTCTAATGACCAAGCTATGGAAGCTCACATCAAGCAAACTCTATCCAAGCATTTCACAGTGCTGGATCTAGGAGAAGCCGAATGCTGTCTGGGCATCCAGATCAAAAGATCACATCACAAGATTCAACTGTCTCAGAGTGGCTACATCGAAGATGTTCTGAAGAGGTTTGCAATGGAGAACAGTAAGCCAGTAGCTACACCCATGATAGCTGATCGCAAACTTTTGAAAAACGATAAACAGCGTGAAGAGGAAAAAGGTGAAAAACCGTATCGAGAGTTAGTGGGTGCGCTGATATATCTTGCCCTAGCCACCCGTCCGGATATCGCCTATTCGGTAAGTGCTCTTAGTCAATTTAACAATTGTTACAGCCAGGAACACTGGATTGCTGCCAAACGAGTACTACGTTACCTCAGAGGCACAACCTTTTTGGGGCTGGAATTCCGAAACGACGACAAGACACCGATTTGCTTCGTAGATGCCGATTGGGGAAACTGTACACTTGATCGTCGATCGTATACTGGTTCCGTTTTTATTTTTGGACAAGCTTCTATATGTTGGGAATCCCGCAAGCAGCGCACGGTTGCGCTATCCTCGACTGGGGCGGAATACTTGGCCATCAGCGATGCTAGCAGAGAAGCCATCTTTTTATCAAAATTTCTGAAGGAGTTAGGATTCAAACACCTATGCCAAATTAAAATGTACAACGACAACCAAGGTGCTGGGAAGTTAGCTGAAAATCCTGTCTTCCATTCACGATCCAAGCACATCGACATCAGATACCACTTCGTTCGTGACGTCATCAAGAACTCGTCTATTTCACTCGACTACATACCTACGGAGAACATGGTTGCCGACATTCTGACGAAGCCATTGACAAAACCTAATCATGAGAGATGCCTCCTTGGACTTGGGCTTCGACATCTCCGAACACCGAATTGAGAGGGGGTGTTAGAATTCTGGCAATTCCCTTACCTCCGATGTAAATCTATGAAGCGCCACGCGCGACATCTGAACTTCATTCATTATATGTATTATTCAAACTTTCTCATAACGAATAAAACACTTCTTTCTGTATTTTCTAACCAAGCGGTCGACTTTTTAATTCCACTTCTCTGATACAGTTTCAAAGGCGATGATTTCGAGGTCATATCAATATTTTGTGTACATCTTTGTTAATTGATTTTAGAATTCAACACAAAGAAATAACTTTAAGGCTTATTAGTTTTTGGTGAAATGTGCAAAGATTAGGATCATTTGCTTCACTACTTTTTCTGTTAAGTGTTAAAAACAAACATGTATACCACAATACCCCAACTTCCTCTAATGACTTTCTTCTTTGCATTTGGGGGTCTGTAAGGTAGTCTACTGAGGGCCTGGATTTCAGTCTGTAGGTTTTCAAATAACGGTACCTGACATACATGATAGTACTTCTCGATAACGACTTAAACTATTTGAATTTAATTTTGTATGATAATACCATTTTTTTCTCGTTAATTGATCCAACAATTCTGATAAGATTTTTCATTTGAAAAGCCCTTAGTCATTTAAGGTAGAAGAAGTCCAGTGTGACGATGAAGGCTGAAATTTCAAAGCTTTTTCGTGAACTTTTTCTAGCAAGAAAATAAAATGCGATCGTTTTGTAACATTTACATGTTTATTTTAATACTTTAATTGATACAAAACAAATTTTTTAAATTAATTTTAAATAAATTTATTTACAATTTGTTATGTCAAAGTGGAGTCCTCTAAAGAATAGTGAGCCGTTTCGGGGAAGCACACAGCCTTCCATCATTTGATATGAAAAAAAATCAAAGAGATTATTACTGTTGTGTACACCTTTTTGAAAAGAACTAACCTATAATATACTAAAAAGAAAAAGAAAATGGCGGGCTTGTGAAAAAAAAAATTTCAAATGAATTTTTTTCGTTGATTAAATGTTTTAAAAATTAATTATTATTAAAAAATGAAATATCTTAAGTGTTAGGTATTTAGCTATGTATATGCAGAATAACTGCGTAAGGTTCTGGCTTCTTTACAGTTGATGGCTTCTGCAATTGCATTGCCAACACAATTTCATACACTCTACGGGGCGCTCTCTTGATTTGCTTTATAGCTTGGGAAATATTCTAAATTTCGGTCTGAAAATTTATTTTTAAAATTTGGTTTTTCCGAAAAAAGTATAAACCCATCACACTGGAGACTGAACTACTACCTTAAAAACGTTTCCTAAAACTATAAATTTATTAGCTGCGCCGCGACTTCGTCCGCGTGGAATAGTGATTTTCAGCAGCATTTTTGACATTTTAGGAAATAAAACTTCTAGCCTTAAAAATGGCGTTATTTCCAAAAAAAAAAAAACATTCAACCCCTATTTCAACACCTTGTAGCCCTGTTAAAAATGCTTTTGAGACCGTAGTTTTTGAATTCCCATTTCCGTTCCCATGTTCAGGATGTTCACATGTTCGCATGTTCTAGACCATATCTGTAGCTAATTTAATAAAATCTGTTTAGCAGTTTGAACGGGAGACATACGAAAGACATAGCGACATAGCTACATTCGCATTTTAAATATTAGTAAAGACTCCCGTTCCCGTGGGAATATGGTGACCGTTTTCGTGGGAATATGTGGATAAGCTAAAGTTAATGTTACTCCGGGATTATGGAGCATTCCAACGGTGGAAGAATTTTTGAAATCGGTGCTGGAGTGTCAAAGTTCCCGTATACGTTCCTGCTCCCGTGGGAATATAGAGAACCGTAGGAATATGGGGATGAATTAGCTTTTATGTTACTCGAGGATAGTGTAGCATTCTAAGGGTGAAAAAATTTTTGAAATCGGTGCTGAAGTGTCAAAGTTCCCGTATACGTTCCTGCTCCCGTGGGAATATACCTAAGGAACCGTAGGAATATGGGGATGAATTAGTTTTTATGTTACTCGGGGACAATGAAGCATTCTAACAGTGGAAAAATTTTTGAGATCGGTGTTGTAGTTTCTAAGTTCCCGTATACGTTCCCGTTCCCGTGGGAATTTACTGATAAATTGTAGCCTATGTGTTACTCTGATGTATAAGCTATATTATTGGAAAGTTTAAGTAAAATCCATTCAGTAGTTTTTGCTTGAAAGAGTAACAAACATACATCCACACATACAAACTTTCACGTTTATAATATTAGTAGGAAATTTTGCTAATATTTTCTCCTATATTTTCGCAAAATACCTTTGGCATGTCTAAATAATTTTTTGTTAGTATTGCATGTGATTTTATTCAGTTTTCATGATTTATGAGCAGTCGTTAGCCAACGCCGTGTCACAAAATATATTATGAAAAGCGAATATTTGTAGATATCTTGAAAATGATGAGAAATAAAAACTTGTTTTTAGCCTTAACAGTAGATGACACCCAGTTTTATAAGTGGAACACTGAGTTCGGTAGTTCCTAAAAGTATGAAACCAGAAATAGCAAAATCTGTTGACATCTTGATGGAAGCTAAAAACATTTAGCAATTTTCTAATACGAAACTTTAACCTAAAGATGTCATTCGTGTCAAAGTTATCCTTACCATTGTAAACATATATAATATATATACATATATGTCAAAAAGGCGATTTAACAATCTTATGCGCCAGAGGACACCGTTGACGCAGCATTCGCTTTCATGCATACAATGATAAAACCAATAGTTTGGAACGGAGACTGCTATTTTGGACCGGAGCCAATAGGTGCGCCAGTGATGGCATTCCTGTGAATAAATAGTTTCTAGTTCTTAAATGAAGATGGCGCCACAATTGATTTTCGACCAGTGTGAACTTCTTCTATGTTTTTCGAAAGGACGTGTTCAGAAAAAATGTGATATTATTAGGTGCGCTTTTTCTTAGGCCAATAGCTAGTACAGCATTCGAGTTTAAAAAAAACCTCTCTATACACAGTATTTTCAATTATGACCATGGACTTTTAATGTTTACATATTTCTTTCTCTTTTGATCATATTCTCCTGCCTTCGCGATGTCAAAAAAATAAATAAATAAATAGTTTAAATTTAAAAGATGGGGATGAGCTTTCGAGACTAATTATTCTGGTGAAGTAACGAATATCAGCCGCATTTATGAATACTGCCGTCCAATTATACTTTATCGACAAATTAGGGTATTTAAATTAATCATAATTAACAAAACAAGCATAAGTATTGTCACTTTGCACTCTAAAATCACATGTTGAAAACTTGTGTTTTATATACAACTAGCTGACCCGCCCGGCGTTGCTCGGGTCAAACTTATTCAAAGCGTTGTTCCCACAGAAAGCTAGAAAAAAAAAAAATAAAAATTCTCGTGTCACAGTGTAAATTAAAAAAACAATGTTGAGGGTAGATGGCCCTTATCACTTACGGGTATGAAAAATAGATAGTAGCCGATTCTCAGACTTACTGAATACGCATATAAAATTTGGTAAAAATCGGTAAAGCCGTTTCGGAGGAGTTCAAGTTCGAACACCGTGACACGAGAATTTTATATATATGATAATCAGCGCAAGAAGGCAAACATTTAATTTGTTTTTTGGTTGCATTGGCGATGTTTTTTCAGTTAGTAAATTAAAATTATGTCCTCCGCTCTCTAACAGACGATAAACTTACCTATGTGAGTACTTTTTTTGACGACACCAGCGATTTAGCTAACAAAGACTCTAGAAGTCTTTATTATCTGCCTTTAATTCAACCACTATTATTCGCACACTTTGCCTTTTACTAATCCCATCTTCACACCACCCATTTAACAATAAAAACTGGACCCTCTGAATGCAACAGAGGCCTCTTTATTAAGGAAAGCATACCACATTATCCACATATCAAGAGAATGCGAGAACCTTCCAGCAGTTTCGAAGCAGTTTGTGGTCTTGCTCAACCCCAATTATTGTATGTATGTAAGTATTTATTGGTCTACACAACGTCTCCTTCTAGTATAATACTCAGTTATATTTTTTTTTGTGCGTACACAAACTGATTCACAAGCAACGCTTTCCATTAGGTGTATAATACAATACTTTGAAAGTATCCAATCCAAACGCACTATTTAGTATTATTATTTCTTTATGTGCAATCTATAGCAGTATCAATTCGCTTTTTCGGAAGTGTCTTATGCATGCATCCGCAGTGTGGGTCGTGTTGGATTGTGTTACACGACCTGCCTGAATCGAATCATTTGACTCTAAAATTTTATAGAAAACTAGACTAAAAATAATAATAATAACTCTTCTCTTTTTGAATGCGATATCGGATAAATTAAAGTGATGCTAGATATTAATTTTTTTGGTATTTTGAAAACTATCATTTTTATAGAATTTTCTTTACAATTCGAAAGAATTTGCTAATGCAACCTTCTCTAAGTTAATTTTAAACTTCTGGTTTTTATATTGTTGGTGGAAAATATTTTATGTCGGCTTTTTTTGGTCGCCATATATGTTTTGCAATTAAACAACATGGTTCTTTTGTTGTCAACCACTCTCGTTCCTTTTTCTGTCTGCCAAGCATGGCTGCTGCGTAAAAGAACGGGACACATTTTCTTTATATTGAGTTAGGCTGTGTGTGGAACCACAGAGTTGAACAAAGGGTCAACTGGGGCTATGTATGTACCTCCATTTTGCATGCAAGTATTAATTAGACTGGAAACCATAGCCACCATTTTTTGTCGGTTGTTTTGAAATCAGTTTAAGAAAGTAAACTTATTTTCAACATTTTCGGGTTTGTAACAGTGAAGGGTGATGAAAGCCTTATTCAAAACTAACCTAATAAACATAATTTGAGAACAAAGTCAAAACAAACTAAAAAAATAATGAAACTCAATTGCAGCCGAATAAAGCCGTTAATTTAAATACATATGGTGCTACTTCTGATTTCACCACAGAAACAAATTGAGGGTGATTCATTCAAAGGAGGAACTACAAAGTTGACTCTCTTTATTATCTACTCTGTGTCTGCAACCTTCACAATTAACAAAAAAAAAGAATTTGTTTTTATCTGTGATTGGGGGTGTTTATTAATTGAATCGTAATCGGGTAGCTTTTTTGTTTGCCTGTTTAGCAGAGGCATCAACCCATTTCAACTAAAAAGCTATCTAAAAGTATACGAACATTTTTGGTACACATTTCAATTCAAGTGATCATCTGATAGAAAACTTACTTCTCTGTTTCTTTTAATGATGGCCTTATGTTTCGATGTGTATTTATTTCAATATTTGAATGTCTTGAGTTGCATCCGAAATTCGAAAAGAATAAATTGTAATCGTTTAACAACGATATTTAGAATGTTTTTCTAAAAGTTGAATATTCATATTTCACAGCTGTTGTCGGCAGCAATTTAGGAAAATATTACAGATCGTTTAAGAAGGTATATGTATTGTAACGTGCGCTTAGTTCGAAATAATAAAATCTTTCCTTTCACTTTAATTATACTACTTTTATAATCAAAACTGACTGCCTGGTTGCTTCAGCGGCCTATTTATATACAGCCCTATTATGGTTGTCAAATATCAATACGGTACTTTATAAATTTGTTCGTCTATCGATGAAATTAGTTAAGTGGTATTACGGATAACAACCATCGGAACTTTTGATGCGTTGTGAATGAAATGCTTTTTGCGATCTATTGTGAACGTATCTGGTTGCTTGTTCGGTATTATGGTTATCAATATTTTTTCGTTGATGAACATTTTTTTGTTTTATTTTACTGGAATTGTGTAACCAATACACAGGTATGTGCTTGACTAGCATAAAGGCTATATCGTGAAGTGTTTTTTCTGTGCCGTATATAGCAAAAATACATTTCAAATTGAATTTTGAAGTTAAATGTGCTTAGGAAATTAAAAAGGTCGCTTTGTACCTAGATGTGGGGTGTGTCAACGCTAAGTACGAGCACACTGTTCACAATGGAGGAAAATTTATCAATTGACTTGCATAATACCGATTCATCAATTTATTGATAGAACTTATCGTGTATCAATTGATTGATAGTTGACAACCATAATTTGGTTGTTAGAGTAACATATTACATCTAGAGCTTCCCATCAGTGTGAAACATCAAACATCGAGAGCTTTCCAGTAGTTTGCTATAAACCATTATGGCTGGACAAGCTCACAAGCAACGCCTTCTATTAGATGTACATTATAGTGTTGCTGCCTTGTGTTTTGGGTTGAACGTTTTCGTTTATGAAATTAGTATTAAATGTTGTGTGTACATAATATTATGTATATTTTATATTGTACTAGCTGACCCGGCAAACGTTGTTTTGCCATGTAAATAAAAATAATTATCTACTATAAGCGTGCGGGGAAAAAAAAAATTTAGGGGTGAACTACCCTTAACATTTAGGGGGATGAAAAATAGATGTTGGCCGATTCTCCACCCTGGCCGACAATCATGCTAAGGATCACAAAAATCGGTCGAGCTGTTTCGGAGGAGTTCAAGTTCGAACACCGTGACACGAGAATTATGATATACGGATATTCTGGTTAGCCCATTAAAGTTCTTGAGCATAATCATAAAAAATTAATGCACAAAAGCTACTAAACATTTTTTACTTGCGACTAAAGAAACTACAAGGCAAGTTTTGTGATCGTACAGAAAAAATGGGCCCTGCAATTCTGGCTTTTTGTCTGTACATCTGCACATGGATTTACAGCTTAAGCCTCTAGGCCGATTTTCTTCTAAATTTGAAGATAGAATAGGTAAGCTAGCCTACAGGAGAGTTGGAATTGGGTCTCTCTAGGTCTTGAAAAAGCGGTACCTGTCATACAACATATTTGTCAATACTTACTTTTCTCGAAAACGAATCTCACGATTTCGATAGAACTTTCTGTGAGGTATAACTTTTTCATTGTTGCATAGTACCGTTTTTTTTAACCCTACTTTCTCGTTAATAACTGCAAAGAATGTTTTTTGGAAATCCTAAGTTGTGTAAAAAAACATTGCCTGTCATTGATTTGCGATTTAGGAAATTTTTTATTTTGAAAATTTGTAAATTTATTTTTTTTTTTCAAATTGAAATGTTTGTGAATATCTTCAAAACGTTACCTTTTCAAATGTTTTGTTAGAAACCTTCTGGCAAAATCTTTAAACCTACATACTTGATTTAAAAAAAGAAATTGTTTACAAAAAAAGTTAAAAATAAGACACTGATTTAAAAAAAACTGGTTAAACGATTTTGTTAAAATTTTTGTAACTCGGGATGTGTTTGTGTACTGTGTTTAGGCTAATGGGGTCGATTATGATGAATTCAGGCAATCTTCGAAAAAAAAAAGAAAAATGTTTTAAAAATTTGTTTGTTTGATAAATAAATTTTTACAGCTAAATCAGATTCGTAAGTTTACTCCAAAGCTGTTATTTACCCAAATTTACCGTGGGTAAACGCTCTGAATTTATGTTTTAAAAATATTATTGTCAAAATATTTCTATGATTTTAGGATTTTCAGAAATAAAATTGCCTAAATACATATCTAAGCAAAAACGAAACCAATCCATTTTTTGTGATGTGAAAAAAAGTTTAAGAATTTGAATACAGTATCCTTTTTCCAAAAACTAAAACTAAATTAACGTTTATTTCCCTCTTTATTTATTAATTGATATTCTAACAGACAGTTGCGTCTTTACACCAAAGGGCGAATAATGAATATAAACTTGCAAACAAACTGGTTCCCAAGCTCTTCAACGTTGTTCCTTTGCGTGTGCGAGTCAGTCGTGAATTTTATATAAATGAAGGGCTGAACATTTTTCGTCACTTAAAAATTGGTACTTTCAAACTTTTGATAAAGAAAATGGTGGAAACTTAAAAATATTCTAATTTATTTGAAAAACATACCACCACCTAAAAATAGTCATGTGCTGCCACTCTCCATTCTCCTTTACGTCATCGAATCTTTTATATTTTTGCAAACAGCACACACAATAAACTGTCCCCTAGTAGCTTTACTGTAGCTTCCAATTTTCAATAAGAAGCTGAGGGAATATTAATTTCAGGATTTTAAAGTCTGGTAGTAGCCAGGATGTAATAAAAGCCATAAGAAAACAGTAGATACCATTTTTTCTTTAAATTTCATGAACTCTTTTGTGCCTACTGAAGCTGAAATGGAAGTTAGAAAGAAGGGGGAAATATTCAAATACGACTTACCAAAAGGTACTTACCAATCTCTTGTAGGCTCATAGGCAAACAGACATATGACTCATTTTGTTTACAATAATCTTTATTTACATCGTGTAACTTGAAGTTGGTTTTTGATTTAAAATGTAAGATTTACATTATACATAAATTCATATTATTTGTTTCTTTGTTTTATGTACGTTTCTTTTTTTATTCAATATTTAAGCTACATTTTGATCCTAAGTTATTTTTAATTATATTCACAATTGTTTGGTTTGTCGTTCATTGTAAAAAATATACCTATTATTGTTATGGTTTTCGATTTTTCGTCTGGTTTTACTTGTAATTTTTACAATTTTGGTAAGTTTAATATTATTTCGTTACTTGTTATGTAAAAAAATCAAAATATCTTCTTAGAACTAAATTGGATAGTGCATATTATATAAAAAGAATATTACAACTTTTGTAGTGTACTAAGTTTGTAAATAAATGAAAACATTTATAAAAAAAGAAAATATATTTAGTACCTTCCGTACGGTGCTTGGGTTGGATAACTTTTTGGTCCGTTTGATGGTTGTGAAGAGGAAGAAGATGAACTTGGTGGCTTTTCGTTGAATAGGCCTCCAAAGTTTTTGGATGAAAAGATATCCCCAATACCTGCACCAGATGAGCCGTGGTTGGCTGCACCACCACCACCGCCTGCACCGCCAAGGAACTGACCCAAGAGGCCAAGACCACTTGAGCCTGAAGAACCACCACCGCCGCCACCACCACCACCACCTGATAAAACATTTCCTAAAAATCCGCCTAAAATGTTGCTGCCGGCACTGCCACTGCTGCTACCACCGCCTTGACCATACCCTCCTGCCGGGGCATATTGGCCGGCCTGTCCATTATTACCTTGTGCTCCTCCACCACCTAGAGCTTTAGAAATTTGCCCAGAAATGATTCCAGTTACCGCTTGGTTAACTAGTGGGTTCTTTAGGAAGTTGGAGAAGAAACCACCACCTTCGCTCTTTTCGTTTTGTGGGGGTTGAGGGCGAGGAGGGTTGTATCCTCCAGCACCGCCTCCTCCATACCCACCAGCACCTCCACCACCATAACCACCAGTGTTACCGCCATAACCACCAGCGTTACCGCCATAACCACCAGCGCCACCTCCACCATAACCACCACCTCCATTGTAACCTGGATAGCCTCCGTTAGGTGGTCCGGGCTGATATCCTCCTTGTCCTTGTCTTTGCCCTTGTCCTTGGTAAGGATTGTACGGTTGATATCCGCCGCTGGATGGATTGGGATAAGGATTGGGATTAGGATTTGGATTAGGATTACTATTTGGCAGGGTTGGGTACAGGCTGTGGCCGCCAGCCGAGAATCCATTAAATCCACCACCACCACCATTGCTACTGCCACCAGGATGTGAGGGAGCTGATGGTGCGGATGGCCCTTCATTGTGAGATGGAGAATGGGAAGCTACATTCGCTGGTCCATCGCTGTCTGTGATGAGTGACGATTTGGCACATAAAGTTGGAGTTTTTTTTTTTCGTTTTGCGCAACACAAATGATAAGCAGCAAACAAACAAGAACAAGAAACAGAAAAACACAGAAAAATAAGCAAAAATTGTTAAGAAAAACTGAAAAGTGTTACGTAAAATTTACAATTAAATTACAATTAAGTTACAATTTTTATACATTCGAGGTAAAAGTGATGAAATCATTAGAAATAGTTAAGTCTTGTTCGTTTACAAAGGGGTCTGCACTACTGAACTGTTGCTTATGTAAACCACCTGTTCATTGCCATTAAATTTTCTGTGGAGAACGTATCATTATTATTTCGTGAGCTTTAATGGTAAAATTTATTCTCCAAAAAAGCAACTAACCGTCATTAACAAGAATATGTCTTGTAAAACTAAAAAAAGGATTATTCGTCCTTTAGGATTCTAAAAAGTAGAAAAAATAAGTCGGTTATATTCAAGAGGACATGCCCGGGCTTCCGCGCAATCGTTTTTAAACGAATACACCATCTGTTGAGTCAAAGTAGTTAAGAGAACGGGTTGCAGGAAATTTTTAAGATAACTCCTTATTCCTGTTTAAATATACTGTATTATATTCATTGAAGATGCTATTCCAATTTGCAACTCTCGATCGATTGATCAGCAACAATCAAGAGAACAAATTACGACAGTTTTTAGATACCTACGGTTCCTGAGTGGTACCCGTGGCTTGATGGATAGCATGTCCACCTGTTAACCCAGAGGTTCGAGGTTCGAATCCCAGCAGAGGCAAAAATGTTTTTCCACGGGTATCGCCTTTCGCGAGGAATTGGCAAGTCCTCCGTTAGTAAATTCACAGCCATGAAAAGCGCTTTCTCAATTAGCCGTTCGGAACCCGCAGAAAATTGTAGGTCCCCTCCATTCCCTCACAAGGCATGGTTGTGAAAAATGCACTAGGCCCAGGGGCTCCACGCTCTGTTGCGCCACCCTATTTATTTATTTTTACGGTTCTTGCGTTTTAAGTCTTTTGTAGAGCGGGAAGCCTACATACACTTGGGGCATTACAGGTACAAACCACTTTGTGGTTAGACTATTTCAATGTCGTCTGAGAATTAATCGTTTTCATATTGGTCAACGTCCAACTACCATTCTCTCAATCAGATTGGATCTCAATGATGGGAACCAGGTGAAATTATCAAAAATGTATTACTGATAGTTTCTTATCCTTAAAGTTTCATAGCAATAGACATAAGTACATTGGTGACAATATAGCGGATTGAAAGTACACTGATGCCAATTTAAAAATGGCAAGATGGCGTTGATGTTCGTACTATTGGATCATATCAGAATATCAGAATATCAGCACAAAAAAATTTGTACTAATTTTAAAGCTCAAATAACTCGAAGCAGAACAGCTTGTGTGAAGATAGAATTTTTGAAACTCGGAAACGGGTCGACCGATTCCAGATCTACCAACATCTGCTAAGCTACCACTAAAATTTGGTTTTATTCGGTCGAGCCGTTCTCAAGTGATGCGATCACAACCAATCGTACACTTCTTTATTTATATTAAGATATATGAGCTTATCATTATGTTTTAAAAATGATTTCGGGCAAGTGGCCGCCCGTGCCTTGCTCGAATAAATTAGGCTCAATTTTCGACCACTTTTTGCAGCAAGAGACTTCACATAACCCTACAAAAAATGGTGCAGCGATAACAAATTGCCCAATCTTGGAGGAAAATAACTCGTAAGCTGAAAACTCGAAATTATGTAAGAGTTTGCGTCAACAGCGATTTCGTTTCGACACAATTAACCGAACGTATGCAGTTCCTAGTGGTCGTGCGGTTCCAGTTCTTTCAATGGAAACAAAATTAAGTATAGATGTTAGAGGAATAAAGAACAAGAGGGATAACCATTACCTCTCTTGCCCCGCAACTTCCATTTGTTTACATTGTTGTTTTCGTAGCACGAGATCCATCTGTGATACACGTATTAAAGTGAATTTACTAACACCACTTTATTTTGGGATTCCGAAACCAGTGTCGTAATCCGAAAATAAAGTGGTGTTTGTGAAGTCAGTTCGAGGGCAGATGTCGTAGTATAAGGCATAGATCAAGTAACAGTTGTCAAAAAGACCAATTCCGAAAAAGGAGTCTAAGAAATACACACTCTTTAGTTTGTTGTCAGTTAATTTTGGTACACGAATATAGAAATGTGTCCAAATTTTCGGGATAAACTGGTAGATTTTGTTAAGCTGTCGCAGTAATCTTAGACTGCTCAGCCCAACAAACCGTAACTTTAATCTGGATTCCAGAACATCGTGGCATAGTCGGTAATGAAATTTCGGATGAGCTGACTGAAATTGGGTCAGACCTCGAATCCAGCGAAACGAACACCTCAGTTCTAAAGAAACTAAAATAAGAAAAAAACAGAATCAAACACAAATTTAAAAAAACCGCCAATGACAGGTGGTCATCTTTAAAAACATTACGGGTCTCCAGAGACCTTTAGCCGGATATTTCCAAGAAAAAAACAGAATTTCTGCTCTAGCTTAGCAAACCTCGGCTCTCTCTGTTGATTGGCATTCTCACGGGCCAAAACTCGTTGGGTACCCAACATGATGACAGTGAGCATTAGCACATCCGACTTACTTATATAGAGGATGCCAAGACGAAGAAGCAGAGGAAGGATCATTCCACTACCTCTGTGAGTGTCCTAGTTTGGCCCTAACTAGGAAAAAATCCTTGTGAGAATACTTCTTCGACAAACTGGGCGACGTTTCTAACCTCCCATTGAACAGCATCTTGAAATTTATTCAGGGCTCCAAATGGTTCAGTGGGGGTTCACTACCCCAATAACCCAGCCACCAGCCCAACTTTCTACCTCTTTAATCTTTCTACTTCCTCATCCTCTGTTTCCCGGTTAGCACAATGGATCAGTTTCAATGCAAAGTATTGTAAGCAACCAGCTTGAATAGTCAATAATTTCAATCCTAAAGTGAAGCATTTCTTGAAATGCAGTTGATTTAATTTTTTCCAACTACACGCATTTAACGATTGATTGACATAGTTGGTAAACATCATCGTCATAATTAATGGCGTGCCCAAAAAAAAAAAGACATTTATTGTGCCACTCGTAAAACTCGAACTCTCTGCACAGCACCAAAAAATGTTACCAAACTTAATACACTGCAAAGGTGTTGGCCATATCGACGACAAAAAAACAAAATGAGCGCCAATTTTATTGCTTGATTATCATAAACTGTAAACTTGCATCGAATAAGACATCTGGAGCTTCAAACCCTTAGATTGTTGGCCAATTACACCACAATATAATATCACAAGTCAATGTCTAGCCTAAGCTAATTTGCCGATTTAGCCTTGGTTCATCTCTGCTGCATAAGAAAAGATGGAACTGGCGTGTTACAGCCAGTAATAGGACTTTATAAGCACAAGCTATTTTGATCTCAAAAATTGAACAAAAACCAAGCCAATTCTAAAGGAAACCACCGCTGCGCTGTGTAAAAACTATCAATAAAAAAAAAATTATTTACGGATAACCTAGCCAAAGTTCCAGCATTTTTACACTCGAGGCCAATGGTTAAAACGAAAGCAGTTCCATCCACGATCCGCCACACTTTCAGAAACATATTAGTTTCTGATATTGCTCACTTTATGCCAGAAAAAACAAAGTGTGTAAGCCAGCCGAGCTGACTGGCTCGTTGGGCCCAATGAAATGTGCAAAAACTTAGTTATGAGAATGTCTACGGATACACAGTGCACACCAGGGTTTTGATAAAGAGTCTTTCCTAAAAAAAATTTTAAGGACACTTAATTCCATATCGGGCACATCGGGCCCTTTTCGCAGAATCATCGCAAGCGACATTTTTAACAAAATACTTTTTATTACACAAATCTAAAGTTAACATTGTTTCGCAGTTTTCTGCATTTTAGTTCTATATTATAACTGTTTTACGAAAAGTCTAAGCGACAGTAAATTTTATCGCAAGCGACTGACATTCGGTCCTTTCTGTTTGAATGCTTATGATATAAATAAACCAAAAAAACGTCTTCCTGTAAAACTTTCTCTTTGTCGCTTACGATAAAGTGGCGGGAAGGACTCGATATGGAAATGATTGGAAAATTAATACAAATGGTTAATATGTTTCACTGTTTTAGCCACAAATATAATCTTATAGAAAAAAAAACTGTCTGCACGTTTGCAAAGCTAAAAGAAAATGTGATCTCAATTCATTTGCTGTTTTCTTTGAAGAAACTGTATATATTTATGTTTAATAATTTAAAATCATCACTCTTACCTCTGCATAGCTTAAAAAATATTTATTAAAAAATTAAATATTAGTTTAATGGTTTTAGTAAAAAAAAAAAGAATTATTCTGCAACTTTGATGTTAATTTGTTATAGTTATTAATCATTCTCAATCAACTTCAATGTTAAACTATCAACTATTAGTTTAAGTTAGTAGTTTTTTTTTTTTATTAAAAGATACAAGCGGACGGATGTTAATTAATATAATTATAAATATGTTTTTGTTTATGAACACAACATTAGTAATCAAATGACGAGAATCGACAGTTAAGGGAATCGGGCTTGTTATAAATATTAGTTTTAATATTTAATTTAAGTAGCTAATTATGTTCAAGGACAAGGTTTAAAAATTTATTTATTATCAACTTATTATCTTAGGCAAATAAAAACAAAAAATTAAAATTAAGTTTAAAAAATTGATTTTCTGTTTATTAATCTATTTTATATACACTTAGAGTTACACAACTTTCCGTTTTTTAGAACAAATTCGTATTTGTCGTATTTATACATCGGCTTAGATTTATTTTATTTCACTTTTTCTTCTTATACATTTTTTTAATCTTAAATTTAAACTTTATTTGAAAAGCCATCACCCAACAATTTTAATTTGATTAAATAACAAGTTCGTAATGAGTTTGAATAATTTTCTTTTCTTTCGATTTATTGTTTCCACTACAAAATTCGTTGTTGAAGAATAAAATCTACTTTTGAACGTTAAATTTCTATTGGATTTTTTTTAATGTTTTTTAATTTTTTGTTTATATCTCGAGGTAACTCGCATTTAACTGACACAAGAGTGGAGGAGGACATTTTGTAGGTAGGAATTCTGAGAAACTTTTTGTTTCATATGAAAAAAAATTATTTGGTATATTTATTCTAATACATTGTAATTCGAGGAGACAGGAAAATTTGTTAAGTTCTCTAGATGAAGATACAATCTCGTTTTTTACTTTTGTCTTAAAACCTTTTCTTTTTGCTAGTCGTAGTTATTGTTAACGTTTCGGATTTAAAATATTCAAACTCTATCTACCTATGTGTGGTCTTACATTTAAATTTTATTTAATTGTTCATGAGACTGGTCTTTAATTTACATTACACTCTTGAAAGTTTACTTGAATTTAAAATTCAAATTGCTTATTGTTTTCTTTTATTTTTATTATTTTCTTTATTTGTTAGGTACATTTTGGCGTTTTGATTGAGTTATAATATTTTTTATTTTATTTTTTGTTTGTTCATTTAATAAAGTGTGACTTGAATCAGGTAGATATTTACTTTAGAAAAGAAAACCAAAACAAACAAACACATACTCACTGAAAATGGAAGCAAAGCATACCTTCCGAAATTTAACTGAAGAAATATTAAAAATGCAGGAAGAAAACATTGGGAACATTTTTATTGATAAACAAATTTTGATAAGGGTTGCATAATTTTAGGCATTCGATACTCAAAGGAACGAAGCGAATAGAAAATATTTACGACATGGCCAATACATTGCCTTTCCCAGTGGTTCCAAACCGTTTCTTACTTAAAGCCCAAATTGACGTTTAATTGCTTTCCAGATTTCCAGACCTAGTAAAATTATTCATAGAAAAATTTTAGTGAAAAATAATGAACTCAACAAGTAAAATGGTCATGAAGCAGGTGGTAAACATTTATTTTGGCTAAGATTGAGTGAGTTGTAACACTTTTATGAGGCACAATAAATTTCCGAGTACAACACAAATCCTCACACCGTAAAATAGTTTTACTTCTAGAACTTGCTGGCAAAACTTTGATTTTAAAGAAGGGTATTTAGCTATGCTTAAGAAAAACGTATGGAAAATTGACATCATTTATAAAAGTTACTTCAGTTGAAGCTTCATTGTAAGAACTTGATGTTGACATTTCAATACCGCCTTACCAAATTCTTTGGGGCGTTTTTGTCACACTCAATCTCATATCGATTTTGCGCGGTTAGCTTATTACAAACAGTGGTTTTTACTCTTACTAGAATAGGTTAAGAAAGTTAAAAAAACTCAGGCAAATGTCTGAAATATTTGCCAATATTGAACAGATTTCTCCACGACTGCGACTTCACCAAAAACAGACAGTGATATTCCTCTGAGGTTTTTCTTTGATAAAAAAACTTAATGAATCGACCTTGAAGACTAGCGGAAGTGTCAGAAACGCTCAAATTTACAGAGAAAGCTATTGTGCCAGAAAATGAAATCTATATTTTCAAACTCGTAACTTGTATTGAAAATGATAAACCAATAAACGTAAACTTAATGGTTTGAATACGTAGATAAACACAAATGAACTCTTGTGGGTGACAAAACAGAGTGACTGATTGAATTAGTGACGCATTAGTTGTCCGTTGAGAAATTTATTTGAATTGTTATTAAGCTTTTGACTGACATCTAGTGGCGGTGGATGTTGGGTTGGTACTAATGCGACTTAACAATTAACCTTAAGTTGCCACCACTTATTTTTATTCCTACTCCGCTTATGAGTTTTTTAACACAAGACTCTAACTGATGTCTAAATTGAACTGTGCTGTTATCATCTGCTTGCACTTAAATCTCCTCAAACATACTCGATTCACTCAAAGAAGCCCACTGTTTTTGACTGAACGAGTTTTTGCGCAGTTTCGTAGCCGTAGACGAAACGTGGATCAACCACAACACAGCAGAGACCAAACAGCTGTCAAAACCGTGGCTTTCTCGATGTGAATCACTTTTTCCGGTTTCTTTTCAGTCAACGCGGTAGTCTGATATAAACGGCTGTCAAAACCAAACTAATGTCGATTTCCATTGGTAATCCGGAAAAACTCTCCGATCCGGAATGCCAAAGTTACACTTTTATTTGTTTTGAAGTTTCGTTACTTGTATTGTGTATCGGTGTGAAACGTCAAGCGCTATTTTTCGACGATGAAGAGGACAATAATTCACTTAAAACCACAGGAATATGTCTTAAAATGTTTTTAGAACTCATCTCACAAAATTTATTGTTTTCAGGTCACTTTTAGAGGTGTCAAATGATATTTGTCAATTTTGACGTCAACAGTGTTTCAGTGTGAGTGCTTCTGGCTTCGCTTCCTTCTTCAAATCAAAAATCAAATTTCTCTTTTTTCGAGGAGAGGGACTGTGATTTGATGCCAATGGAATGGTTTGAGAAGCGTTCAGAAGGCTTCCGAACGACCAATGGAAATTGACATAAATGTCGCAGCTTGTTCAATTTTTGACAAGAGTCTACTGACAGATGACTGTAGACGGGAGCAGTTTTACGATTTCAATTAAGAGGCGGAAAATTCAAAAAGCCTCGGACTTATTAATACGCCCATGGCCAACAAGCTACTTTTGATAAGCATCTCACGGCTTTCTAACATGAACCCCAAGCCAGATTTTCTCAGTCACAAAAAAGCAAAAGCAAAAGGTACTGTATCATTGTAATTGCAACAATATAGAAAGAAGAGTTTGCTTTGGGCGGGTTAAATTGAGCTGTCTCTTTCTCTTTCTAAACTGCAACAGAGAAATTCGTTTGTGATTCAAGCGATTTCATTTTTCTGCCAAGAAAAGAAGATTTTTTCCAAAGGAACTTAAATGTCACAGTTGCGCAGGTTACTAATGATCTTGGCAAAAGTTCGGGATCGAGAAAGGGAAGAGAGCTGGACTTTAAAGTAGCAGCACGAAAGTGACCGCTTCGTAGCATCAGAGTCCTACCAAGATCAAATTGAATGAAACCGCTGTTGAAGTTTCACCTTCTCTGATTTTGTATGCCTTTATGTAGTTTCTTATTTGCAGCTTTCTAACCATTACACTGCAAGAAAACTACGAGACGGATTGGTGATCTTTTGAAAAAAACGACATCGATTTTGAAAAATCCTCTTTACGATGGTATATGCATAGAAAAATGGTGAAGAAAGAGGTTCAGAGACAGAGATTAACTGTGAAAGAAAAATGCTTACGGAAAGACACACAATTTCAAACATAAATAGGTCGGGGCAACAGAGCGGGCCCTGGGCCTAGCAACACAATCATGCTTGTTAGGGATTGGAGTATCCTACAATTTTCTCCTGATTTCGGACGTCTAATCGAGAAGGCGCTTTTTATAGCAATGAATTCACTATCGGAGGACTTGCCAATTCATTGCGGCGAAAGGAAGTACCCGTGGAAAAACATTTTTTGTTTTCTGTTGGTATTTAAACCACGAACCTCCTGCGTTACAAGCAGACATTACGCCACGGGCACCGTTAGCGCACAAATTAAACTGAACCATATTCTGTGACAAGTCAACTCCAGGAAAAATCTATTAAGAGGCTTAGCGGATTAAAAGTTTAAGGCCGAAAGAAGCTCTTCTTCTTGAACGACCGGCGAGGGCACTACGAGTATTGTGATCTTGGAAGGATCAAAACACTCTTCCTGTACGCCTCATAAGCGGATCAGTAGAGATTGTTGGGTTAGCAGCAATCAGGAGCCAATCAAATAATTGGTTCTTCGACGACTTGGACGGAAAATACCAACAGTTAAGGGAAATGTTGTGCTTTTCAATGTAAGCTGCAAAAATACTTTCGATATAAACTCTTAATGAAGCAAGAATTGAAAATTGTGGAGACGCAGAGGATACCTATTTTTCTATAGTTGATTGGAAGAAGTTTAATATGGCGATGTAAAATTGATTGAAGTGTTGCTTCGGTGCGGCGGGCGGTCCAAAAAGGACGCCTGATGTCACAAAACATAAAAGCTGGAATTTCAAGCGTCGGCGTCGGTCGGTCACAAGTGTTTGTTCATTCTATTAGGACTCGTTTCAGTCTAATTTTGCCGTGAGATTAGTGATTTCTATTTGCAATTGTATTTGTAAAAAAAAAAAAGAATTGTTTCTTGAGTTAAATTCACCAAAATGCTGAATCAAGTCACATTTTACGAGAAAGCTTAAGTCTAACCTATCTATACATTTGACATAAATGACAGTTAGTTACAACAAATTATTAAGAAAAAATTAAAAAAAATTGTAAATGCAACACGAACAAATTAAAATACAAAATATTAAAAAAAAAAAAACTCCAACTAATGAGCGGTGACTTTATACATGGAAGCCTTCGCATGAGTTGTTGGACCTCTGCCATTACGTTCGAATCAATTGTCCCATTCGTTGTTGCAGCATCACCAATCCCAACACAAATCCAGTGACCATACTCAAACCACCGCTAACACTTGACAGACTTAGCAAGCCAGTTACAACAACAACAATTCTTGACGTCCCATGATGCACACCGCCAGCAGCCGATGACGGATGGGACTGCGTCTGTCTATTATATGGATTTTGATTAGGCAGGTATTGTGGCGGTGGCTTATTGAACATATTCGGATTGTTATAGCCACCGAGACCGATGCCAATGCCGCTGCCACCGCCGGGCGCCAATGAACCTGGCGGTCCGCCGGTGCCGCCGGGATTATTAAAGAAAGGCTGCTGGCCAAATATGAACGGTGGATTGTATGGATTCGATGGCTGAATATTGTGGGGGAATGCCGGACTCAAGCCGGCGCCTGGATGATTGGGCTGTGGGAATTGCTGAAATGCTGGAGGTTGTGTGGGTTGATTAAATGGAAATATTGGCATGTTCGGGATGATGGGTTGAGAATAAGGCGCTCCAAACACATAATGTGGATCGATTGGTGAGTTAGGATTGTTGCGATTGCCATTGCTGCCACTGCCACCATTATTGTTGTTAGCATAGTTATTGTTGTTGTTGTTTCCATTTGAATTGTATGAGTTGGATGAATGCGATGCTGGATTGGATGAAGGTGAGAATATAGTGTTATCTGGGGCTGGATTGAGACTAGGACCTGTGAGAAGGAAAATGAGCACACAAATGCATGTTTTTTTCTTTGTTGTTGCTTTTTGTTTCACATGTTAAGAACAAACAATTTTTTTTTTTTTTTGATTATTAACTGAATGATTTATTCCCCGCACTAAGCTTAAGATGTGAAAATGGATTTGGTTGTTAGTCGCAATATGAATGTTGGCTGATTTATTTAAACTTTGTACCATTTTTGGCAACAATTTTCATGAAATGCATGCAGCTGTAATTTAAGTCACTGTGACACGACTTTCCCCAGTTACAATTACGATTCTATGACGGAAATAGGAAGCCATTTTCTTAATTCTGTCAAAATTTTTAAGATACCACATGAAAACTTTGCTCGTGCTAATCCGCGAGGCTATACTCGCTTTCCTTAAAACTATGAGTGACAACGACGGTCTTTATTACGTAATTGTGCTGAAATAGCCACCCTCTCCTTGCTAGGCCGATGTACCTCAATTCCACTAACCCCTATTGACTTAGAGAGTCCGGAAGTTCAATCGGAATTAATTGTTCCTTTATAAGTTTCTATGATTTATGAACTGAATAAATCCAAAGCGAATCTTACTTACTTCTTTTCTTTAGAAGCATTTTTCACAAGTCCTATGGAAGCTAGTTTAAACATCGTCAGAAAAAAAGGATAATTTTTAGCTTTTATTTTGCGGCTTAGGTACT
Organism: Melanostoma scalare; assembly: GCA_949752695.1. Lineage (NCBI taxonomy): Eukaryota > Metazoa > Arthropoda > Insecta > Diptera > Syrphidae > Melanostoma > Melanostoma scalare. The sequence goes on from OX456985.1 coordinate 11,172,883, forward strand.
CCACGAGCTGATCACTACTGTGAAGCAGTGGGAGAGCTGTGATCTGTGATGTGGTGTGATGTGAGCTGTGAAGAGATGGTAACGACAGAGACGCAAAATAACAATTTTTTATTATTTTTTAATGTTTTTTTTTTAAATTTTTTTATTTTCAAGGCACGAACTATGACCTATCTTATAGCAGGCTTTTTGATCAAGAATGTCTCACTGGTATACAAAGGTTAGCTTAGGTAAGGTTAAAGTGGCTTCAGCTAGGCTAACACACTTAGGCCCGTTGCTCCCATTGTGATACCACAATGGATCTAATGTATCATAACCCTAATGGAACTATTTTGAGCTTACATTGAAAAGGGAGAGACGCAGTTGCACGTTGGAGTAATGCAAACTTACGGATGCATTATTATCGTAAGTATTGATAGAATGCCAAATGTCGTACCAAATATTTTCTTCATTTGGCTTTTAGTCTAGTATCTTTTTGGTGCAAACATTCGTGGTGAACGTAGTTGTAAACCACTTCTAGACAGGCCTACCAATAACTCGGTTTTGTACTTTCTAGGCTTTCTTTAGTCACTAGACGTTTTAGTAACAAATTTGGTATATGGCCCAAAATGATTTATTGGAACAGCCTTAGAACACTCTGGACTGTCATATAACCAAATTGTCTGATGGTAAAAACCAGAACTAAGGCTAGCCTATGAAGAACTCGACGCCTTAAGCCAGTCACTATCAATCCACAAAAATCAAAAACTGACATTGATTAGTCTACATTATATGGTGGGTTGAGCTTGTGCAGCTCTGGGTACTGCGGTGTCTGAATGAAACCTTTTGTGCGAACCATGTGAGGTCTTAGTGCAGTTTTACTGCTTCTAAGTTGAACCAGAAGCTTACAATCTTCTGTGGGTGGATGAGTTTGAGTTTATCTAGGAGGATGATCTCATAGTCAAGTATTTGCTTCCTTAGGCTGAAAAGTGCTGGACATTCCGTAATAATTAGCAGAAATGTTTCTTCATTTTCGAGGTATAGTCTACAGATGGGGTCGCTACTAACCACGCATTTGCTGAAGGTGTTTCTTTAAAGAACAGTGGCTGTTTAATAGTCCTGTGCAATTTTTTAGGGTTTTCTTATTGAGGTTCAATAGGAACTTAGATGTTTTTGCAGTACATTCCAGCAAAAAGAATTTGAACAAGTTTGACCAGATGAGTTACGCCAAGCTTTATTTGATTCTTCCAGTACTAAGAGGTTCTTGGTAGTGTGTTTGAAGGTGCCTTTCTTTTCACCGAAGAAGGGTTCTGGACCGACGAATGGTTTGGATGTGTGCTGGGATCCATTTGGATGACAGAGTTTTTCCTTGCTAGTTCAGAAAGTGACAAGACTGTTTCTTGGACTAGTTTGGATCTTATGATAGGCAGCTTAGCTGTCTGAGAAAATGAATATTGTTTTTCGTGTTCGGTGAACAAATTATTCTCGAACATGCTACTCCACAAGTATGTTATTTAAACTACTAGACACAATGGAACCCAGGGGTATATTTTGCTACCCGAGCTCATTTCTATAGAGACACCACAGTAGGTATATCTAGTTTCGCTTTGGTTTTGACCAAGCCCTCTCTTTCAATTCCTGAGCTAAGCCATATGGGATATTGCAACAAATCTGCTACTCGAAGTCATTGCTTGCTTTCTGCCCTTGATATTAAAAAAAAGAATCAAAGCCACTTTGTTTGAGCGCCAAAATTCGTATGACTTAAGCTAAAAAGTGTGCACTCCAACCCTAAAACTCAGATTTTTTGCCTATACTTCGAAGCTGATGGGCTTATTTGAATACTTGTGTGTGTGTTCCTTTATATGTTTAGCTAAAAAAAGTACATGAGGTGTTGTAGGGCACGTGTAAAGAACGAGTTTTCAGATTCTTTTACGTATATTAGCATTTTTCGATTAAAGGCTCTCCCTAACTAAAGCATTTTTGCCGCACCGACAACCACGAACTTATTAATATTCTGCTTTTTCGTATTGTGGCGTCAGTGTGGTTATTCGCATTTGTCGTGGTATAACTCAATTTTGACAACTCAATTTGCGACTGCCGCCGAATGTAAAAACGTTTTCGTTTAGGAGATCCTTAAAGCTCTTAAATCAAACACTCTTTTTCTTTTGGATCTAAATTCTTAATACGTTCACCCAAAGTAGATGTCATAACAAATGTTCATTCTTTTCTTTAATTTAGAACAAATCTTTGATTGTCTTTTTCGAAGGACACCAAACATGCATGTTTTTCGGTAGGCTTTTTCTTAAAGTTGGGTCTGCGGAAGGGAACTTCGCTCCAATAGGGAAAATACCGATTGGCTGTCTTTAAAAGGTGCCGTGACATTTTGCCAAGCGACATTATGCCAAATGCAGAAATTTGGCACAATGACGTTTTGGTAAAGCGACATTGGGCCGAACATTAGCGGTTGGTACAGTGTCGCTTTTGTAAAGCGTCATTAGGCCAATTTGAAACAAATGAAGGCCAAAACGAAACAAATGAAGATACACTTGCTCAGATTTGTGAGTCTTAAGAACTTTACAAATAATGGATAAGTCTATGAAAATACAAATCTCATGTTACTAAAAAAGTAAATAACTGTCTAATCTTAAACTAATGACTTGATTCAGAAACTAAAAAATCATTTGAAACAGTCGAATGTATAGGTTTTGAGCATAAGATAAAGTTATAGTAAGAAATTCACCTGTCTGTGTAAAAGATGTGTTCTTACTTCGTGCGAATTTTTAATTTTCAGTACACAAACCCATACTTCCCTTGCCAAACTTTTTTCCGCTTCGCTTTCAGCTTCCTTTTCTGTACTTAAGGCGGCGGCTGCAGATTTTTTTTTAAGTTCATCACTAATATCTTAAAATTTAACTAAGTAAGAACACATCTTTTACACACACAGGCGAATTTCTTACTATTGCTTTATCTTATGCTCAAAAACAAAAAATTTGAATACATCAAACCTTCACACTATGAATGATAAGCGTGGGAGTTTCTTAGAGTTCATTAAGCCAGTAATCCGTTTAGTCATGCCGCAAAGGACTGTATACACAGATGACAATGATGATGCCAATTTCTGCATTTGGCCCAATGTCACTAGCTAATTAGGCCCTATGGCACTTGTACTAAGCGTCATTATACCAAACCCTAATGTTTGGTCCAATGTCACTTTGAAAAAGAGTCATTGAACCAAATTTCTCCATTTGGCATAATGTCGCCTGGCACAATGTTACGACACCTCTTTGAAATGTATATAATGTTTGCTCAGACTCCGGTGAAGGTCAAATGTTCTAAGGACTGCCCTAAAGACGTATTCAAAACCATGGAACAGCTCATATTAAATTTCTTTTATGACTAATGAAAATTTTGGGCTGGTAGTTGGGATAGCGAACTCCACCAAAACTAATCCATGGGTTGTCAAATAAAAATAGGGTTAATATTGAAAGATTGGACCCCAGAAAACGTTCGTAACATAATAACTTGTGCTGAATTTAACAGTAGGCCGGTGCCTGGCGTTGCATATTTTAACTGCAGGTACTTTTTTACTCAAAAGCGATAAACATTTCTTGTTTGAAATAGTTTTGAATATTGAAATGCTGAAACCTATGGTTCTGTGAATTAAAATTTTTTGGAGGGATGAACAAACTGAATTGTAATTCAGGCTTTTACCGAAGATTTGATAGCTGAATCTCTTTGTTAGTTCTTTTTTCGTATGTGAACAAAACAGTTTTATGGTGGAATTAAGCGTGTCAAAGCAGCAAACGAAATATATTTGTAAAAATGGGACCGTAAAGGAAAGACTTTCAGGCATAAAACATTTCTCACCCTCATTGATACACTCTTGTCTCCGAATTAGGATACAATAAGTTCAAGGAAAAAATTTTCATACCTGATGAAAATTATTAATGAGATTGTCATCAATCATTGTCAGCCTGTAGGGAAAAACCCTTTTCTTAAAAGCAATGTGTTCTTATGGTATACTGATTTCAAGAACTTTTACATTTCAAATGATAAGTGTCTTATATGAGTCCATGAGACAGCACAACAGATCTTTCAGGTCGACGTGCTAGTAAAGGTGTTTTTACCTTCGCAATATCCTTAAAAAAAAAATGAGTCCATGAGAACAGAATCTGCAAAAATGTATCCAAACTTCGTAATGGCAATTCACACGGCTCTTTGATGACCAAAGTCAAATTGTTTTGGGTGAGAGGAACTCTTCCCGGTTTAAACGGGTAAAAACTTATGTCAGTTGTATCTTAAGTTAAGATAAGTTTAACGCCTTAGCTCTTTTGAGCATAGTTAGAACTTATAAACGTGATTTCATACAGCGATTTGATTAATGATTTAAAGCTCATCAAAAAGACATGAGAAAAGCTTAATATCTGAATTTAGTTTCACCACCGTCTTATGTTGAAATGATACCTGATAAGTGAGTGCCTATGGCTTAGATGGTAATATTATGTTAAGCATAAGAAATTTAAAAATTTATAGGAAATGTAGTTGGTTGTTATTGGTGGCTTAAAAACCTTAGCGAAAGCCTTACCAATAATTTTTACAATTAAGAAAAAGTGAATAAAGTTTTTCCCGATGGTGAATAAGGTAATGGTAATAAAGAGGTTCAAGTTGTGAAGATATGTGATGTTCATTCATGAACCATAGCTAACAACACATAGCTACTCCAGTGGAAGAACGTCGTAAGTGCAAATATAAAATTTTCCGAGTTAAGTATGTAGACCAATATTCTCCACAAAATATTATTTTGCAATAAAACAAGGACCCACTAGAAATATTCAACTTGTCTCCAAAAGGAAGACATTATTTAGTATCGTTACTCTTTTTTCAAGTTAAATTTTCGGGAATATTGTCACTTATCTTATGTCAGCTGTTTTAAAAATCTCCAAGCCACACTACTCGATCTGTATAAGTCAACGACACTAAATTCCGACGCTCCTTTCTGTGATTTAGCTTAATTTTTCCTTTAGCAAAGCCTTAAATGCACTTCCCCTTTATGGCTTATATGATTGAATTGAGATGTGGGAGAATTGACACTTTGTGCTAACGTCGTTGCTCCACCGGGGGTGCGATTATTAAATTCTTAAATCTTTTGAAGGCTCTATTTTCTGATTTATAAACACGTCATTGGTTTTTAGGCGCCCATTTTAAAAACAAAACGGAATCCACTAAAGTAACTTGAAGAAAAAGAAAACTTTCTGAGAGCTTTTTAAACAATAAACAAAAAACCAGACCCCATAACATCAAGACCAAGTATGTAAAAGAAATAATGCTCCATTCCGAACTTTGCTTCTAAGTGTTTCTCGAATGAACAACGGCAAAGTCTTAATTTGGTGTTTACCTTAGCAAAATTTACTTCGGTACTTTTATTGAGTTTAAAATAAAGTTTCTACGACGAGACTCACACCAGCTACTGCATAAAACATGAAAATTGTTACCCAGCACCAATGCGAAATGAATTTTGTGTTAGAAACCCCCATTCCAAAAAACCGTATAAATGCATAATCATCCAAATTACAAACCAATACAAACAAACACATAAAAGCAATTTTTTTTTTTTTTGTTAATTTTTCCCATATGCGAATGCTAAATGTGTGGTGCCCATAAGTCCCAGTTAAAAAAATCACCTGACGGTTTCACACCTCCACTATTTGATGGGGCTGCTCCGCTTTTCTTGCACGTTGGATAGCTGCCGCATTCCTTGCCATCACGTTGACCAAATCCACAGGAATCATGCGAAAGAATACATACCTCGTTTGGCAAGCAACCGATGTCAACGCATCCGCGTCCGTATTCTGGCAAATGTCGTCATAACATATAAAATAATGTAATGCCAATAATAATAGAAGAGAACAGAGAATTCTCGATTACATAACATTTCGATTCGATTTCCAGGACAAACAAAAAAACAAAATCGAACCAAAAAAATGTAATTTGTTCTCGAAAATATATTTTTGTAAGGGGGTGTGTGGAGCGATTGGGTAGGGGATACGGGAGGTGACAAACGGGGTTGTAGGGATATTAGGATTTGTGTATTTGTGTGTTGGGGCTAGTTTTTAAGGGGGTAGAGAGGACTAATCAATTTTTCATTTCAACATACTTGAGTATGAGTTGACACTGGTGATGGTGCAAAGAATAAGTACCACCATGATGCTCCACATCGGGCTTAGGAATGGAATAGTCCGCATGTTGTTGCTGATGTTCCCTTTTGGGTGGAAAATCCTGCAAAAAAAGAAAAAGAAAAAAAGATTACTTGAAGGCTCAACAATCCATCAGAAGTGGAAGGGTGTGTATGGTGTCGTGTAGGATGTACCCTCCCTCACCGAGCAATATCATGAATTTTACTAAATCAATATTGGACAGATTCCATGTTCAGTTGTCAACAAACATTTCAGGTTTCAATTTTATTTCATACTCTTTTGTCTGGCTTACAGGACGAATCTCACGTTTGTAAACAGGACAGGCTGATGGCTAGGGGCCTCCTTTCACTTACGGATATTGAAAGGCTCGCGAGGAAAAAATATCAATTTCAATTGGCATCACCACTCAGGCTACAATTTCAAAGCCAACACAACTGCTTTGGCCAGTGGGGTAGGGTGTGTGTGTGTTTATTTATTTGTAAGAACCAATTCGGCCGTTGAGCGGGTGATTTTTGTGATATTGGCTCGATACCAAAAAATTGGCGACGGTGGTTTTGATGTTTTCAAATCAATTCAATTTGAGGGAAATTATATTGGAAATGGTGCGAGTTGCTGTTCTGCCAGTTTCATTAGATAAATTTAAACGCTTGTGGGAGATGATTACGTGACTCAACCAGCGATGACTGTGTTTTTTGTTTTGTTATAAAAGTGTCATGGTGATTGGGTCGGTAAGTACTTTAATGAATTGAATTGGAATTGAACAAGCAGTGTTGATATAATTATAATTGCGGTTCACTTCATCCGGGAACCAACAAGCAGAGCAATTATGTGCCTCAATACATATGCGATATATGCAGATGTGCTGTCAATACTTCAAGCTTTGGAGAGCTCGACTCAATTTTTACTTGCGATTAGAGGAACATAAGACAAGTTTTGCAATGGTGCAGAAGAAAAATTTTGAAATAACAACATGGCATTACGATGATAGAGAATACGATAAAAGTGGGTTCTGTAATTCTGTATCTGTGTCTGTTTGTCTATCTGCCTGTCTGTCCGTCCGTATATGGATCTACAGCCTGAACCACTTGACCGATTTCCTTCAAAATTTTAAGTTAGAATCTATGAAACAGCCTACAGTTTTGGGTCTTTAGGTCTTAAAATAATGGTAGATGCCATACAACCTAAAAATTATTTTTTAAAATTTATTTTAAGGACCTTTTTCTTTTTTTTAAACCGACTTTTTTCATGGCTAACACGATTTTGTCGAAATTTTATGTCATGAAAGTTGTTTGCGAAAAATTGCGTATAAACATTTATAAAATTTAAATTTTTAAAATTTTAATAAGCGAAATGAAAACAATTTTTGATTTTTTTGAATATATTCAAGGCTGTATCTTTGAATACTTTCACTTTTTCCTCAAAATATCTTGACTTATAAAAATTTCTTAAAAAAAGTGAGATATAAAAGCGGTTTAAGAAACATGGCTTTTTTATATTTTCGCTGAAAGCTTTTGGAACATTTAGTTTAATTTTTTTTTTAATAACTTGTAATCAGTTTTCATAATCAATGTATGATTGGTAACCCTATACCACGAAATATATTACGAAAAATTAATACTTGAACTATACTCAGCTTCAAGATTTTGATATTGTACTCAGCACACAACTGTACGTTCGTGCGACACAGTCGTGCCCTATATTTTTCTTTTCTACTCAAATTAAAATATGAAAGCCTTTGAATTGAGTGAAAAAGATTGTTTGGTGACACCTTTTAAACTTTCTGATATAATAGTTCCTATTCAATTTAAAAGCTTGTCTGGATTTGGTCAAATATTTTAAGCCAAAAAATTGACTTCGTCATCCTCTGCGGATAAAGGCCTGGTGGAGTTCTTTTCCCCGTTGTAATCTCTGCTAATTGAATTTAAATGCGAATGTCCCTCAAAAGTAAAACTGTATTTGAGACGTTGTATCTGTTAAAAATAGTTAATTGGCAATTTGTAACCAACGGTGTTCAATTGCTCATATTCGTACTTAGAAAACCAAAATGAACTGAAGATGGTAATTGGGAATTGTAGAGCGTTTGAGCAACGTTACACCTACAGTGCATTTCATTTTTATAGCCCGCTTTTGAATTTTAGCTTTGACTATATTAATAAAATTTGAACAAACAAGAAAGAAAAAATGCAAAAAAGTCATTGTTGTATGTCATTATTTGTTATTATTCCTTATTAATTTGTTACTCGTTTGACGAATTTCCTTTGCATTAAACCTAAGTCTCTTTGTTCGGTTGATTCTAATTGTTTCATATTATTTTTAACCCATGTAGTGACAGTTCTGCTAAAGTTTGATTATGTAAATAAAATGAAATGAAATGAAATGAATTATGTAAATGTGTTTAAAGTGAAGGCCTTGGAGTAATCTGATGGAAAAAAGTCTAATTTTTGACTTTTCATGATAAAAGTGTTCGTGTAAGTAGTGTGAAGAGCGAGTTATCTCACGTGCCGCCAGCAAATTCTTACTTTTTTAGTTGCATCAAATTATCAACACTTTTGATTCCAACAAAAGTGTCAAGAACCACTGCTTGAAGAACTCTGCGTCTAAATCGAAATGTGTTGCAGTCTAAAATGAATCGGAAGCCTTGTTGCTTGACTCGACACAAAGTCGCAATAATGGAGTTCGCCTAATACAATAACGGCACCGATAAAACATCTGTAAGTTTCAAAAAGGAGTATATTCAATCCGGTTTTTAAACATGTGTCCTTCAATTCGATATAAGGTGATTTTTCTAATGAGAAATTTAGACGGTACTGATGGACTATACGGATACTGGTGTAATTTATGCGGAAGGAACCGCAATATTTTGAACGGTGAAATTTAAGTAGCAGGCGGCTCAGTGATGATGTGGGAAGCTTTCTCTTTCGTGAGACTCAATTCAGTTAATTTATTGCCATTGCCCGGATATTCATCGATAATAATCTTTGGAGAAGCTTATTCAGAAGAGTTTATGAAGAGCGAAAGGCCTACGAGTCTGTAAAAAAGAACTTAAGCAAGCTCTGCGAAGAGAATGGCATAAAACTAATTCATAAGTCATAATAAAACTTGCTCAAATCAATGAAAATAGAACATTTGATTTAATTGTTGTCAAGAGATGTCATATTCACTACCACTTTCTTATAGCTTGGATAATGAAATATTCAAATCGTTGTTTTTTCCAGATTTTAAAAAATAAAATTGTTTTTAATTAATTATTTGTTTGAATAAGCTTTAATATGTAACTACTAGTTGTGCCCGCGACTTCGTCCGCGTGAAATAGTGACTTTCGGCAGCATTTTTAATTTTTTATACGTTTTAGTAAACTATTGTTATATTATTTTATTTCAGTACATTTTTGCACACGACGTTCTTACTTTTTCCATCTTTTGTCAAATAAAAAGGTTTTGCGAGTTTGATGCACTCTTTTAAACTGAAATGACAAATTAGTGGGAACTAAAGAAATACGGGGAATCAATAGTTTTCTCCTTTCGCTGTTCCAGTCATTATTAAAACTTTTATAATGCCGCATCCCAGGTGTGTAATTTGTAGCTGTGTACAATTCTAGATTACTCATTATTGGCACTGGAACACCAACTTGCAGCCAATCCTGAAACTCTATGGTTATGATGTGACTTGTTCAGTGTCCATAATATTGTCTTCTGATAGATATTCGACAACATCCCCCAATACGTCTAACATAATTTATTAGTTTATATGGTTACCTTACTATCTCATTAGTCACCGCTAAAATCGACAATCGACTTTTCACACAGTCATTACCGATTGCCAATATTTATTTGAAGATCAAGATAGACATTTCTTCTCAGGTCAACTGTGTAATCGACAATTTGACCGAAATCACCTTACGGTGAAAGAACTTTTGAAATCGTCCAGAAGCTTCAAGGTTCCCGTTTACGTTGCCGTTCTCGTAGGAATATTGGGAAAACAATGCTCAAGACTATCTCTGCACCAAAATTCGTACAAATAGGTTCATTAGGATTAAGAAAAACTGACACACGGAGTTGATTTCGAATCTATAATGTTAGTAAGTACTTCCGTTCCCATGGGAATATGGGGATAAATTAAAGTTAATGTTACTTGAAGATAGTGTAGCATTCTAACGGTGGAAGAATTTTTGAAATCGGAATCCCGTTCCCGTGGGAATTTAGGGATAAAATATATAGCCTATGTCCTTCTTCAGATTCTAGACTATCTCTGTATAAAATTTCATATCAATCAGATTAGTAGTCTGGTCGGTACACGGAACATAGCAAGTCGGACAGACAGAGATACTTTCACAATTATAATATTAGTTAGGATTAGGATTATTTCAAGTATTCTTTTCTTTAAATTTTGAAGTGACAAAAACTATATTCAAAATTTTTTGAGTGGGCTATAGTTATGAATCGCACTAAATGAGATGAATTCAAGATGTTTATATAACTATCGACGCCAATAGTGGCTGTCGGAGGCTGATAATAACTGATGCCGTGATCGACTGAGAGCCGTAAGCCTTAAACTAGTGACATCAATGTCACCGCTTCACAAAATACATACTAGGAATACATACAACAAGACTTGAATTTTGGATACCGATTTTATTTATGTTTAACCCTTTAGAGTTTAGACCAACTAAACTAGAAACAGTAATCGCCTCTAACCAAATGGAGTATTCAACTCAGTCTTTCTTCTATATTACCACCGAAGTTTGTAAGGCAATGTGATGTTTCCTTTTAATTTAGATTAGTTGGTGGGTTGAGCTTGCACAGCTCTCTGTATGGAACTTATTGTACCAAATCCCTTCAACTTATAAGGTTCATAAGCTACGAAATGTGTTGTAAACATGTTAGAGCAGAACTGCAAATGAATTGCTTCAAGTTTTATCTGCAACAATATTTTTTACTAAACATCGGACTTGTTCCTCATCATTAGATCTTAAGCCCAAAGAAGCAAAGACTTAACTCTGCATTTCCCGAACAATTCTTGCTAAAAATAGTCAACCCCTGATGTCACTAGAGATCGTGTCGATTTCATTGACAGGAAGCGCAGTGAGAACTGCGATCTTTCAGCAAATGAACTAAGATTTCTATTGCCTTCTTCTCAATTTTAGATTTTCAGAGTTTCTAGAAAATTATATCAAGTTTCAAAGGTCAACTGTAAAGAAGCATGTCAGAGTCATAAGTCTTGGCACCCTATAGTGATTCCTGAAATCAAAAAATTTTTCAACTCCTCAACTGAATTAATTTCAAAGGTTAACCATCAGCTGGGACTCTAAATAAAAAACAAAAAAAGTGCAATACCAACCCAACACGCACCTCACTCTCCAACTCTACTCTGTGTTTGCCAGATCAACAAAAGCGCGTAAAAGGATTATCGTGTTGTGGACTTCTTGTGTGACCACAGTATTTGTTTGGAATGCAAATGAAAGCAATCTGGACGTGCTAAACAATCATCCACTCCCAGTCGGAGTCAGTCCTTTTCTAACTATGCGAATACACGCAGAGTGAAACAACTCATTGATATTCAGTAAACAAATTGCCGTTTCACGTTTAACCAACTTGGAGAGTCTGTATGTGCTGTGTGCACCAACAACCAAAGGGCACACAAAACTTGATATACCAACAATTACAATTCATTTGTTTACATTTTCTTCTTCAGAAAACCCCAAGCATCCCCATTACCGAGAAGGAATCCATTTCATTTTAAGACAATATTTACATAAAAAAAGAGAACCGTCGTCGGCGTCGTCGTCATGCCAATGCCAACCCAAAGTTATTCCATCTTAAGAGAAAGAGACTTCTTCTTGCAAAGCATGCAAATTAATTCTACTTTCGTTCGTGTCCTATGTCAGTTTAATTACCCTCTACTCTAGATGCATTGAATTCCTTCGTTCTATCTCTGTTGTTATATAGAAACACCGACAGGACAGGAACACACCTACTCTACAACCCCCCTTAGAGTTGTAAACCAAAAATTGGCTTGCTTCCAAAATGCATGTTGAGACATTGAATTTTCATTTGCAATTCCAATTGCAAAAGCTGAATAAGAAGACGAGGAAGAAGAAGAATGGCAAGTAAATTCCTTAGGTGTACTCAAAATTAATCTATTCGTCATTTGGGGTTGGGGTTTTTGTATTCCCTTGGTTGTGGCAAGTCCCTCTCTTGTCTCTTTTCTGTTGAAATTATCCCCTAATTTGTTTTCCCAGTGTACACTATTTTTGGGTGGCTTAAAGTGGTTACTTGAACCAACATCCAACAGAGGAGAGGAAGAATAAATAACAAACCCAAACACACTTACACACACACAGCCAGACACACCATTAAAGGAAGAGGACGAACAGTTTAATGAGCAGTATGACACAGGATGCTTCCTAATTGCATTTATCTTTTGAAATTTTCTATCCAATGAATTTAATTCGATTCACAGCTTCAGTTTGGCCTGGCCTTTTTTATTTAATTTTTCTTTTTTGTTATTATGTGTGCCTGGCCATTCCGAAAGAATTAATTTTCAACCTGACCATTCTTTTTTCTCACTTCTCATTCTCTTCACTCTTTCATTGCCGCACCTGCCGGAAACACTAAAGCGAAAAATAAAACACTTTTTCTCTGTCGGTATGGGGCTATAGCCAGAGGCAATTTTCAACAATGTCGGCGGAAATAAAGAAGGATGTCGTTTCTTAAGTAAAGTTTAAGTTGAGGACTTTAGAAATCCTTTTTTGTTTTTTTGTTGAATTTGCTTTTACTTCAGCATTCGCAAGCATTTTTCCGATTCTTGAGGGAAAGGTATTTTATATTTTTTCCGCTGATGATGCACAAGCGGATTGTAACTACCTCTTGAATGAGAAGATGAAAGCGGCAGGAAATGCGTGTAAATGTCTTAGAGCTCTTTTTATTTAACAAGTTCTTCTTTTTTCCAACAAGATCAGGGTCTTATTATAAAATGGCTCAATAGTTGATTTTGTCGCAAGCAGAATAGGTAATAGGTTTCTATGTTAGCTGATTGTTGCTGAGGAAGCTTAAAGATTTTCTTGGGAGTAAAAATGCTGATAAGCTTTATGGATTGATGACCTAGGGTGGAGATAGCTGAATAATGACCTCGAGAAGGAAGGAATATTTTTTTATTTAATTTTTCTCAAGCTCATTAAGTCAATCTAATGACAATACCTGTGTATTTTACTCAACCATTTCTGTGAGAAATTATTCAAGAGAGCTACAACTTATTTGATGGTTTTGAATGACTAAGTAAGAAAGAATTTTCATGGAAGTATTTGTCTGCGATGACTAAGCAATTACTGTGGTGGATTAATGTTACTGGGAACATCTGCCTCGCATCTAACAGTCTCTAACTGCTACTCTAACGGTACCTCTAATCAATGCAAATAATTTAAAAATTGCAACGAAGAAACAAATGCTGAAAACATAACAGCCAAACATCACTGCAAATTAATCACATTTCTGTGTTCTAATGAAAATATATTGGGAATCAAAGACTTTCTTGGTTTTTGGATTGTAATTTTTCTTGAAAAATCTAAAATGCAAGCTTTTGAGCTTATTTGCACTTTGAGTCAAAAACTTAAATTTCGAAAAAAAAAACTGTAGGGCATCCCACTAAATCTTTCACAAATGTCCAAAATCTCTTAGATCATACTGCAATTTCATTCACCGAAAGATCCACACAGAGGTTTAGTGTTCTGACAGACGTTTAATTTAGGTACACCACTTAACAATTAACCATGTAATCTCAGCCATGATATAGAATACATTTGATCCTTAGCCACACATTATTAGACACTGTCCTGTCCAAAGACAATTTGTCCATCACTTCGAAACTTCGAATATTTGATTCGAATATAGTCTTCAACTGTCACTTTAAAAAAATCTTTCAGATTGCTGTTAAATAAAGCTACCGTGATCATTTTCTATTCCTCCAGAAGTAAGCTTGCAGCATTTACACTGAAACAGACTTCCGCTAAGGAGAAGCCCATTTTTAGGGTCGATTTTCTGTGTCCTTCAGCCGTCAGATTGAGTAATCTTTTACCAAGTTTCTGATTAGGACCTGCTGCGTATTGAAGTTAAGCTCTGTTTGATGATGCACGGCAGCAAAAAAAAAAAAACAAAGAAAGAAAGATTTACTGACGCAACAGATATGACTGTGAGTGAGATAATGTTTTCTAAATTGTCCTGCTCTAAGGTCTGATATTTAACCTTAAAATCATATCTTGATACAAAACTTCATTCAACAAGAAATAAACTTCAGATTTGAAATGAGGACATGTTTTTATGTAACCCAACACAAAAAGGGTAGTTTAGTTCTTGTTCGTTCGTTAAGCACGACCTTTCTGAGTAATTTAAAAGTAAAAAACCAACTGTGTGATTGGTGTAGGTTCGTTTAAAACGAGTCCACGAGATCCATTTAGATAGCGAAGATAATAACGTTTCCTTTTAATAGTTTTTGAACGGGTATATTGCAGTCATTTGAGTTCAAAACCTCATGGTGCACCTCGTGTTGCTTCGTTTAAAACGAAATCACTGAGTCATCTCTGATAAAAAATATTTCCTATCATGGTGTTGCCAGAAATTACGCGAGTTTTAAGCTGCTATTAGTTTTGTCACTGAACACAGTTTTATTTTTTATCCACAAAACTTGCCGTTGAGTGATTAGCGCTCTAAAATTTTAAGCCACTATTCTTTGAATTCAAGTTCAATGATCAAAATCCATAGGTAATAAAATCTTCTTTTTCTTGAATTCAAATGGTGAATACGTATTTATGGTATCCTGTACTACACTTCAGTAATCTGTTCCGAAAGTTATTTTGTATTCCTTCTCCAAACTCTATCGTAATAAGCTGACAAGTTAGCACTAACCTTCCGTGTCAAGCCAATGAGATTAAAAACAAAACTGTTTTTGGTTTCAATGACAAAATTAATAACAACTTAAGTTTCGTGCCAATTCTGGCACCACCAACTTTCAACTCATAGAACCGCAGTATACTGATTTCATGTTGGCATTATTCAAAGCAAATAACTGAGTGATTTCGTTTTAAACGAATCAACACGAATGACATCAAGTGCATCAATGGTCGTGTTACACAACTTAACACAATCCACACCGTCGCACTATGGGGTCTGTGGTACGGAAAAGCGGCGAGAAGTCATTTTTTCAAAACGAAACCAATTTTTTTGAAAATAACTTTTTCTATTAGTTGAAAAAATTCCTCACATGAATCAAAAAACGATTTCTCAGTCAGTGTCTCCATTACTGTACCAATCAACATCAAAGTTGACAATTCAGTTAAAATTGTTATTTAAAAAATGTATTGTTGCTAGAAATTTTGCATAGAGTTTGTTTAAGTAGGTATATTCATTATAACGGCACTTTTGTCAGCTATACTATGTAAAATTGGCTGAAAAATAGAAAAAAGAAGCGTTTTATGATAAGAATACTAAAAAATTTGTAAAATAGCGGTACTTTTTGATTACGGAAACATTCCAATTAAATTTAAATTGTATATCATAGTTGAATGTATTATTTATCGAAAACAAAAGTAAAAAGTGCGGAATGTTTCCATGAAATATTTTTTTTCAATTTTTTTGTGCTAAAAGTGTGTAAAATATTAAACCATTTTCATAATCCTTATAGCCTATTGATTATGTAACTCGAAAAAGGGTGAGTTTTTATTGCAGAAATCAATCAATGGCTTAGTTATGAAGAAAAACACTCAGAAAGCTATTGAATAAGATGGTGCAAATCAGAGTTATGGGTTCTGAAGCATCCTCATCCGTTTTTTCTATATATCTCGCAAACGAAGCAAAATTTTGTTGCACTTCTAAAGGGGTTTTTTTTAGAGAGCAAATTTTTCCACCGAAATGCATCTTTTGAATAATGATAAAAAAAAAATTTCCATACAAAATGATAAATTCCCCGACAAAATAAAATTCAAAATTTTCCAATTTTTTAGTGTTTTTAGTTTTTTCATTAGCATTTCTTTCTGGTCGCAGATCGGTACAGACATTGCTCCAAAAAAAGAAAGTAAATAAAATTTTCTTTAAAATGCTGTATCAGAAAACTTTCTACGTTTGAAATTCACCGAAATATTACTACTTGATCATAGAATAAAAGTGCCCATATGAGAATTAAGCGTTTAGAAGCCCAAAATAAGGATTTCAAAATGAGTATAGAATATTTTGATACAGAATTTTAATATCTTCAGATTCATTTATTACAAATCGGGGAATAAGAAATTCTTTAAAAAAAAAACCTTTTGATTCTGAAGCTTTCAAAATGTTTTAGAGCCCGGCTTCATTATCCAACCACAGACTGAAATGATTGATTATTTGTCGAACTCAGAATTGTAATAATTACACAAATAATTTGTTAACAATATTAAGAAAATATAAACGATTTTTTTAAATTATAAATCTCATTTCACAAAGTATTTTTGTTTGTTTGTTTCAGTTTTTTAGACCTATCAAGGCCTATTGGGACTCACCAAATTGAAATTCGTTCTCTCTGCAGACTGCAGAGCTGTATGTAGCTCTATTAACAACATTAGGGAAATGGCTGTTTTGACAGCCTAAATAATTGGTGATGGAGATATACATATAGATTCGTGTTTCCTTTGAGCTTTTTTAAAAATAGATAACTTATCAAATGTTGAAAAGCAATGCACGGAATAGCATAAGAAAATGTTTTAAATAGGATAAAAAAACTTATATGGGTGCTTTATTACTGCTACTTTGCTTTCATTTTCATTTTCAAAATGTTAGCAAATCACTACTTCTAATTTGAACCTATATGAAGTACTTCGACAAGTCAGTTGTCGCTATGGATGAGTCCCAATGTGCATTATGCATGCAATGTCTTCAACTCTTAATATATGTAAAGAGCTTTTTAGATATGATCAATCCACTAAAAACAAATTTTTGGAAATTGTGTTCAAAATAAGAAAAACACTGAGATCATAACTGATTTTTGTACTTTCTATTATTTTAAGTTTCTCACATCACAAAAAATACCAAACAACTTCAATAAAAAGTTTATAACGGCATTATCTCAAAAACCTGAAGTAGTACCGTTGTTTTTACTTCGGATTTGAATTCAGCATACCAAAATCCTTTCAGAAAGTATATTTGATCATAGCCAACATAAAAGTTTATAATTATCGCCGTTAAAAGGCACTTTCTGCCCCACTGTGCGTCGGTGCTTGTAGACACTTGCAAAGAATGCATACATAGGTTGGCGCAACAGATCAGGAAGCCTCGGCGCCTAGCGCTCTACCCACATAGGGGAAGAATCATATGAAATAGTTGAAACAAATCCAAACAGTACCTTTTTCTTTTCATAAACGTTTCTGAAGGGCAGCGGATCAGACTCTAAGCCTTACAACAACCTACAGAATGGATTTCCAGACATCCTTGCGGCTGTGAAACAAGAGATAATATTCTTGAGATCTTAGAAACTCTACCAGTAGTTTGTCTAAGAAGATATAAGAATTGTTTGATTTTCCTTTCTCCACAAAGGCTCCAGCGCCAGATCCATCATCGGTGTTGGAACCATCAGTCAAAATCCGATAAAAATCCTTTCCTGGCTCTGATTCTAGAATGGACCAGGCCTGAACCGAAGGAAAGTTGACCGTGTACTTTTGACTGTGCAATTTGAGCCTTGGGATCATCGTGTCGAACGGCATATATCCACAATAGACGTGAGTCAAAAGATATGCTGCTTTCGAGTTCCTTGAAACTAGAGTCCGAATAGTGCCAGAGGCCACATCTCTTTATACGAGAGATGATCTTGAGAGTACACGCCATGATGTAGGTATCAAGGGGAGGAAGTGCAGCAGTGCGTCGTTAGCAGTACCCGGAGTTCTTGGGAAGGCCCTAAAAAAGTTGTAGTAGCTAGTTCAAAAGCTTTATGAGCTAGCTCTACGGTTAAATTCTTTGAATCTGCCGTCACGTGTACCACAGCCAAACTTATGAACAACACTCATTTCCTGTAATGATTCGTCCCCAAAATTATCGTAGTGATTTTGAAACCTCATTACGTGCTTTTAGTTTTTGAAGAACAGAAGAAAATTTAAACTTCAGCAGATTGTCCACAGTTTTTTGTTGCAAAGTTAATCGATCAATAAATAGGACCTTCCCACGGAGCTCAGGGATCCCCAGGGACCAGCACCATTCTCTCAACCATAGCTTGATGAGGAATTCAGGAGACCTACTGCTGATTCCGAGATTCTTATTGAAAAAGCGTTTTTATCGGCATTGTAGTAACTCTGAGAGGACTAGCCTACGCCCTACGCCTCGCAAAGGGCAATACACATGCGAAAACGGTTATGTTTTTCTGGGATTCGAACCTCAAACTCCCACGTAACAAGCAGATACGATAGCATTATGCTATGGGCAAAGTAGTGTAGACTTTAAAAATAAGATTTAAATTGGAAGCAAAGCTGATAGTGATGCTGCATTCTTTGTTGGTTATCGCAAAAATTCTCACTTACTCCCGTAGACTGAACTTCCAAGTAATTTTTTAGAAGTGTGTCTCTGTAAATTTTACTGAATCTATTGACTTAATGTTTTTCCTCACAGTATGAGACTGAGATTTCTTCTTATTTCAAGCACGGTTTGGCTACTAAGTGGCATGCTGCCAAAGCCTCATAAGTACAGCAAAGACAATAAATCCTTATTAAACAATTTCTTCAATTGAAAGTGACACCAGCAATGATCTCTTTAGCCACTTTGCTCAAAGAAAAATAAACATTTCCATTTTATTTTTCTTCTATTTTTCTCTTTGTTGAATCTTGAATCTCCCCTTGCGTCAATTTAAATAAACTGTTTCTTTTACAAACACGGGAAAGGACAAAGACCATCCAATTGCTGAGCACGTTCCATATCAATAAAACTTAATGGCCACTTATATTGCCCACTAGGGTGTCTATGTCGACAATAATCAAGAAAAGTTGACTGACGGCCGGTCGGCCACGCAGCAATTTAAATTTTCTTACTGCAACGCTGGTTATTTGAGTTCGTGTCGTGTTAGAAATTGTTTGCAATTGAGGAAAACACAATTACGGGTCGTGCTTAAAAGGGAAAATGATCCAAAAGAACAGAAATGAGCGTGAGCAAGGATAATCAGAAGAAGCGGTTGACCTTGGACGGCCACTGAAACTACTGGAATTTCAAAGTCCTTTGATTTTCTTTTTGTTTAAGAACTTGGAAAACTCGTGCGTCATTAGTATGCGAGTAGTTTTATGTTGCTACCACAACAAGACCGTATTGAGTTTGTTTACTTTAATTGTGATTAGAGCTCGTCACGCTATTTACAAACTGTTGGCCGAGTTAAGTTTTATTTTAATAGAAGTGTGAGTTTTATTCAACCAAAATCCATTAACCTAAAAGAGTTGCAGGTAGTTCATTTTTAACTACTGACGCAATCACACGCATTGAGGTCGTGCTGTTAATTTGTTTAGCCATTTACGTCTTTCTCACGTGCTCCCTCAAACCATATCCATGATTTTGTCATTTGTTGGAGTTGATCCTTACGAGGCCACTAGGTTAAATCTTAACTTTCCTTTGAATGAAAATGAAGACAAAATTTCATAGTTAGGACAAAGCTTTATTTATGATTAGATGGCTATGGGATTCTACTATCGAGTGTTTTCTTAGAGGTTGGTTTTTCGAATAGCGATAAAACTGAAATCTTGTAATTAAATCGGCCAATTTTAATGTCATTTATTTTCAGTTTGGTTTTCCATTTTATCATTAACAAAAAAAAACAACGCTTGCAAATCGTGCAAATTTATTTCGAAAATAATTGTTCAGTTCGCGAAGTTTACCACAAGGTCCGTTCATTTTATGGTCGACATAATCGTCCATCAGAGCAATTCATTCGGTTAACCGTGGATCGTTTTCGCAGGCTAAGTTTTTGCATGACCAAAAAGTAAGGCAAAAAATACTGTTGTGTCCAAAAGGAAGCAAAAACTTTTGGTCTTTTGTAAAGAATATTAAGAACTCGACCACGTCATCGGTCCCAACGCTCGTTTTCAGTGACTCTCCGTATGTCAGCACCATCGATAAAGCTAATTTGCTAGCAGCTCAATTTGCTGCTAACTCGTCTGTGAATTCTGTGATGAAACAGATATTTTTTCGAACTCGCTCGGTTGCGGAAGTCCTCAAAGATCTCAATATACATAAATCCGCTATAGTCCAGATGGTATTCCCGCCGTTATTCTGAAGAGGTGTTCTTCTACGCTGGCAAAACCACTGCGTAAACTTTTCCATCTTTCCTATTCTGCTGGGATTTTCCCAGCTAAACAAATAAACTAAACTAAACAAGAATCTTCCTCCCCTTCCAATTACCGTCCAATTGCACTTACGTCCCTTCTTTCCAAAGTCATGGAAACATTGATTAATCATCAAATCATAAAAGAAGAACAAAAGCTTCTTAATGACCGACAGTACGGCTTTCGTAGCAAACACGAAAACGAAACGAAAAGTGGAATCAATCTTTACATTGCATTGGAGAAAGTAAGATTATTGCGCTTAATATTTCTAAAGTATTTGATAGAGTTTGGCATCAAGCTCTCTTATCGAAAATGCGTGCTTTTGGTATCGATGAGTCTCTTCTTCGTTGGATTAGAAATTACTTTTCCGACCGTTCAATACAAGTTGTATTGGATGGCTTCAAGTCTGATATGCACTTCATAAATACTGGTGTGCCCCAGGGCTCCGTTTTGTCTCCGACTCTCTTCCTCATTTCCATTAATGATCTCTTGTCTGAAACTTCTAATCCTCTTGATTGTTTTGCTGACGACTCAACCCTCAGCTTCTCATATTCGTTTCCAAATTCACGCCCCTGCTCTTCGGACGTGGAAATGGAACGGATGTGTATGATAAGCTCATTAAATTCTGGCCTTGACAGCATTGTTACATGGGGTCATAAGAACCGAGTAGAATTCAATGCTGCGAAAACTCAATGCTGTCTCTTGTTGTTGAAGCTTAACATTCCCCCATTGGCATTATCCATGAATTGTACCTGCATCCAAGAAACCGAAAAGCTGTCAGTTAGTTTTTTTTAGTTTAGTTTTAGTTGACCTTTTATTCATTTCATAATAACATATACTATAGTTATACAAACTCAAAGTCTTTTTCGGTTTGGCCTATGGCCGTCTACCAGACTGACATTTTTTTTAGTATTAACAATTTATAGTTTCAAAAACACAAAAATACATTTTTCATAAATTAGTAATTTTAACATGATAAAATAAAGTTAATCTCCTATTGTTCGACTTAAAAATTCTCATTTATTATACAGTTTCTATAGTTAAGAGCAACGTTAGTAAAATTATAAAGAACAGTCCAACCAAAATTTCCGTTAAGTAAGTCGAACATTTCGACTTCATTAAGATTTTGTTTACCAAAATATCTCACTCTGAACTCTTTCATAATTGGACAAACTGAAATAAAGTGAAATATATCTTCACAAACGTTTAAATTACACAAGCTACATAGTAGTGGTAAATCGGGACGGTGGGGGATGTACTTAAGATTTAGTAATTCACCTCTTGTTCTAAGGATGACGCTGATTTTCTTTAGTGAATTGAAGTTATGTAAATAAGTATTGTCACCGAGGTAGAAGACTAGACGGCTATAGAAACTTCTAAAAATTGATGAACGGGCTTCTGCTACGTTTTTTTCGTACAGGAAATGTCCAAATTTCCTTAAAAGAACATTAAATTTTGCTCTCAGTATAGCAGGCTGCTCATTATCAGTGATTATAAAATCTTCGCTGCATGTATTCACCAGATTTAGCCATTCTGCTGCCATGTGTGCTTTTGCCTGGATCGCACTTTTTAATACAATTTTCGGTATTCTTTCGTTGCTCATTTGAAAAACCTTGATTATGTAGTTAAAATGGATTTGAAGTGTTTCCAATATCATTGGTGGCAGACCTGTTTCCAGGTGCAACATATAGTTTGGAGTGTTTCGTGGAAGATGGAAAATTCTCTTGATGAAGTACCGAAGGAGCTTTTCAATTGCATCAAAAGAGCTGTATCCCCAAACCTGTGATCCATATAATAAAATTGTGGCTGCCGTAGATTGGAAAAGCTTTAGTTTGACACTTAGTTCTATGGCATCATTCTTGAAGCAACGTTCCCAAACGGATGAGATTGCTCTCTTTGACTCTACCAATTTTTGTTCAAAATGCTTATTCATATTAAGGTTTGACGTCAATAAAACACCAAGATATTTGTATTCACGAACAATTTCAACATTTTCGCCATTGAAGGTCCATTTTTCGTTATTTGCATGCTTGCCACCGCCCCCTCTGAACACCATTATCTTCGATTTTGAAAGGTTTACGCTAAGATTCCAGCTTTCACAATACTCCTTAATCCTATTCATCGCGAGCTGCAACCCTTCAACCGTCTCTGCAAAGAAAACTATGTCGTCTGCTTACATGAGAGCTGGTATCGTTGCGCCTCCGAACTTTATACCTCCTTTGACAGCATCTGTTATGTCGTTAATGAATAATATAAATAGCAGCGCACTCAAGATGCATCCTTGCTTGAGCCCCATTTTAGTGTGAAATTCTTCTGAGACAGCCGTTCCATCCCATACATAAGCTGTGTTATTTGCGTACAAAGACCTTAGGATTTCTATAATTTTGTTAGATAAACCGATAGTATGCAACTTATAGAAGAGCGCTTCACGAACAATAGAGTCGAAAGCAGCACGGAAGTCAACAAAAAACACATATAATTTTTTCTTTTTCCTTATATAAGCATCAGCAATGTTGTACAACGAAAATATGTGATCTATCGTGGAATAATTTTTCCTAAAACCAGCTTGAAACTCTGTTAGTATGTTCTTTTCCTTTACCCATTCGGACAATCTGTTCTCAATAAGTCCTGCGAACAACTTAGCACATGTATTGAGGAAAGATATTCCTCTATAGTTTGAGGCTTCATCATGGCTACCCTTTTTGAAAAGTGGAAAAATTATTGCTTTCCTAAAACTATCGGGGACAATCGCACTTTGGAAAATTCGGTTGAATTCATCTGTAAGCAGGGATAAGAAATTCTCTGTAGCGTGCTTGTAATGTTCAAAAGGAATGCGGTCATCTCCAGGTGCCTTATTTAATTTAGTTCTTTCAATAACCTCCTTGACTTCATGAATTGAAAATGGTGCATCTAAATAATCGTTAAAAATTAACGGGACTGCGTACTGCATTGGTGCAGAGTTAATCTCTATATTAAGGAGACTTTTGAAGTGGTTACTTAGGCTTGTTGCTTGTATTCCTAGAGCAATTATATTTGTGGATCCATTTAGAAATTTAACAGCCTTCCAAAATTCAGCGGAACTGCGTGTGTGGTTGATAACAGAAACAGTTTCTTGCTCAAAAAAGCTGTCAGTACTTGGTATGTGTGTAAACAATGACCTTCGTTGGAATGACCACATATTTGAAGTCGCGAAAAACGCTGCTAAATGCTTAGGCTCCTTGAGACGATGCAGGAAGTTCTTCACCCCTTCTGATCTGGCTACAATTTATAAGGTCTTCATCCACCCTAAACTGGAGTATAACTCCCATATCTGGTCTGGTGTTCCTCAAACATCTTTGCGCCTACTTGATAGGGTACAAAACAGAGCGTTGAAATTGATAGGTGATAGTTCAATCGTAGAATCGATTGATTCTCTTGAACACTGTCGAAACGTAATCTGTCTCTCTATCTTTTACCGCTTTTTTCACAAATAGTGCTCTAGTGAAATAGCTAGCTGCATTCCTCCCTTGAAACAATTTAGCCGCAACACCCGCCTCGCAAGGAATGCTCATCAGATTTACCTTGCGCCCAACTTCGGGCGTACAGTCAAGTATAGAGATTCATATTTTAGTCGCACTACCCGAATGTGGAATGCTCTACCTGGCCCTGTTTTTCCCCTGCATTACGATTCACAAAAGTTTAAAAGCAACGTGCATCGATGTCTCCTTTCAAATCCTCTTCTATTTCCCTAAATGCTCGCACTGTGTTCAATAACATTATAAGGGTAGTCACAACCCCTTGATGTGCGCGTTAATTATAAAAAAAAAAAAAAAACATGGAATAATCCCAAACCAGGAGGTTTGCGGACGCATTTGAAGTTAACGTGTTGTACCCAACGAGCGGATCACTTGTGTGAAGCAGTTGATCGGGTGAGCTTCGAGATCACGCTCGTAACTCTGCCAGAAATGAAGAAGATAAATAAAATTAAGGAATCAATTCAAGCTAGTCACAGCGACCGACAACAGGTGTCTCTTGTTTCTATACGAAGAAATAATCATCATTTGGACAAGCATTTTGCTTAAATACTAAACTCGTAGGTACGACAAACCTCCATTCTGACCCCTTGTCGCCATTATACCTATTGTCAGTTGGTTCGAAATCAATTGAAATACCTATAACTGAACGTTTTGTCGATACTTTTGGAGTCGTCAGAATAGAGAAAACAGAAGGATTCGTTCAAAACTATTGTAATAAACATCTGACATATCTGACATCAAAGTGAAAACTGCACTGACAACAAATGGAAGAACGAAGCTCAATTGAAGCCGGATGCAGACGCCAATTCAAAAAATACGGAAACTTTTATTTCACTTCAGAAAGAATTTGAGAGGCGTTCGAGACTAAGGGGAGTGAGTACCCGTGGCGTGATGGTTAGCATGTTTGTTATTAACCCAGAGGTTCGTGGTGCGAATTCCAACAGAGGCAAAAATGTTTTTCATGGGTATCGCCTTTCGCAAGGAATTAGCAAGTCCTCCGTTAGTGAAAAACGCTTTTTCGATTAGCCGTTCGGAGCCGGCAAAAAATTGTAGGTCCGTCCATTCTTTCAAGGCATGGTTGTGAGAAATAAGCTAGGTCCTGGGGTTCCTTGCTCTGTTGCGCCACCTTTTTTATTTATTTGAGACAGAGGGGAACGAGACGACCCTGTGTATTACCTTCTCTGTGGTATCAGTACGCAAATCTACGGTGAGAGTGGAGAATAAACGTCTGGACATTCTTCAAAATCCATCACATTTATTTTCATTTCTTTCACTCGGCTTGACAATAAAAGATCAGTCTTTTGAGACCATAAGCAAACCGCGCAAATGACCAGAATTTGAACCGGACAACATTATTCATTATATGCAGGAGCAGTATAATTCCATTATAAATCTGAAGCAATAAAGTCTAAATGTAGGCATCTCCCTCATTTTATGGGCACCCCCAAACTCATATATACCAACCACCCGATAATGTTTTACTATCTTTTTGACATCAAATCGCCCAACACTCCATTTGCATTTACACTCAATGCAAAATAAAAACCACACAAAAAAGGGAAAATTTGTTTGCAACATTTTCTTTCCGCGCCATTAATGTCGAATCGAAATGATGCTCCTGCCATTTGAAAACCGCATATCGTAGCAAAATAACTTGCCCTTCTTTGTGTCTCTCTCTATATCAAAATTGAAACCTTTTGCCCTCGAAAATTATTCACCAAGCCTACGACGTCGATGATGATGACGAAGGCCGACTTAGTTGTAGGCATTACTCCCCATCTATTGATGACGGTAATGGCGGTTTAAAGAGACCACAAGGATAGCAAGACATTGCCAAAATAAAAAGAAGACGAAAGTAAACAAAAAATGAAGAATCAAAAAGTGCGACTAGCTACTGATGGTGGGAAATGAAGAATTTATGGATGAAGTTTGGTGTGCGACAGAAGACTGCTCCTAAAAGCTGCAAAAACTACTGAATGTAATGAGGATTTTATGATGTTCGAAAGGTTTACGATGGTAAAAGGTCCGTGACCAGTTTAAGGATCAATTTATTTTTGTTGTGTGTCGGTATAGGTATACTTTATACCCCTTTTCAGGAAAGCTACGTATAAATAGCTTGTGTAGCAAAATATTAATGAACTTGTGGGGAGAGAGAGACAAGGCCATCGCTAATAAATAGAAGCTAATGGTTTGAAAACAACTAAATGTTGTATGGAGAATGGGAATGGAATGTGCAAAGGTTGCTAATAATGGATTTATAATTGACTGCAATGGCTTGGATATTTGGTAGAGGGAATCAAGGAACGATTGTCATGAACTTTGTATAGATGAAGGGTTGGAATTCGCAATATGTTCTGATGCAAATGGCTTTTCCAACAAATCAAATTAAACAAGAAATGTATTCTTGCTTTGAAACAGAGAAAGATTGAAGACACTCACCCACACACACATAGGAACCAATCCAATACCACAATTGGTTTTAATTCCTGGTCGGGAGGAATGTTCCGCATAATTAAGTTATATGCGAACAATGTAATGTGGCGCAGCTGGGGAGAAGCAAATATTTTTGGTTTTGTTTTGCTAACCACAATGACAAATGGATTTTAAGGCCATTTATCTGAACAGAGTATCCTCAAAGGAATTTGGTTTTTCTTTAGGGATCAAAATCTTTGACGCTGGCTCTTATTCAATTGACAATGACTGCGTTTGAAAGCTTTAAAGAGCAGGGTGAGTGATTTTCTTGTTCCTTACTCTGAATGTCACAAACAGAATTGGAAATTTTACTGTGTGTGTTTGTTTGTGCCGACGATTTTTAGACAGTAATTTTATATATTTGCTTTAAAAGGAGATTTTCATAAAATTATCCCAATCGCCGCATTTGGGCTAATGAATCATTCTTTCGTCGTCGTTTTTTTGCGAGGCCTCCTTAGGCTCGAAGCCGTCCGTCGGCGGTCGCCGACATCGCCGACGCCTCGCGCCACCACTGCTAATGATAATCTAAAAGTGATTGTCGAAAAAGCAATGCACTCACAAGGAGTGACTGTTTGGTCTTTGGTGAGGTTTAAGGGCTGGCGGCATCATCGGGCCGCAATTTTTTCAAAATGAGGCCGGTCAGTCAGGCAGTTACTGTGAATGGTGTTCGCTATCGTGAGATGATTACGAACTTTTTATGGCCCGAATTCGAAGATATGGACGTGGACAATATTTGGTTTCAACAGGGCGGTGCCACTTTCCACACAGCTAACGAAACAATGGCTCTTTTGCGCTACAAATTCTGTTACGGCTGTTGCATAACAACACGTTACCCCAACCGAAAATTTGAAAAGTAAAGACCCAAACCGGTGGTGATCTCAGAAAAAAAAACCTTCAAGAAAAATATTAGCTACTGATCATCTATTTGACGGATGAATAACCAGGTGGTCGGTAGGGTAGGTTTTTGAAAATTGGGACAAGGGTGCTAGGCCATTAAGGGGTAAGGTAGAGGCGGGGGAAATGCCAAGTGAAGCGGTCGGGGAACTGGAAGAGGGATAGCCAATGGGAAAAGAGAAAATAAGGAAAAACGGATAAGGAGGAATACGGCAAAATTGCGTGATCAGGTGGATTGAACTCCAACGGGGATCGAGTGGGCTCATCGATTAGCGGGAAAAAGAGATTAGACGGAGGTGATAAATACCAGCTGATCGAGGGGGATCGTCAAACAAACCTCAGTATCGGTGCCGAGTAGAGGCAGTGCTCGGACAGAGAAAAAAAAAGGCAAAATTTCGAATCGCGGCCAAATCGGAAGCGGTAGTGAAAAGCATAAGTTTAAATCTTAGTACGTTTCCTTGTTTTTTTGTTAAATCGAATGGCGAGTTAAATATACGAAAGTGCGGTCAAAGAAATCAAGCTTTAAGATTCGCGAAAAAAAAGGCTAGAAAAAATAGCTGAAAGGAAGAAAGATAGAAGAAAAGGTTGAAGGAAAGAAAAAAAAAGAGAAATTGAAACCTCGGGAAAAAAAGGAAAAACAAAAAAAAAAAGACAGGAAAGTCAGAAAAAGTGTTAAGTGGAAAAAGAAAAAAGTGTAGGTTTTCTTAATAGAAAATTAATCATAAAAGTGTTAAAGATTGTGATCTATTGCAGTGATAGTGAGGCGCTATTTTTCTTTTCTTCTTGTTAGAAGATGCATAATAGCCGATAAGCCTGGAGGATATAAGAGAAGGTGGTGAGTCACCCCATGAAACCTCACATATGTAATGTAAGTCATATTTTTCGTTATTACGTATTTAGCGCCACAGCCACTAATAAAAAACTAAAGAGGAGCCAGAAGCGAAGGCCAACAAGGCGGCGGTTGCAGACCAGACCAGAGGTCTGAACCGCAAAGTTTTTTTTTGGGAGCTGACCACCAAAACCGGGCTGCTCAGTCATTAATTATTTAAGCCAGGCGTGATACCTTTTTTTTGTTTGTTTTTGTAATTCAAATTACATTTTTTTTTTTCGTGATTCTATTATTCAGTTTTTTTTGGTAGCATAAGTTGGATGGGGCAAGTGGGGTAAGTTCACTTGGACTTTTTTGTTGAAAAATTGGTAGTTCGGGATAGTGGAATTTAAAGAGGGATTATCGCCCGTAGAACTAATTCCCTTAGTGCCATCTATTGTTTTTTTTTTGTGTCTTTGTGTTGGTGCGTGAGGACATTTATACCACGCCATACGCTACGTACCCCTACAAAGAGCTCTTTATAGGTAGGTTAATAGTGCTGTAGCTATTAAGCCCAGAAAGGGGCAGAGTTAGAGGGCAGTAAAGGGAGTGGGCCAAAGGGAGTTAAGGCCTCAAAACCACCCCTATTTGCACATCAATAAAAAAAAAAAGAAAAAAAAAAGAGAAGAATAATATTAAAAATAATTTAAGTAAGCATACGCCTTGTCTACTTCCAAGGGTTGCCGCTATAGGTTAGTTAGGTTTGTTAAAGAAGCATTAATCAAAGCAAGTTATCGTTTAGGATAATCTCGTTTTTTTTTGATTATTTTCTTTAATTTTTTTTTGTGTACATTTGTCAAACCTTAATTATTAAAGTAAGGATTAACAAGTTTATTTGTTTCAGTGTAGGGTAATTTTTTTTTGTCGTACTTTGAACACGGCAACCCATTTGTTTTGCCTTATATTATGGTTGTTGAAGTTAACAAAAATATGATTAAATAAAGTAAAAAGTCTTGTGAATCACGTCCTGTGAAGGGAAATATATAGTGCATTTCATTGTGTGCCTTGAAAGAAGCTGCATGGCGTGCTGAGAAGATACCGAGGAGGGTGGAAGATGGTGGACTGAAGATGCTATTCAGTGAAGGGGGTTGAAGTTTTTCTTTCAGAATCCAACGGAGAAGGGGGAGTTCTAGACACTGGCCACAGAATTCCTAGATAGGGAGGGCGAACCAGGCCATGCTGCGCTACATCTGCAGCCCAAGCGTGTGGTGAGTCGAACTCAGGTGGTGGGAAAAAAAAATGTATGTTTTGTCTTGGCACGATTTATGTAATTTGTTGTAGGCGTTTTCTGCATGGAGAGGTAAGATCCCCCCACATCCGGCGAGCTTAGCCGAGCTTAACGAGCGTGCCATTTCCTCTCGATGCTGTTACTCACAGCTCCCAATTCCAATCCGTCGTTTCCGTTCCTGTGGGTTTCCTTTTCCTTTCTCTCGTTTCCCTTTCCTATTACTGGTGTTTCCTAGCCCAGACCTGCAACAATTCAATGGCCGTTTTATCTTTTTGTCAATTGGCCGCTAAGATCATGTGGTTTGACTCCGTTAGACTTCTTTCTTTGAGATTATTTGAAAGAAAAAGTATCCGTCGATAAGACAGCAACAATTCAGGAGCTAAAATATGAAATATTTCAGCACATTAATGGCCCTTAAAATTTAACCACCCTTTAATAGCAAATTTCTTACTTTAAATGAAAAACCGCGTGAAATTCGGTGGCTAAGTGGTATTTTTGTCTCTCCATATCATTTTTAAGAAAGTTTTAGAAATCAATAAACAGGGTGGTGTAAGAAAGCTTGTAAGGATTCAACGCCTAACGCTTGATTCTCCTCAAACTTTATAAATTGCTACGTTCACGTCCTTGTTGTCCACTAAAAGCTTCAATTGTGATATTTTACAGACATATTAAAAACACACACATATTAAAAAAATTAATAGTTTATTGACTTTGGTTTTAGTTAGCATATCACCCTAATACAGTGTAACCATACAATAGAACTTTCTCTCTGACGTGATGGAGGAGGTCTTGCATTGGCGGTTGATTATTGCTTACGACATTAATAGGTCAATTTAGACATTCGAAATAACGACAGAGCCAACATTTTGCGAAACGTTTGGATTCATTATTAGAAACTAAGTATTGAAAGTCCCCATCAATCCCCTATGTGCTCAAAAATTATTCAGCGTCAAATTTCAAAATTTGGATTTTTCTCAAAAACGTTTTTATAAAAAAAAGAACCTAATGTAAAGTTGTTTTCTTAAAGAGTTATCATTCCTGAGATATCGCGATTCTAAGAGTCACATTGTAAATGTTATACACCCAGATCAACGCCATCTCTGAGGTAGTGAACTTGGCTCTGGAGAATAAAAAAACGTTATAGAAATAAGTGTCGACAACAACACCAACAATTGCGAACGATTGTTCGACTTGTGTCACACTTACAGCCTTGGAATAGGGAAGACTATGTTTGAGTAGAACTTGAGTCACAGAGTCAGTTGGGTTTTGACGGAAAGATGTGCAACTTCACGGAAAAAAAAGACTAACTAAAAATAATGAGAATCAGTACTAAGCAAATTTTTCAATGAACTTTTGAAAAAAAGGGGTGCTTTGAATCTATCAGAGTTTGAAAGGAATCCATTTGTACTTCTATTTGAACTCTTGTTATTTACGGATGCTTCACGAAGATGAGTTCCATCTCTTTTCAAAGTGTCTGATTTCTTTCCGTACTCTCAATGCCTTCGGGCTTAGTCGATGGAAAAGAAACAGTCCTAAGAGCATACATATGTAAAAGAAGAGGTGTTTATACATTGAAATTGAGGGGGATCGCCATAAGATTACCAAGAAACACCCAAGTGGCTTAGCCCAATTCCAGTAGACTAACGAATAGAAGGATTCCGCAGTAGTAGAAACGTCAACGGCATTACCAAAAAGCTCACAGGTCTCCGTTCGGAATCGGCAGAGAAGTGTAGGTCTCCTCCATTCCCTCAACAAGGGACATGCCCCTCTAGTTCAGGGTGGTGATCCATGATCTTTTCGAAGTGACAAATTTCGAAATACGCACTGTGTTTCCCAGTAGTTAAGAATTCATTCAGGTGATCAAAGCACTGAATATAAGTAAAGGGGTTGGCTCCTGCAAAAGCAACATCAACAAGATTGAGTGAACTACTGCTCCCAATCATTTAGAGAACTTAAAAAACTTAGTTACCTATAACAGCCACCAAGATTATAAACTAAATCAATTTGTATTGATCTAATGAACGCACCTTGTGCGTTCTACCGAGCAGTGCGTTTGATATAATTCACATTCCTACTATTCAATGATTTCAAAAAAAGGAGTTCTTCAGAGTGAATAAATAACTTATCAACCCTGCTGTGCGCAGAAGAGACAGATATTTATTGCAATCTGCATAGGAAGGTATTAGAGAAGTTAAAACCCCTAAGCATTGCCAAGGCTACTGCATACTGTCACCAATAATGTTCCTACTGAAGATTGTAAGCTGCACGCAAATTTAGTAACTGATAAGGGAGGAAATCAGTAGACGCTGCAATCACACCCCAAACATCTGGAGTACACGGATGACGTGTGTCATAATCGTCATGGATCTAAATCAAAATCAAGTAATAACAAGGGTGAAAGGTGAAGCAGAAGTTGTGAGAATACAGAACACAGAAAAAGTAAAAAGAATCAGCATTGGAACCTCGTGATATCTCCAAATCATATTTGTGGGGACCAGAAGAGATGATGGAAAATTTTCAATATTCTGGGAGGGTACATAGCTGATTTCTATTGATGGCGGGACCAAACTAAACTAAAGCAGCGGAACCACGATATTTAAGGATATTAAGTTCGATAGCTTCATTGACGGTGACAAAAATTCTCAGAAAAATACATTAAAAACTTAAACTTCGAGGATAAAGGCGTGTTTATTTATTGGGTGGATTCAATGAGAGATGAGGACGAATACATGCTGGTGTTTAATAAAAATTCGATTGCATAGTTTTGCGACGCCTTCTTCTCATAAAAACTGAATAATCCTGGCAAGTGGCAAAGGGCTTAATTTAAAAAGGTACAAATTATTATACGAAGTTTTCACAGTAGTACCTGCCAAAGGTTATTTCTATCAGTCTTACTTGATTCATCATCAACAAAGACAAAAAGATTCAACCCCTAAAAGGAAAACAAAAAATTGAAAGCTTACTAATCCCATTTATTGAAAAACTTTTTGTTTGGAATTACAAACAAGCGGTACTGTTTTGCAGGCGAACGTTTTAAAATGTTAGTCTTTTTAATTGTTGTTCGTATATTTAAGATGATTTTCGAAATCTAAGAACCAATTAATTTGAATGGACAACAACTTTTTAAAAAATACTTTCCCAAAAGGTAACATAAACCTTAGAAGTTTTCTGTCTCACTCAGGTTCAAATAAGTAAACTAAAGGGGCTAAAACAGTGTGACACTTTTTATTGGTTTATTCGTTAGTTTGTACTTTCAAAAATATCCTGTGGAATCGGTACGGTCGTATCTTGAATAGTTTTGGAATGGCAGCGTTTTAAAGAGCGACCGCTTGCAGGTATAAGGCGCGATAGTTAAAACCATAAACGCGTTTTTCTCGAAACGACATTTTTCAAAATTTGCTGACATCAAAACTAGAACTGCTAAAATTAGAACTGAGTATTCTTGAATATATTAACTATACAATGATGTGCGATCTTTTTGATTGGTTGAAAGCTTTCAGTTTGGAAACTTATTTCAGAATACGCCATTTTGTTAGATTTTGATATTTTTCAAAAATCGTAGGCCATTGTATAGACATAGAGAATACCTTCAACTCAAATAACTTGCTTTGAATTTTTTGGTTTCAGCTGGCCGGAATCATATCAGCAGTTGTGGATATTTTTTTTAGGATCGCTCGGAAGACAGCACATTACTCCGTTACTCGGTTTTCAATATTTTTTGAGAAAAAAAAACTTGAAATTTAGCTGAAAATATACCTTATTATGCCCAGAAACCTCAAAACATTCTATCGAGTACTTTCTTTTAAAAAAGTTCCCAAAAACCACTTCATTTTTTACAGGTTACACTTGTATAGCCCCTTAACCTAATCATTCGAGGGCAGCCGTGCTGCAGTGGTAGAGTGTTCACTGTGTCGGCCGCACGCATCAATTCAAATCCCATTCTGGGCACCTAATTTTTTTTCACCCTCCATGTTTCATCTGGACGCCGCCCTTGAAGCTAATGAAATTACATCTATACCTTATTTCAATCTACTGCACCACAAAAAAGAAAGGCTGCTACCATGTTAGTAAAGCGACATCTGGGGAAATATTTTCTCGATGATCCAAGCGATCTGGCGAATACAGATCCCCTGCATCTCCTTCGCTTTATTAAAAGCTCCAAATGGTTTTATTAAGTGAGGTACTCCCTCGCATAATTTCTATGGTATCACAATGGACCTAGTATTGGTTTAAGTGTGTCAGGTGTATTCTTGACAGCCATTGTAACCTAACCTAACCTAACCATGTTAGTACAATGGACCGGAAATAAGGCCTGAGTTCTCCAGACTAGCATAAGCTTCCTCTTTAAAAAAAAAAAAAAAACTAAATCATTGTGCTTATCCTTCTGAGACTCTATAAGACCTGGGAGCAAAAAGAAAAGACACGTAGACCTGGTACTGGTAAGCTAACTGTCTTTATTCAAATGAACTGTCGAAAGCGAATGTGAATTAATTAAATGAAAAAGCCGCATTCAAATCTATTTGTCTTACTTATCAGCCATTCCGCACTTTCATTACTCTGGCGAAGGATGTCAAAAACTTATTATTTTTCGCAGTACCACACGGTGTATGAGCAACAAAGAAAAACTCCTCCTAAATCATCAATCCACCCAAAGCCCATAATTCAATTGCAGTGATCAACTTAAAATTGAATTTCTCCTCGACTCACATGGGACATTTTGTGAGGCAAAAACTCACTTATCCAGCATTCAATTTTCTTTTCTCCTTCGGAACGAAAAATGAATCCCTGCCATCCGTTAGTGTTCCGTAAACTTTAAAGGATTTTACTTTTTCTTGTTTGCTTTTTACAGTTTTACGTGTAGTACTCCATTACGTGCCAACCAGCCTGTCGTACAGAGTGTGTGCCTGCCGCAGACCTAGCCAGCCAAGGCAATTCATAGGAGATTTCAATCTGCAGTAGCACCACCATCCACCACACACAGTATATATCAACTAAATTGTCGCACAGGCATTATCTAGGGATTCATTCGGGAACAAGTAAAACAGACCCAGAAGAAAACAAAGAAAAAAAAATTAAGGAGAAGAAGAAACAAGAGATTAATTTGTTCATTCGCATTGTCTTATTTTTCAAATGTCTGCCGAGGCTCACATAACAGAACAAGGACACATTTTTATCATATATCCTTGCAGGATATTCCCACTCGGTTCCTATTGAATTGCACTTCCACTACACTTCCACATGCACATTGAGTTGCCATCTGGTTCTTTCTTCGAAGCCAAAAACAATGAATTCCCCTGCTCTAAAGAACATTTCTAGCAAAAATCCTTTGGCAATCAAAGGCGAACTTACTTCTCAGCACCGAGTAAAACACACAACATAGTGCATCTACTAAAGGAAGGCTCGAGGTAATTGGAGAGACGACGACGCCATGAAAGGATAACAGCTAAAAAAAAAAAACCTATTATCCAACAATGTACAACATAAACAACCCGGCGCATCCCTTAAGCCCTGCGTTTTGGTGTTTTCCTGTTCATCTGGCTCGCACAATGGAAGGAGAAGAGGAAGGCGCCAGAAAAAGGATCTAACTTTAGCCTTTACTCTTCATTCATATTTCAGGAAGCGAGGCGCAACAAAGGTTTTGTGTTGTTTATCTCTCCCTAGTTATTGTTGTAGTTCGTTCTTGTGCACTCGCGTGCGCCCCAGTCATCCCCTATCCTATACCAAAGTTAAACAACGGTGCAATGCACTTTTAAATAGTTTTTGTTATTATTGTCGGTGCGGCGGCGAAGGGCGGTCGGCCGGCGAGCCGGCAACGGGGAGTTCTTCAAAACCATTGTATTGAAGTTCTCTGTTATGCCTGCAATTGCTTCCTAGATAATTTAAAGTGTGCTGAATGGCTAGCTAGCGGGCATAGCGTTGGCGTTGGCTGATGGTTGTTCCTCAAAATGTTGTACACGTTTCAGAAATTCGAGTGGGTGGGTGGGAGACGTCATCGGTCTTCTAGAGGCTGTTGTTGCTTTTTATTTGTTTTTTGTTAGCTTAAGGAGTTGCTGCTGTACATTTTAATGGAGTTTGAGCAAACAATGGAGTTGGGTAGGTCCGTCCGTCGTCGGTCGGCGTCGCGTCGGCAGGAACGGTAGGCAGTAAAAATCATAAATTTATTTGTTTAAGGATGAAAACCAGGAAGAGGCAAGCCTTATCTCAAATTTGTTTTTCTTTATTTTCGTGCAAAAGTTTTGGGTTGTGGGAACTTCCGGCTGTGATAATGCGTTTATTATCGGTAGATTTATGGGCTTTTGTTTTTCATTTCGCCAGGAAGGATACGTGTTATGCGTGCGATGCAAACATGATTCTTAATATGGAGTGGAAGGAATTGTGTGACATAAACGCGTGTTTTGTAACCTCGCCGTTGTCGGATAGCAATCTCTTAAAGTTTAGCAAGAAATGTGCGGTTTATTGAAAGAGGGCATTATAAATGAAGTAATTGAGTTGAAAGCATTTTTTTTTTATCAAGGTCTTGTATCAGTGCATTAGTAGATTAAAGTGCTTACAAAGGATTTCATTTAATAGTGATGAGTTTGTTGAGCTGGTGGCCTTGGGCACTTGCCGTCATCTCTTCAAGAAATAGGGAAAGGTTGTGGGTAGATGAATGAAGAGTACCTGGCGTTCAAGTCTTCCAACTTTATTATCTCTACTATCCAGACCTTTCTCTATTCCTTTCCACTTAAACGGCAAAGGAACCAAAGAATTTTTGTTAAACTTTTGATACTCTGATGGTGGTTATTTAAAGACTCTGCGGTTTCAAGAAAAAGAAATCGCAGTTTGATGCTACCGAAAAAAAGATTCAAGAAAAGGTGTTACATATATTATCACACACATATTATCTGCAGAAGACAATCGAGTCACGAATTTAATTTATCTAAAAATGCATCTTTTGAGTCAGTGGTTTCTGTGATTTTGCTAAATTAGTATTAAAAGAAAAAAGTCTTCACAATTCTCAGGCCATGGTGTAATTTCGGGCTTTCTCTAGGTGGGAAATGATTGTTTTTTGGTAAAAATTGAAGTCATTCGCTAATCTGGAGCCCTCAGACTAATTGCCGGTCCATTCTACTATGGAAATAAGGTGGTTGTAGTTTCATATATAACCTCAAAGGTGGCGTCCAGATGAAACTGGAAGGCTGAAAGAAAAGAAGATGACCAAAGTGGGACTCGAACATAGGCGTCCGGCCTATCCACCCCCGAGTCAATAGTTTCTCTTATTTTGTTAAATTGGTATTGAAAAATGGGCACGACTGGGTCGCACGAACTAGCGATTGTGTGCTAAGAATAATACCAAAATCTTATGTCTGAGTAAATGATTTAAGTATTCGCTCTTTATAATATTTGATGGTACAGGGTTGCCAACTACACAATAACTATGAAAATTGAATTAAATCACTTCAAATATTGAAAAAAAATTTAAATTAAAAAATCCAAAGGTTTCAAGCGAAAATCTAGAAACTCCATTTTTATCAGTAACTAATACATATAATACAGAGGCACAATCTTTCAAAGATCCGTCCAATTGCTCGGATATGCCGACGATATTGACATAATTGGAAGAACACAGCCAGCGTGATGTCAATTGCGCTGAAATCAAACGAAGAATAACTCTTGCCAATCGCTGTTTCTTCGGACTAAGAAGGCAATGGAGTAGTAAAGTCCTCTCTCAAGCAACTAAAGTGTGCCTATATAAGACACTTATCATCCCGGTTCTTATATATGTCGAAGAGGCATGGACCTTGTCAAAGGTAGATGAGAACGCTTTAGGATGTTTCGAGAGAAAAATTCTTCGGGTAATTTTTAGTCCCGTTTGCATAGATGGAGAGTGGAGAAGATGATTCAACGACGAACTGTACGGGCTGTACAGCGACACTGACCTTGTCAAACAAGTCAAGGTCCAGCGACTTAGATGGCTGGGTGATGTAGAGCTGATGGACACCAACGCTCTGGACCGGAAAGTTTTCGAATCCAATCCCGAGGGTCGGCGCAGTAGAGGAAGCCCGCGACTCAGGTGTAGGAGAAGACCTCAACCAACTTGGCGTGCAAAACTGGAGGCCGACCCGGACTGTAGCGCCACCTTAAGTAAGTAAGTAAGTAAGTAAGTAATTGTAAGAGATATATTTTAATCATTTACGATCTTAGAAATCCCAAGTAATATTCATCTGCCAGTACTCTTTTTTGCGATCACATGCATGCTAACATAAAAGCTTTCTGCTGTTCGTTTGTATTAATGTAATCACATTAATGTTTATTTGTTTATCGGTAAAACATAACCGAAAGATCGCATGATCAGTTGAGACAGTTTTCTTATCTTATGTAGTAATTTACAGTACTGTAAAGCTTCTTGGCAAGCTCTTCCCAATTTGTAACATTATCGATCAGTCTAATAAAAGCAGTCATACGTTGAAGATCGATGGTCTTGTTTCTTATTTTTGCACGTTATCTTTTGCATGTTTAAGTTGTTTTTGCATGTCAATAATTTAGATTTTGAATCGGGCGCTTACAATCTATCAGAAGTGGGATAGAGTACTCGAGATTAATATAGTAAATGTTTGATAAATACGGTGTCAAATAACTATTTTTTTAATGGATGCTAATGCACGTGCTACACAGTTTTTGCAAACAGCAACCGTGCAAAAACTAAAAGACAAACTGGCTGAAATAGGTTTGGCCACAAACGGTTCTAAGGCTGCTCTTAAGGCTCGATTAAATGAGGCCATAGTTTCATTTGAAGATGTCCAAATTGATGAACTTTTCCCTGAGGACATTGATGAAGGTAATGATGAAAGCTGCGATGATGGCTCTGATGACGAAGAGAGAATTGTTTCACAACGCTTGGAAAAATTGCGAGATATGGTAAGGAAAAAAGAGGAGATTCTTTTCTTAGAGAAGCGCTTGGCTGAGTTAAATTGCCGAGAGTCTAGTCCCGTATGTTCGTTCCGAGATATTGAAGACTCATTGCCAAGGTTTACTGGAGATGACAATTATCCTATTCAAAAGTGGATTCAAAACATGGAAGATGCGAGACTTATTTACCACCTGACCGAGTCCGAGTCTTTCATATATTTTAAGAGGTTGCTCACTGGTACTGCCAGGCTATTTCTGAGGTCGACATCGTGCAGGTCATGGAGTGAGCTTAAGGCTGCTCTTATGACAGAATTTCACCACCACACATCAGCTACAGATGTTCACAATGCGCTGCGGAAGAGAACCAAACGTAAGGACGAAAGTTACCAGCAGTATGTGCTCTTTATGCAGGAGATCGCGTCGTCTGCAGAGATAGAGGAACAAGATGTGGTAGCTTATATAATTAAAGGTATTCCAGACTCGCTGTTTAACAAACAGTTAATGCTTACGGCAAATACCATCGCTGATTTGAAGGCTACCTTAAGGAAGTATGAAAAAATGAAGGCTGATGTTCAACCGTCAATATCAGGTTACAACAGAACGGTTCTACTATCAAATCCTTCTCCACAAGTCACCGCTATCAAGTGCTATAACTGCAGCGAGAACGGCCACATTTCAACAAACTGTACGAAACCACGAAGAGAGAAAGGATCTTGTTTCCGTTGTGGAAAGATGGGTCATTCTGTTAAGGATTGCCCTTTGTCATCATCGGTTCTGTTGGTTGAAGGTGAGAAGCTGCCGAAAGAACGTAAAAACCCTACTTTATGTCACGACTTCCATGAGGTTCTGGATTTTGAATTTGGGAATGTAGAAACTGTTGGTGCACGAATATGCATGAATTTGACGACTCTGATCGATACCGGTAGCCCAATAAGCTTCATTCAACAACGGTATGCTCCTACTTTCCTGATTACATCTCTGGAGTCTCAATCTGAATACGTGGGTATCAATAATTCAAAATTGATTACATTGGGAAAATTTATTGGTAAAGTTAAATTTAGTGATGATTATGCTTATGTATGTTTCTATGTTGTTAACGATAATACAATGAAAGATCCAATCGTATTAGGTCGTGATTTTTTGTATAAAACGAATAGTAAGCTTATGATTGGAAAAACGAGTGTGAATTTAGTTGAAAAAAAAGATTTGGAAATTGAAAATTTTGAAGACAGCTCATTCGATAATGAAATTTTGAAAATTGATATATATGATAGACCAGATGAAAGTTTATGTTATTATGAAAAAGAAAAATTGAAAAGTTTAAGTTATGAAAGTGTTTTATCTAATACTATTGTTTGGAATTGTTTTGATATAAAAATTGTTTTGACTTGGCACTTATCACGAATGTTTTTAGTTAGTTTTCTGAAAAATAATGTCAAATATGGAAAAAGCTTATTTTATGATGTCATACAGAAGCCTTTAAAAAATTGTATGTTTGATCAAGCATTTCAAAAGCTACAAAAGCTAATCAAAAAAATAATTGAAGCAAATGTTCAACGTCAAAGACAAAAAACATATATTGTATTCATATTAATTATTAACAAATTTTCTATGCTCATTTATTAATAATGTTTTATGTTCACTATAAAACAACTAGTATGGTTATATTTTAATATGAAATTATTAAATGTGAAATGATCGTATTTTTAACAAAAGTTATGAGACAAAAGTTTGTATAATTTCGCTTTATATAAAAATTTAGTAATGTTATAATGTTTTATATTTGTAAATGCATGCCATCGTAAATCGAGGACGATTTACTGTCAGGATGATCGAGTTGTAAGAGATATATTTTAATCATTTACGATCTTAGAAATCCCAAGTAATATTCATCTGCCAGTACTCTTTTTTACGATCACATGCATGCTAACATAAAAGCTTTCTGCTGTTCGTTTGTATTAATGTAATCACATTAATGTTTATTTGTTTATCGGTAAAACATAACCGAAAGATCGCATGATCAGTTGAGACAGTTTTCTTATCTTATGTAGTAATTTACAGTACTGTAAAGCTTCTTGGCAAGCTCTTCCCAATTTGTAACATTATCGATCAGTCTAATAAAAGCAGTCATACGTTGAAGATCGATGGTCTTGTTTCTTATTTTTGCACGTTATCTTTTGCATGTTTAAGTTGTTTTTGTATGTCAATAATTTAGATTTTGAATCGGGCGCTTACATAATACATATAAACTCTAAAAAATTAATTAAAATCGTTACACCCGTTTTTTAAAAAAACCGGTTTTTTATTATTAATTTGCTTAGGAGCCTCTTTTATTATTAATTTGCTTAGGAACCTCTTAAATGAGGTTTTAAAATTTAAAGTACACAAGTCTTAAGATCTTCCTAAAGGATGTATTGACAAAAAAATTTAAATAAATCAAAGACACCGTTTTGAAAATATTCGAAAAAATATTAAAAAAATTAATGAAAATTTGAAAAAATTAAATTTTTCAAATGTTGATATGCAATCTCTCTTAAACAGCCTATAACTTTTTATTACTATGAACGGTACCGTTCTTAAGCGGGGAATACACGATACAATTATCGTACCGATAATCGTACATCGCATGGTATGATTGTATCGTGTGTGTACATGAAGTGAACCGCTGTACCGATGTTTCAATGTCGAATGCTTTGAAGTGAAAACCAAATTCGATCGTATGCGATGCAAATCCAAGTCGCTTACGATGAACGATTGCATCGTGTATTCCTCGTTTTAGACTTTTTCCAAAAAAAAATTTTACATCAAAAGAATAGTTATTCAGAAATAGTACCTCACGATAAATTTTATCAAAACGCACAGACAGACAGACAGAATTTTTTTTCACTATTTCCTAACTTGCCTTATGGTACCTATAATCGCAAATAAAAAGAAGCCTTAACGATTGTCATTCCAAGGTATAATTTGAAGCTCTAAGCGAGAAATATTAAACTTCCATTAACATAACTAAAGCTGACGGACCACAACAAGAGCAGTTGAACCTATTCACTGACGGCTCTAAGTGCGAGGAAGGTACTTCTTTCGCTGTTGTTGACTCTAACAATAATCTCCTCTTAGCAGAAAAACTACCATCATGTTTCTCAATCATCTCTGCCAAACCTTAGCCATTTTCAAAGCCACACAAATAGCGCATAAATCCAAGAAAAACTCAGTGATATTCACGGACAGTCTCTCAACCTTAGCTGCCATCGAAAACATAGACAACCGATCGAACTTCATTTGTAAAATTAGAGACAACGTCATCAAACTTGGAGAATGACTCAAGATTTTTGGGTGCCAGGGCACATCGGCGTTAAGGGAAGCAAACACGCAGACCGAGAAGCCAAATTAACTGCTACAAACATCAACCAAGCTATCTCTAAATATCAGCCCACAAAACAAGATGTCTCGAAACTGTCGAGCTCATATTTGAATAATCTGAAACTAATAGTTTGGTCCCAATATCACAACCACTACTCCTCCATCAATCATAATCGCAACCAAGCTGTCTCTCCAACCACTACCTCTTGAATCATGAACAAATGCTTCATCAGCTTAAGAATTGGACACACCCAGCTTACCCACAGCCATCTACTTAACAATGACGTCCCACATGCCACCTTTGCCAACGTAACCTCCAGCTTTCCATCAACTATTTAACTACGGATTGCGCGAAAATCAGCGAAACTTGCAAAAGACTTTTCGATAACAATTTAAAAATTCTACTTTGAATTCCTTCCGAACATAACATAAAAAATGTAATCAAAATCTTAAAAAATTTTAACTAACATAATAATATTTAAAATTTG
Source organism: Melanostoma scalare (assembly GCA_949752695.1). Taxonomy (NCBI): domain Eukaryota; kingdom Metazoa; phylum Arthropoda; class Insecta; order Diptera; family Syrphidae; genus Melanostoma; species Melanostoma scalare. Next base: position 11,215,075 of record OX456985.1, read on the forward strand.
ATCTTTTTTAAACTCAGCTAAAATCCCTGGCAGCTACCTACTAGCTTTTAAGCATTGTTTTGTACATTCATGTATATTTCAATAAATGATAGTAATAGTAGTTACATACTCGCAGTCAAAATGATCTGTGACTGTAAAAAAATTATTTTCCCACTGCATTTCAATGTCTACAGTCAACTTACTGCCCCAGGATTCTCCAAACATGATTTGATATCTCTTTCATATGACATTCAATTTGAAATAACCGATTATGTTATAGGATATAGAGATTTCAAAAATATTGACTACGAACGATTACGTTGTGATGTTACACAGATTTCTTGGGATTATATCTATACGATGGTGTCGGTGAACCAACAGTTATCATTTCTGGAAAGCAACATTAAAACACTTTGATCAGCATGTCCCAATACGACTCAGGTCGCCAGTTTCCAACTCTCCTCCTTGGTTTAATACTGAATTATTGAGACTGATCAGAAATCGTGATATGGCTTATGATCGTTGCTTTACGAAAACTATCGATCTCTTCGTAACTTAGTCGTTTCCCGAATAAGAGCTGCAAAAAGACAGTACTACGAGCGTTACTTGAATACTGAAACACAGTCTGGGAAAAATCTCTGGCAAAAGCTTCGTAAACTGGGAAATGGTAAACAGCGATTAGCTGTACCTTCTGATGTCGACTGTAATGTTTTAAATTCTAAATTTGTATCAGTGTCAGCTATGCCAGCTGTAAGGCACGACTCAATACTCTTTACGGATCTACCTAGTGAAGATGATGGCAACACGACAAAATTCTGTTTTACTCGCTTGACGGATGAAGATGTTGTTGAAGCTCTACTGTCTATTAAGTCAGATGCTATAGGTTTGGATCAAATAAATCCTAAATTTTTAAAGCTTCTTCTCCCATTCATCCTCAAGCATATCACTCATATTTACAATCATATTTTAACCACTTGTGAATACCCTGTTTCGTGGAAAAAGGCAAAGATATTTCCTATACCCAAACCACAAAACCAGACTAACGCTGAATACAGGCCAATAGCCATTTTGCCCTTCTTGTCCAAAGCATTTGAAAAATCAATGCTTAAGCAGATGCAAGCGCATTTAAACAACAATAATCTGTTGAGTTCTGCTCAGTCTGGTTTTCGTGCGAAAAGAAGTTGCAAAACCGCACTCTTGCTAGTTGTCGATGAGATTCGCAAAGGCATGGACGCCAACTGTGCTACTATCTTAACTTTGTTGGATTTCTCTAAAGCTTTTGACACGGTGGATCACCTTCTCCTCTGTAAAAAAACTTTTGCATAGTTTTGGATTTTCTTCTTTTGCGGTCAAATTACTCTACTCATATCTACGCGACCGTCAGCAATGTGTGGCAGTGGGAAATCAAATGTCATCATTTCTGAAAGTACCAGCAGGTGTTCCGCAGGGTTCTATTCTCGGGCCAATATTGTTTTCGCTATATGTCAACGAGCTCCCACAACTTGTAAATCATTGTTCTGTCCATATGTTTGCTGACGACGTTCAACTTTTCTTGTGCTGTCCGTTGGATATGATAAATAGTACCATCGATTTAGTTAACCAAGACCTAGAAGTCATTCAGCAGTGGGCTTTTAAACACAATCTTTCACTTAACCCAGCGAAGTCTAAGACACTATGCATCTATAAGTATTCTCTAGACACATCTACTTTTCCTTCGATAAGACTAGGACAATCATCCGTAGAATACGTGACCAAAGCACGTAACCTAGGAATCATCTTCAATGATACCCTTACTTGGACAGATCATGTTGTAACTGCTATTGGAAATGTATACAATGGTCTCCGATTGCTGTGGTCTACTCAACATTCGTTGCCTGTTAAAACTAAAATGCTACTAGTTAAAACCCTCCTTCTACCGGTTCTACTATGTATATGATTGCGAAGTTTTCTGCTTTGTCGATTACAACACCAGACGCAAATTAAATGTTATTTACAACAATTTAGCAAGATACATCTTTAACAAACGCTATTTTGACCACATATCTAGCTACTCTCTGCAGATTATGGGTCTTACGTTCGACAACCTTATTAAGTTCAGAACATTGTTACTCTTGTACGATATTATGCATACCCATCATCCAGAGTATTTGTACAGCAGACTAAATTTTGCAGCCTAGATTTTATTGCTTGCAGTCCGAACGCTCATTCCTTGTCCATGCTGCTCGCTTATGGCACTCGTTACCCATTACACTTAGGAGAGCCACAAACACTAGCACCTTTAAAACAAATCTTTTTCAACACTTGGCCAGTGATACATAAATAATAACTTCGATACTCTCAATTTTTTTTCTTTTTTCTTTCTTTTTCTTATTCTCATTTTTCTTTATCACTTTTTTTCGCAATCCGCTTGTTAATTAATCAAATGTAACTTATTTAAAAAAAATTTTTTTTCTTTTGAACATTGTTAACTTTGTAAAGCCTTCACAAACCATAAGATTTATCTCACTGTGAAACTATGATGAACAATAAATATTATTATTATTATATATTATTATTAAGATGAGCTGTTGCAATGAAAAGGTCCGCTGAAAGATGAGGACATTTTAAAATCATTGTAAAAATCTTTCAAGAATTATTTAAACTTCGCTTTGTTATAAGAAAACAAAGTCCATTAATAAGCAACTTCCACTGTGGAATGTGTATAAATCGTTAGTAATCTGAGTTTAAAATCAAGCGAATGATGCTCGAGAAGAGAAGAAATGCTGCAGTAAGGTTCCAGCATTTAATTTATTACTTTATTTTACTTCTTTTCATTCAAAACGTACTACTTCCGGACTATAAATCAAGTTCAAATAATACACGGACATCCTGTTTCGAGTTTCGTTTCCGTTTTGAGCACAAAATTCATTAAACGAAATGGCAAATCTACACAACCCAGTTCCAAACAACAATTTCCCACAGAGCTATTTTCAGGATCTGATTTATGGCTTCTCTCAAATCCGATTAAAGTCCATTTACACAGGAGAATAACTACCTTCACACACAGAACACACATACACAGGCTTACAGTGTTCCAAAATTAATTCGTAGCGGTTATTTACCTTCATGTCACTTTCTATTTATGATGAAAATTCATCAATTTTTGGCAGAGAACCCCCCACAAAGGTCCTGGGCATTCACTTTGATGGATTGGATTTTTCAAGAGCCATTAGCACATAACAGAGGCAGTTCAATGGCTCCTGTTTTTATGTGAGCCGGAAGCCGGATGGTAGTATGCACTTTTTTTCTGATTATCCCCGCTTTATATGAATGACATGGGGGCATTTGTGAAAACATAATGCGCTTCTTCGGTTCTTTTGTTTTGTTAAGCTTAAGCCAGAGAACCTGTACTGTTTGCCAAAACGTTGACAAATTGACATCAAATATTCGCGAGGACTTGCCTAAAAAAAAAGACGAAATTAAATTTTCATTGGATTTAGGGGATCCCTTTACCCAGGGTGCGTGGTGCAAAATTCCATTTTCATCTCTCCCACACTCATCATAAGGGTTCTGTCGTTGAAACAAAAAAGAAATATCCTGGAGAATGAATTATTAACATGACAGTGTGTGCTGTGGGCTGTGCTGGTTTTTGTGGGGATGGTGGTTTTGGCTGATGGCTTGGCATATTGGATCCTTCTGCGCTCTCCCGCTTTGTGTGTTTTTTTTTAAAAAATTTTTTTTTATTTCCATTTTTGTGAATGAATATGGAGGATGAGTATGTTCGCTGGGAATAGGGTCAGGAGGACATTTTTCAGGCTGCTAACACACAGGGAATGGTTGGAAATCATATGTCATACCGATAATTGGCACACGAAGTCGGAGCCACATGACAGTATCTGGACTAAAATCTATGTACACACGGTCGATTTTTGGTTTGTTACGTCAAATAGTGAAAATGCAGTTCGTTTTTTCTTTGTCGTCCTTCGGGAGGAAGTGCATTGCCCTTTTGATCTACTTGTGCGGATTGGTTCAAAAATACTCGGTTTTTTTTTTTTAAAGAATGTGGCCAGAGTTGTTTGTGCAAACCAAAAGTCTTTTGTTTATGAATCTATGATAGTGAATTCTTATTTTCAAGGTGATCGTTGGGCCATTGCATGTACATACTAAATTTTCATTAACTTGTGTTGCACTAGATTTTATAAAATATGGTTTCCTTACATCGTCAAATAAGGCATTAAAATTAAATATGAATGAACTCACGAATCGTGTATTTAAACATTCCAAGGTCAGGAGAATGAGATATCAATTTTACTTTACGCCTGGAAATTAAGAGCTGTAATTTTCATTCGAAAGGACATTCAGGACAACGAGATTTTCCAAAAATTATCAAACATTAGTTCATTGAAGTGGGTATATCTTTTTATGGAAATACTTCATCGCGTTACATGTTATTTGATAGAGTTTTTTAATAGTAAAAATAGTTATATAATGCTTAAGAAAAATTATATTTTGAAAACAAATTTTAAAATTCATCAAGATTGGACTTATGGATGAACTTCTAATTTAAGAACTGGTCCCTTTAGAAACTCCCAGCACATTGAAATGACACCCAAACGAAAATAAAATTTGTAAAATTATACTGATTGATCTTTAAAATTAATTCCTATTTATTCTTGCACGACTAGACTGCCAAATATGTAGGGTAAGGCGGGACTATTTGAGCATAGGGACAGGTTCAATATTTATGTGCATGCTGCATAGATGTATGATTTATGTATCAGGTGAAAAAGTTTTATAAATAAAATCCATAGCAATACTGCTAGTTTGTTCTAATTATATTTTATAAACTAAAGGAATTTTCAGGAAAGTTGTACCCCAGCGTATTCTTTTCTAGCTTTGTTACAGTTTTCTCAAAATATTACAGCAACCTAAAATTTTAATAAAAATTTAAAAAATAAATTTTTTACTTACAAAAAGTATTCCTAGTAAGGCTTGTTAAAAATCTGAAAAGAAAGGAAATGTATTGAATTTCAGCTCGAAAATATAATTTGAATGGTTCGAAGTTTGGTTTCCTTGAATTTTTCTTTTAAAAGTCAATTCATAAAATGAAAATAGCATGTGTCATCCAGAGCAAAAATAAGTTCTGTTTGTTTTTTAAGTCAAGAAATAACCGAATAAGGTAACGGATATTTTTAAGGCATGTGATTTTTAATATAAATATATAAATAGGATGGCGCAACAGAGCGAAGAGCCCCGGGGCTTAGCACATTTCTCACAACCACTGCCGTTGTGAGTTAATGGAAGGGACCTACAATTTTCGGCTAATTGTGAATGCGCTTTTCATGGCAATGAATTTACTTACGGAAGACTTGCCAATTCTTCGCGAAAGGCGATACCCATAGAAAGACATTTTTGCCTCCGTTGGGACTCGAACAACGAACCCCTGGGTTATCAGGTAAACATGGTTACCATCACGCCACGGGTACCAACTGGAACGGGCAATACCTTATTTGGAGTTGGTCTTTTTGACAGCTGTCACTCGATTTATACACAGTTCGGTTTGGTGAAAGAATTTAAGCTGCATGACTACAAGGCACCGCATACAATCGGTAAAGTGTATCGAAACAATATCGCTCTTAACGCCGATTTATACCTAATTTCGAATTTTATACCTGTGAGTTACTTTCAAGATCGGGCGATTTAACACCGCTGGACAAATTTTAGTAGAGTTGTATACGCAGATAAACCCGGGACGACTAATGCCTTGGAAGAGAATGTTCGCTGCTTTGTTGCTGACATAAGACCTCAAATGCTGCAAAAAATGGTCGAAAATGGTCGAAAATTGGGCCTCTCGGTGGAAATTTATTCGAGCTGGCCGCGGTATCCACTTGCCAGAAATCAATATTCAAAAATAGCGGCAACCGCTTATCTTTATAATAAACCGAATTATTACGGAACATTTTAAAAAAGAAAAAATTTTTTTTTTAAATGTATGTTGAAGATCGAAAACATCACCTCAACTCCATATTGCGTTTCGCCGATGTACGGCAATTGGGCTCATCAGTTAGATGTTTGCCGTACCCTTCTAAGACGCAAATTACGTTCGGATTGCACCGACACTTATAAAATCCACTAGAAATAAAATTCACTGCATGTGAGTGCAGTAGATTTTATAAGTGTCGGTGTAATCCGAACGTAATTTGCGTCTTAGAAGGGTAAGGCAAACAGGAGTTGAGGTGATGTTTTCGATCTTCGACATACATTTTTAAAAAAAAAAATTTCTTTTTTAAAATGTTCTGTAATAATTCAATTCAATTACAACTCCAGGACAAAACAAAAACAATAACAAACACTTGTTTGCTATTTTCTATTTTAAATAAATTTATAATAAAGCTTCTTCGCTATAATATTTAATTATATACTTTTTATTTCTTCTTGAAAACCACACATCTAAAAAAATTGATGTTCTCCTAGTTTATAAAAGCGAAAGCGAAGAAAATAAAAAATTTGAGATTGAAAAAGAATACCAAATTATTTTTTTATAGCTGATAAAATATGAAGAAATATGCAAATTTGGTTATGTTTTTGGAAAATTTAAAATTTTTGAAAATAAAATAAAAATTGTATATATCATTAATTTTCAATGAGAAATTTTTTTCTCTACAAAAAGTTTCTCACAGACATTGTCGAAATTTTGCTTCCATCGAAAGGCAAAAAAGCTTTTTTTTTTCCTTTTCGTTGTTACGAGCATCGTGATCTCGAAGAGATTTCTCAAGACTATCTACGATCTCCAGCCCATCATTTTTTAGCATTTTGGGGTTCTTCTTTGAAAATCGTACATTGACAGATTTCTGCAACTAAAACCCGCGAAGGCCTTAGTTGCTTCCCATAGGCTTTTGAAAGCATATCCCATTTAGTAGAAACCTTAAAAGAAAATTGGAAGAAATCGTATTTTTAGGAATTTTATGATCTTTCACTGACTTTCATTGAAATCCAACGCGTCGAATCCGCGATATCCTCAAAAAATAGTGGTCGAACTGGAATAACTTTTAAGGCGACAGTGATATCACTGTCGATTTCCAGTATATATCGATTACCAGATTGCAAGTTAGCTCCGTAATCAATGTCATCACCGGACATTGTCTGATAGGAAGACACGCCATAAGACTCGGCGTTTCCTCTAATGACTTCTGCAGAAGTTGCTTAGATGAGGAGGAGGAGGAGACAATCTCACACCTCCTCTGCTCATGTCCTGCACTCTCTTTTAAAAGAAACCGGCATCTAGGAAAATATTTTCTTGATGATCCAAGCGATCTGGCGAACTCAGATCCCCTGCATCTCCTTCGCTTTATTAAAAGCTCCAAATGGTTTTGTTAAGTGAGGTACTCCCTCGCATAATTTCTATGGTATCACAATGGACCTAATATTGATCTAAGTGTGTCAGATTGTTTTCCTGACAGGCATTTAAACCTAACCTATCCAGTATATATTTAAAATCTCCAAAATAAAGCGATTAAGAAAATGAAGAGTCTACTTTTTTGGATCTGAAGATCTATGTCTATCCAAAGTGAGTATGGACTATTGGGCATTTTATACGATAGGGAACAATCTAACTTGCACAAATAGAGTATAAGTTAGAATGTGAGAGGGAGTTTGTTTGTTGTGCTTTCACACCTAAACTAATGGACCTATTCAAATGAAGTTTGGTACAGAAATAGTCTAAGGTTTGAGAAAGGACTAAAGCTATATGGCATCCCCATATTCGTATGGGAATAGTAAGGGTTGTGAACATGGGAACTTAGAATCAACTGGACAGATTTAAAAAATTTGTTCTCAAGTAGAATGCTACATTATGCCTCAGTAACATAGACTATGTTTCATTCTCATATATAGTCTCACAAAAACGGAATCAGGAACTTAAAAACTACTGGAACGATTTCAAAAATTCTTTCTACATTAGTTCATCCTTACTTTCTTGCAGGAACGGAAAGCTTTGAACCATCTGGAGCTTAGCTCAGCGGATATTGCTGACACTTCTTTTCGTTTTTTGCAGTTTTGTGTTTACAAAGATTTGAATAAGTTAGACTCGAGAAACGCCACGGAGTCAGCTGGTTTGTTTATTAAATAGGATTTGTATTTAATAAAGTTCAAAGCTTTGAGCTGTTAAAAAATCAATGTGACGTAGTGACGTAAAATTTTTCCAGCGCAAATTACAAGCCAGGTAAGCTTTTCTGTTTGAGGTATCAGAAATTGTTTCACAATAACAGTTTTACGAATGTATTTGTGTGTAAAAACCTTTTTTTTTGTACATAAAACAGAAAAACATCTAAAAAGCGGAAAAGCGAAATCCTTTTAATGCCATTGAAATAAAACAAATAACCTTTATGTTCACATAGATTCTTATTGCAACTCATCCTACTTTATAACAACGCTGTGTGTGTCGCTATTTTTTATGTCTTTTGTTAGATCTATGAGAGAAATCTCTAGAGCAACATCAACAGCATGAGTGTGTTCAGTGAAAGAGAATTAGGAACACAACACATTTTAATAGGAACACCATACACCACCCTAACATCCAATGTCCCTTTTATTATTATTTTTTTCCTCCATCAAGCCGGTTATGAGATGCTCTTCTTTTTGACATTCGTGTCCCTGGTCTTCCTGTTTGTGCTGCTGCTGCCGCTGCCGCTGCATCAGCCACAGCATCATATCTGAATGTGATTTGTGATTTAGTGCATGGGAAATGAGTTCAATATCAGAGGACACGACGACGACGAAGCGTTAAAATGTGGGGAAGCTTTTATGGTTGGACATGGACATTTCATTAAGTTAACTGCTGATGTGGCCACCGTTGTGCTTTGCTGCTTCTGCTGCAGTGACCTTCATTGATGGCACTGTTGGTGCTGTGGTTTGGTTAGGGATCTCTATACATTCGCATGGTCGCACACTTAATTTAATGAAACGAAAATATGATTTTCATGGCAAAATTATTTCATAATTTGGGTTATATTTTTGAATGGACTCGACTTTGAATGGGACATGCGGTTTGTCTGGCATTAAGTGAAGTCCCAAATGCACTCATCGCAATATAGAGTTGATTGAGATGGAAAAACTAGTTTTGTTTCTTTGTGTCATTTCGGTCGTATGATGGCAAAATCAAATGGAATATGTTTTTCCGGTTGGATTGAGTGAGTTCTGTTTGCAGATAATTGACAACCAGTCGATTAAATAAGTTCAACAAAAGGTTGTCCTAGATTCGGAGGCTCATAGTGAATACTTTGGAATTTGTGCTTTTGGAAAGTGTGGCAAGAGTACAAACTGTTGTTTATCCTTTCAACTGCTTTTTTAAGCATATCAATGATGCTTAAAAGGTCTATGAGTTTTCTTTGTGGGCCAACAGCGTTACTAAGTATTAGGATTTTAAGTTTTAGGCTGTATTGTGGTCAAACAAAATTTAATATAGAACCATTTATTTAATTGCATGTATTTAAGAGGTAATGATGTCGAATGCTATTATATGTAGTAAAATATTATGATTTATGACTGCAACATTTGAATATCTACAAACTCCCACTTAATCTTTTTTGAGCGGTCGACGAAAGTTTAAAGTTTTATAATCGTTCCTGAATGATTAATGAATTTTCCAAATTTCATATAGCGATTTAGCTGCAACTATTATAATTTTTTTAAACCCAAAAAAGGGCAAAAGTCTTTTAATGTTCAACGATTTTAAAACAATTTCCGTTCGTTATTTTTGTTAGTGTCAGATAGGAAACATAAATTACGAAAAATAGTACACTATGCGACTGACTATACCTGAAGTCATATGACTAAAATGAATAAATGGTTTGAAAGGGAAAAGTTGATTTCCTGTTTTATTTCAATATTTCAGATTTATAAAGAATGTTTTTCATACACATTTTTTTAACTTGAATTAAGAAACTTAGTCTGACCAATCGGCACAAAATAGACAAATTTAAAAACGCGTAAAACAATTTCTCATTGAAAACGCCAAGTTATTGACTCATTTCCTTACCCCACGGTAGGGGGGTTATTTGCTTTCTTAAAGTGTTTACAATTTTATTTGAATAATTTTTATGGTAAAACACTTTCAAAACTAAAATCGCAGACAGCTAAATTCCAATCAGTTAGCCAATCGGTATACTTGATAATCGACCATTGCCATGTTGTTGTAAATAATGTGCTCAAATTTTGAATATAAGATTCAAAGATAAGTAATTGAGCTGTCCATGATTGTACAATGTTGTATAATCCCGAATTGCGAATATTTGAAATGGGATAGCACAAAATCATGAATTACTGGAATCGTTAAATTTGGGATTTTGGATTAATACCGACTTTTTGTATAATATATCCTTTTATGTTTTAAATATTGTTTACTTTTCAGTGCTTTTTAGTAGGTATCATTTATATGTATTGGAGGTATACCCAAAATGATGTCAAAACTAATAGACTTTCTAAAAAATTAAAATAAACAATATTTCGAAGTTCACTTGTTCTAATAGATTTCGATAAAAGCAAAAAAAGAAATTAATGAAAATGGTGCAAATAATGTCAATCGAAAATATAAGAATCAGCGCAGCGTTTGACTTTATTCCAAATCAAATTTTGTAATTTACAATTTAGCAGTTTGGGGCTTGGCAAATTGCGATTTTGCAATCAGAGTGGTTGGTGTCTTTGTGTGGATATTCGCTCATTGCTTCAGTACCTCAATCAAACAGACGACAAAAGAACGAACGCAGTAAGCTTTTGTGTGTAAAAAATCGAAGGCGATTGAGTTCTTGATGTTTCAAGATTTTTTTTTTGCGACATTGAATAAAGGTGTGGGAATGTATAGCTCACCCAAGGAAAGTAGTCACGGAGACCTTATGAGAGAGATTTTCAAAGCAGGGTACTTGAACTTGGGGTAACAAAAATAAAAGTCTCGCTTATTACAACCATTTCTGCATCAATATAAGTCCTCTACAGGGTGTATTGCATACGATGCAACAAATGATCAGTACGTATAAGTTGGGTCATTACTCAAGACAAGAAAAAAGTCGTTTGAGAAAGGAGAAAGGGGGAAAGTTTAATATGAAATTTACTTAAATTTGTAAAAAAGTTATTACAAATCAACTAAACTACTAAACCATTCATTTTTTTTTAATTTCTCAAAAACTAGGAAAGATTTTCACGCTCAGTTTTCTGTGTTTGTCTCAGAAATAAAAAAATAAATATTTTTAGAACTAAAACAAATTCAAAAATAGGATGGCGCAACAGAGCGAGGAGCCCCAGGGCATTTTCTCACAACCATGCCCTGCGAGGAAATGGAGGGGACCTATAATTTTCTGCCGGTTCCGAACGGTTAATCGAGAAAGCGCTTTCCATGGCAATGAATTTACTATCGAAAGACTTGCCAATTCTTTGAGAAAGGCAATACCAGTGAAGAAACATTTTGCCTTTGTTAGGATTTTTAGAAATAGTGAGCCTCAAAAAACAGACCTATTCGCATTTGAAGGAAAAAAAATGTTTTTCTTGAGTTTTGGCTTTGAGACTTTATTACTCAAAAACTATTCACTTAATCAACTTGAACTAAGATGTTAGTTAAAAAACGTAGTATCAGCTTTCAAAATCACTAAAGTAAATATGTTGTAATAGGTGGCTTAGTTGATTTGCAATAATGTTTTACAAAATTAAGTCATTTGTCTATAAAGTGCTTTGGTCACCTAAGCGGAGGGTTTTTTTCTTGTCTTGGCTCAACCTATTCGCATTGAGCTTTTGGCGCATCTTATGCAAAACACCCATATGAACCAACGGTATGTACCGCTCTGAATTTTGTGTCTAAATTATGACAAGTCAAGCACAAGAAGATTTCAAAGTCTTAAGAATTCTCTTTGGAAGCATTTAGACAATTTCAATAATTAAAAGAGAGGAGGTTTATCCTAATATGGAGCACTCAGACCTAATTGCCGGTCCATTGTACTACGTGGGTTACAGCCTTCGCTTTTTTGAGGTGCAGTAGATGGATATAAGATGGTTGTAATTCTACATATAACCTCAAGGGCGATGTCCAGATGAAACTGAAAGAAAAGTAGATGGCAAGAGCGGGACTCGAACCCACGCGTCCGGCTGATCTACTGAACACTCTACGACTGCATAACGGTCGCCCTATCGAACTATAGTCAAGCAAAGAATCACACCACATAAGCTTCTCTATAATTTTATGTGACATTAACATTTAGAGATCTGCCAAAACGTTCACAGATTTCTCATGCAAAAGACATGTGAACTTTGATTTATTTTCTTCAAATCTCTTCAGCTCAGATGGTTTTGTTGGTACAATTTTTATTCGATTTCTTCAGAATTAAATGCTCTACAAAAGTGTCCATCACAGCGTAATCGAAACTCAAGCTATTGGGGTGGTAAAGTTTTTTCTGTCCTTACCTCGTAAGTAACATGATTAAAAGAAAAATTTAAAAAACAGTTTTGTTGGAAACTTCCCAGAAAAAATTTCGTGTACGTAAATTGCTACCATCGATATTTCTTGCGGTATTGGAATTCATGGATTTGTTTCTTTCGAATAACAATTTCTCTGCTACGAACCATTGTTTGTTAGCTTTATAGTTGAGATTGTTCATAGCGTCGAGCATTTGAAGACCATTTCCGTAAAAACCCCAAAAGTGACAAAAATGCGTCAAAACTGTAAAGTTTTGAAGAAAATAAGTCAAATTATTTGACGTTGAGAATGTTTTATTTATCTTGGCGTAAAAAAAAACTAATTACACTCAACGACCTTCTTAATTTGTTCACATTTTTCAAACACATACTGCACTTGGTGTTTTAAGCTCTGCCCTACATGCTCCACATTTTGAATAAGAAATGTAATGTTACCCCCAAATCATGCCACATAGCTTTATTAAGGTGGTCATGTTAACCGTCACATTAAACACACGCTTTTGCCTCATTTCAGTGGTTCCAGTTAATAATAATTTAATTCTCTCTGTGTGAACACGGTGGGGTTGTCGTACGTTCGTTGTTCCCAAAGCACAGTTCAGTTGTTACACCCTCGCTTTGCATTTAATTATTCCGTTCAGTGGTCTTTCTCAAAAACAGAGAGAAAGGGAGAAAAAAATGTTACAACGAAACCATTGAACTTTATACTTATGAACCAACTTGTCCCCGGCCAGTAAAACAAGGACTAGTTTTTACTTCAACATTTATGGCAAACACAAGACCAGTGAGGTTACAGCAACTGCAAAACACAAGAGAAACAACAACTAACCAAAACAAAAAAAATGGTCACGCATTTTTTGAAAGTTCACCGTTATCGATGCGATAAAAGTGTTTTAATACCCGCCAGTCATGAATTACGATTGAACACGATGAATATTTTAAATATTTACACCGCACCATATCATATTCGATAAGCAATGGGCGGCCCCCCGCCCATCACTCCGGCCATTCGAGTCTGAATTCGGGCCATGAGAACAAAGAGTATACTGCATGCTTTTGTTGCATACCAAAGTATTCCGCGGGGATAAATTATTGCGTTGGGTCTTGTTATCGACGGCCGGGGATTCACGTGAAAATTGGAATAATTGGCTACTAATTAATTCAGTTGCGGTTGTTGAAAGTCAATAAGGTACGAATTTGGCCAAAGGCAAAAGGTTGAGGGGAAGAGTGTGAATTTATCGCTGAATGATGTAAGAGTTTTTGCATATTGACGTGGGCGTTGCTTCTGTTTCGCTTCAAACACGTTTCCTCAGTTAAAGAAACTTTAAGCTTAAGCTTTACTCTAGCTTGGTGGTACCCGTGGTGTGATGATTAGCATGTCTGCCAGTAAGCCCAGAGATTCGTGATTCGAATCCCAACAGAATCAAAATTCAAAAAGGTTTTTCCACGGGTATCGCCTTTCGCGAGGAATTGGCAAATCCTCCGTTAGTAAATTCGTTGCCATGAAAAGCGCTTTCTTGATAAACCATTCGGAACCGACAGAAAATTGTAGGTCCCCTCCATTCCCTTACAAGGCATGGGTGTTGAAATTCGCTAGTGCCTGAGACTCCTCGCTCTGTTCCGCTACCCTTTTTATTTTATTGATTTGAAGTTTATTGATAAAAGACTCCCTTCATCTTTAAATATTTTTCTGTCAGTAAAGATAGACTCACTCAACAAAAGCAATCCATTCACAAAAAAAAAAGCAATGTTGGTCTAAAAACGGTGCTCAAAAACATCGACTGCTAGCTCAAATATGGGAGAGTCTCTAGACAGCAGACTTATGCAGGAGCAACAACTGGACAAGATGCCAACAAAGCCAACTTCAACTGAAAGTGGAAAATTAGGATGATCTTTGATAGAACTCATCCCACACAATTGCTACCCGCACATCGGTGTTGCAAAATCTCATAGGAACTGGAACATGCTTAAAAAAAAAGTTTCAAAAACGCAATAGCATGTTCAATGATCTTGTAAGTTATGCTCAAGTTTATCCTTAGCTCTGAAAGGCAAAATTTACCAAGCTCTCAACTGATTCATCAAAGAATCCAAAGAACTGCTTGTTTAAGCAAATCGAAAGTTTAATAGCTCAAAAGCTTTCGAGCGGGTAATATTTGAGAATTCGTAAGTATTATGTAAGGGCGATCAACACTGTCATCTTTCTGACACATGTAGCTGCAAGATTTTAATGCCAAGCTAGGAAGAGAGGATATCTTTGGTGGAATAATCGGAAGATACAGCCTGCACGACAACACCTCCGATAACGGATTCAAGCTGATCGATTTCGATGCGGGGCGAGACGTTCTGGTAGCTAGTGCGCGGTTCCAGCACCTCAATATCCACAAAGGGATCAATCAACCGTCAACCAGATTAAACACATTGCGATCGACGCACGACAGTATAGAGGATGTCCGAACATTCCGAGGGGCCAACATTGACTCTGACCACTACCTTGTTGTAGCCAAGGTACGACTGCGGATATCCCGATCCAAGCCAACACAAGGAAATACTGTGAGAAAATTCGACGTTGGACGACTACAATCGCAAGAGATCGACAAGTCCTTTTCCCATCGAGTCTCTTAAAACTTCTTAAGAAGTCCTATGCCGCCAGCATCAAGTATAGAGAACCAGTGGCAGCACTGCCAATCAGCCATCAGAGATGCCGCCTCTGAAGTGCTGGGTTTCACACGGCCACCACAACGAAACCCCTGATGGTTTGACGACGAATGCTGGCAAGCACATGCAGCTAAACAGGAAGCATACAAAGCGGCGCTGCACAAGAAGACTAGAACTGCTTACGAGCTCTACAAACAGAAGAGGAGAGACGAACACCGGCTTCTTAGACGGAAAAAGAGAGAGCATGAGAAGCGCGCGATCGAGGAGATAGAAGGGGGCCACAGCAGGAATGAGGTTCGAAAGTTTGACCAAAAGGTAAAAACAACCAGTCTCAGGCTATAATCACCGAGTCGAAGAATGCAAAGACGACCAAGGGAACATCGTGGTGGAAGCGCAGTCAATGCAGAGGATATGGAAAGACCACTTCTCCAAGCTCTATAACGGCAATGATGAACCCAATTCCGCTGTTAGAGAGATAGAACCATTCGATTTAGGCGGCGTAGACCAACAACTACGCCAACCCGACCTAAACTAAGTGAGGACTGCAATATCCAAGCGGCAGGCGATGACCTATGGTCAGGAGTATGCACCAGCTCATTTGCAAAATATGTTCAAATCGATACCTACCACCTTTTTATCGATTTTAAGGCCGCATATGACAGCATCTATAGAGAGGAGTTATATAGAGCCATGTCTAGTTTTGGCATCCCTGCCAAACTTGTCCGATTGTGAAGGATGACGATGGAGAACGCACGCTGCTCCATCAGGGTCGGAAAAGATCTCACCGATACATTTGATGTCAAAAAAGGTTTTAGGCAAGGCGATGCACTGTCATGCGACTTCTTCAACATCGTTCTTGAAAGAATAGTGCAAAACTCCCACGTCAACACAAGAGGCACAATCTTTCAAAGATCCGTCCAATTACTCGGGTATGCCGACGATATTGATATAATTGGAAGAACGCAGCGTGATGTCAATGGCGCACTTATGAGCATTGAGACGGAAGCGAAGAAGATGGGTTTAGTGGTCAATGAGAGACAGAACGTCACGATAGACAGCTATAACTTTGAGGTAGTTAAGGACTTTGTCTACCTAGGGCCTAGGCGCCGCTATTAATTCAGACAACGACACCAGCGCTGAAATCAAACGAAGAATAACTCCTGCCAATCGCTGTTTCTTCGGACTAAGAAGGCAATTGAGTAGTAAAGTCATCTCTCGAGCAACTAAAGTGTCCCTGTATAAGACACTTATCATCCCGGTTCTTATATATGGCGCAGAGGCATGGACCTTGTCAAAGGTAGACGAGAACGCTTTAGGATGCTTCGAGATGTCTGCATAGATGGAGAGTGGAGAAGAAGATTCAACGACGAACTGTACGGGCTGTACAGCGACACTGACCTTGTCAAACGAGTCAAGGTCCAGCAGCTTAGATGGCTGGGTCATGTAGAGCGAATGGACACCAACGCTCCGGCCCGGAAAGTCTTCGAATCCAATCCCGAGGGACGGCGCAGTAGAGGAAGACCGCGACTCAGGTGGCGCACGCAAGAAGGAGAGGACATCAACCAACTTGGCGTGCAAAACTGGAGGCAGCTAGCTAGGGACCGAGCTATCTGGAGAAGCATGTTGGTTGAGGCTCTAGTCCGACCCGGACTGTAGCGCCACCTTAAGTAAGTAAGTAAGTAAGTAAGTTGCTGCAACTGCTCAAAAACAGATTTCCTTTATTTAGGCTTCTCTACAAATGACGCACAAGTGAGCTAGGAATCAGGTTGTCATTCTGTGCTTGAACAATCACGACGAACAATCACGAACTTTTTTGTAGTCCTTTGAGTTAGCTATTATCAGCACCTAATGATCTGAGAGTTTGAAAAACGTAAGCACATTCAGATCTTGATACTTAGGCTTTACTAGGAGACTTAAAATTTTTTAAGAAGTTCTCTTTCTCTTCTTCGCGTCCTGTAACGACACTGTAAGCAGTAAGCACATTTTGATCTCAAAGGATACTCTTTAGAAATCAGACATCCAAAAAAAAAAAAAGAAAAACTATAACATCAATTTATTTGTTCAAGACTCACCCTGTTCAATTGTAACGACCTGATTCAATAAATCACATCGCCCTTTCAGAAATAGTCCTTAACCCTCCGGACAAAGTACACTATTCACTTCTCATATCAGCAATTTAAGTAATTTTATCTTCCATTTTATGGCTCTTACGCCTTTTGTCCCAAACCAAAACCAACACTTTTTCCAGTCGAAAAAGAAAACAACTCAATTCCTTACAAATATCTAGGCCAAAATACAATAAATCTCCAGTTCTTTCTTCAATATACAGCTTCTTACAGCACATTTCTGGCGCCACCATATGGCTGCTTCAGAAGAACCCTGCCAGAAGTGTTGTAGCAATTACTAACTGATGTTGGCAAAAACAAAACACTATCCAATGAAGTGAATCGCCACCGCATTCATTGATTTCAAAATCACATCCGCTCAAGGGGATTATGTCATCATAATCCTTTCCTCGTTTCCTTTTTCAAATACAAGCCAAAGTTTACCCTCCCAAGCAGGACATATTTTCCAAAGAGCTGTTGTCATTTAACTTTTTACGCAACATTGGAGAATGAGAGAGAAAGAGAGAGAGGTCCATTGTGCTGTGCAAGACCTCGAATCGGAATTGTTAACAAATAGACAAGAGTCCAGCCTTTTTGGCTGCCAAATAACATCGCAAAATCTGCCTAAGGACAGCATTCATTCTTCTGTTTTGCTTCCGGTCGTCTAAATGTGCTTTAGGCCAAGATTGCCATTTTCCCCCCGATGACCATCTATCGACCGAATTCAACTCAAAACGTCAGCAATAAAAATTTATTTTTGTCGTCCTTGTTGGGTTTGTTTCTAAAAATAGTCCTGCTTTCGAGAATTAGCTGAAGGATTAAGTGTGGTTGATGTGAAGGGGTATGGAAAAATCTTTGGCAATAATAAAAATATTTATAATACGCAACCTCCCTCTGCCAAAACCTAGACCGACTTGAAAGCCGCCTAAGATCTGCTTTCCTGTTCCTTCTCTCCATCATGTCCTTTTGGTGCATAAGTAAATTAAGTAAAAAAAAAAAAATACTGTACAGGGAGACTATTTTCCTTGTTTTCCTGGCAGATTTTGTAAAACCACTTTTTCATTTTTTGTGTGCCACAAACGATGCCATTAGGGGAATGGGGTCAAGATGCAAGGCTCCAGGTTTTATGACTGCCAGCTGATACTTTGTTGCTGGAGTCACTAGGGTGTGTTAGAGCTCGTTATTTCATTTTACTGACCGTGAGAGATTTATTGCTTTTGAGTGAAACCCACAGCCCACAGTCCACAAGAAGGAAGTCTCACAAAGCTTTCCATTCTGTCATTTGTTCTTCTAAACAATGCACAATTTTTGTACACAATTATAATATCACAAGAGGAGGTACAACCAAGTTCAACGAGAGAAGGAAGAGGTGAGTGATGAGGAAAAGAAGGGCGACGAGAGAGGAACGGGGACAGAGTAAAGATAGAGAGAGAAACTACTCACAGCAATTGACCTCGGCCGAAAAGTTTATGTCCTGTAACGATGCCGACCAGAGTCCCTTCGCATATCCGGTAGTTGTCCTTCTAATGATGTACCCAACCTTTTTAAAGTAGTTGACAAAAGGGGGAAATGCGACCGACCGACGGAGGTAACGATGTCAAATAGGTTGAAGCGGCCATTGCAAAAACCTGACATTGTTGTCCTATGGATGTACAATGTACATACTAAATGTATCACAGTGTTGCAATGCAAATGCCAAGAGGAGAGGTGAACTTTTTGGGTTGATGTAAGTTCCAGGGATGCGGAATTATGTAGCTGCCAGGTGGAAGTTATTCAAGTGACTCTGATGAGAGATTAAAGATGGAAGAGAGGCCGTTTTTAGAATGCATTTAATGAAGAGACTTTATGGGTGTTTTAGGTTCTTCGGACTAAGGAAAGGTTATCTGGCACACAAAAGTGCGGTCAAACTTTTTTAATAACACTTGAGCTTTTATGATTGACATGGGATGACCGTCCGTTTTGATAGGATTTTGTAAAGCGCCAATGGGACTCATAGAGATAACCAGCAGCTGTGTGTGCCCAACAGAAAACATATCCATTTGTGAAAATAAATAAAATCATCGCGAAGAATAAATGAACGGCTTGGAAATTTGAGTTTTCGTGACACACTCGCAATGTGCATTAGAAGCTTCAGGTTACAACAAAAATTGGTGCAAGTTCATAGTAGGTACACACGAATAAAACACGATTCTTATCTCAGTAAACAACAGATTTATCTGAGTGGCACCTGTGTCAAGAACGAGCTTCATTTTATTGGTTTATATCTCTGCGAATTCCTATTCTAACTCCTTTCACATTAGTTAAAAACAAATTGGAGACCCCTTTGTATCAACATTTCATGTGAATTTTTCGAGTTCCAGTTAGTATTAGAAACCACAGCAATATCGAAGAATTGGAAATTTCAGCACTAACAACAAGAGGCTGCCCACAAGGTGGAGTCCTCTCACCACTCATCTGGTCAATAGTTGTAGACAGCCTACTAAGATTACTTGCAACCCAAGGCATTTATGCAGTGGGCTTTGCAGATGATCTAGCAATTGTCATACAAGGCTCATCAGAAACACTAATATCAAGAAGACTTCAGACAGCTCTGAACACAGAACAAAGCTGGTGCTCAGATGTAGGTTTCTCTGTCAATCCACGTAAGACAGTTATTGTCCCATTTTCAAAAGGAAGAAAACTAAATCTTCTAACCCCCCAATCTCTATAGGGAAACAATACCATTTTCCAAGGAATCGAAATACCTTGGGATCATCCTAGGCAGCAAAATGTCATAGAACCCTCAACTAGAACACATTTCCAGCAGAGCAGCCAAGTCCCTATGGACTTGTCGAGGCATATGCGGGAAAAACTGGGGTCTAAAACCTAAAATGGTGTTTGACCTATATACGCTGGTAGTCAGACCAACAATAACGTACGCAGCCGTTGTATGGTGGACAAAAACAAAAGGAGTAACGGCAATCCAAAAACTAGAAAAGATTCAAAGATTAGCAACAACATGCATTACAGGATGCATGCGTACAACACCAACATACGCTCTAAACGTCATTACAGGACTACCTCCAATTCACCTTTTCATAACAATGGAAGCAAGACTGGCGAAACACGGTCTTTTTCATCAAGGACACATAAAATCACATCCATACCCGAAAGGACATCTGTCGATAATGGAAAGTCTAGAAAAACTCAATACCTTTAGTATGTGCTTGGATGCTATTATTCTAAATCTGCTATATTAAAAATGGAAACTGGTACAGGTTCCGGCATTTTCAGCGACTGTCCCAGAACGAATTTCTCATAAAAGTCAGGACAGTCACTCGTCCATTTTCCCAGCTGAAGTCTTGGCCATTAACGAATGTTCGAGAATAATATGTGCATCGAACACGAAAAACAAAACAATATTCATTTTCTCAGACAGCCAAGCTGCACTATAGGCGTTAAGCTCACCTGTCATAAGACAGTGAGACAGTCATGTCGCTCTCTGAACTAGCAAGGAAAAACACTGTAATCCTCCATTGGATCCCAGCACACAATGGCTATGATGGTAACGAGAAAGCAGACATCTTAGCTAAAGACGGCGCATCTAAACCATTCGTCGGTCCTGAACCCTTCTGCGGTGTAAATAAAAGCATCTTCAAACATACTGCCAAGAAGATCCTACTGGAGGAATCAAATAAAGCTTGGATTAACTCATCTGGCCAAATCTGTTCAAAACTCTTTTTGCCAGAATATACTGAAAAAACATCAAAATTACTACTGAACCTCAATAGGAAAACCCAAAAAATTTGCACAAGACTACTAACCGGTCAATGTTCTTTAAAGAAACATATTCACCAAATGAGGCCGGAAGCGGACCCCATCTGTAGACTATGCCTTGAAAATGAAGAAACATCTCTGAACATTATTACAGAATGTCCAGCACTTTCCGCCTTAGAAAGCAAATACTTGACTATGAGATCATCCCCCTAGAACCTAGATAAACTCAAACTCAAACTCATTCACCCACAGAAGATTACTAACTTCTGGTTCTATCTATCTATCTAGTATTAGAGAAAAATTTCCACCAGCAGTATTTTCTCAGAATGTCAGCTAGTGCCATCTACACTTTCAGGATGATTTTACTGTTATTTCAGCAACACACTCAGATCAATTATGAGCTTTCATATGCTCAGTATTGAGTTTTTATTTCGGTTAAGTGGTAATGTGCACTGCAGAGCAGATTTAATAGTGAAAATGACTCCTTACCGTTGGTAGGGGGCAATCGAGAAATGAAAAATATCCCACCCTTCGTTTATCAATGATGGATTTGTTAGGTATTTTTAGTAAGCGCAAATAATTTTCTTGTCTGTTTTTAGTCCACGATCAAGGTTTAGAAAGCCATTGACCCACAAATATCGGGGTGTTTTTTTAGAGATTGCGTTTTCGAATAGGAATAAAACTGATATCTTGTCATTTATTTTCAATTTGATTTGTCCATTTTATCATGAACAGGTTAACAAAAGAACAACGCTTGCAAATCGTGCAAATTTATTTCGAAGTTCCAACAAGACGGCGCTACATGCCACACAGCACACGTTACAATCGATTTATTGAAGGAAACATTCGATGAGCGCATATTTTCGCGGAATGGACCTGTCAATTGGCCACCAAGATCGTGTGACTTGACACCATTGGAAAATTTTTTTTTTGGGATATGTGAAGTTGCTCGTTAACGTCAACAAACCAGTAATGTTAGGGGGCTTGGAAGCTAACATTCGTTGCGTTATTGCCGACATACGGCCTCTAATGCTTGAAAAAGTGGTTGAAAATTGGACCTCTGGACTTGGCTTTATTCAAGACATTCGCGATTATTATTCGCGATTATTCGCGTTATATTTAAACATTAATGGGATAAAATTATCCTTCCAATTAAACTAAATTGATGGACATTAAAACGGTTTTCTTGTGTTTTATTGCAATTCGAAATTCTATACGTTTAACAAAACACTCTTTAAAATCTATCACATTCCTGTTCATGATTTCGATGCATTTGTTGGTACGAGTACTTATTTTTCACAATGGTTTTCCGAATGTTTTAAATCAAATTTTCAATCAAATGATTTTGGTGTTGAACATACACATTGGTTTATATTCATTAAATATTTTAAGCAAAAAACGTACTCGAAATTATTTAAAGCCTACTTCGCAAGTCCTTCACGAGGACCTAGTTACTCTGACGTTAGCCTGATCTCGGTGCTACTGCCAATTTAAAATTTCCTTAGAACTTTCCATGGTCAGCCAGACAAACTAATTAACTGGGCCATAAAACTGAAGTCCATGCGACTATTCACCATTAATCACTCCAATCCAATGTGGATATCCCAAAACTTTGCCCAGCATTTGGCCTTCAGCTATTCCGCTTGTAGATCTTTCACCCCTGATTAGTCTGACTGTGCATAGTTTCTCCAACAACTACTAGATGCCAGGTCATTGCAAATTACGGCTATCTCTCTACACCCTAATTACACACCTTCTTAGCCCAACCATTCGTACTGTAAACCCATCTAAAACAGTCTCATCTGGAAATTTGTTTTATTAGAGTTCAAAAAGTTGGACGTTTAAAATGTTCATTCAAATTACCGTTTTGACAAAACTACATATACAAAACAGTACTTGATGGTGGTGTTGCACGATGGTCGCGTGGTGGCGGTGGGACGAAAGGAAAAGGAGCTGTTAAAATGTTTGTGTTAAAGTTTTCTGGTATCCTTGCCACGATTTGCAAGGTCTGCAAAAAGTCAAGAAATTTGAATGCCACCACTGCACGTGGTACAGTCCTCGAGTACTTTTGGTTGTTCACTGACAATCGTGAAAGTCTGCAGCAAACAAAACTTTCTATCGCCCACCGAGGTATAATTCCCATAGTCCTTTTTTTGTTTGGCGTTTTGTTCTTTTTTTCTCAGAATGGCATGGAAAATGCTCTCAACGCTCCGATAAGCCAAGAGCCAAGGGCTGTATGTTCCTACATTTGATTGCCATTGTATCAATGTTAAAACCACAACTTTGTCTATGAAAGGAGACAAAAGATTTTGACTTCCGGCTCGAACTCTAAATAGCCCGATGACACTCGCAGCTTTTGTATATCGTTGGCATTGGTATGTGCAACGGTATTAACTTTACTCGCATTATGTGCACTTGGATGTCATCGATGTCCTTCTCTTATGTCCGCATTGAATGTGGTGTGGTGAATGTGCTCGTTCAGCTGAAGGTGCTACTGGTGTTGCTGTATGCCCAAAGGATATTAAATTTTGTTTCTTATCGGGGAAACATTCAAACGCCATCGGGGGCCTTGCACAATATGAAATACTCGTACATGTGTGTGAATGTGTTTGGGATGGTGGTTTTGGTGCTTGATCGTCACTATCGCAGATATGTGGTAGACACAAGTGGGTGTTTTGTGTAAACTCTGGCAAAATAAGTCGTTGGTGATGATGGCTTTTTTAATTTCATATATAGGGTAGGATATGATGTGTCTGGTGTTTCTGCATGCTTAAGCATGTTTTGTGATGAAGGGGGAATCTAACCACGTTAGCAAAAAACACGAGAGTTTTGGAGTCGAGTACCACAAAATCTTTGTAAGGGAATATGGGCTTTTGGAACAAGGTTGACAAAATATGATAATAAAACCCTTTGATAAATCGATAGACCTGTAGACCAACCCATTAACTTCGAAGAGCGAGATTGTTCCTTTAAATAAATTCCAAGCCAAACCACATTGCACATTTTTCTAATTCTATGACAATCGGCAGATCTGTTCTAAGCATGACACCCTACAAATCATTCAAACTGTTTAAATCGGATCAGATACACATTGTGAAAAACTGGTTGTTGGGCGCTGTAGACGATTATAGTAGGGTCATGGCACCAGTTTTCGAACACTTTTGCGACTTCAAAAATTGGATGATCAATAAAAAATACTTGCCTTTGACTCAAAATAATGCTGTTAATTTATTTTGTTAGCAAAACTCAAATACTTCGGTGTCCGGTAGCAATTTTTATCACTATTAGCATCAAAAAATTTAAAAATTTGAAAAACTGAAAAATATATGTTTTCTCCTATTTTCGAACACGAGTTGCCTAAAGCCGAACAAAAAGTTTCCTATTTTCGAACACTGAGATTGTATGGGATTTTTACATGTTAAGACATAAATTCGAAAATTTAAAAATCTAGATTTGAAATGGAATGATTTCCGTTGTTTTTATTTCACTTAATATAAAATAAAATTAGTTTCAGTCGATAATAAAAAAAACATTTTTTTACTCCTTTATTCGTTGCTTGAATATGGACATATTGAGCCCTTCCCGTAAAATTATCGTGAGCGACAAAATGAAAATTTTACAGGAGACCCATTTTTTTGCTTTTTTCCGGAGCTAATGAACGAGGCGATCTAATTTTCTGTGTTAAGTTATGTTTTTTATGTGCATCTAAATGGTTGTAAACAAAATCCCACAGTTGTCAGATTTTCGTTATTTTTCGCTTTTTTGGGGTTTACGATACATTTGGCGGTCACCACTTAACAGTCCCAGATCAAATTTTGGCGTTTTTTCCCTGCTCGAAAACAGGAAACTCATTTTTACCTAGTTGCCTATTCCGAACACAACTGTTCGAAAATAAGCAACTAGATAGAATGAATTTCCTATTCTCGAACAAGGCAAAAACACATGCTAACTTAACTTTTTATTCTCAAAATTTCTCTCAATATCACAAGCGATTCCTCTAATATAATAAAAACCACAGGTTCAAGTACGTATGTCATTATTTGCTTTTTAACTGAAGTTTCCAACACGTGAACTGCAAGTTTTTTTTTTACTGCTACCGAGCGTCCAACCGCACGGACTGGCAAACTGAATTTTTGTAAGAACCTGTGCTGTATTTGTATTAGTGAGCATATGCGGAAAGTGAAAAGGGAATATGAGGACACACATATATAGTCTTTTCAAGGTTGAAACACCAAAAACAACGAAAATATAGGCATTTTCGTTTAAAGTGTTCGAAAACTGGGGATGTTCGGAAATAGGTGCCACTACCCTATGTTGTTTGCATTCTCTTTAGTAAACTAACAGTTTCAGCTCACTTCTCTTGGAATGTTACTATATATTTGTCTCCAACTGAAAATAATAAAGAAAAGTGAGTGCGCTATTCAAACTTGGCAGAAGTGAAACTTCAGAAGGCCACTACGAAAGCCGAAACAGAGAGGAGACGAAGATTATAGAAAATACCTACTACCTTATTCACTCGCAGACTGAATACCACTATTTTTATGTCGCTTTTTTGTTTCAATAAATTTACATCTTACTAAATAAGTTTCACTTCAGTAATACAAGACGTTTGATTTATGATTAAGCTTTGCACTATGCAAGCACAGAAAGAGAAATTAATAGTCTTATGACGAGGCTCGTCCGTAGATATAGTTATAAAAATAGTAATAATAATAGTATAATAAATAATAAACATAATCCCACTTCATTAGGCGCATTCATATCACACAGACTTAACCACCCATTGTACAACCAGATATCAACTTCTTTTTGTTATAGCTCTCCAGATTTTCAAAGAAAGGCCAAAAGACGCTGCCATGATAAGGAAACCATTTATCAGCTCTCACCATGTATGCGACGAGTATCTGTAACCTGATACGAGAAAATGCGGGACATTCACAGAGGAAGTGCTCCGCGGTGTCATCCTCTTCTCCACAAGATTCACAGAATTTGGTGTCACTTAAGTCTAACTCGTTTAAATGCTTAACTAAGGAGAAGTGCCCCTTTGCAACTCTAACAAGCTTTCTACAGACCAAGCGCTGGCCTGAAACCCAAAAGAAACTCAAAGAATTTAGTCTTCCGACCGCATTGAGAGATTAGTTTCGAAGTATTTTCCAAGTAGTTAGAATGTTGAGTACAGCCATAAAAAAAACTTTGCTTTCGCTGCAGATACAAATACTTCTGCCAATCTAGGGATTGTTCGTAACACAATCCTCAGTAGACGACATGACAGTGAGAACCCTACGAAGCAACGCCCTAAGAGAAAAGGGAGAATATAAAATAACGTAAAATGTATTTTATCTCCTTTTCTTCCCGACTTAATCCAATGCATTTATGTGTTTGTCAATTTATCGTGACGCATTTTCGTTTCATTGAGTTTCAAATCACAACGATTCGAAAGAAGTATCTTCTCAAAAAATTTTAAATGTTTCAAAAAATGTTTGTAGTGTCTGCGCTTAAATAGAACAAAGAAAACATTGAGAAAGAAGCAATTTTTTCGAAATCTACCCAATATTTTAAAAGCGTTAGATGTTCAAACTCAGATGGTCACTATGTTGGGCCTTACGAAATCTTGTTATCCTCAAAGGGTGCTGCTTTCACGTAATTCACGGAAATCGAGTTCTTATTTATTACAATAAATAGGGTGTCGCAACAGAGCGAGGAGCCCTAGGGCCTAGCTAATTTTTCACTACCAACCATGTCCATGGATGGAAACCTACAATTTTCTCCCGATTCCTATCGTCTAATCGAGAAAGCTTTTCATGGCAATGAATTCACTAACGGAAAACTTTCTTATTCCCGTGGAAAAACACTTTTGCCATCTGATGGTCCAAATTCTCGATGATGCTGAGCCGTAATTGAGGTTCTATGCCGCTAATATGCCGAATTATCTCATCCTTTAGCTCTTGAATTGTTGCTGGCTTATCCACGTACACCTATTCTTTCAAATAACCCCAAGTAAAGAAGTCTAATGGTGTCAAATCACACGATCTTGGCGGCCAATTGACACCACCACCACGTGAGATAACATGGTCATTGAATTTGTCGTGCAAAAGAGCCATTGTTTCTTTAGCTGTGTGGTAAGTAGCACCGTCCTGGGCTATAAAAAGTACGTTATCATCTTACGATAGCGAACACCAATGACAGTAACTGCCTGACGGGCCTCATTTTGGAAAAAAATCGGCCCGATGATGACGCCCGCCAAACCCACAAACCGCACCAAACAGCCACTCTTTGTGGGTGCATGGGGTTTTCGACAATCACTCTTGAATTATCATTCACCCAAATACGGCAATCCTACTTATTGACGATTCCACCGAGGTGAAAATGTGCCTCATCACTGGAGATGATTTTCTTCGAAAATTGATCATCCACTGTTGCCATTTCTTGCCACTACTCCAACCATTGACGATGCTCGAAATGGTCATGAGCATTCAGTTCTTGATTCAATTGCACCTTGTTAGCGTGTAAATGCACCTAGTAAGCATCTTTATACATAATGTTCATCAACGACGAGCGTGAGAGGTGCAATTGTTGGACACGACGACGAGTTGAGGAGGACGGCTCTTCAGCCACACTATCGCAAACAGCAGCAATATTTTCTGCAGTACGAGCTGTAAGAGCATGCACTGGAGGTGTTTTCACATCTCTTACAGACACGGTTTTCTCCAATTACGATTTTTCTGATTGTACGCAAATTTGGACGATTAAATTTACCGAAAAAATCACGAAGTGCAAGATATGCAGTTTGATTTGAACACCCATTTTCGTAATATGCCTGAATAACTTTAACGCGTTGCTCGATTGTGTATCATTGCATGATTCAAACTGAGTTAGTCTGAATTTGAGAAATGTCAAATAAAATGCAGAAAAAAACTTGACGTTTAGGTGTCGTTCACATATAACATCGCCCCTGAAAATTTAACCACCCTTTACTAAATGTGGTACATTCGTTTATGTTCCAGTTACTCAGATTTAAACCTAGGGGTGCAATGATGTTTGCATGCCTGTCTGGTGCGCAGGAGTTTAAGTTTTCCAGAAACATAACATTGTTTTGGCACAGGTCTGGCACTCTGCGCGGAAGCGGTAAGCCCTCCGAGAGTAGTTACACTGCCACGAAAAGCGCTTTCGCACCTATCCGGTCCGAATCGGCATAAGAATGGAGGTCACTGCAACACGTTATGCTTCGAAAGTACCCAAGCTTTGTTGCATCACAATATTCATTTAAGTTAGTAAAACTCAGTCAGCAAAACTCAGAAAAGCGCCTTAAAGTTTTTGTTTCAATTAAATATTTTATTGGCGCGTTTCGACTAAACAGTCATTTTTGACACATCATGTTCCAGTCGATGGGGATACGATGATCGTTGTTTGATCAAAACGTGTCATTAAAATAATTAAATTTAACAATATCCTACTTATTTATTTCACCAAAATAAAATTTGGATATAAATCTTACATTGGTATATGAAATGTCTTCAATTTATCCGATTGTTTTCTTTAATACTAAAATCTATTGTTTTGGTTTTAATCAAATAGTGAACAACATTTTATTGTGAAACTAAAAAATATCGTTGTTTTTTCTTCAAGACTCATAAACAACTTTTAAGTATAAATAAGAGACCGTAAAGTAAGCATCCGAAAAACAAAACGTATGACCCATAAGCGCTTTCCGCAGGTAATTGTGCGAGTTTGACTTTAAACAAATGGACTAGACATCGTATTGGAAGTCTATGTTTCTAGATACAATTGTTCAGAGGCGTTATATTTATTTACAGATTCAAATACGTTTTATTAGAAATAAACAGATTGGTAAATAATTGCGCTCTACGAAATAAAATTTTCTTGGAAATCGTTTCGCTCTAGAAATATGTTGAGCTGTTTTGCCAAGTCTACCTACTAAACACTTTTCGTTTAAGAACTAAATGAATACTTCAAACCATTTCGTGTCGAAATATTTTTCTCAACTTTATTTTTTAAGTATCTTTCAAAAGGTTATAATCTGCAGAGAATGTGTTGTTTTAAAAGTGAATATCAAATTTGATGCATTCAAAAACATAAACACTTACGTGAGAGAAATTGAAAAGTTTTTGTAGGAAACACCTAATTATCAAAGTTAACATGCAAAAAAGCCAAGTACTGTCACTCCTACCCTATTCCTTGTATATGAAAACTCATTAGAACAGTCCATATTGCCGCGAACTTTATTGAAAAAACGAAAAAGGAAAAACGTTAAAAACTCATCTCCGCCATGGCCAAGGCTTCATACCAACGGCGGCACCATAATCTCTACCAGCATTTACCAACCACCATAATATAAAGTGATACTCATTACCTATAAGTGTGAGAATAGATAGTTTCCCATTTAAAGTGGGCAGAGTCCTGTCCGCAAACACTCTAGTGTGGGTTTAGTTTCTGCAAACTATCTCCGCTTTGCTCACCCTTCCACCTCAACCCCGCATTGGACATGACAATTATCGTAAAATATTCCAAGGAACAACATTGACTCTAGCTATAGCTGTGTAGACGCAAAACATAGCGTTGATGTTTGCTATGTGGGCTGCTATCTTCCTGCAGACAATCCCCATGCTCCACTAATTGAACCTTTCTTTGGCCTTCTCCTCCTACTTGAAAATAAAGTGTTTTCTTCGCACAAAAACTAATTCCAAAAGCTTTAAGGCAAATGTCCATCTCATTAGAGACACACGACCGTTATATATGCACGAGTATATCTTTCGAGTGGAGAATGATATTGGCAAAAGGATATCTCAACTTTGCAGATATCGGTTTTGTGATTCAAGAACCCATCGTCAGCGTCATCACAAAAAAAAAAAAAAAACAACTCCACACACAAACACTCAACGGATTAAGGGATGAATACTCCCATAGTAAGAGCGTTATTTGTTTTCGTCGTGATATAAAATATTTTTATCTCCTTGTTCGATAACTACTTGTGCTAAAGGAGGGACAGAAAAATCGAACATAATTAATTAGGACCGGCATCCAGCAACCGCCTTTGTTCAACACCACGTCAAACGGGGAAGGGTGTCCTTTGATAAGTTTTTACAATCCCATCGTCAGAGACAACATGAATAATAGTGATATCCTTGGAAGAGTGACAAAACAAAAACGACTTTGCTTTTGGCTCACTAACCCCACTCTACTACCAATATACATTCTTATAGTTGAATGAAAGTCCTGAATAATGATTTATCGAGGGAGTGAGGCAGCAATTGAGATAAGACTTTAGTTCTTTGTTCGACGACCTTCATTGCTAAAGAGCAAATAAGATTAAAAAACATAAAAAAGCAACAAAGTTCTGCAGAACCCTAATGCGTTTGGCTCTTAGAAAACAGAGATGCATGCTTTTTTTCTTCCTTTTTTCATTGTGAGTTTTGACACAAAGTGTAGTAGTTTAGCTTTGTCGTCGAACAAGCAAAGGACTTGAATTAAATTACGCCTCATTAAGCTTGTGTCGAGGTCACTA
Source organism: Melanostoma scalare (assembly GCA_949752695.1). Classification (NCBI taxonomy): domain Eukaryota; kingdom Metazoa; phylum Arthropoda; class Insecta; order Diptera; family Syrphidae; genus Melanostoma; species Melanostoma scalare. Next base: position 11,245,525 of record OX456985.1, read on the forward strand.
AGGCTTTTAACATAAATCAAAATAATGAGAGGTGGCAATGGCAGCCCCTGAGCGCTATTATTATTTGCATTCGGAAACTGGGACACAGTTCAATCCGAGGGTGACTTCTTAATTCTCTCCTCGAGCTATTGGAAAGTTTTGACTTTGGTTTTGTTTTGTTAGCATTTTCAATTGTCTGCTCTGGGAATTGCAGTTAGTCACGAACCAAGTGGCTTAGAGCTTCAAAAAAAAAAGCGGTAAGTTTTGATGTTACAGTGACATCACGCGATCACGTTTATTTACTGGCCCTTGTTACGACGGAGTATCTTTATAGAAATGTTACTTATTCAACTCTGAAGTATGCAGCACTTAATCATAGTTTAAGTAGCATGAAGTAGGTGCATATACCTTCAGACTTATCATGCTGCTAACATGAGGGTGTTGTTGGTTAAGAGTGTGACACGAGTAGTAAAATGATATTTTGTATTTCGTTTTAAGCGAAAGAATGCTCAAGAGTCATTAAGATTAAGTGTAAGGTTTCTTACTTAACGCTCAGCTGTTCAACTTTGTAATGAAGTGGTGTGTAAAATCAGAGTTCATGGGTGCTTAGCTTTTATTTTGTCATAAATGAAAAGAGAACGGAAGCAGGAGCAGAGGACATGTAAAGAAGGTGGGTTTCTAAGCTACGTAATTATGTTTGAATATGTAGTAGGACATTTAAGGCTTTTTGTTGCCCATGGATATTATGGCTGAGATGTTTGCAATTCGAATAAACAAATAGTACTGCACCACACTGTAAATGTAGAAAGTCTGAAGAAAAGAAAATTTGACAATGATGAGGACCAAAAACTATATGGTTGACTTTCCAGAGCGAATAAAAATAAAATTTTAAAACACTGCTCTCCTTTGAGGGGAAGAAACCACAAAAATTGAAATTGTTGTAACATTAATATTAATTTAAAGTAGATATAACAATCATCCAGATATTTACAACACCCCAATGATATGAAACATGCGATGGAAGGAGAAGAATGTTTCAGCTCATAATTTTGCATTAAGTTCATTCCCAGAGATTTCATAAGTTTTTCATATGAAAAACGATTAAGAACCTTTCGCATTTTAATAACTTTTAAGACTCAGCATCACGTTGAAAAATGAATTTATAAATAAAGTGGCGCAAAGCAGCTACGGAAATTATGGGGACTAACACATTTCGAGGAACTACAATTTTATACTGACTTCAAATGGCTGAGTGAGAAAGCACTTTTCGTGGCTGTCTCACGGATGAACAGCCAATTCCTCGCTCAAGGCAAGACCAATGGAATAGAATTTTATGCTTCCAATAAGATTCACATCTCGGACTCCCACTTGACAAGCAGACTTATGGTAACCATTACGCCAGGAGCACCACCTAATCATTGTTTTCTAAATAAGTAAATAAATAAATAAATAGGGTTGCCCAACAGAGCGATAAGCCCCAGAGGGTCTAGCACATTTCTCACAATCATTGCCTTGTAGGGGAATGGAGGGGACCAACAATTTTCTACCGATTTCGAACGCCAAATTGAGGAAGTGCTTTTCATGGCCAAGAATTTACTATCGGAAGACTTGTAAATTCCTCGCCAAAGACGATACCCGTGGAAAAACAATCTTGCTTCTGTTCTGATTCGAGCAACGAACCTCCCGGTTAACAGGCAGACGTGCGAACCATCACGCATCGGGTACCATTGTTTTATACCTCCATTTTCTTCAATATTTTTTAAAAGACTCAAATGATCTACAAAAAAGTTCTTGATATAGTTGATGGGATTCAAACATCACATTGAGGAGTTCGTTATGGACCTTTCACCGTACAGTAATTATTTGCGTAGAGTTCTATTATTGTAGTAACTTCAAGTTTGAAAGTAAGAAAAATAAATTTTAAGCTTCTAGCAAAAACATCCAATAATAGCTTTGCTCATTTAAATGCAGTGGAGTTTTTCTATCACATGTTCATCCACTTCCAGAGTTCATATTATTTAAAATTTTACACAACTATTAAAGACTGATGACAATACAATAATTTTATAACTTTGATTAGGTATTTTTACCAAGAAGTAAAATAAAATCAATATGTATCCTTGGTACAAAAATGACACTGAGTTCTTTCACATATTTTTAAGAAAAAAAAAACTATAATTAGACAAAATGCTCTCCCAATATTAATTATATTTCCTTCTACTTTCTGGAATGTTTTCAAAGACCACTTGCCGATCTGCAATTTGCTATACAGTATACATGTTCTTATTTCTATGCTAAAGAGAACACAAAATAATAAAGACATTCATTCAACACGAATACCTCGTAGAAATGAGGAAAACGTGGCAAATAAGTAGGGTGGTGCAACAAAGCTTTGGGTCCTAGCACATTTCAGGGACCTACAACTTTATCCCATTTCCTCATCTTCTTGGCAGTTACTCTCAAAGGACTTGCTGATTAGTCGCGAAAGGTGATAAATTAGGAAAATCAATTTGATGAGATTTAAACCACAATCTCTTACGTAACGTTCCGAAATGCTGACCATCACGCCACACATATTACTTAATGGCGATGTGAATGTGCCACATTCATATGCATTAATTCAACAATCCTGAACTCCGTGGACAACCTACTTATCGGACTACGTAGGAGGAGGTGAGGATTTCATTGATCGTTAAATTGTTAACTGCAACTTTTTCTCGCATTGCAAAATTGGCAATCCTGTGATATAAATACTGTTATGAAAGATTGATTTTCTCACTTAGTCAATACGTTCAGAACCAGCAGAATATCATAGATTCTTATTGAAATGGTAAGGAGAACTTCATTAGGTCTGTGGTCTACAAGGTGTATCAATATTTGTTCTTTACATACAAGTGCAAGCTCAACTCGAGGTGATGTACCAAAATTTTCAAAAATGATCATGCCAACTTGGGGCCTGTAACACAAAACTACAGTTACTTGTAATACACTGGAACTACGACTAGAACTGCACGACTGAAAACCTCAAGTTTGTTTGACCTTCTGTAAGTTTAATGAACAATATCCTGCAAGTGCCTCTTGACTTGTAGACTATAAAAATACAAATTATATCCGAGGAAGGCTAATATGTGTACATTTTCCTTGCCTTTTTCAAAAATGAAAAAAAAACTTTAGTTAATTGAGTGGTTTGAAAACCGATTTCCTTTTTTAACTTTGTTTGGGTTATGCCTAAAATCATCTGTTCCGGCAAAATTTTAGGATGTCTGTTAATTGTTAATAGTTAAGGCATATTTCCCTGTGATAAACTTTTGACGGAAAAAAATTTTTTATTTAAAAATAAGTGTCTAAATAGTGCCATTCGTTGTTTTAGGAGATATCATGTTTAGATATCCATAATGGCATAATCATGGCAATATAAATCAAAAATGTTGTATAAATTTTTTCGATACTTCGCTTAGTTTTCGGGATATCGATACTTGAAGTCGAAAATTTGTTTTGCTTTAATTATTTAACTTCATCGATATCTTTAAAACGAAGCGAGTTATCCAAAAATTTTATTTGATATTTTAATTTTTATTGGCCTTATTAAGCCAAATTCATTTTCAGATTGTGGAGCCATGGATATCGTACTGTTTCGAAAATGAAAACCAACGATAGGGCTTTGCCATTGTGTAATTCGGGCAAGTGGGCACCGCGGCTGGCTCGAACAAATTACAGCCAAGAGGAACAATTTTCGATCATTTCTGGCTGCATTTCGGGTCGTATGCCATCAATAATTAACCGAATATTCGGTTCCAAGGAATCAGTTTCGGGACTATCTGCTTAGACAAATTACTTCACATAATTCCTCAAAATTACTCCGGCGGTGTTAAATCGCCCGATCTCGGAAGTAACTCACAAGCTTAAAGTAATGTTAAAATTATAAGATTATGTAAAAATCGGCGTCAACAGCGATCTCGTTTCGAGACACTTAACTGAACGTATGCTGTGCCCAGATGTCGTGCAGCTTCAATTCTTCCACGATATAATCGAAAACCAAACTCAGAGCTTAAATTAATTGACAGCTGTCGAAAAGACCTACTCCGAAAAATATATTGCTAGATTGAAAACTACAAGTGTTTTATGCAGCCTCTGTACATTGTTTTCCAAAGGCCGTTTTCCAAATTGACAACATTGACAACAGTAGTCTTTATACTAATAAGTCTTTAAGGGTCTTCGTCTCTATTCCGTATTCTTTAACTCAGTATAGTTGGCAGTTACTCATACAGAACTTCATAGTCCAACTTATCATTCAAAAAGTCCAGGAATGCATTTTGTCTTTCGAATTTGTCCCAAATTATTTCACTTTCGGATGGGACACCTAGCAATAAAATTGATTACACTATTTTCTCTTAAGTTTGCTTGAATGTTTTTGAGATCACACATACGAGTAACTGAAAGGTCAGGTCGATGTGGTATGTAATTTGAATTGATTGTTCCACTTCTTGCTTTGAATGTGAGACTTATCATATTGAGACCGAAATGTCTTTGTATCCCCCTTAACCGTAGACCTACGTTTAAAAAAAACGACTAATCTTACGTTGGTGGGTCGTTTTCTACCCTTATATTTTTCTTAGGAAAATATTAACAAAACTGAATATTTTATACAAAAACTGATAGTTTATATTTATTAATTCAATTGCCCTGGAAACAACAGAGAAAAAACACATGTATAAACATTTAAATGTGTTCAATGCATTTTACACATATATTCCGGTTATGTATTCTTGCAAAAATTTTTATTGCAGAAGACGCAGACCAACTCACTTTTGTTGTCTTTGGATTTTGTTTTTTTGCTTCTGTGTATAAAGCACATCTGCCTCGTTTCTTTGGCTGTGGTAAATTGATCTTGAGCCGCTTAGCTGCAGGACTGCAATCTCTTTGATTACAAGTTAGTGTGGGGGATGATGAGCCAACTTGTAAATAAAGGCGGCTGTTGACTTAAATAAAATGGCAAATTTAAACTTTGAACTGGCTTTATTTTAATATTTGTTTTTTTGGTATTTTAAAATTGGTTTGACTATAGTCGTTCTCGATGGCTGGTCAATTTACAAAGAACTTCTCTTCTCGAAAAGCGGAAATAGCCGACAAAACTCAACATGGCTGCCAAAAACTTCATCACAGCTGCCAACAGCCAAAAACCCAAAGTTTCCTATGGTGCCATCTACAACCTCAAAGCGATGACATCCCACCCCCCGTGAACTCCTGAGGGGATTCACTCCTTACTGGCAAAACAGCGAGCTTTGAGGCTGGACGTCGGAGAGTTCCACTCGTTGTTTTGATGTCAGCACTCCTGACTTGGCCATCCTTCCCCGGGAATACTTCTGCTACTACCCCTCGTTGCCATTTACTCCGCGGTTGGCTAGCGTCGCAAATGATGACTATATCGTTTATTTTCAATGGCTGGCTTCGGTCATACCATTTACTCCTTCGAGTTAGTTCGGGCAAGTAGTATTCTAGGATCCATCGTTTCCAGAATCGGTCTTTTAATTGTTGCGAAATCCTCCACTGCTTGCGGCTGCATATCGGCGTCTCCTCTAAGTTTGGCGTTTGAGTCGAGTTAGTGCCTCCGATTAGGAAGTGGTTCGGAGTGAGTGGTTCATCATCTTCGGCGTTGATTGGCAAGTCGGTCAGAGGTCTGGAATTGATGATATTTTCTGCTTCGAATAGTAAGCTGCGGAGCGTTTCTACACGAGGAGCTTCTTCCTGAAGAGTGATCTTAAGAATCTTTTTCACGGATTGGACCATTCTCTCCCAGATCCCACCTTCGCTGGGGTTAAGTGGACAGTTAAACTTCCAATCGATTCCTTTGTTCGTCATCTCGTCTTGGATGCTGTTGAAGTCGAAGAGCTGACTTTCTTTCACCAACATCTTCTTCGCACCAATGAAATTTGTACCATTGTCCGACCGTATACATTCTGGGACTCCTCGTCTGTTTACGAAATTACGGAGGCATAAAATAAATGCATCCGTTGACAAATCTGCAGCTAGCTCTAAGTGTATGGCTCTTATGGTTAGGCAAGTAAACAGTGCGACCCATCTTTTTTCTCTTCGTCGGCCTACTGCTACGTTCACAGGCCCAAAGTAATCGAGCCCCGTATAGGTGAAAGGTCGAACATAAGGAGTCACACGGTCAACAGGCAGCTGTCCCATGAGCGGTGTATTTGGTTTGATACGATCCAGTTTACATTTTTGGCAATCTCTTTTGACTTTCTTGATGGCTGATCGGATGTGTGGAACCCAAAATCGCTGGCGGATTTGGTTGATAATTAATGCGTCGTTCTGATGATGGCAAGAGATATGGTAGTGTCGTAGTATTAATTGGGTTAGATGGTGGTTCTTTGGAAGGATTATGGGGCGTCTGGCTTGTTCCGGCAAACAGGTGGCGAAATTTAAACGTCCGTCGACACGAAGTAAACCGTCTTCGTCTAGGCATGGTGTTAGTTGATATATTTGGCTTTTTCTTGATAAGGGCAGGTTTTTTTGAAGCTGTTGTAATTCTTCGTTGAGACATTCCTCTTGGGCAAGCTTCAACAGGTATTTCTCGGCTGCTTTCACCTCTTCGATGGTAAGTGAAGATATTAATGATCCGTGGACACAAGGTGACTTCGATGGTTTCGTTGGCCGTTCACTTTGTTGTTTTGTGGCGATTCTTTGTCTAGCTCGATACAGCCAGGTTTTACTACGAAGCACGTAAGCTATAGTCCTCCTTAACCTGTTGAAAGAGGAAAACTTTTCAATTTGGATACTTTTGTTTAGCGTATGAATGTGAAGGACTTTTGGACGGATTTCTTCTTCTTGAGGCTCATTCGAGGTTTCCAGTTCGAGAAGTCGTGGCCATTGATCCTCAGGCAAGAGTAAAAAAGGTGGACCAGTCAACCATCGGCTGTTTTCTGTGAATTTGGGTGGGTTCACGGCTCTGGTGGCATCATCGGCAACGTTCAAATTAGTTGGAAGCCAGTGCCAGTCTGTAGGTTCTGTAGACTCGAGGATTTCGGCAATTCTATGCGCTACAAATGGCTTGAATCGTCGCTGGGATGAATTTATCCACGCTAGGGTAGTCTTGGAGTCACTCCAAAAGACTACTTTTGAGATGCTAATGCGGTGGTTGGTCCTGATCATCTTGCTTAGGCGGCTTCCAAGAACTGCAGCTTGCAGCTCCAAGCGCGGAATGGAAAGAATCTTTTTGGGTGCGCATCTTGTTTTCCCAGACACGAAAGCGATGTCCAATTGTTTTTGGCGCAGAATTCGAAAATATCCAACAGCTGCAAAGGCTGTTTCACTGGCATCCGTAAAAATGTGAAGCTCTACTGTATCTGCGTGTTGTAGATTTGCTGAGTAACAACGTGGCATACAGAAGTTCGTGATGTTTGGTAATTCCGTCCACCATAGCTTCCAGTGGTTTAAAATTTCATCTGGTAATGGATCGTCCCAGTCCATGTTGTAGTCCCAGGTTTTTTGAAGAAGGATTTTCGAATACAGCAGGAAGTTAGCCAGGAAACCATAAGGATCGAAGACCGCCATAACTATGCTCAGCATTTCTCTTTTCGTAGGTGATCTTACTAGGTTCTGTACGTCGGCGTTAATGCGATGAAATTTGAGGTGGAAACGAAAGGTGTCGTCGTCGGTCCTCCAATACATCCCCAGAACCTTCTCTCCACCTTCGTGAGTTCCTAAGTCTACGGCAAAATTCTTTCCTCCATCGTCATTAAATTCGGTTTCTATATTTTTGCTGTTGGACACGAAATTCCGTAATACGAAACCTCCTTCGGCATGTATTTTTCTTACCTCCCTGCAAATCCTTTCTGCTTCGTCCTGATTGTCGAAGCTGGCAACCATATCGTCCACGTAATGGTTTTCTACGATGACCCTTGCTGCTTCCGGCGAACTGGCTTCAAAAGACTGTGCGTTTTTATTCTTCACGTATTCCGCAGTGCATGGTGAGCACGCTGCACCGAAGATCATCGATGTCATCACGTAGATGCGCACTGGCTGGTTTTCCTCACTTCGCCAGAGGAACCTCTGGGCATTCTGATCGTCGATGCGTATTTTAATTTGGGAGAACATCTCTTTGATGTCAGCTGCTACGCCTATTATGCCTTGACGAAACTGCAAAAGCACTGTTAGTAATGGTTGGGCTTGCTCTGGTCCTTTCAACAACAAACTATTCAACGACGACCCATTAAAATCGGCGGCTGCATCAAAAACGATGCGTAACTTTTGGGGTTTATGCGGATTGATCACTCCGAAATGGGGCAGATACCATGTTCGTGGGCAATATAATTTCAGTTCCCATGGTAGGAGCTCTCGAGCGTATCCTTTACTGACGTAATCTGTCATTTGGGCTTTGTATGTCTCGGCGAACACTGGGTTTTTCTTCATCTTTGCCTCAAGGTTGAAAAGTCGTTTTAAAGCCATCTGATAATTATTAGGTGTACGGATATTGTCGCGGCACCATAGCAAGCCAATCCTTTTCGTTGTTTCTTCTAATATTTTTCTCCCCCGGGCATCTTCAGCGGATTCAAAAACTTTCTCTGGCTTCTGTACTCCAAAACTTTCTGTTGTGTAGTAGTTTTCTACTAGTTTGCTGATCTCATCTAACGAACTAGCTTCTCTAACGCACAAAATGAATGGTTGCGCATTCGGCTGGGCGTGCGTTGGACCATACGCTAGCCAACCGAGCTTGGTTCTGGCGGCTATTGGTTGATTGGCTTCCCCTTCGATGATGTCCCTGGCGACTCCGAGGTGGCAATTATCCAATCCAATCATCAAGGTTGGTTTGGCGTCGTGAAGATCGAGTAGTGGTATTTCTTTCAGATGACTAAGACGATTCTTCTCGAAGGACTGAGAAGGCAAATTCAGATCCCTAATTGTACGGACATTCTTCAATACAAAGCTGGAGTCATGCTGTCCGGAGCCCTTAATTTCGAACGTTACTTTTCTTGATGGCTCGGTGGTGATCTTTGTTCCATACCATTGGAGTGTTAGAGGTTGTACTTGGCCCTTTAGACCAAGTTTGTTTGCTATTGCTTCGTCCAGGATGCTGATCGATGAGCCTTCATCGAACATAGCAAATGTTTCGATCTGTCCTTCCGGCCCAGTTATGGTGACTGGCAGGATTCGGAAGAGTTGTTCCGTGCATGAGGCTTGACAGGTTTGTATTCTGGCTGACGTTGGTTGGGCGGCTGGTAAATTGGCTTCCGGCTGTCGTCTTTCGTGCAGCATTTTGTTGTGTAGTCTTGGGCATCCATCCACGTTGCATCTCCTTTTGTTTCTGCATACTGCCGTTCCGTGCCCTTGTCGCAAGCATGAAAAGCACAAATGTCTTGTCTTCACAAACTCCCACCTTTGCTCCGTGGTCAGACCTTGGAAACTCCGGCATTCAGGTAGCTGGTGATTCGCCCCGCAGCTCACACAGCTATGTGCGGTCACATCTCTTGACCGGTCGTTGACGTGTAACAGTCTACGAGGATTCGACAAATGGCCCCTTACGGCAATTGAATTTCCCACGTGAGGGAGCATCTGCACGATCTTGGCCTCGCTGGTTAACCATGCTGCAAAATCTGAAATTGTTGGGTAGGGTCTAATTTCGAGAGCCCTTTTGGCCCATTCGTACCGTCTCGAAGCTGGCAACTTCACAATCATTTCTTCCAGAAGCATAGGGTTGGCAAGATGATGCTCACATTTCGCAGCCGTGAGAAAGGCCACCACATTGTTCACAGTGGAACTGAAAGTCAGAATCCCTTCAATTCGGTTCTCGAGTATTCCTTGAAATTGTTGAAGTTTGGCTAACTGTGCTTTCACCATAAGATCTGGGCGTCCAAAGCGGAAAGTAAGCGTTTCTATTACTTTACGAACGTTGTTTGGGTGGATCAACAAAGCAGCGACTGCTTCTCTAGCCTCCCCTTTCAGGCATCTTTGCAGGCGGATATTGTTTTCCATTAACGAATACCCGAAGTTGGCTGTGGTCTCTTCATAGTTTGCTAAAAACAAGGGCCATTCTTCGGGGTTACCACTAAAGCTGGGCAAATCATACAGCTTTTTGTGAGGCTGTGCTAGTGCTGTCGATGTTGTTGCTGGTGGAGAATTCCTTTCGGGTTCATTAGACATCTCTAACATGCGCATGTTGTGTACGTCGTGCATGTCCATGGCTCTACGTAAACGCTCGGTTTCTACCTGGTTCTCGTTAGATTCTTCCCTCAGATGATCAACCGACTCTTTAAGCGCCTGCAGCTGCGCTACCAGAGCCGTTAAAAGTTGATTTTGTTGGTCGTGAGGAGGTTCTTGCTGTGGCAAGACTTGAACGGGGGGCAATTGTCTTGGCTGTGACTGGAGTACTCGTTCTGGTTGAGAGAGAGCAGGCTGTGACGAAGACCGAGGATCTGACTGGGTATGACTTGGCTGTGACGATGATCGTGGGTCTGGCTGAATGTGTCCTGGCTGTGACGATGACCGTGGATCTGGCTGAGTGTGTTCTGGCTGTGACGATGACTGTGGCTCTGGCTGAGTGTGTCTTGGCTGTGACGATGACTGTGGATCTGGCTGAGTATGTCTTGTCTGTGACGATGACCGTGGATCTGGCTGTACCTGCTGTAATGTTGATTGATGTTCTGGCTGAATATTTACTGGCTGAACTTGCTGTGCTGTTGATTGATGTTCTGGCTGGCTTGTCACCAGCCGCTGTTGTTGCTGTCGAGCAGATTGACGGGTCTTTTGAGCATCCATCGCTGGATATTATCTGTCGAGGCGAAGTTCGATGGCAATAATTGTTTCTTCGTGATATTATGGGTACTTACGCGATTGCTGCAGCTAATTTGGCTGCAGCAAAAATGAAGAGATAGCTGGCGACAAGTTCTTAAAATGTCCACGTGTAATTTTCTTTTTACGAGAACAGAGACAAATAGCCTTAATTTTAAGAATAAAAACAATTTTAAAACTTTGTAAATAAAGGCGGCTGTTGACTTAAATAAAATGGCAAATTTAAACTTTGAACTGGCTTTATTTTAATATTTGTTTTTTTGGTATTTTAAAATTGGTTTGACTATAGTCGTTCTCGATGGCTGGTCAATTTACAAAGAACTTCTCTTCTCGAAAAGCGGAAATAGCCGACAAAACTCAACATGGCTGCCAAAAACTTCATCACAGCTGCCAACAGCCAAAAACCCAAAGTTTCCTATGGTGCCATCTACAACCTCAAAGCGATGACACAACTAGTGTCGCATGAAGGGTAAGTGAGGATGATGCTCTAGGTGCTCTTGATTGGTTAGACATATACAGTCGTACTTATAAAATTTTCTAAGAACATCCTTAGACAGCAGTCCAGCTAGCCGTTGTCTAAAGAGTTGGACAAGAATTAGCCAACTTCGTATTTATAAATACAACAGTTGTCTAAATAACCCCTCAAACTGTCAACTTTGAATGAAAAACTAAATGGTGGCGTTCATGATGTATCCGTGGAGTACCATTGTTTGTGTTTTGATATACGAGTACAACAACTAAAAGGCTTTGAAAGAGTGTCGCAGAGGGCTTGAACTAGACCAAAAAAACAGCTGATTTGACTTTGGGTTACAACTTTTGCAAGTCTCATAAAATAAATAATAAAGGCGTTCAATGCTGAAATGTCTATCATATTGACAAAGACGCACATTGGCCAACGGTTTGTTTGGCGTTCTAAGAGACAAACTGAGAATCACAACCCGCCGAAGCGACGGGTGATTCTTCACCTTCATTCTCGGATTCAGCCGAATCAAACTCGTCGGTGCTACCAACTTCAGGGCTATAATTTTCATCACTGCCCGCTGAAAAATCATTGTTACTTGATGAAAAACTTGACATTTTATCAAAACAATATGTTATTACTTATTGAAATAACAAGACACAACGATTCTCAAACGAATTTATCAATACAAAGTGATTTTTCATATAATGGGTCGAAATCGACCCAATCTGACAGAAAAAACTCAAAATCGAAAAAATCATACCCAACTATGTTTTAAATCGTAAAACAGTTTGAATTCGATGCATAAGGGTGCATGGAACAAAGTCATAAAAAACCAGCAAAATCCACAAACCAGTTATTATATTATTTTCGATAAAGCATAGCGAATGGGTAGAAAACGACCCAAACGTAGGTCTACGGTTAACCCTTTACCGCATGAATTAATCTCAGCGGTCAAAAAAAATCAAAATCTTTTTTTATGGGTTCTTAGTGCTGTTTGAAAACATTCTGCATTAAAAAAACACAAAAAAGTTAATTTGTTTAAAAAATAAGAACAAAAGCCAAATTTGGCTTCGTATGCAGTAAGGTGTTAGAAATCTTACAAATTTTATTTATTCACTTTACGAGAAGAATTCAAGAAAATAGTAAGAAATAAATATTTTCAATTCAAAAACATAGCAAAACAATTCATTGCAAGAAGGTTATGAAAAAAATAACAAAAGATAAAAACTTTTCATTTGAAAACAAAACAAAATAATTTATTGTATTGAAAATAACTTAAGTATTATTTCAAAGATTATGAACCGTGGAACTGAGAAGAGCAATTTCTAATTTCATTATAACATAGAGCAACTCCACATTTTTGACAAAATGTAAACGAACGTCCATTACAATTATTTTGGCAAATTTGACGATTTTTTTAATTTGTGGCAAATGACCATAGTTATCACAACGTACCGAAGAAAGAGGAAAGTCTTGATGCCTTGCAAGATGCTGTCTTTTCAGGGTGGTTGTCGGTGTTGTAATGGTTGGAGTGGTTCGACTTGATGTTGGAGTTCTAATAGTCTCAGAAGTAGCAACTTGCATAACTAAGTGAGCTGCATGTTTGGTCGCGTCTTTTCAAAGCCATCTTATCAGCCTTGCATAAGTTCTCCGCAACAGCAAGTTTGAAATCAAAAAGCGGTAAGTGGAAGTCGTTCCCAACGTCGTCAGATGATCCATGCACTCACTATACATAAGTCGTATCACATGAAAAAATATTCTTTGTACCATTTCTTGGATCACAAAGGAATACGGTGTAGTCCAAGCATCGAATCTAACAAATCGACACCGCCCATGTACCTACTTGTTGTAAACCTCGACAGATTTAGGAGCGGAAATATTTCTGTATTGCTTATCCTTTCTAAAATAACGGCGTCTTTCTACAATTAGTTCGCTGCCACATACGGTGACATCATGCTTACAACTTTGTTGTCAAACCAAGGAACCAAGCTCAATTTGACTCCATCAATTGTGGCCGGTTTTTCAACCATGCTTCTACATCCTCCTTTTTTCAGCTCTTCAATCGGCATTTTTGAATTTGGAACTTTGTTGAGCCTCACGGTACCCAGTGGTAAGAGTACATTTTTGAATAAATGGACCTGCAAATTCGGGCTATTGTAGCAAATGTCAAAAAATCTCCCAACCAAAAAAAAATAAAAAATCAACAAAATATGTAAATTTGCAACCCCTTACTGCATACGAAGCCAAATATGGCTTCCGTACCTTTTGCTCTCCCAAGACCAGCCTAATCATTTTTTTCAATAAAAAATTGGTTCATTGCATGCGCAATTTGACACTTAATCAAAATTATATTTTTGATTTCATTTTACTTATCAAGCAATAGCAATAACTAACACTCAAAATATTAATATATTCTACACTTCCGTTTTCAAGACACCGGACCGACCGGCTGACCTTTGATCACGAAATGCATACTTCTTTGCTGTCGCGCACACAAAAAAACTACTGTTAAGTGTTCATAGAAATACAAAGAAGAGGATCGTGTTGTATTTCGATCTTTTCCATGTGACAGAGAACAGAAAAAAGGATACAAAAAGCTAAAGCCATATTTGGCTTCGTATGCGGTAAAGGGTTAAGGCTGTAGTTCAGTTGAGTTAAGTCATCTGTACATTCAATTTTATTTTTTCATAAGTTTCATGACTAACCCTATCAAGAATAACATCGAAAATGTTACATGAATACGTTGTGCTTGAGTCCAATGATAAGTGAAAATGTTCACCCATCCTGGTTAAAAGTTCCTCCCATTTTAAGACAAGACTTTCTATGAAGGTGTTACGGTAGTCTTTCTTCTTACATATTCAATATCCTTACTATTTATTCAAAATATACCCTGTGTCTATATAAACAGGTGTGATTGATGTTAGGTAAAGGTGAAGCAAATGAAAAATTATTTATCAAGTTGTCCGTAGTGTCGTAGGTCTGTCTGTACTTCTGGTTGTCCTGTCCTGAGTTTCAAAACAGAACGATGGGATTGAAACTAACAGACAAATTTGTATCCATCACATAGGACATAGCTTTTAGGACATAACTTTACATAAAAGATCAACCTTGAGCGACCCAGTAGTGCACATTTCTTATTTGATTCGTAAACTAAGTCATTTTATTCCCCTTTTCCGGCCTGATGGTTTCTTTCTTCCGCTTATATGTGCGAGTATATTCCTTGATTGAAAAGTCCGAACTAAGCAAAAGAACTTTAAAAAAAACCCCCCATGATTTTCATCCGAAAGATTGAATTTAAAAATTGCCCGGGGCATTTTTTTGAACAAACCGCACATTCCGCAGCACTTCACTATTTCAACAAAAAGCTTATGTCAGCAAAAAAGAAAGAATTAAAACTGTCGTCATTGGTATCATGTAGAAAAACGTCCTCATATTTCATTGTTTTGAAATAGTTTTCTACCCACGCCACCAACAACAAAAAAACTCATTTGTCCAATTTTATCACAACGCAATCAATCACGAACTGCACAGGTATTTTTCATTTTCCAGGTGATTAGCAAAAATAGAAGAAAAAAACACACAATAAAAAACCCAAAAAACTCTAATTATCCTCGTAAAGCAACTGTGCAGTCATTTGCATTGTTTGGTTGACGAAAGTGAATAATGAAAGAGGTTGGACGAACGGAAATGAAAAATGCATGAAAATTTAGAAAATCCTTTGTTGGGAAGATGACAAACATTCAGAGAAATAGAAATGTTCATTTAAAAAGTAGAAAAAAGAGCTTAACATCTTTTTCGGTCAGTTGAAGAGGTAAAAAAACTTTTATAGCATAAAAGACTACTTCGCAGACCATCCTTTCCTACATAAAACATTTATCCTTTTATGTGAAATTAAATTGACGGCATGGACGATGGACAGCTTGTCTGTCTCTATTCAAACCCACAAGCAACAAACCAGAGGGATTTTTTTATCTTTCCCTTTTTTTTTGTGCCCATCAAGCTCTAAACTCACTTCAATCAAATTGAAACAACTTGAAGGCGGAATAATTTTTTCAAAATAAAATAAAAAAAAAAATCCTTAAATTCGATTGCTTGTGCTTGCCAAATTCTGTGCATAATAAATTTTTTCGGCTCTACTACTTGTTCTCTCACCCTCCCTAGTGAGTGGTTCACTCCCAAACGATGATATCTAAAATTGAAATCAATTTTATTAATGTACTTTTTTAAGGATGCTTGACAAGGCGTGCAATGTACTTGGTAAACTTCCTTCATCTCCTGGGCTTACTGCTACTCTACTGAGTGCATCATCAATCAGTTGATGATGATGCTGAAGCCCAATGTAAATTATTTTGAAGTGGATATGGTTGCCGTTGCAACTCGTTCATCTATTTTCTGCACTGGAACAGCATTTATTCGGCTTTTCCAATTCAGAGAGAATTCAATCAAATTGGTTCGGTTTTTGAAGTTAAAGTGATACCGGGTGCTGCAGTTGAAGTGTGCAAAAAGTGAAGTTCTTCAATTTAATAGAAACTTACTTCCAATCACAGTAATTGACTTGATTAAAGAGTCTTTTCAGAATAAGGGCTGTTAAATCCTTCAGAAGCGTGTAGATTATTATTGCCGTTGGCATTCAAGGTTCCAAATAAATTTATACATGACTTACGAATATTTTAGTGAAGTTTGGTGTTTCATAACCATTGCTTTGCATTTGAACTTAAGTCGTGTACAGCTGGCATCTGAAACTACCTTTCGTCTTACTTGACATAACTCAATGAAAGTCTAAAAGTAAAGAGATCAGAGACTTATAAATTCTCAATGAATAAATTAAAGAACAAAAAAACAGTACACACCTACGTGTTTTACTTTCTCCATTGAGAGGTTCTTATCTCAATTATTGAATTGACATTCACATCTACATATAAACTGCTTCTTAATGGCACTGTGTATTTTTTTCTTCTTTTCCTTTGTTCTTCTACACCCTGTATGCCTACTTGACCAACCAACTCCAACGCATTTATCTTGACACACAAAACGTTATAATAGCAAGAAGATTGCATTGCAAGACGTGTCTTGAGTACAAAAATCATTTACACTTCCCTCTGTAGCCGCTCTACACACATAGACGAGAACAGAGAAGATGGAGAATATTGAATAAAAGGAGTTAAGTCCCATCCATACTCCTTCCGGCAAAATATGTTGATGTGACATAATATACTGTTCTTTACTCATACGTCGGTTTATTGATGAGCTCAGTTAACTTAACAATCTGAAAATCTTTGGGCAAAAGGTTAAGCACGACCCGATGGCTTAGTGTGTAAATTGATTGAATATTATCAAAGGTTGAATATACTTGTTTGCCATTAATTTTAACATGACACATGCAAATTGGCGTTAACTAAGAGCAAATTATTGCTGTCATATTGAAATTACGTTAAATGGATAAGTTGGGGGTTGTGTGAATGAATGTTGTACGGTATTGTAAGTGATATGCTTTTCGGTCGAGGTGGGGGTTGTGGTTTTAATGTTTGGGGTGTGAGTTGTGAGATGAATGATCAAACGTTATAATGGATGTGATTAATGAAGCCAATTGCTGTTCAGAGTTGCAGATAATCTACGTTTAATGAACATCTGAAAGTAATTAGTAAGATGTTTGGTAAAGGGAGCGGAGTGGACTCATTTTTGTATGGTTTAAATATCAAAACAGTGACGAACACTTATGATGTTTTTTGTTTTTCTTTACGGTTTAAAAATAAAAAAAAAGTCCTGGCTCTACCCAAGCTGTTATTCCTGAGTTTTTTTTTTCTTTTATTTATTACGAGTTCTTAGAAGAGTAAGGTATGAGCAAATTATAATTGAGTATTGAATAACGAATTTGAGTTTAGCGGACGGCCTAGTCTGTTCCAAAGCATAACCGCCATTAAAACAAGTGCGATCTAATAGGCCAGGCATAAAAGTGAATATAGATTGGGTGGCGCAACAGAGTCTTGAGAGGGAATGGAGTGGACCTATAATTTTCTGTCCATTCCGTTTCATGGCAGTGATCCGTGCATAATGAAGATGAAAAACTGTGACGTCTACTACGGCTACAGACAGCAGAAAAACACTTATTTGTGTGCGGATTTGTCTTTAGAGGTAGACTAAAGGTTGTGGTTATCAGCAAAAAAGAAAAACAAATAGACAGACTTATAGTCCCGTGTGTGGAGAAGCAGAAGATGAAGAGAAGATGAAGAAGTGACATGGGCATAGCTATTAGAGTACGTATCTCAAGACTGCGATGGCTGGGGTTTTTAGGGAAGATGGACATCAACGCTCCGGCTCTACTGGTTCTCGAAAGCACATTGCAAGGAAATCGTGGTGGGGATGACCTCGGCTGAGGTAGCGCAATAAAGTGAAGGAAGACCTCAACTGACTTAAGAGGGCAGAACTGGAAATCGAATTTGTCATCGAAAGATGTTGGTTGAGGCCCAGGTTCACCACAAACAGTAATGCTTACAAAAGTAAGTTTTTAATGAATTTCGGTTTCTAAGCTGGATCTTAATACAAGACAAGTACAACCTTATGTGTTTATTAAGCACCAGCTGTGCTCCCGATTTCGTCCACGTGGAATAGTGACTTTTATGTTCCCTTTGCCGTTTTATTATAAAGATAAAATGGAAATATTCTAATAAAATATAGCCTATGTCCTTCCTCAGGTTCTAGACTATCTCTGTACCAAATTTCATTTAAATCGATTCAGTTGTTTGGGCGGGAGACGGTTACATAGAAAGCCGAACAGACAGAGTTACTTTGACATTTTTATAATATTAGTTAGGATTACATCTTTAAAAATAATTCAGAATTTTTTGCTTTCGTTCGAAGCCTTCTTTGTATACTGCCTTTTCTTTATTTTGTGGACGTGGCTGCGTTGTCAGGGAAAATGAGGTTCAACCGGACTTCTATCAATCTCTACTTTACTCTAAAGTATTCCGCTAAAGCATTCAAAGTGACGAGAGTGAGAGAGTGGTCAAATTCAGACCAAATAAAACGAAACAAAACATTACACACTAATTATCGTTATACACACCGTCAGCTGATACACAAGAGACAAGAGACACAACAGAACAATTAAGATAAGCGATGTTCAACGAGTGCGTATATGTTACTGAAGGGTGGTGTGACTTGAATTCTTCCGTTCGAACACCAATTTCAAGTGGTCACTTTGTATCAACCGAAAATACTACATACGATGAGTATTATATTTATCAGAATAGAAGGAAAGACCCGCACTAGATAGTCTCACGCAAAACAAGTTCTTTGGCGAACACCAATAAGAAAATATAAAACCATTACATCGATAAACAAATGGTGTTAATCGTTAAATCAGACACCTCACGCTACAAAAACTATAAGATTACCCAATGCGAGCACGGCAACAAAGCAAAACATAATATTACGACGTTGCCCTAAGCACTAATGGTAAACGACGATTCAAGCAAATAAGAAGGGCCATAATCCTCAATCGATATTTTCCAACTGTTTTGAAGAAGGGGAGAGAAACAACTCAAAGTCTGGCAAAAGGTCCATTTACTTTTTATTGTTTTTGAAAGAGTGGCTAACTCGATTTAAACTACCCAAGTAACAAAGTTTCTAAAAGATATCTCAAAGAGTCATTTTCTTAACAACATGTACTACCCTTTGACAAAGTGTTCGGTAAGTCCCAAAAAGAATTAAAAGGGGAGCCAACTATAAGGCGAGCGAAGAACACTGAATGTAGTTTCTTCAAGAGCTTATAAAGAGATGTTTCAGTTTTAAGTGAATAGTGTGAAAAAGAGAGGGAAATAAATAAGTAAATTATAAACAGACTTCTCTTTTACACAAAACCAATTCGAACACAAAATTATTGAGACGGAATTATACTAAATTCAAAAGGAGAACTACGATTTGCTGTTTTTTTTTACCTTTCGCTTTGAATCAGTTCTGATATGTCAGAAAAAACTAGCTTTTAAAAGAAAAACACACTCTACTCAATATGAAAGCGACAAAAAAGTACCAACAAATGAAAATTAAGGAAAACAGTAGAAGATCTTTAACCGAGGTGATTTTTCCGTCAGATCTTAACCGTCAGATTTTTTTTTGTTTCTTTGCCTTGAGGTTTTTATAAATATGGGCCAAGAAGCACAGCTTATTGTGGTAAAAACTCAAAAACCAGTACAGCTTGATATTCGTTTCGTAGCTTTATTTAAAAATAATTCAACGAGCTTTTTACCGTTTTCTATTCGGAAGAATTTAAGTAGGTTGTGAAAAATTACCACACGGTGGTGATAAAAGTGTCATAGAGAATTTTCGATAACATGACAGGTAAGTAAGAGGAAAAGTATAAAAAAGGGTGAATTGAAAGTTTATTAAGAGCTAATCAAGTGCTCGAGTTTTGATTTTTTATACTATCTTACAACAGGGGCCTGAAACTCAAATCTACTAGTCTACAAGTCAAGAGCCACTTGTAGTATTATGTCCATTTTACTTACAGAAGATCAAGTAAACTTGTAGATTTGTGTTACAGAAATTTCTTACACTTGTCATAGCACTTTTATTACAAGTTAAGTTACAGACCCAAGGAACATGACAGGGTATACAATATGCATGACCCTTCGATATATTCAATATTTTTAAGATAACTTAGATATTAAGAAAAATTTCGAGAACTTTTTTGAATATGTTACTTGTCATAAGTTTCAGAAAGTCATCCGAGTAAAACTAGCTGAAAATTAGGTTAATCAGGTTCAGATGAACTGAGAAAATGTGGATGACAAAGAAAAGCAGAAGAAAAGCATCAACAGAAAAATACGAGTGCACTAATTTTGTTTTTGAGTAGATTATTGCAACAAATACCGTCCATCATTGGATGTCCCGAAACCCCCACCCGTGGTAGGATTTTAGTCGTGACATTGTAAGTAAATGCTTACATCGACAACGCTTGGAGCGTCTCTGTATGCATTAAACTGAAACCCAACCTCTTAAAAATAAATAAATACGGTGGCGCAATAAAGCGAGAAGCGGTATCGCATTTCTAACAACCATATCTTGTGAGGGAATGGAGGGGACCTACAATTCTCTGCCGGTTCCAAACGACTAATCAAGAAAGCTTTTTTCATGGCAATGAATTTAATAATGGAGGACTCGCGAAAGTCGATAACCGTGGAAAAACATTTTTGCCTCTGCAGGGATTCGAACAACGAACCTCTGCGTTAACAGGCAGGCATGATAACCATCGTGCCACGGGTAACCCTCACGTCTTGCTAGAAACAATTTCGACGCTTTAAAATCCCTGCAAAAGAAATAGAGTTTTTTCTTAAAGCGGATACCTTTTATTTACAATCAATTATATTAATATAAAGCTTGATTTTGACAATAAAATGATACGATTTGAGTTTTTATCTAAAAATATACAAATTACGATATTGTTGGTTGACACTGGCCTAATCGATTCTATTCAAATTCGTTTTAAATATGATTTTTATATCAAAACAAACATTTTGAGACTTGTTGATTTGTTGAAAGAAGAAGATAATAATTTTTATGAAAGGATGTCTTCACAGACCCCATATACTTGTTTAAATGTTTAGGAACAAGGTCCTGTCTGATTGATTCCCATCTTGATCTCTACAAATCGTGGAGGAAGCAACTATTGAATAATGTCTTAAACAATGTCTTCACCCCAAAAGAGAAACGTCCACAGATGGGTTTCCAGTAGTATTATAAAAAAGTCTATTCCCTCAATAAAATCTCAATTAAAAGCCTCTAAACGATCGAAAAACATCCTACCATTCAAAGCACTTATCCGGACACTCATATACTAAATGCCAATAAATAATGACACTTTCTCCCACTTTTCGTACAGAAGAAGCAATACCAAAATGGCAATCTCGTAAATCATTACAACGACCAATGTTTAGAAAATAAACAAGCTGCAGTATTAAAGTTCGAAAGCAAATAAACCCCAACCCCACAAGGTTATGCCGATGCACATGTGTGTATGTCACTCGTTGTACGTTTAGAGCAATAGACCATAGGATAGAAATAACATTTTGGGCTCGTTGCCCGGTTGTTTGCAACATCTTCTTTTGTACTCTGGCTTCCTCCTTCTCCTTCCTGGACAGCTTCCATCCATAACAAAGCAATAAATAAAAAATTTATGAAAGCATTCGGTAGTCATTTGGAAACAAATACAAATAAAACTGCAAAAGGAAATAAAACAGAGTCTGTTGAAAGAGTAACAAAAAAAAATGTTACGTATACGCCGCAGTGTGGGTTGGGAGGGTATATTATGTCAAGCGTTTGTTCCCTTGACAGCTGGAAGAAGGAGGACGATCAGCCGTCGCCATCTACAACACCGAACAAGAAACTATCTGACGTTTTGCTTGTGTACATGAGGGTCGGTCTGTCTGCGTATTTTGTTGCGGACGGAAGCAATTTTATTCGAGGAGAGAGGGTGGGAAAAATAAAAACTCATCTCATCCGCATCAGGTTTCCATATTATTATTATTTTTTTTTTTTCATGTTTTTACGTTCTTATACGATTCTGCTTTGGTTGCTGCCACTACCACTGCTGCTGCTGCTGCTGCTGCTGTTGGCCCCCTTTTAAGCGGCAGCTTTGTGCTGCTTGTGCTGTTTTTATTATGCGGGAGTTATGAAAGGCGAGAAAAGAATTTCTCGCACAAATGGCGAACACTATTAGTATGAAAAACATTGAAGAGTTTTAATTTTAAATTGAGTTAGCTGAAGAGAGTTGCTCCTCTTGTTGGTCTTGGTATGGCTGCGGACACACTGCAGCGAACAGTTAATTGCGTTCATTTAATTTAATTGCCTGAGGAATGCTTCAGAGATTCTTTGATGCGATTTAATTCAGTTATATGTTATTGCTTCTTTTTTTGTGTTAGTGGTGTTGTCCCGGGGATGGCATTCAATTATTCAGTTGGGGGTTTTCAATTGGACTTTTTAATAAATTTTAATAACACGATTACGTTTAATCAAATCAGATTTGATCATCCTGCTTCCTTCTTGATTTGGTAAGATATTTATTTTTATCTTGCAGAAACTGCATGGGAACGTGTTTGCATGTTTTTTAGGAACGAAATAGAACTTGGGAGACAGCCACAGAACTCTAGACTATAAACTTTTTTGATTTGTTTATAACCTTTTTGTGTATTCAACTAAATGATAGATAATGTGCCATCATGTGCACATGAGGACTGTCAATATCTACATATAACTTGAACCCTTGATTGAAAAGAGTCTTGCTTACAAGTATAGTGGATTTATCTTCGCTTTCCTTGAGTGCTCCTGTTTAGACCCCTATCTCAATTTCGTGTTTAGATTGAGTAGGCTGTGCTCGTCAGTCTTCAATCAATCGCCAACCTGATGAAGAGAAGGAACAATCCCATTTCACCCTGATTCGACCACCTTACCACCCCACTTAGAACCGTTGTATTCATAAAATCGTTGCAATCAACACGGACACATTGATAGGTGACGGCTACACGATTTTGATCCTTGAGCCACACATATATGGTGGTGAGGTGTTTGCTATTCTAGAAAACTCTGATTGGTGTCAACGTAGTGGCTCCCTGATGTTGCAACTTATACTGCAATCAACTGTGCTTACTTCTCCATAAGTAACCACTAGAAACTGGGATGCTCCATCCGGAGACGACCTGTTAAACTAGTAAGGAGTGTTAACAAAGTTCCGAAGAAGATATAGAAGATATAGATGAACACTATAATGACTGTCTGCCTGAACTTCAGTGGTCTACCAGAGCTTTTTGGGCTTGACTCAGAGGATGAATTCGACTTAGAGATTCAACGGTGGACTTCAGCAGTTAAAAAAGTAGAGACCCCTGAATGAGCTACTCCGACATATTTAGCTTGAAGGTCTTTCAGAGTTTTTCATTACTAGGACAAGGTACTGATACATATAGAGATGATGGAGAATGAGCTCCTGGCGAGCCAACGGCAGCTCTCACAACCCTGCAGCAGCGTACTGATATCGGGTTAACCTTAACCAGCTCTTTGTGTTTAAGAGGATCCTAAAAGGACCTGGCCGTCCAAGTTGGGGGTTGTGCATGGTGTCAACTACCCAACCACGTAAAAACTACATTTCCATACAACCACCAGCCTCGGATATCAATAACTACTTCAACGTTGACGATCGAGGCAAATGAAATAAGAATAAAAACCTCCATATCTGCACGTGGAACGTAAATTTTTTCGTGCAGCTAGAAAATTATGGATTTACATCATCTCGCTCGCCGGGCATTTGAAAGAACATTTTAGGGAAATCCCAATCCAATCAAGTGGAAGAACCACTCAACCGATTAAAAGTGCAAAGCTGGAAAGATGATGGTTGAGGCTCAGCTTCAGCCCGAACTAAAATGCCCACCTAAGTGAGTAAATAAGCCGCACATATTAATCACTCATTTCTAAATATTTTAATTTTGCTTGTGACTGAAGAATTCACTCAAGAAGTGAAGTCACCATCAATGAAATCAACAACAGTGAGATCATCAACAACAAATGGAATTGCAAACTCCTTTTCAAAAAAGAAGTGACAAAGGAACTATCGAATTAGACCAATCTTGCTATTGCCGTCAATAAGTGAGGTATTTGAAAAGGCTGTAAAAAATAGAATGGTCAGCTTTTTAGATAAAACAAAGTTTTTCAGCGACGCAACGTTCAGTTTGGCTTCCAAAGTCACAAATCTACCGAAGATGCCTTGCTGCGCTTCAGCTCTCAAATTTTTGCTAGTCTTGACCTGAAAAAGAGTACAGATGCTTTAATGACACGGTAGATCAGAATATACTGCTAGGGAGAATTGAAAACGGGTTCAGAGACTTTATTTGTCGATGGTTCAGATCATATTTGGAAAACAGTAAGCAAAGAGTGAAATAAGGAGGTACAGAGAGTGATGTTAAGTCAATGCATTTGAGAGTCCCACAGGGATCTGTTTAGAACCAGTGTTGTTTCTAATAGACATGAATTCATTATTTAGACTGCCCTTTCAAGTCACTTTGACGGCTTTTGCAGATGATGTGGGCTTTAGTCATGGTGCAAACAGTTCACTCAATCTCACAGCTAATTTGAATTGGGATCTTAATTTGCTAAGGATATGGTTTGCTGCGCATAGACAAGCTATCAGTTCAAAAACTAAGGTTATGTTTTTTATCTATCAGGGAGTCAGAAAAATTATACTGATATATATTTTCATGCCAAAGATTGGTAAGAGTTCAAGCTTTTGAATTATTCTTGTGGCTCAAATTTTACTCCTAACACTTTCTCTAGTTGTGGTCTATGCATCGATAGGTGTTCCCGGATTGAGAATGTCAGTGAATTAAAATACTTTGGTCTGATAATTATCACCCAGTTGAAGTTGACACCAAAATGTGTATAAGACAACCAAATTATTGCATAAAAAGTCAGTCTGCGCCGACCGTGGCAGGTTCTTAATATTCTTCTGATTATATTATTTTGAATATCGGATATAAAACTAGCTTCAATAAACTAAAGTTTTGCTGCTTCTTTAGAAGACCCTGGATCCACTGAGCTTACCTCAGCCTATAATAATAATAATATTCGAGGGAATCTATTAAACCAAGTTTCCATATACAAGTTTCTCGTACGACTGCATTTCGCAGATCTTTCGATGTCGTGTCTTTTCGCCTGTTCAACAAGCTTCCACACTCTGCCAGAGTTCTTACTTCTCATTTATTGTTTTTGAAACACACAAACTATGGCTTATTTCGCTTATGTAGAGAATATCGAATATTTTCTGAATAATTAGTAAGCCCTTAGCTAACCAATCGGCTGCATTAGCAGCGTCCATTACTCATATGCGGTTCATAAACACTCTGGTGTGTCAGACACAGATTCCCTAATTCCCCACTACCCACGAATCACCCATGGTGGTTTCGTTTCAAATACGTTTTAGTATCGCCTCCCATGTACACAAAAATCTCACTTTTACGTACAATACAAAAACAAATTAATTCTTTCTTTTACTACCACAGATCGTCAAATCCTAAATAAATTGAAACAACACTTAATCAATTCTTCGAGTAGATATAATACGCCTAATGGAGCCGGATGATCTAGTGCCAAATCCTATTAAGGCTATTAAAGCGTGTCGCAACTGCCAAAGCCTTCAATCGTCTCAATCAACGTCTTTCATTCATGTGAAATCAACATTATTTGTCGCCAATTCCAGCCAAAAAGCCATATAAAAAATACGACCAATA
This sequence comes from Melanostoma scalare, assembly GCA_949752695.1. Classification (NCBI taxonomy): domain Eukaryota; kingdom Metazoa; phylum Arthropoda; class Insecta; order Diptera; family Syrphidae; genus Melanostoma; species Melanostoma scalare. The sequence continues at coordinate 11,271,031 of OX456985.1, forward strand.
GAAAAACAAAACTCCACAAACATTAGGCCAAATAAATCATCCAATGTTATAAACAAGCTTTTCGTCTCAGCGCATTCTAATTCGTAAATCGAGTGCTATTAAACTCGACACATCTTCTCAATCCCCGCTACGCATGCATAGGTCACAAACATACAAAAAAAAACACACAAAAGAATCAGAACAAATCCATATTCATCAATTGAAAGCAGCAGCGAACATGGCCACATAAATATAAAGAATCATAAATCAGTTCAACCGCCGCGCCATACCGCGAGCTCCGACTGCCAACCAACAGTCAGAATGGAGAATTAATGTCAATTCGCAGCAATGGCGAAGGCGTCAGGCACACACTCAATAAACAAAAGCACAAAAACAACTACACAACGGAAAAACTTAAATAAGACCATCAGACAAATGGTTTCTTTCACTATGACAAATCCGCTTATAGTAATGAGAGCTACCCTCGAGCGCCCCCATCCCCCATCCCCATGGCATGCTTGATAGTATACTCTAGTGTCTAGTATCTATCGTATAGTACTTGTGCCCATTTGGGTGGAGGAATCCTTTATCATTGCCTTAGTTTCTTGTGAGCCTACTCAGCGCTTGTTGGCATTTTATTGCCGGGATCCGGATTTAGCTTAAGCGATTTATCGTCGCGCATTCAATTAATTCCGAATTAGTTGGCGCTTAACACTTTTAGCTTGTGAGAGGGGCTTTTGTATATAGTATCGTGTCAAAAGCTGATAGAGAAGAACCTCAAGTCGTATAAACAGGCTGCAATATCAGTAAGCAAACAGAAAAGTGATTTCCTATCGATTTCTAATTCACACTCATACACCAAAATAGACAAATAAGGAAAGCGCTTGCAGTTTGTTTATTAACCACGTCGTGGAGCGTGTGAAAACCCAATGAGGCCAATTAGAGTTTGGTGCAAGGAGACTCGCGTGCTTATGGGTAACTTCTATTCCCTGCAGAATCTATAAGCATCTAGAGGCATATCGCCTAGGCAGGGAAGGATTCCGAGTGCTTCTTAGCTGAAAAACTCTTCCAATTTTAGTACACGGATGTTTTTGACACCCAGAATGGAAGCCACGGACAGAATAATTCAATGCACAGTTTTCTGCTTCAATAATAATTCATTTGACAGTAGTGGGATGTTCGGTTGTCATGGCGCTTTAAATAGGGCTACACAAGGTCTTAACAACTGTCGGAAAGGGATTTGATCCTTGTACGAAAGATAATTGGGCGTGTTCTCTAAGAGTGGGAAAGAGAAGTTTTCAAATGCCAACCGTAAATTCATTTGTAACTCGAGAATGGTAAAGAATATGTAAGCAAGAGGGCTTAGGTAACTAGATAGGTTTAGCATGAATGCCCACCAATTCCAAATCTAATGAAAAAGAATTTTCAACTCTTTACCGGGACATTGGAAAAACAAGCATCTTCTAAGAGCAAGTTGAGATTTCCTTGTTGTAGTGCAATTGAAGTAAAAGTGTGAAAAAAATTCAAAAGCCCCAAGGCAGAAAGTATTTTGTAACAGAAAATAGAAAAATGTTACCAAGGAGCCCACCTTGTTTAAGGATCAACTTTAATCCAGCCCTGTTCTCGCGAGAAGGTGGTAAGATAACCTCAATAAAGCAATACCGACTTACCAGCTCTAGCGGTAGAATAAGGGTGGGATAAGCTGTTTGCACTCCACAAACAGAAACGTGCAACATGACTCTATTTCGACTTGTTGCATTTCACCCGTTACTGTAGGACTTTTTATTTAACTTTTTCAATTTTTTTCCATTTCTATTTCCCTGATGAAATTGTCTGAATCGTGTTGATTTTTTATTCAGCTCCTGCCTGCCTTTCACCCACAGAAAGGAGAGGGAATAGATGAGAATAGCCAACTCCTCATCACACATTAAAAACTACAAAAGGGGCTCTTTGTGGTGGTAGGAGTATTAGCGTGGTTCCACTGGTTCAACCAGGAGCGGTGCGGTGAACGGAATGCATGCGGTGATGGCTGTGTATGATATGAGTTGATGAAAGCCACAGGACGACGAAAGGACGTTGAACTAGGTCGGGGGCGAACAATCCTATTCATTTTTCTTTTTTTTTTTGCTTTTTTTATTTCCTTTTTTGTCGGACTGTATCCGGGGAACTGGAACTATTTGCAAAAAAACGAACGAGCAGATCCGCGAAGAGTGGCATTTAAATTTATTTGAATTTCCTGAAAGCGATTTAATTAAATTGCAAATATAACCCCTAAAATCGAATGGCAAACCGGAGGTGGTGGTCAAACAATATACTGAAATTATAAATAAATTCTACTGCAACTTTTATTTTACCCGCTCACTCCCATTTGTGTGTCTTTCAGTAGAGAGTAGTGTGGCTAGTTTATTACAATTTTGATTAAATTTCAGAAAATCGAAAACAAATGATGCGGATGGAAATTGTATACGAATATAGATAACACCCAGCCGTAAGTAGTACAACCGTAGCAGAGAGGGGCAATATGAGGAGATACAATTGAGGAGATTCAATTGAATCAATTATCGAGAATTGGCAATATGTTGCCTACATAACATTGACAGGGCAACTTGATGGCTTATTTTCGAGGCTATCGATGACGCATTTAGTGGTGTAGGAGATGTCAATTTGGCCAAAGCTATTGACTGTCGATGGTTATCTGTTCAGCAGAGTTTGCAACGTTTTAATTAAAATGACAAATTGACATAATATAGATGAAGCAGGAGTAGATACAAAAGGGATTATGAGAGAATATGCAAGTAATTTGGTAATATGTGTATGAAGAGTGTGATTGCAGAAGGGTTGAGATAGAAGAGAGTTTGAGCAAGGCAATCAAGTGAATAATAGAATAGTGGAAGTGGTATTCCATTAAAGGATTACAAGAGAAGAATTAGTCGATAATAGCTAGTGAAGTAAGACGTTAATGGTTAAGCCTTAAGTTGGGAGCACAAGGGATTTGTTTTGACTTCTCAGAAGATTTTGCTAAGCTTTGAACCGCAAATAATAGCTACACATATATTTAAAGAAATTTAAACTCAATGTTAGTATAAGTTTCTGAGTGCGGCTTTGAGTGATAATTTCATTTTGAGCTTTTATCTATTAAGATGATTTTCATAGCGTTAAGAGTTCTTAAAATATTGAGCTGCTCTTCCTTATTAGTCAATCAATACAAAACTGCCTAGAACTACAGAAGTAACTGATCACAGTCCAATCAAATCGTAGTTTTTGATGGAAAGTCCTGATGAGGGTTTGCACAGTAGTCTGTTTTAACTATTTTCAGTACACGTTGAGTTAGGTTAGGTCGGATGGGGGGTGTACCGGCAACACCTCACTCGAGTCTCAAGTTCTTATATAACCTAACGGATGTGTAGGGGACGGTGGGGCTTGGGGGTTAGAAGTATTTGATATTCTGATACGATTGGCACTGGGGAACACAACTATTTGGTGCCCTGAAAGAACTTTAGAATGTTGTTCAGTGGAAGGTTACAGACTTCACCCACTTCGTTGAAGAAGTAGGCCGATCTTAGGCACTGACATAGAAAAAAGATGAATGATTTTTTTCCCTGCCGCTTTTTCAAAGTGTCCTCTGCATAAATCGAATGTGCTAATGTCCATTCTCGTCATGTGGATATTCAATGAATTGTGATCCTTGAGAATGGCATTCAGCAGAGAGACCCAGGGCTAGGCTGAAAATTTCTTTTTTTTGAAATATCTATTGAGTGGTTTCTGTAAACTCGGCAAGTTCCTGAAGATGACCACCTATCATTATGTCAGTTTTTAGAAATTTACGTAAGATTCTGTTTTTCTCTTCCTCGAAGTTGTTAGTCTCACTTGACTATCCGATTTTGGTCACCTTATCCGCCGTTTTTATACTAGTCATGTCACAGTGTCCCGGAACTCACTCATTGCCCTGAGCAGTCATAAATTACTGCGATAGTTTTCTACTAACTTTAATTTTGTGACTAGGGATGAGATAGGTTTAATGGTCGCCTGGATATCTGTGAAGATACCTGTATTTTTGTTCTAGCGAAAATTTGTTCGTGGCGTCATAGACTGCAAGTACATCTGATTGGAAGATATTGCAAAATGTCTAGGATGTTTATTGACCATCTGTGAAGACGGAGTCATGATTTGCGTTTTTACCCCGCTTTACTTTTGTCGTTGTCGCTTTATTTTTGTCGTTGAGATCGATTGTCGATTGGCCATGTGGATGATAATATTTTTTCCACAGAAAAACCACTAAATGCGTTAAATCACAAAATCTCGGCAACCAACTGTGATCGTCGTAATGCTGGAAATAAACGTCGCCGTCGCGTCGGCGGGCGTCGCTCACAGCAATATCCAACGACCCAGCAAGCCTAAAACCGCATGAATAAGTAAAATGTTGAGGAAGAAGAGGTTTTCCAGTAGGAATTCTTGAATTTTTCGAGTGATAAATCATCACTCAACACGGATTTCGATTAAATTCCGTAAAATGTTGATACTTTTCTTTAGGATCCAATCAGCAAACACTACTTAGTCGATGATTGGTGATTTTGGGTGTTTGTTTGTCGGTTTTAACTTTTTTTTTTTTATTTAAGCTCTTTTTTGTAAAATGATATTAAAAATAGAAATTATAAAAATTTTAAAAACGGTAACGCACATCAGACTTAGCCACTGCGATTATCTAAATCTTAAAAAAAACTTTAAAATCGATACATTGGTCTTAAAGAAATCGATGGGACAAGGTCAAAAAAATCGTTTTAAGAAAAATGCGTTTAAGGTTTTCATGATTTTTAACTTCCCGGCTAGGCCATCTATAAAATGTAAGCAATAGTTTATAATTTGGGCCTTACATTTGATGATCAGGCAGCAGGCGCACAAACTAGTCCCACGAAATTGTCTGTAACTCAGTACTCAGTCAATTTTCGAGATTTTTACATTGAGAAAATGTTAAAAAAAAATTTTTTTCACCCGTCACAGTGGAGTTCCTCTTTAAGGCCCAAGGGGTTTTACACAATTCGATGTTGTGTCATTTGTAGAATGCCCATGCCCATTGATCGGCGAAAAATAGAGAAACCGGGGTTTTCTCCAACACTATGGGCTTCTTCTTCATTTTCACAGATTTTCCACTTAACTGCTTCACTATAGCGATCCGCTCGTGGAAAATGCCGAGCCTCCCCAAAGAAAATATGCTGTTGTTGTTGCCCATAATATAATGTTCCCCAACACCAGAACAACCATATTCTTAGTTATTGTAGAGCGACGCGCACGTAATAATGCCTCAAATTTTTCCACCAGCTTCACTATTACTGGCCGATAAGGTGCTTTACGACGAGCCGAAAATACTTTAGTATTGATAATTGTGACAGCAAAATGATCACCATTTTCGCATAGAATTTGGATTTTGCTTGTTAAAATTTAGATTTTACTTGTCTTCTAATCACAACTTGAATCGTGACAACTGTTTGAGGGCAGACTCTTCATGAAAACTCTTATTGAAAGACCCTTTTTAGCAAAAACGGAAACATCAGATCTTTTCAAAAGCTAATATTTTGTTTTCTTTATTGATTTATATGAATCGAAAAAGACTAACCTTACGAAAAAGTTTTGTAAAACATTCATATCAGAAATAGTCATGAAAAACTGTTAAGGAGACGTTTCGACCCGATGTGAAACGGCCAGGGCATTTATAGAAAAGGACTTTCGACAGCTTCTTGACAAAAAGGCATGATAAAGCTGTATATCGAGATCCCTCTATTTTCCGAAAATTCTCTGACTTGAGGTGTAACATGATTAGATTATAGAGCCTATTGAACAGAAAAACAAAATTAAGATATGCAGAGTACCTATTTTGTATTATTTTTGAATCCAACTGAACATAGGATAATAAGGGCACAGATTAAACGAGAAACTTGGCACTGTATTTCACAGATTCCAGCAGCTCAGTTAATAAAGATATGTAGTTCCGATAACCACCAACAACGTCCTGTCCCGATAATTATTTGAATGCAAAGGTACCACGATGGTGTTCATGAATTTCAATCAAACGAGTATTTATAATCAATAATCATCTTAAGGTGCATTGCAGGAAAAGAGCCGAAAGTTGTTTATTACAGACGAATCCTAATATTTTTGCCGCGGGTTAGTCGTTGTGGTTAGAATGTCTGCTTGCTGTGTAGGCGTTCGAGATTCGAATCCGTCTTTTATATATAGTACTCAATTGTTTTACTACGTAGATATACTGTCATGAAAACAACTTTCTTGCTGTGACGTTCGGAATCGGGGAAAAAATGCAAGTCGCCTCAATTGCCCAAGAAATGTTTTGTAAAGAAATTCGTAAAAATTCAAACGGCTCTCTCTAAGCCTTATTGTGCCACCCTATTTATTAATTTTTTTAAAGTTGTTTAGTCGCAAAGTGATTCCGAGTACAAAGCAAAAGTTTTGTTTTGTTTCTTTTTTGCTGCACAGGGTGGTTGTCCATTTGAGCTTGTAACAATGACCTCGTACCTCTCAATCTTTAACTCCTATTCAAAAGAAATGACTGAAACTTAAGTAGGAAGATAACAAGTTCAATAGCAGGTACATTATCCAACCAAGATCTGCTTCATACCTTCAACCTTATCAATTGCAAGTGAAAAATTACAAAAATCCCCCAGTTCAAAGTAATAATGTTATGGAAAAACCTCGGTGAGGTTAAACGACACAAACTTCAGATTCATGACAAAATATTGAAAAATAAATTGACTATCATATAAATCACAAAACCAAGTACTTCTGCATTCAAATAAATTATTTCAAGTCAATAAAATAAATGTTACGTATACGCCATACGTCACACACTCACGTATGAACTCAAAAAAATGAGAGTAAACATGTAAAAACGGTCCTTATCGTTCCGAACAATTCATAGTCTTATGTTGACTTGAATAGAAAATAGAAAATCAATAACTGCCCTCTGCAACAAGCTTCTATCAGTATAAATCAACAACAGACACAAAATAAGACTGCACTCCAATGCCGTACTCGAACCACGTTCCACTCGACACATAATAAGCAAAAAATGAAAGAAAAATACAAGGAAAACAGGAAAACAGGAAAACCCATGTACAGATGCAAATAAACAAAATATGCTGCACAACTGACTCAGTCTTTGAGTCAACAGCCCCTTTCCAGATCACAGCCGCCACCCACTTAATGTTCAGCTTATGTGCAATAATTCAAAATGTAAATGAACTCGTAGGCGAAATTATACAAAAAAAAAAAAAGAAGAGAGAACCACCGAACCGACTTTGAATGAAACGAACATATAGACGTGAGAGTTACACAAAAAATAGAAATAGGATTGGCTTTGTCCTTCTCTTTCGTCCACCTAAAGGAGTGAGAAGAACTAGATACCGGATAGGAGTTCATTCGAACAAAAGCCTTCGCTTTATCAACTCACAGATTTGGCTTTTTGTTTCTGTAATCTTCTTCGTCGTTGTCACTGCTGATGGTATCTCTTTTTCCTCATGTCGCATCTTTCCACTGGCATCTGTGCTATAAAGCAACACACTCCTTAGTATATTTTGCCAACATAAAGAACTGTAATCAAAGTCTGCACGAATTGTGGTGGTGGCATGATGGCTGAAGAAAAATTGCAACAACCTGGCATACAGACTGGTTGCCATTATTCGTTTTTCAAACGACATATTCCCCTGGGATCATTTTTTTATAGACATTTTTATAGACATTTTTCTATATCGATAGAAAATACCAACTTAAGGCCTTATTTGGTGACTACGAATGTTGCTACGTGATAGGAAAGGCTGCTTAAAATAATTTACAAAGTGCACCTTAAAGCAGCTCCGTCTTCTTGTTGATTCAAAGCTCCTTTAAGGTAGTGCATTACAAAGGATTGTCGTGATAGCGAGAAGGAAGTATAGTATTTTTTGGTTTGGAATAATAAAATATATTCTTTTTAGAAAACATCTTGTGGCAACTTTGGGAGCTAGAGTTTCATTGAATTTTTCCATTGAAAAATCTGGGAGCGGAAAATGAGAAATTGAGAAACTAATAAAGATAATCATACTCCGCATCTGCATATGTTCGCATGGTATGTCATGAGGAATAAAGTAATACCCGCGAAGGAAAAGGAAACAAGTAAGCAGTTCTACCCTCATTTCAGTCCTTGCCTCGGAGCACTCAGTGCACTTATATGGTGCAAAGTTCAACTTCAAGAGTATCAACTTTAGCGGTAGGAGAAGGATGACAACGGTATACTTATAGTAGGAATATCTTCATCCCAATCAGCTACTCATAGTTTCATTTCAGAAATACAATATGCCCTTAGTTGGGCTAATATTTGTCAAATCAAGACGAAGCGAAGACATTTGTTCCTCGTTGTTCTTCTCAAGACGGAAAATGAGGTCGGTATTTTCAATTTAAGCACAATACCAGTCCACACACACACACACACAAAATCACACATGTCAACTTCCATCAGAGCGACAAGAAGACATCATGGGATGACGTTACACAAGAAAGAAGCCCGACACACACAATTGGGAAATGGCACAGGGAATCTATTTAAAATGCACTTCCTCCAGGATACGCGAGCTGATGTTGGCGGTGGTGGGTTGATCTCTTGTGATGTGAGACAAGGATTCACACGCTGAGCTTGCAAGGTAATAATGGGAACAAGTGACGAGTGATTGTCGTAGAAGGAACAAAACCCTCAATTCCCGCGTTCAAAATATGCAAATGGCTTTCTCTTTTTTGGGAACAAGACTGCATATCGCGAAAGTTGCTGATACGAGGAATATCATCTGTACGAATGGAGAAGAAGGAGTGCTCCAGATTTATTGATTGTAATGTAAGTAGAACAAGCGCCGTAGCGGGAATATCTTGCCATCATACAGTCGTATTTTGTGAATTAATTAGTATTAGAGACATGAAGCCATTAACATATTTTAAAAAGCACAAACAGAAAAACTAGTTTGCACTTTTATGAGAAGGTAAAGTGGTTTTATGTATTCGCGCAGCAGACAACAAATGATAAATGGGCTGAATAGAATTCATTCTATGCTTAGAGTTTTTTTTTCTCGTTATGCTGTTGAAGTTTTTGAACTAGAACCGTGACGTTTTGCATCAGCAAAACTTGGAATTTCTGCGACTTCACTGTGATTCTACCGCCATCGCCATCGCTTGGGAATTTAAAACTCTTTAAAAATGATTAAACTGCTAAAGGGAAGTGTCTCACCCCCTATGAGTTGACCTTGTCGTGGTGGGGGTGCTTAAGGACATATTCTCCAGCAATCCAGCTGCAGAACCTGACCAACCAACATAACTCAAACAAAACCTGAAAAACATGGAAAAAGTTAATAAAAGAAGTAAAAAACGAACGGGGATATACGTTCACAAGTCGGCAGGTGTCGCGACTGCCGGCGATGGCTTGGCCTCGAAAGAGGATAAGTCGCCAGTGACAAATTTATTAACTGTAACGACAGAAAAAGCGATTGGCGGAAGGACTGGGGAGCCGACTGCAGTTCGAGGAAGGCCTCACAAGCCAACTAAGAAATGTGGAGAGCCCTCTGGTTCTAACGCCCCTCCTAAGGAGGATGCCCAAAACAGTGGAAGAGTTGCAGTGACTCTTTGTAGCACTTCCACCAATACTGCCCGTATTATAGGGACCCCGGAGGAGACTATTACAGCAAGTAGTGGGGCCGAGACTTTCGGTTCTAACGCGAACTGTGATATGTTGACGAAAGGGCTACCCTCCTCTAAAACACTGCTCCAACCTCCCACCTCATCCCGTCCATTGTCGAAGGACTCAAGGTCGACCAACCCGGACGGTACGGGTGCCGAGACTATCGGCTCCGTGGCTGAAAGGGGAGGACCTCCTTCGAGCTCCGAAAACACTCCTTCCCTCCCCAAAGTTGTAGGTGAAACTGTGACTTACAGTGGAACAAACAACGAAAGGGGGTCCAATCCCCCTAACCCCAAAGTTGGAGGTGAAACTGTGACTTACAGTGGAACTGAAAACGAAAGGGTCGCCAATCTCCTTATCCCCCAAGTTGGAAGTGAAACTGTGACTTACAGTGGAACTGAAAACGAAAAGGCTCAAAATCCCCCTACCCCCCTAGTTGAAAGGGAAACTGTGTCTAACAGTGGAACGGACAACAAAGGGGATCCCAATCTCCCTACCCTCCCAAACCACAAAGAGAGGCGGAACGCGGAGAAAATTGCGAAGGTGTTAGGTGCGGTACCTAAACCTAAGCTTGATTCAACGCAATCTGCCAAGCTTGAATGGGCAATGAAAATTATTGCCATAAATAAGAAAAACGGCTCAGACTCAACGTCTAAGCGCCAACGCTCGTTCGTGGAGTCAATCCCGAACGCCAAAAGACCTAAGGTGCAAAAATCAAGCACCCTCAGCTCCAAAAAAGACTTGTCGTACAGTGACGTACTGAAGGACAAACCAATTTTCGCTGTCATTGACAGGAGTAACGCGGATGGTGCGATCTCTTTCGATCAATGGGCGATCATCATGAATAAGCTCCAGGCCTCCTACTGGACTCTTATGATGGAGAACCCAGGGGAACCTGCCATCTTTGAGGACGCAGGATGGTATCAGGGGCGCGTCAGGTTAATCGCGTTTGATGGAAAGAGATCGCGCGATCTGTATAAACTCGCGATAAGCAGGTTAGAGGGACTCTGGCCTGGTGCTAAGCTTGAAGTCGTGTCGAGGGAGGATATCCCTTGCAGGCCTAGGGCTCGCGCTAGACTACCAGCGGAACTCTCCTGCAAGGAAAATATCATGAAAATGATACAATTTGGCAATCCAACTCTGCCTACTCACGACTGGAAAGTCGCGAAGCTGGAAGAGCCAGAGGGTCACTATAGATCGGCTATAATAGTCATCAATAAGGACTCCCTGGCTCCCCTGGCTGCGACAAAAGGTGTGATTCGGTTCGGCTGGTCAAATATTGCCTTGAAAATATATAAAAAAGATGAGGAGCATAACATCGCTCTATCTCCGGCAACCCAAAGTGCGTCTTCAGTGGAAGAATCCGCAGGGCAAGTCGACCCTCCATCCATGGAGATAGACGAGCTCGGCACATCCTCTGCTGAAACGTACGATAATAAACCCTCCACATCCCACTTGGATGCCCAAAATGTCGTCAAATTCTCCGACTTGGAGACTGATGACTCCGCATCCCACTTGGATGCCCAAAACGTCGTCAAATTCTCCGACTTGGAGACTGATGACTCCGCAAACGAGGTTTCGCTCAGCGAGGATGACCTTCTTAGGTCAAACTCTGAGAGCGAAACAGATGACGACCTCAACCAGACCGTGGTGGGGGTTAGTCTACTTAGTTGTTCCCAAGATGGTGCAGCTAACTCAGATTAACCTCCAACACTCTAAGCAGGCTTCGGCCTCCCTTCTTCTCCGTCTAAACAAAAGGGGGGAAGATATTGTCCTTATCCAAGAGCCTTGGATCATCAAGTCCATCGTTCGAGGACTAAGGACTCCTGGATATACTCTACTGTATATGAAGGACAAAGGTGAACCCAGATCCTGCATATTGGTAAGAAGTAGCACTAATGTATTTTTACTCCCTCATTACAGCAATCGTGATGTAACCACAATAAGATACCAGACCAGTGACAACATCTACTGGCTGGTATCAGCTTACCTCGGCCATGACCATCCTGGCCCTCCTCCATGCGACTTATTTAAAAGGATTGTCGCTGCAGCAGAACGGCAGAAGATCTGCCTCATCATTGGATGCGATGCTAATGCGCATCACACAGTATGGGGTAGTACTGACATAAATGAAAGGGGTGAGTCACTTTTTGATTTTATTTTAAGTACTAACCTTATAATAAGTAATATTGGCAATGAACCAACATTCATTACCAAAAACAGACAAGAAGTATTAGATATGACTCTTGTCTCCGATTCGGTTCATCATAGGATTACTAATTGGAAAGTATCTACTGAACACTCCTTTGCTGATCATAGATACATTCAATTTGATCTAAATGAGGAACCTCTCAAGCAACCAGTCTTCCGAAACTATCGGAAAACTGACTGGCAAAAATATCGGGTACTTTTGAAAAAGTTTATTAAACCTGAACTTTTACAAAACCCTACAAATAAACATGATCTAGACAAAAAAGTCAATGATCTTACCACTGCCCTTAACCATTCACTGCAGAAATCCTGTCCTCTTATAAAAATAAGAGGAAAACAGAAACCACTGTGGTGGAGCTCCGGGCTAGAACCGCTCAGGAAGGAATGTAGAAAACTTTTCAACCGAGCTAAACAATCTAAAACTTCAATAGACTGGGACTCCTACAAGGAATCCCTCAAAACTTATAAATATCAACTGAGGAAAAATAAAAGAACTTCCTGGAGAAACTTCTGTGGAAAAATAGAAGACACTTCAGAAGCTTCTAGACTAAGAAAAATCCTCTCAAAGAGTCCGACCATGCCTAGCAGTTTGAAAACCGCTGACGGCTGGACAGAATCCTGCGAAGAAACGCTCAATTTGCTTCTGGACACTCACTTTCCAGGAAGCTCTAAGAACTTATGCAACTATGATTCCACAGAACCAGGTAGCATAATAACAAACAACCACGATCTGATTACAAGGGAAAAATTAGTTTGGGCCATTAACAGCTTTGACCCATACAAATCCCCTGGACCTGATGGTATAATTCCAGCCGAACTTCAAAAGGCCGCGGACATTATTATCCCTGTCCTTGAAGTAATTCTCATCGGCTGTACCACCTTGAACTATATCCCCACTCAGTGGAGAGAAGTCAAGGTGGTGTTTATACCTAAGGCTGGGAAATCATCCCACGTAAACCCAAAAGATCTCCGACCAATAAGTCTATCATCTTTCCTTCTTAAAACTTTAGAACGACTGATTGATATCCACCTGCGCACAGCTATAGATCCAAAATTGTTATCTACAGCACAACACGCTTACTGCAAGGGAAAATCTGTAGAAACGGCCCTACACACCCTGGTACGTACTATAGAATATTCCCTCCATCACAAAGAATTCACTCTGGCCGCCTTCCTCGACATAGAGGGCGCCTTCAACAACGTCAGCAACTCTGCAATTACAAAGACACTGACGAAGCTCAAAGTAGATGATTCCATAGTGGAGTTGATAAATCTAATGCTAAAAAGCAGGAGAATCAACTCTACTCTAGGAGACTTCTCTGCAAAGAGATCTGTCAGTAGAGGAACACCGCAAGGCGGAGTCCTATCCTCTCTTCTATGGAATATAGTCAATGAACTTCTAGTTGACTTAGAAGCTGAGGGATTCAAAGTGATTGCATATGCAGATGACGTCTCCATTGCGGTGTCCGGCAAACATGCTCACGTCCTTACGGACCTGATGCAGACCGCTCTAAATAAACTTGTAAAATGGGCGGGAAAATGTGATCTAGGGGTCAACCCTCAGAAAACTGAACTCGTTCTCTTCACCAGGAAATACAAAATTCCTCAACTAATAACTCCATCAATAAATGGAATCTCACTTGTACTTTCAAACGAAGCCAAATATCTAGGTATAATCCTAGACAAAAAGCTAAATTGGAAAGCCAATATACAGGAAAGAATCAGGAAATCCACCGTGGCCTTATTTTCCTGCAAAAAAGCCATTGGTAACAAATGGGGTTTCTCCCCCCAAATCACCCACTGGCTCTACACCGCGGTCATCAGACCAATACTCACATACGGATTAGTGGTATGGTGGACCGCTCTTGATAAAAGTACCTACTGCGACAATTTAAGCAAGGTCCAACGAACAGCCTGTCTGTGTATAAGCGGAGCACTGAGATCAACACCCTCAGCTGCACTAAATACACTCCTCAACCTCACACCACTAGATATCTTCAGCAAACAAATGGCCGCCAGTGCAGCCACTCGTATGAGAGCTATCTCCCAATGGACCGATAACAACATCGGTCACGTTGCAATCCTGAATTTATCGGATCAATCCCCTGTCACTCCGACTACACCATCCCCCAATTGGTTTTTTATAATAAGTTCCAAGTCTCAATCCCACCGAGAACGAACTGGGACGACGAAGAATTTTTGAGATATGATTCAATTCATTTCTATACAGATGGTTCAAAAACCGAAGAAGGGGTAGGCTGCGGGGTGTACTCAAACCGACTTAACTTAAGTCTCTCGTTCCGCCTTCCAAACCATTGTAGCGTGTTCCAAGTGGAAATTCTGGCGATCAAAGAGGTTCTATCATGGCTAAAAGAAAACGTGATATCCTCAACGAATATCCGGATTTTCTCAGATAGTCAAGCAGCCCTCAAATCACTCGGCGCTGTTTCTACGAACTCAGTAACCGCCCTCAACTGTCGCTTATCTCTTAAGGAGATGGCTGAACAGTTCAATATTCACCTTTTTTGGGTGCCGGGGCACAGAGATATCGCGGGTAACTGCAAAGCCGATGAACTCGCCAGAGAAGGAACCGTTCTACCGATCTCTACCAGCAGGTTGAATATTGGTATACCAATCGCTACATGTAAACTTATGCTAAAGCAAGAGGCGATGGACAGAACAAATCACAGGTGGAACAATATCACCACGTGCGTGGCAACAAAACGTATATGGCCAGGAATAGATCCAAAACGCACAAGACATTTGTTATCCATTACCAGATTGCAAGTTAGCTCCGTAATCAATGTCATTACCGGACATTGTCTGATAGGAAGACACGCCATAAGACTTTGCGTTCCCTCTAATGACTTCTGCAGAACTTGCTTAGATGAGGAGGAGGAGGAGACAATCCCACACCTCCTCTGCTCATGTCCTGCACTCTCTTCTAAAAGAAAGAGGCATCTAGGAAAATATTTTCTTGATGATCCAAGCGATCTGGCGCACACAGATCCCCTGCATCTCCTTCGCTTTATTGTAAGCTCCAAATGGTTTTGTTAAGCGAGGTACTCCCTCGCATAATTTCTATGGTATCACAATGGACCTAATATTGGTCTAAGTGTGTCGGGTGTATTCCTGACAACCATTGTAACCTAACCTAACCTAAAGGGAAGTGTGTTTTTGTTTGAAAAGAAAAGCAAAAATCTACTTTGATGTTAAACTGATTTTTATTATACTTAAGGCGTTATTACACTATCATATATATATGAACAAAGTTGTCATATAATGTATGGCACATTTTCTGTAAATATTGCAAGTGCTATTACACTATGCCATATATATATGGACAATTTGTATGGCAAACCATAATTATATGACAAACAAAAGTATCGCTATTACACTTATATGGCAGCCTGTGCCATATAAAGTATGGCAAGCATGAATATAAGGAACTAGCCATATAAAAATCGATTGATTTTATATGACTTGCGCTTGTCATACAATCGGCATCCTATGTTTTTTATTTTTATTTCTGTATTTGTAGTTATTTCTTTAATTCAATTTGTACGTTGAATGCACAGAGTGCTTATGTAAAATCATTTATTACACATGTATACTCGTACATAGATGTAAATTTCAATAAAAAGTGACAGAGATAACAATGAAGAAAAAAAAAAAAGAAGAAATATGCCTTTATTTCTACACGACTTGACACAAGACGAACATACTTATATGGAGACAATTATGATTTGGTATTACACTAAACCATATATATATGGCTCTAGAATCATTGTCATATATATGGAGACATACAAATACTGCCATATATATATGACAATCACACTTATATGACGATGTTGTGCCATATTTTTTCTGTCAACTTGCCATATTTATATGATAGTGTAATATCGCCTTTAGGCACAACGAAGAGCAAAATTGTTGATATTTTAAATAAAACTTTACTTGAAAGCAAAGAAATCCTTTTTCAAAATAGGCTCCACAATCAGTCAAAAATAAGACGTCAAGTAAGATAGCTAATGCTGATTCGGTTTACCTTTAAGATGCAACCATTATTCGGTGGCGATTTGAAAATTAAAACAAGGTTTGTATTATTTATTATTAACTAGATATTACTTGAGAAAAATCAATTCACTTGACACATTGATGCCATGCCGTTGAATGCTTTATAAGCACTGAACAGAATGGATGCGCTAACCAGCAACCTGCTTGTTATTTGGAACAACTCACACTTTCTTACATGAAAAAGAAAATTGGTGATACAGGGGTGAAATTAAGGTCATTGGAAGATTTGAATGAGGATTTTTAAATGCGAATAAGAGTGTCAATTGAGTATTTCTCAATTAAAAGAATGGCACACTCTAGAGACATAGAGACACAAACTGCTTCCGATTTTCCAGTACAATTATTGATCTTTTTTGTTGAGTACAATATTTTGTAAGACTGTGGGTTAGATGTAAAGATTTCAATTAAAAATTCCTGTTTCGTAGGATATTCAATTACTTTAAAATTATTACATTGGGAGACATTATTAGCACGAAACTCTTTTAGAATTTTTTCAAATTCTGCGATTTGGTTTCTATTTTTTGTTACATTTTTCAGCCATGAAAAGCACTATCTCGATTAGCCATTTCGATTCGCAAAGAAATTATAAATCCCTTCCATACTCTTACTTAGATTTGGTTGAGAGAAGTTCGCTAAGTCCCGGAGATCCCCGCTTTGTTGCGCCACCCTATTTATTTACGATTTATTCAATTGCAAACAGTTTTTAGCCCCCTCAAAAGTTATGGTGGAGAGGTGTGCCCTAGCACTTGGGTTGCCCGAGATCTGTTGTCTCTCCTTGTTCAATTATTTGAATTTTGAAAAAAAAAACTATGGTTTATTTATACTATTTTGATTTTTACAATGATGTAATACCAACAGTTTTAATATACACTGCGATAACGTAATGAAAATAATGTTTTCAATGACCTCTTGACTGTTCAAGGCCAATCTATACGGTTGACTTAAGATAAATCAATTTGTTTTACTTACTTTTTAAAATCCAAGAATAATGTTATTGATGAATTTGTTTCTGAAAATAAAACAAAATGTAAACATTATCATTTGCATATCGTGAGGTTAGTTTTTGGTTATTTGTTTAGTTTGTATTTTGAAGCCCTCTATCCGATTGTGGTAAGTTAATAGATGGCGCTAGACTAGCTTTCAAATTCTTCTGTAAAAACTATTCGAAAATGCCAATTTGCTTTCGCGTTTTATCAAAGTAGTAAAAAATTAGATAAAAATAAAAAAAGAAAAATAAAAAAGAATAATTTAACCTCTAAGCGAGTCTTGATACAGCACATTGTTTCTTAGACAAATATTATTCTTGTTTTCTATTGTAAATGAACTATTGGAGGTGTTTTGCATAAGACGTGACAAAAGCCCAGGACGAATAGTTTGCTTCGAGACTCGAAAAAAAAACTTTTCCGAGGAGAGGTCTGTTTCCCTCCGTTTAGGTAGAAAAGACAATTTTATAAAAAAAAAAAAAAATTACCTGACCCGCCCGCGTGGTGAAGCTCGGGTCCATTGGTAATCTAGTGCATATCATCAACTCTGCTCCCAATATTTAGATGAAATAAAATCTATGTCACTGAGGAATTTGAAGTCATTCTGTTTTTGAAAGGATTTTGGAGATTTGTTCAGTAGTTTTAAAGTTCAACTTAACTTTCCCGTTCCCGAGGGAATATGGGGATGTAATATTCAATACCACCTGCCATTAGACCAACAACTCAATTGATTCAATACCAAGTCACTCCGACTACACCACTCCTCAGATGGTCTTCAATAAGAACTTCCAAGTCACCATTCCACAAAGAAACATGTGGTATAACACGGACTTCTTAAAAGATGATCAATTCATTTTTATAAAGATTTAAGGGGCTCGGCTAGTTTCTCGAGCTCATATGGAGGTGATTTTTTGAAAAAAAAAACTATAGCTCCAAATAGTCTGTAATCTTAGGAGTTTATTATACATATACTTATGTAGGGTTCAATTAAAACAAACACTTGGCTCAATTATTTTAATGAATAATAGTACAGTTTATTGAATAAATTCTTACACTCTAGGTAGCGAGGCGACCACACACTTTGGATATTCTAAATTGACTGTTCATGGTCACTGGTCTCTACTCTAAGGCGGTTGTGTTTTCCCCTTCCCATGTTTCGTTATGTGCTTGTTCGTCTGTCGGTTTATGTATTGTGTGTATTGGTTCGTCCGTTGGGTAATGTATTGTATGTACTCATTGTCGATGTCTTCTGTGAGTCTGTTCGTCACTCACTCAATCCTACAACTCGGCTATCCTACGAACCATTCGCCCCGAATGAAGGGTTCCAAGGCTTCATATTTTCCGCAACGGTCGTCGTCTTGTTTGGCCCTTCATGCTCGCCAACCTTCGTCACGTTGTATCTTCCGTGATTGAGTTTCTCCACGATTTTGTAGGGTCCCAAGAATTTCGGTCGGAGTTTCATACCAGTACCGAATTGCGTGCGCTTAATGGCGACTAGTGCGTTCAATTCGTACTCTATTTCAGCGATCCGATTCTTGTCAAATGACCGCTTGTTCTCACGTTGAATGGATTCGATGTTATGGCTCACTTCTTCTCTGATTGAGTCTCTCTCGGTATGCAGGTCTTCAATTGCTTCCTCATCCAGCCATCGTCTCATATCCGGACAATCAGCAGTACGCATCTCTAAGCCAGTGAGAATTCGGAACGGAGTGAACTTCGTGCTCCTAGACGGTGAATTGTTGATCACCTGCTGTAGCTTATCCACATGCTTATACCAGCTTGTTGGGTTCCCGACACACGCCTTTGCTAACATTGGTACAATGATCTTGTGGATTCTTTCCACCTGGCCGTTTCCTCGAGGTACTCCTGTCGCGATTTGTAGATGTTGGATGTCCTCTTCTCTGCAATAGTTCTCGAACGCTGTTGAAGTGAAAGCTGTCCCCCTGTCGGATATTATTCGCCTAGGATTACCAAAGATGGCGGCCTGTTTACTTAGCCTATCTACCACCTCAGCCGTTCCCGTACTCTTCGTTGGATAAAGCCAGACGAATTTGGAGAAGGCATCAACTACGACCAAAATGTGGTTATACAACTTCCGAGTTTGTTCCATTGGTCCGACGTGGTCAATGTGGTAGGTCCCTAATGGCTTGTCTTCTTTATTAATAGGTCTCAGGAATCCTTCTTTCTTACCGGCTTTGGATTCTGTGATAATGCACTTGACGCACCCTCTTACCACCTCTGTGACCTTCTTCCTGACTTCTGGAATGTAGTAAGTTTTCCCCAACACATCCTGGGTTTTCTTAATGGAAAAATGCCCTTGTTGATGTGCGATTCCAATCAGCTCCTTTTCCAAGACCGTGGGTATCACGACAAGTTCCTTAGTGGGATCCTTGTATAATATCCCCGCCTTCATAAAGTAGTCCTCGTAACTCTCCTTCTCCAGAATCTTCCGAACTGCTCTTATCCACTCGTCTGTCAACTGCGCCTCCTTAATCCGGTGACTTAGCGAATCTTCGATCAGCAAACAGAATACTCGGCTCAAAGCATCAACATGCTTCATCTTCGTGCCGGCCCGATGTTCGATTTCATAATGGAATTCTTGCAGGAACATCGCCCAGCGAGCTACTCTGAGAGGAACATCTTGCTTCTTCATCGTTTGAGTAAACGCGTTACAATCGGTGACTATTTTGAAAGGTATACCTAGTACATACACTCGCCATTTCTTAAGCGCTTCGATGATTGCCAAAACTTCCAACTCATACGAAGGGAACTGTTCTTCCGACTTACTGGTCTTTCGGCTCATGTATTGTACCGGATGAAACGTCTGGTCTTCTCCGTCTCTCTGCATCAACACGGCACCGTATCCAAACTTACTTGCATCCGCGTGAATCTCCGTCTCCGCTTTGGGATTGAATAGTCTTAGCACAGGCGCTTTGATTAGTGCTGCTTTTAATTGTTCAAACGTAATCAGTTGTTCCGTACCCATTTCGAATTTGCTCTCCTTTCGTAACATATCAGATAAAGATTTAGCCACCACAGCGTATCCCTCAATGAACCTTCTAAAATACGACGTCAGGCCCAAAAAACGTTGAAGCGCCTTCGGGTCCCTCGGCACGGGATACTCTGCCACCGCTCTGGTTTTCTCTATCGATGGTTTAATGGTGCTATTCTCGACGACATATCCAAGAAATTCAATCTTCCTCTTTAAGAACTGACATTTTCCCCAATTCAAGCGTAATCCGTACCTTGAAGCAACTTCCAGCACTAACTTCAGCTTCTCGACACCTTCCTCTTCATCCTTGGATGGTATGATGAGATCATCCATGTACGCCTCGACTACTCGCGATTGGATTAATGTCCTGTATATCGCATTTATAAATCTTGCGAATACCGCTGGTGAATTCGAGATTCCAAAAGGGACGTACAAAAACTCGTACTGCTCATCCTGTGTCACGAACGCTGTATACTTCCTGGAATCCTTATCCATCGGAACATGGAAGAACCCATTCACCAAATCTAGCGTCGTAAACACCTTCGCTCCTTCCAACCTCTCGAGCACTTCGTCCATCTGTGCCATCGGGAAATTATCTCTGGTGACCTTCTCGTTCAACTTCCGATAGTCACAGCACAACCTCTTGGTCCCATTCTTCTTCGCCACCAGCACGATCGGTGATGCGTATTCGGATTTACTCGGTTGTATAATCCCCTGCTCCAGCCATTCCTTGATCTGCTCGCGTACCAAAACTTGGTCTGAATACGCCATTCGCCTCGGTCGTTGAAACACAGGCACCTCATCTTTTAAAACGAGTTTCATCGTGACAGGTGAACACTCTTTTCCCTCGGGAACATAACCTTCGATGATCGGAAGTACCACCTTGCGTATGTTGCCGTCTAGGTGACTCAGATCCAGATCTCTCGCGAACATGCCTTGCTCCGCAGCCAAACAGATTTCTCCAAATACCTCCTCCAGTTCAAAAACATTCGATCCCAGATCGTTTGCCTTGCGTCCATGGCTCTCATGATGATCGACGAATTTAACGTCCTCTCGTGCCTCTTTAATCGCACCCGCATTAACACGTACTCCTCCATCAGTATCCTCATCATTTGCCCGAGCCCATGACTCCGTTGGTGTTTCATTCGAATTCTGCTTCTGCTTAAACTCCACGCCCTCGTTTGTGATTTTTAGATCCACATACTCGAGAACGTCGTTCCCGATTATCGCAGAATACTGCATATCTCCCTCCTTTACTACATGGAAATTAAAGTTTAACGGGATTCCATCTACCTCTACCTCCACCCTAACGTTACCTAATGTTGTAACCCTATGTTGCCCTATGCCTAACAAATTTCTTTTTTCTTTGCCGAGTTCAACGAATTCCATCATAATTAAGACATCATACCTTAGCAGACATAAATCGCTTCCAGTGTCTAACAGCGCGGTAAACTTACATCCCCCAGCTGAGATGTCTTTAAAAATTCGATTTGTCCCAATGGCCAAGTTCATTCTGGCTTCCGGCAAAAAATTGTTGTGAGCACTTGTTGTTGCAGTGCGCCCACTCTGGTTTTCAGCCCGCGGCTGACTTGGTCGTAGATCAGTTCCTCTGCAGTCACGAGCCATATGTCCTGGTTTGTTGCACCTGTAGCATTTCATCGCTGTTCCTCGGCATTCCCTTGCAAGATGCGTAGAATCTCCGCACCGGTAACACGATTTCTTTCTCTCGTCCTTGACTGGTACCTGAGTAGGAGTGTTTTCTCTAGGAGTGTACGTATAGCTCGATCGTCCCCTTGAGTTTGATGACTGCGACTGGGAAACTCTCGTTCTATCATACACCCTAATCTGCACCTTCAGCTCTTCCACCGTTGTTGCTTGGTACAACATGAGTTTGTTTTGCTTCGCATCTGGTATTCCCTCAACAAAATAGTCGATGAGACTCTCGGCATCCAACTCAATTTTGCTACCTATTTCTAAAAGTGCGTACAAGTATTCCAATAACGTTTCGGTCGACTTCTTTTGTCTCGCCCTCAGCCTGCGGTGGACTTCAGCGGACGGTAGCTTTATTCCAAACTCTTTAATGAGGGCTTGTTTGAGCGCGTCCCAGCTTTTAATATGCGGCTGACTTCTGACAAAAGACTTGGCTGCACCCTTCACTAGTTGCTTCCCGTAGATGTAGGTTTGGATATCGTCCCATCCAACTATTACCGCATTCCCCTCAACCTCTTGAATCCATTGATTAATGTCAATGTCTCCATTTCCATGGAAATGCGTCAGCGAATCCTCAATATCTTTCAGCGTGAACCTACCGAGCGCCCTCACCCTTTCCACTACTCCCCTGGCTTCTTCGTAGCTTTCTTCATTTTCTTCTTCATTCTCCTCTAATCCGAAATGTTCGAGCAGCCTATCTTGTAATGTCCGTTTCAGTCCGTCTGTACTTAGTCCTAGATCCGTCAGTCTACGTCGTAGTGCGTCTACAGTCAACATTAAGATTTCCTGCCTTTCCATCTTAAGCTACTTTCTTTACCCCTCACAATAATTTTAACAAAATTCTCGACCAGTGCCAAAGCAATTAAATTTATGTAAAACAAAATCAAGACAAACGGTCGCTTCGCTTACCTTCTTTAAAATTTTCAGTTAACTCCGCTATTTTCCTCTTTGTATTTGCTTTTGTTTCCCGTTCGCTTTCGCACAAGCCGCTTCTCCTCCTTTGCCGTTTGGATTTCCCGTTTTCGATCACGTTGGGCAAGCCACGCTACTTCTCCTTACTTGCCGTTTGATTTTTCCGTTTTTCGATCACGTTGGGCAAGCCACGCTACTTCTCTTTACTTGCCGTTTGATTTTTCCGTTTTTTTTTTTTTTATGTTGGAGCATTCAACCACGGTGGTCTTTATGTACTTTTTATTTTTTGCACATTCACACCGCTTAAGGTAGAAGCCCTTTTTCTGCTTTTCTTCTTTTTATTTTTCTTTTTCACACAACCACTGTCTACACAAATAATGTGTGCACTCGTCGATGACAATTTAGCTTAGTGGCTAAAATTGCTTCTCGTTTTTCTATTAATTGTTTCTTACTATGCAAAACTCAATCTAATCTCAAATCTCGGTTGAGCTCCCAATTTGTAGGGTTCAATTAAAACAAACACTTGGCTCAATTATTTTAATGAATAATAGTACAGTTTATTGAATAAATTCTTACACTCTAGGTAGCGAGGCGACCACACACTTTGGATATTCTAAATTGACTGTTCATGGTCACTGGTCTCTACTCTAAGGCGGTTGTGTTTTCCCCTTCCCATGTTTCGTTATGTGCTTGTTCGTCTGTCGGTTTATGTATTGTGTGTATTGGTTCGTCCGTTGGGTAATGTATTGTATGTACTCATTGTCGATGTCTTCTGTGAGTCTGTTCGTCACTCACTCAATCCTACACTTATGTAAATTGTCAGGAGATTTCGAGTTAAAATATTGAAATCCAAGAGAGATATGGACCATGTCTTGAACTCCTTGAAATTAGAAGACGTCAGTTTGCCACATTTTTTTGAATTGGTACCTGTAACAAGAAAATAAAATAATGTCGTTAAAGTTGACCCTTTTTCCCATACAGCCATCTATAATTGAAGTAAAGAATTGGAAATGGACAAAATGTCCGCAATTTAAGAAAGACGTTCAAATTTCGTCAAAAAAATCGTCTTTCGATAGCTGCCCAATTTACAATTTTCATCCGATCGTAAAAGTTGTAGATGGCTGTATGTAAAAACATATGGGGAGTATGCAGTTAAGATTTCAAAACGATTCGTCAATATTTGCGTGAGTTACAGCTGCGGCAAATTTGAAAAATTCAGTTTTGAGAAAAACGCGTCTAAAGTTTTCAGAGCAGTTTTCGATTCAATTAACTGGAAGGGAGTACAAAGGATCTAGATGTCCTTGAGCATTAAAAAATTTAAGCCGCAAGCAATACAAGGAATTGTAGAACATTATGGACGAGGCAGCTGTCGGGCGCCCTGCCGCCGCGTTGGGATGGGAGGAGTTCGAGCGCCCGAGATGCTTCTCTTCTATACTCTGCCATTTCAAAAATATCCAAGATATCATTCCGATATTTTAGGACATCATTTTTGAGATGTTTACCGATCGAAAAATGAAAAAAATCGATTTTTTGAAAATGAGAAACTAGCCGAGCCCCTTGAAATAACTGAATATTAATCTATCATTCAGACTCCTAAACCACTGAAGCGTGTTCCAAACGGAAATTGTGGCGATCAAAGAGGTCCATTCATTGCTCAGAGAAACGCGATATCTTCGATTAATATCCGCATCTTCTCGGATAGCTATGTAGCACTGAAATCACATTTTAATGTTTCTACAAACTCTATAACCGCCCTCGTCGATCACCTCTTATATAGATAGCAGAACAGTTTAACAGTCACATTTTTTTTTTTGGTGCCAGAGCATAGGAAAATTTCGGAAAACTGCAAACCCGATGAACTCGCCAGGAAAGGAACTTCCATCCCAATTTCACAAATCAGAACAAAAATTGACATGTCTATCGACACATGCAAACTCATGCTCAAGAAAGATGCTATAATGACAATGATTAGCAGATGCACAAACATCACCACCTGCATAACTATCAAAAAGATCTGGCCAAAGCTTGATGTAAAACGTACTAAAATTATGTTATCCTTAAATTAAGTTCCAAAATTGGTATTATAACCGGGCCTCATAGGTAGACATCCCGCAAGGCTTAATGTTTCGTCACACGATTGCTGTGGAAGCTGTATGGACGAGCATGAAGAGGAAACTGTTCCACAACTTCTTTGCACTTGCCCTGCTCTCTTTTTCTCTTTCTCTCTCAAAGACGTAAGACACATTTGAGAGAGTACTTTTTCTTAGAAACATATACATTCATAGTCCTCATCGCTTTTAGTAAGCTCAAAATGGTTTAAATAAGAAGCAATTCCTCAAAATCTTGTGGTATCATAACTAACCTATTATTGGTCCAAATGTGTCGGTCGTTTTCCCGACAACCACCTTAACCTAACCTAACCTAACCTAGTTAATGTTACTCACTGAAAACACCACATTGTAAGAAATAAAATTTGGACACGGCTGCACGATTCTACGATTGTGTAGATTATCAAAATCAGTACTGTACCAAAATCTATAGACTAAGTTTATATTTAAGCATTCGATCGTCATAACATATTCGGTGTTACGGGGTTGCCAACTAGAAATGAACCAATAAAATTTAATAGAAAATATTCCAAAGGTTTTCAGCAAAATGTAAAAACTCCACTTTTTGCAGTTACTAATAAATGTAAGGTTCGAAAATTTAATTAAAATCGTACCGATTTTAGACTTTTTCTAACAAAAAATTTTACATCATACGG
Organism: Melanostoma scalare; assembly: GCA_949752695.1. NCBI lineage: Eukaryota > Metazoa > Arthropoda > Insecta > Diptera > Syrphidae > Melanostoma > Melanostoma scalare. The sequence goes on from OX456985.1 coordinate 11,296,365, forward strand.
AAGTCCTTCATGTTAATTTAAATCGAAATCGTTAGAGTCATTTTCGATAAAAATAGGTAGTATTATATAGGTTGTATGGCAGTTATACCGTTGTTTCAATACAATATATGTTTCAGACCGAATTCCAAAAACCCTTCTGTAAGCGATCTCATAAACCCTAATTGCAAGTCTTGAAGAAAATCGGTCAAGCAGCTCGGGCTGTAGATTCATATGCAGACAGATAAACATACAAACAAACAGACATAAGTGGAGTTAACGCTGTACGATAACTTGAACCGAATTGAGAACGAATTGAAGCGATCGTCTGAGGGTTCACATTATCCAACTAATTGTACAGTTTAAACTCCGCTATACAGACAGACAAACAAAACTTCAGGACCCACTTTGTTATCTCTAATGCATGGTTGTAAGATATGGTCTCAGTTCGACATCTATAGAATTAACAGCAATGTACAGTTTGACAAAAAAAAGTAAATAGGGTGGTAAATAGAAAAACGAACCTCTGGGTTAACAGAAGACATGCTAACCAAGACGCCACGGGTTCCACAAATATACAGTTTGACTATGATGAGAAAAATTAGAGTTATACGTTATTCTAAAAAAAATTTCTAATTTAAAATTTTCTTCCTCAGACTCTAATAAATATTTTTTGCAAAATGTTTATTTTTGGTCAAAGTGCTGAGACGTTCTCTTTACAAATTCACAAATACATATTTACATACAAATAACACGCTACACTTCAAACATATATTTCATATGCGTAAGTAATTCACAAATGAGATTATCTCAAAAATCTACATATGAATTGTTTTTATATCGCAAGTCGCAACATAATTAGCATGTCTTTGTTCGCTTCCTCCCCTCTAGCGACATAATATCATGTATCTATGAGGCACGAACAGCTCTCGTCCTTTCATAACCACGTTTTATTAGTGTTGCTTTTTCAACTAAACATTCAAATCCTTTCAGTGACTTTGAGCCAAAAAGATAAGAAACTTCTTCAAGTATGTGAGTATGGAATTACTTCCCTACAATGAAGTCAATTGGATTCCGTCCAACAATTTTGAAGTAGAACCCATCCTTTCTTTATACAAAGTCAAGTTTTCTCTCCCCGTTTACGTAAATTAAATAAAAAAATAAGAAAAAAACACAAACTCTGCCAATCCTAAATGAAATTTATTTTGCCAGAAGGGACTTCAATGAAATAACAAGAACAAGTGTATCAAGCATAAGCTCTTATCGTTCCTCTCCCACTCGTCTTATTTCAAAACCATTTTTTCTGAATCCAGGTCATATTCAACAGAAGCACCTCGACTCATAATCGTCGTTGAAGTAGTGTGAAATGCTAAGATCATCGCTCACAATTACCGAATCCATTCTCCTCAATTTCTCCGGGCCCAACCCTTCTGTCATCTGCTGCTAGGCATTGATATATGAATGCGCCAAATTGCGTCAACACAAGCAACTTTACAAAGCTCCTAACAAAAAATTATTATTATTATGATTCATGACCAGCACGAACCATCCCACCCACTTCCATCAACAAAATGCAGCAGGCAGCAGTACATAATCACTCCCAGTGCACTCCACTCCTATAAAGCTGGCAGTCACTTTTGTCGTTCTCCTAGACCTAGAAATCCACTTCCAACGATGAGGAAAAAGATGAAAGCCAAAAATAAAAAGCAGCACAATGACAACGAAGAAGACGTCGAAATACAACGACGATGGTGACGGCGACGAAACAAATCACAAATGACGACCTCTTCATCGCATCATTACGACGACAACGAACGCTTTGGAGGATGCTTATAAACGAAAAGAAATGGGATCAATCCCAAGAACGTCCCCTAATGCCAGCCCGCCAGGTGATACTTTGCCTAATTTCCAGGTAAGTTTTCTCTACAATCCGCACGAATTTCAGTTCCAAAGAGAACAAGCTCTCAGTTGTGTTGAGATGGGTTGATGTCTTGGCGGGTGGCTGGCCGGCGGCGGCGCTCTTTTGATTAAACTTGAAAATGTCAAATTGTTGGCGTTTGTTCATTTTGTTTGTTCTGAGCCAGCCATTTCCTGTAGGTAACCTTGCACTAATATACCTACTAGCTGTAACCAACCATACCCAGCCTACCTGTCAGTGCCTTTGTATTCGTTGTTCCAAGGACCAACTACATCATTCTGGTGTAATTTGCCTTCGTCCTTGCACAATAAATCCATTACACCTTTTGCCAACTGATTCCGACGGCCTACATTTAGGGAAGAGGTTATGTGTGTGTGTGTGTGTGTGAATGTGAAGCAGAGATGTGCCTCCTGAAAGAGCATCAGCATTTAGTGGGTCCATTGTATCTGCGTTTCATAGTCATAGACCAGTTCTACGTCCACGTCGTGGATCGATATTCTGAACACCATACCTGTCCCTTGTACTGTAAATGTGGTGTAAGGGAAAGAAGGGTAGGTCCATTTTAAAGAACAAAATTATTTATTTTGGTTTTCCTAGAAAGTGTTGCAGCTAGGAAAGGTGCTTTGCACTTCTAGCATCCTACTTTTTGGCGCTCAAAGCGATAAAACCGAAAACTTTGAGTTTCTTGAGTTTTTGAGAGAACCGCTTAAGACCACTGTCAAAGAACACCCCTCTAAGTACAACGGTTTGGTTGTTCTATTCCAAACTCTTTGTTTGCCTTTCTCTAGTTTTCTCTATCTCTATCTCTATCTCTATCTCTATCTCTATCTCTATCTCTATCTCTATCTCTATCTCTATCTCTATCTCTATCTCTATCTCTATCTCTATCTCTATCTCTATCTCTATCTCTATCTCTATCTCTATCTCTATCTCTATCTCTATCTCTATCTCTATCTCTATCTCTATCTCTATCTCTATCTCTATCTCTATCTCTATCTCTATCTCTATCTCTATCTCTATCTCTATCTCTATCTCTATCTCTATCTCTATCTCTATCTCTATCTCTATCTCTATCTCTATCTCTATCTCTATCTCTATCTCTATCTCTATCTCTATCTCTATCTCTATCTCTATCTCTATCTCTATCTCTATCTCTATCTCTATCTCTATCTCTATCTCTATCTCTATCTCTATCTCTATCTCTATCTCTATCTCTATCTCTATCTCTATCTCTATCTCTATCTCTATCTCTATCTCTATCTCTATCTCTATCTCTATCTCTATCTCTATCTCTATCTCTATCTCTATCTCTATCTCTATCTCTATCTCTATCTCTATCTCTATCTCTATCTCTATCTCTATCTCTATCTCTATCTCTATCTCTATCTCTATCTCTATCTCTATCTCTATCTCTATCTCTATCTCTATCTCTATCTCTATCTCTATCTCTATCTCTATCTCTATCTCTATCTCTATCTCTATCTCTATCTCTATCTCTATCTCTATCTCTATCTCTATCTCTATCTCTATCTCTATCTCTATCTCTATCTCTATCTCTATCTCTATCTCTATCTCTATCTCTATCTCTATCTCTATCTCTATCTCTATCTCTATCTCTATCTCTATCTCTATCTCTATCTCTATCTCTATCTCTATCTCTATCTCTATCTCTATCTCTATCTCTATCTCTATCTCTATCTCTATCTCTATCTCTATCTCTATCTCTATCTCTATCTCTATCTCTATCTCTATCTCTATCTCTATCTCTATCTCTATCTCTATCTCTATCTCTATCTCTATCTCTATCTCTATCTCTATCTCTATCTCTATCTCTATCTCTATCTCTATCTCTATCTCTATCTCTATCTCTATCTCTATCTCTATCTCTATCTCTATCTCTATCTCTATCTCTATCTCTATCTCTATCTCTATCTCTATCTCTATCTCTATCTCTATCTCTATCTCTATCTCTATCTCTATCTCTATCTCTATCTCTATCTCTATCTCTATCTCTATCTCTATCTCTATCTCTATCTCTATCTCTATCTCTATCTCTATCTCAGCCCGTTCAGCCCGTTCAGCCCGTGATCGTTCATCGTTCTTCTTCCTTTTTTATCTGTCTTAAAACTTTTCTCTCATTTTTGCTCGTAATCGTAATTTCCCCATCCGCCATGTTATTGTTTCTTAAAATGGAAAGATAGTAATATCCGGACAAATTAAAAATCTAAATTAGCCTCTTCCCCCATTATCCCCTACACATTTCTTTATTTTTACATTATTCTTCAATTTTTTTAACTTTACACATACGTGAGCATGGGAGTGTGTGTGAATATATATTTTCATTTGGTAAATGGTAATGCAATTACAATGGCCGCCGCACAGGATGCTGCAGTGGTACAAATCGGTTTCATTTTGAATGCATTGTGGGCTAAAATGCGGCTAACCGTATTTTAAGCTCTTTAATTAAATGCTCTCAGGTCTTAGGTTGGATAGCTGCTATGTAAGTATAATTTATGTGCACAACTACTTCCCACAAACCTTCCTTTGAACAAAGCCAACCAAAAGTATCCTCTATGATCCTCTCAAAACAATCCCGCAAACTTCTTGTATAAACTTTGGCAAGAATCAGCTAAAACTTCTTCCACAGCTTATATCTCCCCCTCACTCTCCCAGGCCAAATGGTATATCAGGAATTTGTATTTATTGACGTACAGGGAAGGCGAACTCGTTTTCGGGTTAATTCGAAAGTTTTCGCTTTGTTTTCCAACTGAAAAGATAAAGTTTTTTGAAAATGGAGTGCTATTGATGGAATGACAGCTACACTACGGTGCCCGTCCTTTCGTCGACGACCGACGCCGACGGTTGGTTTGCAGGAGTAGCAGTTGAAGTTCCACTCTCATGTTGCACATAAAAATTAAAGCAAACATATTCCGGGAACCGGAAACATTTTCAACAATAAAATTGTCAGCTCGCTTGATTTATGCGGCTACCATAAATGGGACAGGCAGCGGTTAGCCTGGCATCAGAAAACTCTGGGCAGTGTTTATGGGGCGCATAAAATATATATGTGTGCACATTTGGAAACAATTGCTTAGTTTGAAATTGCCTGTCGAGTGTGTTTTTGGCGGACTTCAAAAGGCGTTAACGTCGTCGTATCGCTAGTGAAACATTGTTTTTAGAATTTATTTCGATTTAAGTCGAGAGGAATGTTTTATGTTTAAAGTGAGTAATACGTCTTGCTGTTTTCTGCGACTGAACGTATTTCTTATGAATTGTTTGTTGTGAATTTCAAACATAAACGATTGTTGGGAGCGTGGGAAATCTGGGGATCCCCCAAAATCTCACTTCCCAAAATGATTGCAACTTTCGTTCAGCCCCGTCTCGCAGAAATAAAAGACCTTTTGATCTGCTTACTGAACTATAATTAAAAGCACTGTACTGTTATACATAAATGTATACAGATGCTCGATTTTCAACTCAATTAAAACAGACATCAATTGAAACTATCTGCCCATGGCCTCCCCCGAGCCTCTGCTAACGATACGAATGGCAAACATTTCATTAAAAAAAAAATTAACATAATTAACTTTTTCCTCATTGAATTGAATTTATTGTTGATACTCCATTAAGTGCGTCGCATTTTGATCAAAGATTGCCTCCCCATTGGTAGACACATTAATCGGTTTAATTTCCGATGGCACGTACCTACCTACCTAGCCACATGTTTATAAAACGAAATTCCTCACCGAAACGCATTTGTTATCCCACACAAAAGTGCTAAAAATAACCGAGGCATGTGCCACATGTACTCATGCTGCCAATAAACACTTTATTCGAATTGAGTTTATCGCTATTTTCAAAAAAAAAAAATCCTTCCCGAACTGAATCCGTCGATGGAGTGGATATCGAAGACACCTGACTTGAAACTTTTCCCATGTTTTTCGTCATGAAATTCATCAAAAGAACATCATGGATGGATATGCTTACAATCCCCCTATTTGTGTCCTCAGCATAAAAGACAACCCCAAGTTTTGTTTTTAACGACCGAATTTGCTGTTTGTTCGTAATAAAACTTCCTTAAGTGACCATAAAACGAATGGAAACGGAAGAATGGGTGTTATTTCAAACTTTATAGTTCCGCAAGGGTTGATTAAAAAAAACTTTCCGAAAATGGGTTTTTTTTTAACTCTGGTAAGGGAACAGTTCCTACGAAAGTAGAAAATAGAGCTCCCAAAAAAAGCGAATCAAAAACAGATTCTTTCGAGTCTCACTAATTACTCCTGACTCGCTGATTTTATTTTCTCTCATGCAGTGTAATGAGAACGCAACGACTGAGGTTGATGAAAGTTGCATAAAACAAAGACCAACCGACAGACGGACAAGTATACTAAAGCAAAGTGGAAAATCATTATTCCTCTCTGCTTTGTTGCACGTTGTTGTTGACTGATGTTTGATTATTATTATTTTTCACTTTAATTTTTGCTTTGTTTATTGTGTTTTGCTTTCAGGGTAAGTTTTTCTTTTAATTGGCTTCTCTGGGTAAAGCACACTTGAGTCAAGGCAGGTGGGTGGTCTATAAATAGTAAGAGTGCTGTTTTTTTATTTTGTGTTCGAAGTGAATGACCATAAAAATTGTTGCTTCTATGTAGGCATTTCCTCTAACAGAGTGAATTGTGAGAATATTAGTTGAAACAGGTCGCTTAGAATGGGACAATTGGCAAGCAAACTTTTACTAAAAATGGGAACAACAAAATCGGAAATTTTTTAATACTAGGGTAGGTCGGGGATAGTTGAGCAATTTTTAACACGAGCGGTAATAGTTCCTTAACAATAAGCCTAAACAGCTTCCTATATACATTAAAGGATTAGTTACTTATTCCTTAACAAAACAAGTCAAATTTAAAAGCTACAGCTGCTTAAATGCAGAAAGTCAGATATGCTCAAAGTACCCCTTTAGTGAGGTTGGATGACCGGGGGTATGGGGAAAACTGAGCACTTAGAAAGTCTAGCCAAACCTTGGGCTTACCATTAACTAGACATGAAGTGAAACTTCAGTTTGACAATAAATTTTTGATTTATAGCCTTTTGGTGGCAAAACAACAAAACTTGGGTTCTAAGTCATGGGGTTAGTTGAGCAATTGTAGTTCAAATATCCCCAAACCGAAAATTTGCAATAAAAGTGAAATTATGAAAAATCAGTTAGAATTATACCAAAACCTTTATATATTATATATATAAAATTCTCGTGTCACGGTGTTCGAACTTGAACTCCTCCGAAACGGCTTTACCGATTTTTACCAAATTTTATATGCGTATTCAGTTAGTCTGAGAATCGGCTACTATCTATTTTTCATACCCGTAAGTGATAAGGGCCATCTACCCTTAACATTGATTTTTAATTTACACTGTGACACGAGAATTTTTTTTTTTTTTTCTAGCTTTCTGTGGGAACAACGCTTTGAATAAGTTTGACCCGAGCAACGCCGGGCGGGTCAGCTAGTATTATATATAAAGTACAGTAGTTTTATGGAAGAAACACATAAAAAAATATAAAAAGAATTACACCCGGCGTTACAGAACAAATTCCGATTAAAAGAAATTTTACTTTTTTGTCATAAAATAAACAAAGCCCCCTGGTAATTACTCGATCGTCGAGTTGCCTCTGGTAGTCGCGCAATCTTTATGTCTCCCGCAACGGCCGGTGTATAGTTTTCGAGATATCTCGATTAGCCAACTTGTCTCTATACTCAACTAGCCTTGCATTACCCTACCTATTTTGCGAATCATTAGTAACATCGAAAAACTGTGGGATCAACAATCTTAAGAAAGACTTCTTGAAAGAGAAAAACAGAGACTGCAGAATTAAAATTTCTGGCGATTTCAAAAGCTGTCTTTACTTATCTTCTTCTTCTTTTTCGACCTTAACAGCATTCCCACTTCTATTTGTGTCTTAGCTTAAGATTTCTTTCATATTTTGAGTAAAAACTGTAAGGTCTCAAAGCAACCAGTGTATGTTTGAGGTAGGATATCATTGCAACAGACTGTGAAAAAAAGCTTTCAGCAGATCGCGAGAATATTTTGATCTGCTCTTAGATCAGCATGATTTTCAGTCCATGAACTAAGGATTAGTTATTGCGGTTGTGTTCGAGGAGCTCTGAAACAACTATATTAGATAGTAACGAGCTCAAATACCTCACTGTTGGTCGAAGGCATGTTGCACTATGTTTTTTCCGATACCTCTTAGATCAAAAGTAAAGTTAAAGTGCAAAAGTGAATCCGGAAAAGACATCACTGGGTATTTTACTCAATGGTTCTGTTTAGTAATGATAGATAGATAGATAGATAAATTCTTTATTTCATCAATAGTTTAACAATAAGGTTTTTCTTAAGAATAAGGACATGGCAAAACTGCCGTCTGCCTGAAATGACATTTCGTATGATTTTTAAAGAATAAAAAATAGGAAAAATGTAAAAATACTACTAAAATAAATATAAATACAATAGTTACTTGAATAGATTAAAACTTGGTATTGGCATAAATTATGCATTTTTTAATTTAAAAATGTATGAAAATAACAGTTTTCGAACAATTTGAAACTTTAATGAAAGCATTCTTCCAATTTTTACATGATTTGAAACACAAAGAAAATTATTAATTAAAGTACATAGTATAGTTTGATACTTATAATTGAATAAAGTTTTCAATTTTACGTGATTTGAAACACAAAAGAATAATCAATTTTAAATGATATGTAACATCAATTTTACGTGATTTGAAACACAAACAAAAAGCAATTAAGAATATAAAACGGGATTTGTATAAAAGAAACTGCAACAACTGAAAAAGAAAATTCGCTGACTTATGGGAAACTGTTGCGATAAATAAGCGTGTGTTTCCAAAACTTAAACAAAGTTATCCAACCCAGAGGCCCATTTAAAACTTCATAAAGTCGTGATAATGACATGAAAATATAAACGACGAATTTCCTGTAACATTGGACAAATAGCCAAGAAGTGATAAATATCTTCTTTCTCTCTTCTGTTACAAAGACTACAATTTTGCGGTAGATCATCTCGGTATGGTATGAAGTTAAGATGTAAAATTTCAACTCTAGCTCGAAAAATGGTCCCTATTTCGACAGCTGAATATTCTCTTCGAAAATAACCTGCATCCGAAGTTATTTGGTGATTTAACTGCCTGTATATATTTCTGGATGGAGACGAATTTGCTCTAGCGAGATTTTCTATAAAAGTTTTATGGTCAACTTTTGCAATCACATCTGCTTCAGTTAGCTTTTAGGTTTTGTATGTATATTGGTGTTATACCTGACTCTACATAAATTGCATAATTTGGGGTTGAGTTTGGTAACCGAAATAAGCGTTTGAAGAAATGTCTTTGTAGACTTTCGAAAGCTTCAAGCTTAATATATCCAAACACTTGAACACCATAGCACATACATGTATTAACCGTTGCATTAAAGACTCGGTATTTGGACTTCAAATCAATACTTTGGTTGGAAAAAAAATTTGTCCACATCATATTTAAGGCTAGTTTAGCTTGATTGCTTTTCTCATTAGCGTGTTTTACAAAGTTAAGATTGTAAGTCAACAGAACTCCCAAATATTTAAACTCTTGCACAACCTCAATGTGTGTGGAATTAAGGGACCATCTTTCTTCTGGGAGTCTTCTAGTGCTTCTCGATTCAAAAATAATAATTTTAGTTTTTTCCGTATTGATATGCAAACCCAATGTCTCACAGAAAGAGTTGAGTCTGTTTATTTGCAGCTGTAGAGAAAAAGGATTGTCAGCTAGCAAAACCAAATCGTCTGCATATAGCAGTTTAGTAATGAATCGTGTTCTTATCGCAAGAGCCTCCGCTGTGCTGTCGATAACTTGCTGCAACTTAGGAAAATAATGAATTAGGAGACTATTCAAAATAAAGGCGTTCGTATTCAAGATCGAGAATAAGATACCTGTGCCTTTGTTCCGTTTGTTGATGGAACAGGTAGTGAAAATTTAGAAATAATCAAGGATATTCTAACAACGTCATTATTCGAGAATATTCAGCGTGACGTTATCTCTGCAAGGTATCTGTCAAAAGTACTTTCAAATGATATAAAATAATTTTTCTTCAAAATTTTAATCGCAGTTTCGTTGCTAATGCATAAGCAGGTCGAATTTCAATAAGCAATTTTCACGGGATAAAGATAGTGTTTAAACATCCAGTGAAAGAAATTGAATTCGGGAACCTTACGGCCACTGCTACCCCAAACATATTCAACGCAAAAAAAAAAAATGGGCACGACTGGGTCGCACGAACATGCGATTGTGTGCTAAATACGATATCAAAATCTTAAGGCTGAGTTGAAGGTTTTGGTATTCGCTCTTCACAATATATTTGGTGGTACAGGGTTGCCAACTACACATTAATTATGAAATTCGAATTAAATCATGCAAAATATTGAAAAAAATTAAATTATATATTCCAAAGGTTTCAAGTGAAAATCTGAAAACGCCATCCTTTTGTAGTTGCTGATACTTATAAACGTTGAAAATTTAATCAAAATCGTTAGAGCAGTTTTTTAAAAAATCGGTTTTTTATTTTACGTTTAAAAAAAAGAGTTTTTAAAAAATAATGTATGCAAGTTTTAAGATCTTGTTAGAATATGTTTTGACAAGAAATTTGAAATATATGAGCCATACCGTTTTGAAAATATTCAAAAAAATTAAACTTTTTTTTAAAAATTAATTAAAATTTCAAGATTTAAAATTTTCCAAATGTTAATATGCAATCTTTCTTAAACCATCTACAACATTTTTAACATAAAATTTCGTCAAAATCGTGTCAGCCATTAGCGAGGAAGTCCGGTTTTGAAAAAGCGGTACTATGGGAGGTACTGTTTTTAGACTTTTTCCAAAAAAAATGTTTACATCATAGGAAAGACATTTAAAAAATAATACTTCACATAAATTTTATCGAAATCGTTAGAGCCGTTTTCGAGAAAAATAAGAATTATCATATAGGTTGTATGGCAGGTACCGTTATTTCAAGACCTAGAGACCCATTCCAAAAACCCCTTTGTAGGTTACTCCACAGACCTTAACTGCAAATTTTGAATAATATCGGTCAAGCGGTTCAGGCTGTAGATCCATATACAGACACACAGACAGACAGACAGACAGACAGACAGACACACAGGCAGACAGACAGACAGACGGAATTGATGGGCCCACTTTTTTCGTATTCTCTATCATCGTAATGTTATGTTTAATTGTTATCTCAAAATTTTTTTTCTGCACGATTGCAAGACTTGCCTTATAGTACCTATAATCGCAAGTAAAAACCATAGAGGTAGAAATACCAGCGGCACAAAACATAAAACAACCGGGAAGCGTAGGGAAGGAAAAAAATTACATCTAACTTTGAGTTTGGTCCTTATAAATAGTACTCATTTACAAGGACCAAACTCGAAGTCTGTACCCTAATTAGGAACGACCCAAGTTCTCTCATCGGTTTTCAGTGACGGCTAACCGTTAACGATTTATCGAAATACCGGCCATCAAGCAAATTAAGTTGAATACAGGTGGTGTTTTGTTCAAACGTGCACCATTTCGCGAAAAAACAAAATATCGAAAAAATCATACGTAAGTCTCTTGTTGTTATTATACAGAAACTAAAAATTTATGGGATTTTGTTCCAGTAGCAAAATTAAGGAGGTTACATCTTCGGCCAAGGACCCGTCTAAAAAAATTAGGCACCACCGAAGAAATGCTGGACAGCCGCCATTTTAAATTTAAATGACACGAAAAAATTTATATTTGTATATTAAAACCTAAATTATAAAACCTCTTTCACAGATTTTCGATTAATCTCTTTAAAATTATGCACAAAATCATAAACTATGCCCATTTTATCGCGCTCTAAACCAGCTTCCCCCCTTAATACAAACAACTTGACTGGTTTTGATGAAATTTGATGCGGCGAAACGCCGGAGTCGATGTCACTGGAACGCATGATACTCAATGTCTTTTTGACTTTTTGATAAATTCATTTCAACTCCGGGTATAAGAACAGAAATAAATTCTTTGTTTTTGTAATTTTCTCTTTACTTACATAAATTGCAGCCAACAGACCATGGCATAAACTTTTCTAAGTACATACTTTATTGTTTTACACATTGGATTAAAAATATAAAATTCACAGCATGTAATTGCGGAACAATGCGACCGACCAAATTTGCGAAACAAAAAAATTAAAAAGAAACATAATTGTAGCATCCTATTCAATGATTTTGGTTCGCTTAGTTCAATTCAAGCCTGAAAACAGCCTTATTACTATAAGCGACTGATATAATGAATAAGTAAGCAAATGGGGTGGCGCAACAGAGCGGGGACCCTCGAGGTCTAGCTTACTTTAGAAGAACTTTTTTACTTTGTGAAGAATGGAAGGGACATACACTTTTTTCCGATTCTGAACTGCTATTCGAGCTTTCTCGCTTTTCATGGGATGAAATTACTATCATAGACACAACTAATTCTTCGCGAAACGTAATTTTTTGTGTGTTCGCGATAAACTCACGAACGGCTAATCCGATTTCGTTGGTATTTTTTCTAACGTATTGCTGATGGTCTGTTTTACCTTTCGAACAAATAACTCACCAATATCGATTTTTTCGTTCGCGAGTTTATTGAAAGCTAGCAAAGTTGCTTGCATTTATTTCCTTCAATGCCAATGATATTTTGCTTCGGAAACTTTGAGAAAGCTGGATTTTGAGGTAAGGAGCTTTCTCATTCTGTTCTGAAGAAACTGTTTTCTAAAAGTCCGTGTTCCCAATAAGTTCGAACTCAAAATTTTGCAATCCATATGGTTGAATTAGAATCAGTTTGAAAGTAAATTATAAAAAAATATACCGCTTCGCATATTTTGACTTAAGACCAATAAAAAATTGGAAACTTTGGGCTTTCCAAGAACATGATAAAGTTTCCAGTAATCGTTTTCAATTTATATTTTTCTTTCTTTTACTACTTCAGTTTTTGAAACCTTGAATTTAAAAATGAGTTTTTCAAAATAACGTTTTTCATTTTTCACTTTTTGTAAAAATTGTTTATTTTTTAAAGTTTTATTTAATTTGCCTTGTTTGCTTAGTAAATTATTTATTCATTTGCGTGGGCCACATCAAGTAATTGAAATTCGACCCCATTCTGGATCAATGACCTAGATTGATGAAGAGAGTGTTGTGATGAATGATGCCTGGGACTTGTCTGTCGACGACTATTCATTCGAATTGTATTTTGTAAATGGCCGAATGTGTACCTTTTAATATATTCCACTGCACAGTTGATTTATAATTTTTACTCAAAAATATAATAAGGAGCAATTAGTGAACGTATGGACATTATTACAGATTTTTCAAGTAATTAATGGTACAGCGGTAATTATGTTAAAAACACTTCTTATGAATAATTAAATGAGTTATGTTTGTTTACATAAACTTACGTAACACCATATTTATCAGATATTCATAAATTACATGACTTTTTGAATTTCAATTACTTTTGTTCACATGATTTTTGGTGCAGCATTTCATTGGAGGCCTCGTATTTTATACTCGAAAGATTGTCTACGTTTCTTAGTTCGAATCATAAGAACCAAGATATTACCTTACCGCAAAGGATTTACAAATTATGAGGCAGTAGAGCAAACCCAAAAAATACACACCGCATTTCTGTCAAATATTTTGACAATTATTACAGATTGGATTGAGTCAATATGAAGATGGTAATTGTACTTTTTTTAGTTGACTTTATTCAAAATTTTGCGTCTTTTATACACTAGTTTTTCCGGCGTTAAAAGCTCTCTGTCCAACTTTCTTACGTAGGTTATTTGGTGCAATTGAAGCTATTCACCCTTCACATTTAATTTATTTGGTAGCAATTAGTTACTTTTCTCCAATAAGTTCATCTGCAAAGTTTATTAACTTTAAAAAACTTGTCTCTTTACCAAATTACTCACAATCAACACTAATAGATTAGAGTATGTTTTAATGTCTTTGCAAGCCAAAGAGGAGGTACATTTGAGCTCAAAAAAGAACTAATTTAAGATTTTGCTGCTCCAATCGTTCAGGTTAATAGTAAAGGTCAGCATCTTTTCACATTTAATGATTTTCGTGTTTGCTTACTTCCGTTCTAATTAAACTTAATTAATAACAATTCATTTTTATGATCCAATATGGATTTAGTGTAGTGAACATAAATTTAATTTATGGTCCTTCGAGCCGGACTACAATGTCCACATATTCCAATTAACAAAACCAACATACGTTTACCCTAACTAAAACAGATTAATAGCACCGTGCAGTAACAACACTGATTCCTTTTTATCTATCTCTGCTACTGCTGCCTCTTCAACAAAATTTTTTTTGCCATTAGTCTAACGACCAATTTTAAGCCTATATAACTTTTCCGCAGCGATGCTTTGATTTCAAAAACGAAACGAATTTCTATTCATCCGAAAATTGTGCAAGTGGGACTTTGATTCTTCTTTTTTTAACAACCCATAGTTGTTGCCTATTGCAACACGGCATTTCAATACTCCCTCGTTTTTCGTTCCTGCGCTGCTATCGAATTGTTTAAGGTTTTTTTTTCTTATTTTCAAGCCAAAAATACCACGGGAATGACCTGACCCACTTAGATAGTTGTACTTGTATGTCCCCATAACAATAACCACAAACGTTGTTTTTAACACCGCGGCCAAACTTGGCCCGCAATGGTCCACAAGAAAATTCAACAAAAAAAAGTATATCTATATAAAAGTATAAAAAAAAAATTAAATGAAAATATATTTTTGAAAATAAAAACATTTGGTGTTATTAATTGAAACTGCGCTGGCCAAGCCAAAGCCAATAGCGGCAGCAGAACACAACAATCTGTATGCCTGCAAGTGCAAGTGTGAGGTAATTGGGGCACAGTATCACACAATCCTTCAGTTCTCATGGGTCCCATGTGCTATCCCGAAAATATTTTCCACCACACCATCGTGTCTGTGTGCTCGGCTGCAAAATTAATGGTTTCCCAATAATAATGCATTCCGTTCCATTGCGCTTGGGAAACACACGACTTCAACGACAACGATAGACGTCGAAGTGTGGAGGACGAGAATACAGTACCATTGGTGGTGAAGCACAACAATAACAAGCGCTCCCCAATCACAAATACACACTATCTCTCTCTGTCTCTCTCGCCTTTCCATCTCTTTCGCACGTACAAAATTGGCTTCCCGGTCATAATAATTAAGGTTTATTGTTATTACCGGACTGTCCTTGACAAAGATGATGTGCAGTATAGCAATAGTGAAAAGGACGAACGGGAAGCAATACAACAGCTTCAATAAACAGCGCAGGCAATAATGGCCAACAAACAAATGAGGTCACTCAGGTGGGACCTGGAGATGATGGTAATTGTTGTACAAATGTTCTGGCCCATTAGAATATCTTCTGCATAAATAGAGTGGTTGTAGTAGTGCCCTTTTAACATGGCACACTTGAATGGAGTGTGCAAATAAAACATCATCAAGCAACTACAAGCATCGTTTTGTGTTGGCGATGGCGGTGATGGGGTGTGGGACTGTGGGTGGTGTTGCACTCAACCTTCTTCTCCTCTTGGCATGCAAATTTATGTTTTGTTAACTACACAAATCCTCGAAATTAATTTAAAATTCATGAATGCACGTTGCACGTGTACAAGAGCTGATGGTGTTGTGGTGGGGGATGGGGTTGGTTTTGTGATATGGGAGATCGGGCAAATTGTTTCGGGGGACAGGTGCATGGGACATTCTATTCTCAGTTTTCCCAGTTTCCACTTTACCATTTCCCATGCCCCCTGTCTACATCATTGCACATTTACTGTCCCGCATAGAGGAATAATTGCTCAACGGAACGGCAGCTTATCCATAAATTATTATTGTAAACCCTTATCCTGTACTGTATATGAATTGACTACACACACACACATCTCTATTCTGACATTGAGAAACGATGGTGAAAAAATGGTACATAACTCCACGAGTAACATTACTTGATGAGCTTAAAATAAGAAGGACGGGGAAAAAGTGCATAATGATGCCGCTAATTAATGCGATAAGAAAAGTTTGCAAAAATAGTTGAGGAAAAAGCTTTTATGTGCTCGGAAAGTTGTGCTTGTCTTTCATCTTTGGAAATTTAAACTATGAATTTCCGCTCTGGAAATAAAAAATTTATTGAGATTTTAGTGGTGAACACAACTTTTTTGTGGAAGTGCCACTTTAGGCGAAGCTGAATGAGTTTGGTGGAAGTTAGTTGTTCCAACGAGATCATTTGTTCAAGGGATGGGGAATAGCTAAATCAGAAAGTGATGAGTGTTAATTTTCATCTTTCCAATCATGAAACAAAGTCGATGTTAGAAATTCTTCTTTTATTATTATTTTCGTCTCAAAGTCTGAACCTCCCATGGTGGGCTTTCTACAATTTCCAAATAACCACAAGTCAATGAACGATGCTTACCGTATGCATGAATTCACTCTAAACGTTAGTATTTGAAATCAAACTACGCTTTTCAACTTGAGTAACCCTGAAGAGATACCTAGATAGCCGATATAATCAACAACTGCAAACGAAACTAGTCGTCACGGCCGGAGAAGATAAGTGACTTTGTGTCCAAAAGGTCTCTTTAAGCTGTTATAGCTCGCTTAGCCATTATCTATCAACAGCAGCAAGTTCCCCAAAAATGAATCATCGAAATTTTTTGTGGCTTCCAGAAACATGGTTTACAACTACAGACCGGTTCCTCTCCCCAGCAATGGCTTGAGTAAGTCTCTTGAAGCACTGATAGTTAGGAAACCAAAGAATTTTTCAACGAAAATAGCATGCAGATGCTACACCAAACTTCTTCGAAGATCCCAGCATGACATCATCATTGTCCTTTTTTCCTGTTGGAGGTTTTTAAAATACCAGCTGAAGCACCTTCTATTTGTTATAACTTTCCAGATGTTAGTAGAAAAGCCAAAAGATACTACCATGATAAGGAGCCCAGGTTGCCAGCTCTCGCCATGTCTACGCCAAGTATATGTAGCATCATGTGAAAAAAAGCAGGACATTCACAGAGGAAGTGCTCCGCGGTGTCCTCATCTTATCTACAAGATTCACAGAGTGTGGTATCACTTAAACCTAACATGTTTAAGTGTTTGGAAGATGAGAAGTGCCCGCTGGCAACGCCAATAAGTTTTCTACATTCTTTCCAGTCACGGGATAGCAAAAACGTTGCAGTCTTCTTACTAACGTTGGGGAGCATACGTTTGGTCTGTCTGCATCCAATGGAGGCATGCCATCTACGGTTGTGCTCTTCACAGATCCAATCGTTGATTGAAGCCCTCACTGAGGACGCAGGCAGACCTTACGACGGTTCAGGTCCTGAGAAAGCTGTCTGAGATTCTTGCCTAGCAAGTTCATCGGCGATCTCATTTCCAGATAGCCTAGAACCCAAATTAGGATCAAGAATTTAATCTTCCGACCGCATTCAGAGAGCTCTTGCATTCCTGGATCACTTTCGAAGTGGTTATAGGGTTGAGAAGGGCCTTAAGCACGGCTTGGCTGTCGCTGCAAACAAAGATACTTCTCCCCGTCTATCCATTGTTTGTAATGTGGCTTAAGGCCATTAGGATAGCATACGCCTACGCTTGGAAAACGGATGCGTATGATCCCAAAGATGTGTGCAATCGTCCGTCGCGTCGTCGCTCTCCACAAAGGCACCAGCACCAGAACCCTCGTCGGTTTTGGAGCCATCAATGAAGATACGATAACAGTTCTTCCCAGGCTCAGATTCTGGAGCGAACCAGTCCTGAACCGAAGGAAAGTTGACTGAGTAATTTTGATGCAGTTTGAGCCTTGGGATCATCGTGTCAGACGGCATATTCATTAGACGCGAGGCAAAAGATATGCTGCTTGCGAGTTCCTCAAAGCTCCAGTACGAATTGTGCCAGAGACCCATCTCTTTAAACGAGAAAGGTCTTGAGAGTACACCCCATGATGAAGGTATCAAGGGGAGGAAGATTCAGCAGTGCGTCGAGAGCAGCTCCCGGTGTGCTGGGGAAGGCCCCAGTAACACCAAGACAAATTGTTCTTTGAAGTTTGGCAAACGAGGCAATAACGTATTTACGCGACAGCTTATTCCACCAAACAACTGACGCATAGGATTTGATTGGTCTTATAATAGCCGTATAGATCCAAAGGACCCTTTTCGGTGAAAGACCCCATGCCTTGCCAAAGGCTTCCATTGCTAAAAGACTGACAATGCTTTAGTAGTTTTAGACTCGACATGTTAAGACCAAAGAAGTTTGTTATCTATAATTACTCCGAGATGTTTGACTTCATTTGAAAAGGGGATGTTGACGCCTTTAGGTGTAAGTTGGGTCAGACCAGTCAATTTTCTACGTCTCGTGAAGAGGACAACCTCGGTTTTTAGAAGATTGACGGAGAGACCGTTTCTAACACACCAGGTGTCGATCATATAAATTGTCCTTCGTAATCATTATGTCTGCCGTTGAAAGCTTTGTGGATGTCAAGAAAGCGTAGAATAGTGGTGTGAAGAAAAACCAAATCCTTTAATCCATAACAATTTCTAATTACTCTATCGTCTTCCTTTAATTTTCCAGAGAAACTGCAAACTCACTGTCAAAAACACCTGGGGCCTGTAACACAAATCTACAAGTCTACAAGTCAAGACTTACTTGCAGGATCCATTACACTAGTAGAAGAGCAAGTTAACTTGCGGCCTTGTGCAAAACACATTTTAAACACTTATCATAATTCACTCGTACACAATTATTTGTAGTTCAACCTCCTTAAGAAATCAAGGTTTGCAGCCTGTAAAACAGAACTGCAACTACTTCTAACACAAGTGAACTATGACAAGTGTTAAAAATTTCTTGTTCTTCCACAAAAATAATGGACATAATCCTACAAGTGAGTCGTAAATTGTAGATTTGTAGATTTGTGTACAGGCCCCAAATCTTGATTCGCTCAAGATCTCAACTACAAGTACTTGTGTACAAGTGAATTAAGAGAGTTGTATGAAATGTCTTTTGCACAAAGCCACAAGTTTTTTGCTCTTCTACAAGTGTAATGGACATAATTCTGTAAGTGGCTCATGACATGTAAACTTGTAGCTTTGTGTTAAAGGCGAAAGATGTCTCCCAAGTTGAATATTTGTCTTTATCATCAGTCAAAGCTGTGCAAAGAGCTCAAAATCTAAGCCCGAGTTTCCGCAGCAACTCAGCTCATTTGGGTAAGGTAGACTTTCTAACACAAAACTACAAGAATTTGTAATAACATACAAGTCGATCATGAGAAGTGTATGAAATTTCTGTTGCTTCTTCAAGTCTAATGGTCATAACTCTTCCAGTGACTCTTGACTTGTAGACTTGTAACTTTGGTGTTACAGGCCCCTGGTGATGAATCAAGGGCCTGTAGTGTTAAAATTTTCTGTAAAACGAAACTACAAGTTTGCTTGCAGGGTTTTCATTTTTCTGTTTTTTTTTTTGCGCATCTGGCGAAGTCAAAGAAAAATGGCTGATCTCTTTTATATTGTAGTTGTTGTTTATGTAAACTTCAATGTTTCTCTGAAACTGTAATTTCTTAAAATTTTGACAACATTCACAATAGGTTCGTTCGTTGAACTTCACCCAGAGTATACCCAGGTTTTCTTGACAACCCTATGAATTGTCAAAAATAAAGCTGGATTTTAAGTTCTCAAAAAATATTAAACCACAAAATCATTACACATCCATGTCTTTTGAGGAAAAATACATACCATTTGACAGCCCTGTGCATTACTTGAACTCACCCTAGCCAAGACCCAAGGCAACTTCAGGGAGAGTTGAGTGTAAGCCAAGGGCCCAACAAATACTCAGTTTGACTTTAGGGCGAGCTAAGGTTTATTAAAAAAAATCTCTTTAAGGCGACCACAGGTCAACCTCAGGGCTTCAACGAAGAGAGTGCTCACGAGAGAGCATTATTGTGTATTTTTTAATAAGCTTTAGAAAACTTGCAAAACTGCAAAACAAAGTTTTTTACTTTTTTCTGGTTATGTATTTTGAAAATAAACATCCAACAAGACAGGACTAAGGAAAAGTAAACATTGTTAATTTGACATTCTCTTTCGGTAAAGATTCGCGTTTCTTATATTAAAAGTCCTACGTCGCGTCGGCGGTCGATTCGTTTTGTGCAAACGAATGATTGCAGTTGTTGTAGCCCATTATCAATTATAACCTCGATTCCGACCTTAACTTGGGATCTGAAGAACACTTTCTTTCTCATTTAACTCACGCAATATAAAGTTTAGCGAAATAATTTGCCTTAAATTTTAAAGATCATCGCAATAATTGACCTTGAGTCGGCAGTCGGCATACAGTAAAATATTTATAACTGCGCGGCATTATTTTTTCCCATCAAACTGATGATCAATGCGAAGCTGACGAGGCATGATGCAACAGTATAATTGCTTGCAAAGCAATAATAATTATTAGCAAATAAAACAGCCGAGTTCAAAGCATTTGCTTACATTTTGTTGTCAAACAGAAACTGATGCTATCATTTCAATAAAAAAAACCTCACAAAAAATCATTTAAATTGATGGGATCATAATCGAGCTATAATTCATTTTCTAATCACCGATACACAAATACACACACAAACAGAACATCCTACCGAACCTTTTATTTAATCTCCTTCCTCAAATGGTATTTACTCAAATTCAATTTAAAATTCATACCGCCCGCCTGATGTGCGTTTGAATAGCTTTATCTCTCAGTTTCTCAATGAATTCAAAAGCATATCATCACCTAATAAATTTGCCCACAAATTCAAATTCCATTTATACCAATCATCGACTTAAGCACGCGTCCCCCCAAAAAAAGGACCTCCATTCCTGTGTGACAATATCACTTGGTACCCAGCTATGCTTTCTGTCCCAACAACTGGCCCGTCACCAATCTGACCATAATCCCTTTCAATCCGATCCAAACAATTGAAGATAAGTAATTGGATATATGTCCGATGTCCGATGCCAATGCCACTCTTGTCTATCTGTCTGTCTGTCTGGGTGTCTGTTGGCCTTTGTACAGCTACAACTACTACCTACAAACATATAAAGAGGGGAAAAGTTCAAAGCTTACGTGACTGGCATTTAATGGAGTTTCGACTGGCTTTAATACAATGAGAAGAGGGTGTGATGTTCATCCTCTTAAAATTTTAAATGAAGACAGGACTATGAGACTAAGGACGCCCATTAAATGTGCGGAGAACCTAATTCCGATAATCAGAGGGATTAACATTTCGCATGCACGGAAATGGGCAGAAGGAGATCACAAATCACCGGAAAACACATCCATAGGCAAGGATATATCTATATCACTGTACGGAATAATTATAAAATTAACTTCCTTCAAGTGGTGTATACAACAATAGGTCGGTCGTCTTCTTGTAAATGCATTCTATGGAGAACATCATTGGACAATAGCTCTGCAGCAACATTTTGCTATGCATACAGCAAGCAAATACAGCATACTGCATGCAGACAGCCATTGAGACGCAACCAGCATGGAATTCTTTATTAACGACAACAATTGAAATCAATAAATCGATGAGTGTGTGGCACAAACAAACGTTTTGACCCTTTGCAGGCCATTAACGTTCATCGAATATGGTTCGGTTGGCCTGGTTGTGCATACGTTCACTTTTTCCTTATTCCGTGCAGTGCAACAAACGAATGCACATTGAGATATCGGGGCTTTGTTTGATTCATGACAATTAACTTTCAATTGGAAAGCGCAAACAGTGCGGGGCACTGGATATTCTATTGTTGTATTGCGGGAACATTTTTTTAAAGGAAAGGGGCTTGGTTATCGAATTGATTATGTTGACTGTTGTTCAATTGAACTCAAGTTGAGTCGTTTGTACTTCGCTAAAAAGATTTTTTCCACGCGTTGTTCTTTTTAAGTTCCAATTAGGCTTGTTTATATTTGAGCTCAAATTTACTAGAGCATTGAATTTGTGTTTCTTTTTCCAATCGGACAATGATTTTGATCAACGCTGCGTGCCCACAACGAATAAATGGGGCCGATTGAGTAAAGAGCTTATGACAGTAAAGTCAAAGAAATATGAGAATAAATGAAAATAGGCGAAGAGAATTGACAGCTAAAGGCTAACACGTATTACATTTGAAAAAGCTGATAACGTGTCTTGTTCACAACATGCCTTTCGTGCTAATGCCCTGTCCTGCGCAGTCCTGAACGTAGGTAGATAGCCCTACGGTTTGACGGAGTACTTTTGGAAAGTTGGGGATATATTTTGTTAAGCTGGTACCCGTGGCGTAAGGGGTAACATGTCTACGTGACATCCAGGATAGGTTCGTGTTTCGAATCCCAACAGAAAACATAAAATGTTTCTTCACGAGTATCTCCTTTTGCGAGGAATGGGCAAGGCTTCTGATAGTAATTCCATGCCATGAAAAGTGCTTTCTCGATTAGCCGTCTGGAATCGGGAGAAAAATGTAGGTCCCTTCCATTCCTGCACAAAGCATGGTTGTGGAAAACGAGCTAGGCCCCGGGGCTCCCCGCTGCGCTGTAGAGTAGTTACACATCTTCTTTACTTATTTATTTATTTATAAGCACATAAGCGAATATCTACAATGGTTCCATCTTAAGACTAAACAGCTTCGTAAAGTTTTCGTTCACTTCACACTAATTGCAAAATTTGTCACATCGGAAAAAAAATATAATCGCATTCATATCAGATGATGGGAAGAAGACACCAAGTTCCTTTTATCGTTTCGGTCTTAGAAAAGGCCCACATTGGGCGCCATTTTCAAACAAGCTTAGTATTTCTTCTTTCTCTAGTCGAACAATGGCTTTCATCAACGCTATGTGCCAACATCGAATAGATGGGGCAGATTAAGTAAAGAGCTTATCACAGTCAACGTCAAAGAAATATGAGAATAAATGAATATAGACGAAGAAAATTTACAGCTAAGGGATAACATGTGCTTACTAAACATTTGGAAAAGCTGATAACCTGCCTTGTTCATAACATGCCATTCGTGATAGTGCCCTTCCCTGCTCAGTCCTGAACGAAAAAAGAAAACCCTACGATTTGACAGTGGTGATATTGTTCCACCTATAATTTGTTCTATCCCTTGCCTCTTGCTTTAGCATAAGTTTACATGTAGCGATTGGTATACCAATATTCAACCTGCTGGTTGAGATCGGTAGAACGGTTCCTTCTCTGGCGAGTTCATTGGCTTTGCAGTTACCCACGATATCTCTGTGCCGCGGCACCCAAATAAGGTGAAAATTGAACTGTTCAGCCATCTGCTTAAGATATAAGCGACCGTTAAGGGCCGTTACTGAGTTCGTAGAAACAGCGCCGAGTCATTTGAGGGCTGCTTGATTATCTGAGAAAATCCGGATATTCGTTGAGGATATCACGTTTTCACTTAGCCATGATAGGACCTCTTTGATCGCCAGAATTTCCGCTTGGAACACGCTACAATGGCTTGGAAGGCGGAACGAGAGACTTACGTTAAGTCGGTTTGAGTACACCCCGCAGCCTACCCCTTCTTCGGTTTTTGAACCATCTCTATAGAAATGAATTGAATCATCTTCGTGTTGACATGAAAAGTGCTTTCTCGATTAGCCGTTCGGAATCGGGAGAAAACTGTACGTCTCTTCCATTCCTTCAGAAGGAAGCACATAAGTGAATGATTACAATAATTCCGTCTTAAGACTGAGAAGCTTCGTTCAGTTTTCGCTCACATTAAATACAAAATGACAGATTTTCGTTACAAAGTTCAAGAATAAATTTGAATCATATTCAAGACAGATAGGAAAAAGACAATGCGTTTTTTTGTGAGAAACTGTCTAAGTTTATTCTGTATCCAGAGTAATCACTGGTTTCGGTTTTAGGAAAGATTCACATTGGGCGCCATTTTGACTAAAGGTATGAGTTTCTTCTTCTCCAAGCCCTTTTTTGCCAAATTCACTTCCAGAGACTTAAAAATAACTCAATAACAAAATCCCTACGTTGTCAAAGCAGAATTATGACTATAACACCCAATCGTCTTACTATTAAGTCATGGTTACCAACCTCTACACTTTCCTAGTTTCTAAACTAATTTAAATTTACTGATAAAAGTGGCAGCTTATGAAGGTGTTAGAGAACACACCCAAACAAAATATTCATCTACATAACTCCGATATTGTGATGCGCTTTTCTCTGTGTAATGTCACCTTAAATTTCCACCTTTGCTCAATCAACACGATAACAACATTATTTTCAATTTGTAGTTGTAAAAGATTCTATCATCTCCACTAAAAAGCACTTCACATCAAAATCCCCATATTAACTACGAAGTTATTCAATAGAAACTAAATTGCCTGCATCATTCAATCATCGTTAAGTCTATCGTCAAATAAACACAACTGCAATTCCCACAAAACCACACAACATTCACACATATGTTACAGAACCACCATACCAGCAACAGCAACAGCAGCAGCTGTCTGTCGTAATCCAAAAGTCGCAATTGAATGAGATACAGCAGCAGCCTATCCTATCCATCAACTCTAGAGATACTTTATTTCACTCATAATCCACATGTTCACAAAACCAACTTTGGCCCCCTGATCCATCCTCTCAGCACACAATGAATTTTGAATGAGGATTTTACATTTTTAAAATGTTGTCTCTCACACTATCTACAGCCGACAGACAGACAACACAGACGACTAGTGTATCTTGGAGCTTATCGCCACTCAAACATTAAGCAGCATTAAAAGGTCGTCCTCGTTCTTTCAAAAACTCAAAGACATTTTCACTTCCGACACGAATCTATACACGATTCCTGATCTAAACGTTTTATTAGCCAACCAACAATTTTGAAAGTTTATTGGGAGGGGAGGGTGGTTGGTGATGGCAATGCTACGGGGTTCTATTCAAGGGGGTGTCGGATGAAACTGCAAAGGGCCGCAATGTTTTCTTTTGTATTTTTTCTGTTTTGTTTTTGCTTAGAAGATTCGATATATTGACAACCCACGTCGTTCGTCGTCATCGTCGTCGTCGTCGCAGTTCATCGATTTGTATCGCTCGCTTCCGCAGTTTACTCAATGTTCACAAAATCAGCAGCAGCTGAACCGTAATGATACCGAAATGTAAACACATTCCCGATGATTTATTTCAACTGATTTACAATAAATACAAGAAATGGCATATACGAGTATACCCACCAGAGAAGAACAAACAAAAAGATATTTTTATTAAATAGCCCACACTGGGCGAAAAAATTACGCCCGGAGATTTATGGGGACACGTTAAATCAAAAGAATTTGTAGGCAGCAAATTCACATGAATTTGTCACGCGTTGTTTTTTATTTTTTTCTCTGTTGTTGTTCCGCCAAATAATTTAAAATATGTGAAGGGTGAGATAAAGTTTCGAATCTCTGGCGTGTTATACATTTCTTTGAACATCAAAAATTATTAGTTTTGTGTTGAAGGTAAAGCATTAATGCGTTTATCATGATATAAAGTGATTAAGGTGCATTAAGAGCGGGATGGTTGAGTGGGCTGTGGGCTATGAACTCAGAACAACTTGTCCAATAAAGTTGAGTCACTGAATTTATGAGGTGTGGCGGATACGGGTGGATTTAGAGTTGTGAGATAATTGATGAAACATGGGTTTTGCGTATTAAGGTCATCGGTAAATGACGTTGTAGTAATTCTAATGAAGTGGCATTGAGAAATGTACGATTCACTTTGTAAATAGACGCTAAATAGTGTGATTTTCTTATGACTGTTCAGTTATCATTATTGTAATATACCGAAGACGGTATAATTCATTCAAAATGAAAACGTTTTTAACCAAAACATAAACTTATTTTCTCCAAAAGCAATATTTTTAGGGTAAGTTTCAACGAAATCCCATCTCTCGAGAGCCCGCTTTCTCAAATCTCGTTCAGTATTGTTTGGAAAACTCCGTGTTTTGTGTTATTCAGTATTTGAATTTTTGCAACAATTCAAAAGCGTTTTGATATCCTTAGCCGTGGGATGACATAAAGTTCACAAACATAATGTCCATCGGTCTTATATCTGATCAAAAATGACTTCAATGAATCTGGTATTTTAATAAAACCGGATGGAGACAAAAGTGTGATATTAAGAATCAGTACTAGTAAGTGAGATTTTAAAAGCGGGATCTTAAAATGCACGATTCTCAAAAAGAGTATCTTACTTAACCAATTCAGATTAGTACCGAACTTAGATAGATTCCTTCTGCAATCCTTTCTTATCACCAACATTCCTTAAACGCCGTGGGAGAGAGTTCCAAAGTCTGACGGCGTGAAGGAAGAATTGACTCTAAATGTGGAAAACGAGTTCGAAAAATCTGCGCTGTTCTAGTGGAATAATAGGAAGCTATTTTGCTAAACAGTTCCAGAGGTTGGTGGGTCTGTGCGTTTGTGTTTGGGCATAGTCAATAAACGGAATTATAACAATCTTATCAAGAGTGCGGCTTCAAATTTTGTTCGAGAAATTAGAGACATCTTTCACAGTCCCCACAAAAAATTGCAGCTCCAACGCGGCCAGTTAAAACCGCCAAGATAACTAATAACACGATTTGGCAATGAAGAGTGCAAAAGATTGATTGCGGCATAGGCAAAGTTCATGTCATCAATCCCTTTAAAAATTTTGCTATGATCTGTAACGCCCACTGATAAGCGCATAAACGTGTTCTTGAATTGAGTCGCGCACTCTCGGCTACAGCAGCCATGTTCTGTCTGTGTTTGGCCGACGAATACTTTGGGAGTTGTCCTAATTGCCTACAGCATCGCCCTGGGTGCTTCATTTCGACCGAAATTTCTTAAAAAAAAAAAACCATTTGTTTGGGTACACAGCATTTCTGAACTGTGTTCAGGCGTAGAGCTACTTTTTCGTTGTGCTATAATTCAAAATGAAACCATTAGAAGGCTCTTCCTTTACTTAAATAAACTTTTTTAAAAGAAAAAGTAAAAGTTTTCATTTTAATTCAAATCCGCTCCTGAAATTTTTCACTTACTCCACTTTATTTCAAATTTGATCCAAAATTTTATGACTTAGGTTCGAACACTGATCAGAATAGAGTTTACTATGAAAATTAAATGATAATTTAATATGGCCGCTAACAAAATTGTATGGGTATCAAATAAAAGGTCCTGACTTCTACCACTTGCTTTATAATTTTTCAGCTCTTTCGGAATATTAATAAGCACTTTACCATCCTCATATGTTATGCTTCTACCCTTAGATTTTAACTTAAATTCTATAGTAGAATAGATTACAGTAAGAAAAAAAGAGACTCCAATGTTGCCTCTATTAAAATTGGAAGCTTAAAACTTGAAATTAAAAATAAGCATGAAAATATTTTTAGAGTTTCGCACCCAATGATAATTTTTTAAATCCGATCAATGCCATAGATTGATGCGGAGAGTGGCAATTTTTAGTTCTTAGAACTCTGTCTACTTTATAATCCTTACTTTCAATGAAACCGTCGTGAAATGGAGTAGAGAAGTTAAGTTTTTGTATTGAAAAATAATTTCAATCACAATTACAATTTTTTGTTTAGTTTCAAAAGAACTACGAGGGTAATTCTAACCGAAATGGTATTTGTAGGTAATTTGGAATAAATATTTTCAAAAATTTATTATCAAAATTGAAATGAGGCGATTATATAAGCAAACTGTGAAAATTCTTCTTTCTTAAATTGAATCTCAATTACTTCATCATTAACTGCTTCGCTTTTTTTGTGGATTTAGGAAGCTAAATGGCGAGTCTTACGAAAGCAAAACAAACAAATAAACGCGGAATAAAATGCCAACATAACGAATTGCAAACGAAATCAGCTTTAAATTGAATATTTTCCAAACATAGTGAATAGTCACGTTCTCAATCAAAGCAAAATTATTGCGATGCGAAGTTATAAGAACACAAAAGCTAAAAGCAAATTAGTTAAAAACTAAGCCATCCTAACAAACGCAATATTAAATTACCACCAAAAAAATACAAAACGACTTAAACCAAACAATCAAAATCGAGGTAAAAAGAATCAAATTTTTTGAGATCATTAGCAAAACACATGACAAAGTGAATTTGGTGCAAATGTGGTATGAGCAGAAGTGAGGTTTTTTGTTACTTCATGGAGTGGGTTTTTCTTAACTGAAAAGTAAACGATTGTTAGTTGATTGCTTATAAAGACAAATGAGGCAGTTATCTGGCAGCTAAAAGTTTAACAAGCTACAGCAGCTAAATCATAAATATTTTAACTTTTTTCATTTAGCTCTCACAAATTTTTTTCTT
Organism: Melanostoma scalare; assembly: GCA_949752695.1. NCBI lineage: Eukaryota > Metazoa > Arthropoda > Insecta > Diptera > Syrphidae > Melanostoma > Melanostoma scalare. The sequence continues at coordinate 11,324,671 of OX456985.1, forward strand.
CTTCATTTTTCCGGCGTTACAAACATCGTGACAAAACGAAGGGATTAAAACTCTCCCATTTGAGATGCAGCGTGCCGCGTTGACCTCAGAATGCGTCAGCATACCTCCCGCTTTTCTATCGGTCAATATCAGCAGTAGGAATATTTTGGTCAGTCTTTTTTGTAAATGAAATATGCAATTGTGTGCTGGTGATCTTCGGAAAACAACTAATTTTTGTTTGGGGCTTGTGAAAATTAATTTCCCGAAAGCAAAATTATTATTATTATTAAAAGCTCCTTAAAATATTGAGCTTTAAAATGCTACTCAAATTGAAAAAAAAAAAAATTAATAACTTCAGCACTGAATGAAGAAAAACCAAAAGTCCATTGATCCTCAACTGGGCATGATTATTTGATTAAAAATGATACTCCATTTTAAGCTATGCTATTTCAAAAAGGATGAAAAACACAATTGCAGTTTATATTTATAATTAAGAATAAACGTGATGAGCTAGGAAGGAAAACAAAACCGGCAGAGAACTTTAATCAGTTTTCGATTAATATCAATGAGTAAGTTTTACCAAAAACCAATTAAATGTATAAAAGGTGCGTCCACACTATGCCGACCGGCATGGCATACGGATCCATTTCATTCGGTTCGGCTTTCGGTAAGCAGGAAGGCCGATCGGGACGTCCACACTAAGTCGGTATTGCCGATCAGCATGTGCCGATTGATGCCGCTCGGTATAGTGTGGACGCACCTTAACATGTGCAAGGAATTAATAGCGCATTCATTCTTGAATGTATTCTTTAAAGTTATTGAAAAGGCTTTACATACTGTTTGTGAAAGTATTGTACTATTTCGACTTCAAACACAGATTAAAAATTCAGCTACGAAGTCAGCGAAGGATTTGAATTTAATAACTGCTGCAAACATACTCGTCAAGTCATTGAATTCATTTGATTGATGCAAGCCTTGAGTTTTCGTTCAAACTACTTGAAGTGTTTTTAGTTGATATAAGAATAACCGGACACTGCCCTATAGGAAGACATGCCGCAAGACTCAATGCATTAAACGATTTTTGTGGAAGCTGCGTGGAAGACCAAGAAGAGGATTCACATCCACATGCCCTGCCATCTCTCAAAGAGAAAATTTTTTCTACGGTCCAAGATATTTTGGAAACAAAGACATTCATCGCTTTACAGAAAGCTCAAAATAGTTTAAATAAGAGGCAATTTCTCAAAGTTCTTGTGGTATCACAATGGACCTATTAATTTTATTGGTCTAAGTTTGTCGGTCGTTTTCTGACAGCCTCTTTAACACTTAACCTCATCTAACCGTAGATAAATTGATTTTTCTTTAATTAAATTGACCCACGGAAAGTTATACTGTAAACAGTGTCCATTTCCGTCCTCACGAATTTGCAAAAAAGGCGGTGCCATAAATAAAACAGATCTAAAAATATTCACTGAACATGGTAAGCTTAACTTGATTAAATCCAAAACTCGGCTTCAAATTAAACTTTTATGTTTATGACTCATCCTAAGTTACTTATTTTATGTATTTTGTATTCTCCATAATCTTTAAACGTGTTTTCCAAACTTGTTTTCAAGTCTGCGAAAAGGCCGTCCATATTCTAGCGGCTCGTTAATTACATTTTAATTTTCCTGAGAATGGAAACACGGAATATCTTTGCTAATTTTTTCTTTTTTGTATAAAAATGCATAACAACATAATGTCTAGTTGGTCTTCGCGATATTTACTACACATAGATACACGAAAGTAGTTGCTATAATATGAAGTCACAGAAGACAAAGCAGACGCCGGGCTTCGATTAAATTAAACGTGAGAATATTTGCTTTTTTTTGTTTGATTTGATTTATAATCAACTTAAGGTAACTGAATTGTTGCTTCGTTTATATTTGGACAAGTCGATTGCAAAACTGGTCAAAAGAAGAGAAATAAAAAAGCGAATACAAAAAATATTTATTATCATTCCATACCAACATATGGTGGCACAACAGAGCGGGGACACCCGGGAGCCAACGCATTTCTCACAACCATACCTTGAGAGAAAATGGGAGGAACTTGCAATTTTCTGCCGGTTCCGAACGGCTGGCTTATCGAGAAAGTGCTTTTCATGGCTATGAATTTACTATCGGAGGACTTGTCAATTCCTCGCGAAATGTGATACCCGTGGAAAAATATTGTTGGTTTCTATTGGGACTCGAATAACGGACCTCCCGCATAACAGGCAGGCATGCTTATCATTACGCCACAGACACTTTGTAATCAAACCGGCATTAGTGACGCGAATTCGACTTTCATCAATTGTGACGCGCGCCGGTCGCATACGGGCCGGGTTTTTCAATTGAAGATTTTTTGAAAAGTTTTACTAAAAGTTTGTGTTTTTTTTAAAACATACTCCTTGACAACAAACCAAAGATATTAAATCCACATAAGGATTATCTCAACTACAAAACTCATCAACATAAGCTCTTTTATTTTAACACAAAAACTCACAAAATTGTTTTCTATAGCAGAGGAGAATAAAGTTATTAGCATTTTTGTGCACACTCGGTCTCACAGACCAGTAGGTCATCATTGGCGGGTTAGTAACACAAAAAATAGGTACTCAACTACAAGGCTACATTCAACCTTGTGATTAGTTTCTAGTTCAATATTATTCAAACATAAAATAGTAACGACATAAGATCCTTTACAACTCGGTCCATTTCATTTCCAATTGTTAAAAGTTATAAAAGATAAAACCTTACCAGAGGTGGGGGAGTCTACGATAGAAAAAGCTCTGTTCTGTTTATAACTTTAATCAAGCTTGATAAATGCTCTCAACGGCAATCGAATCCAAAATAAATAATAGGGTGTGGCGCAACAAAGCTATGGAAACCTCGTCCCCTGACGCAAGGACCTACAATTTTGTGCCGATTTCGAACGGATAAGTTTGAAAACGCTTATCATGGGCTTATGTAATTAATCTAGTATGACTAGCCAATTTCTCGGGAAAGAAAATACCCGTGAATAACATTTGGGTTTCTGGTGTTTCTGGAATTTCAACCGCAAACATCCCACGTAACAGGCAAACATTGCAAACATAACGCCACGGGCACCACAATTGAATGCAAAGCTTACTGATGAAATTGGCGCTTAAGAAAAGCAAATTAATTTCTTATTTGGTTATCATGACAAAACAAATTGATCTCAATCTAGCCAAAACTTTCATTTTAAAATTGACGTTACTAATGAGGTCAATGAAATTGACTGACATGTATCCTCTTTGAAAGAGCTTGAGTGGGCTGAAGTAACTTGTCCTCATAACTTAGTAGAAAAAAGTTCTTCAGTCAAGCATGCGCAGTGATATTGCATATGGGCGCAAATAGAACCCGGAGTTCTCATTTGTCTTTAAATCAGTAAATCAAATTTACAGAGTACAACCCAAAAAACATTCTACCAATTTCCCTTATTCTTCAAATTCAATGTGATCGAGCAGGAAATGCCAACACAAAGAATTCTATGCTTTCAATAAAGACACTTGTGCTCATAACAGCTTTGTTTATCATTCAAAAGCACGCATTAAATGTACTCAAGGTTTGAACCTTATTGTGCTAAAATTACCCTAAATTGTTGAGACCAGTGTTTGAAATGAACTTCATAGATTTTATATCTTTTTTTAGCGTTCCCATGTTTCGTTTGCCACACTTCTGACTTCAAACCAAGACGAAGTATTTCAATTATCCAATTTTACTTTAATGAGCTCTATTCTCTTACGGCACTTGCAAGAGAACTCACGTGAGCCAAAAAGTTATCTCTTTCAATCTATCCTTCTTGTTTTCAGTAAATTTGCAAAGACAATAAAACCTCAATGAAACGCAATTCAACTCACAACTAATCTAAGGTCAGCTTCCAGTTTACTTGAAAGTTGTCTGCTACACAATAACACTTCCCCTCTGCTTCGCTGTAATCGTCATGACAATCAAACCCACAGATGATGATGAGATCATTGCTTAGAGCTTTTTTTACCAACTCTATACTCTACCTTGTCATGTTTGGCTTTCTACTCATATCGCTCACAAATAAACACAAGTGTATTTGTTGAAAAATGTAGAAAATATGGTTGATTGCAACCAGAAATAGCTCAAATTTAAAGTGAAACGTTTTCATCACTTAAGATTGCTTTTTTTCATTCCAGAAGATAACGAAGAGAGAGGAAACTCATGAGATAACCCAAGGGTCATCATCAAATTGAAATTGTGTAAGCAAACAATAAAAATAAAAAGTCCATAGATAGAAGTGAATATATGGACAAGCAACGACCAACGTAATCAGAACACACGAGCGAACAAATCGCTCCAAACTATGAAGCAGAATCACATTTTTTATTGTCCCTCAGTCAAAAACGAACCGAAAATGACGCATAATACTAAAGTTGGCAGTTGAATCCGTTGCCAAATGAAAGCAGGATCCTCGGCTAGCTTCCAGCTATGGAGCAACAAAGTAATAACAAAAAAAAAACAGAACAGAAAATGCAACAACAACAGAAAAAGGCTCTGGCTCCATCGGCATTGTCCTGAAAATGTCGCTGCTAAATTACCGGACAACAATACACCCGACATAACTGTTGTTGGTGCTGCTCCTGCTCCTGCTCCTGCTGCTGCTGCTGCTGCTACAGTGTCAACCATTGTGGTAGAGGCATGCACATTGCACAGTGTAGTTGTGGATGACGACGGTGGTTGTGGTGGTGTTGTATTGCACTCTAGGGATTTCTTGGCTTCAGAGTTGGAAGCCAAAAACTACCAGAGTCACGACAAGGATAAGAGTTTTCGTTTTTGTATCTATGTATTTCAAGGACATTGCCAGTGAGGCAGCGAAACCACAAAAAACCAAAACAGTCCCCGAATCAACTGACGATAATCTCAAAAACTTGCCTCAAATGACTTTCTCGGTCATCCTTGATTTAGTAAATAAAAAAGTTCACCCAACCACAGCAAAACAAGTGCAAAAAAATTAAAAACAACTCGCAAAAAAGAATCAGAAGCAATCGGATGGGCACTAGGGCTAACAAAACAACAACAAAAAAACAAGTTCTGATAGCCACCATGTGGCATCGTTTCTACTAACCTCTTCAATTGTAATCCTTCTGATGGAGGTCCTTAATCCTCAGTCGGTTCTCAGTTGATTTATCCGTTCAATTCGCGGTAAGCAATCACTTATTAGAAATCACGTCACAAAATTAATGATAACAACATCGGCGACTATCACTTATTTGGACACAAAAGACGACCTCCAAACCGCAACAAGATCACGGAGTGTACTAAATTCAAAATTTCACTAATCCAAACCAGCTTGTCAAAATAATATTTTTATTTTTTTTTATTTTTGAGAAACGATGACGCTTTAGCCGACGACGAATAAATTCGTCAAACACGACACACTTTGTTCATTCACTATCCCACTACACTTGACAAACAAACGCCACTACTGTTCTGTTCTGTCGCCCGTAACAAACTGAATACGACAACTGAAAAACGAATCGCATACGTTTCATGCAAATATTCAAGTTCACTGTGCAGTACAGTGGCAACGATGTTTTCTGCATCTCAATTTGGTGTTTGAAAACTTTTCATCACGAGTTAGCTTGAGTAGGGGACTGGGGAGATGGGTTTGTTGTTTCTCTTCATAAAATACGTGCTCTCTTTAGACACAAAAGCCAATGGAGTAAAAGAGCTCTTGCACATGGTGGAATGGAAATGTAACGGCAAGGGGGGCTAAAGTTCATTGGGGAGTCATGAGTCTTGATTTACTTGTGAATAAAGTGCATCATTTTCTTCTCTTGACAAAACCAAAAGCCATAACTGTCAGTTGATGAGATACTGGAGATGGTGAAATCAAGACGCTGCCATATGGTGGATACTTATTCTCGGTGAGTTAGTTTGGTACTGCATTGAAATTTGTTGGTGGAAAGCTCTTAGTTGTGGTGGAGAGACTGAAAGTGTGTTGGGGAGCAAAAGCTCCTGATGCCGGTTTCTTGAGAGTTCATTTTTAGAGGGTTCATTCAGACTGTGGTGACCAGATCTAATTATTTTTCTTTTGGGGGTGAGAGGTTTATTAAAATTTTAATGCATTAGCCACTGTTCGCAGGATTACGGTTGAAAACAGAATTTTTCAATAATCTATTTAATTGTTCAAGAATAAAATAAAAAAATGGTAAACTGTTTTGAACGAATGTAAATCGCTATAGATTCATAGGCTTAAAGTGCTCAAATTTTATTTGAGAAGCGATGGAGCAGGGTTCTTGATACGCTGAATGAGCATTTGAAGAATGATATACAACCTTATGCTTTTTGAAGTGGAAACTTCTTTAAGGATCATTGTGGTTCGAAATTTTATGATACGAAAAAGCGACAGTAGAAAGAGACAGACACATATATTCATTCATGGGAAATTGATGTAGGAACCATTATACAGTTTTTCTTATGTTCTAGTTCTCTTTGTTGCACCCTTCCTTAGAACTCAAAGTTCAAGTAATTTATGATTACGCAATAAACTAACCTTATAAATTTTTTAAAGACTCTATTGCTCATTTCTCACAAATTCAATTTTAAACTAGGTCACTTTCATTCTAAGGGAACGGCCACGTACTCGTTGGCACAGAGCGGCAAAATTAGAACAAAATTAAAAGCTTAGCTGAAGCAAAAATTTGAGTTAGGTTACTTTCATTCTAAGGGCACGCCCTCCACACGTGTGTAATTATAGTTTAACCTAGGTATGGTTCCTGTATTGGCTTGATCTCTTTATTCCCACGACCACTTGATTGGGAACGGGAACTTCGAAACTACTGAACCGATCTCAAAAATTCTTTCAACTTTAGGAAGTTATTTTATCCCACAGTAAATAACTTTGGGTGTAGTAACATTATTTCAACTAAGACACGATTTTTCACTCGGATCACCGTAGACATCTTTTCCGGTCAACACTGATCAATTTTACGAACTGTGACCTATTTCATCACGTAGAGAGAGACGGAAACAACGCGTCTGGTGTAAGCTTGTCTGTTAGTCATATACCGAGTTCGTTCACTTCTAGCACCGAAGTGCGCATAACTCCAAATGTTTTTCGTTTGAAATATTTTATTTTTAATAGTTAACCACCTTCCAGCAATCTACGGTGAGGGTCTCCAACTCAAGAAATGGCACTCTCACTAGTTATTTACCACATATTTAAGGCCAAAGTGTTTTGAGCTTTTTTTATGGCTGTTCAACGGTTGAATGATGGAGAGGTAAAAAAAAGACCAGAGTTTCGCAAAAGCAAGGAGAATAAATTTAAAGATTAATAGCCTATACCCACCAGAACAAAATGTTGTCGTTTATGATAAAACTCATAACAAAACGAGTGGTGGCTGTACAGGATAGCAGCTATTTTCTGTGCTGAATTCGTTTTCTACTCGATTTCTTTACTTTGCAATAAATAAGTGTTATAATATGTACTAATATAAGTGATTTTACTAAAAAAAAAAAAAGTGCAAAAGTGGTTGAGACGTCAAACAAAAACTGGTGCGAACGGTTTAGCTCGTTTTCGATGACATGTTTGTCCCGATGGGAAATGGCTATAAGACCCAAACTATTAAGGAACGCCTTTAAAATTCTCACTCAAGCGACAATTTCTGTAGTCAAATCTTGAAGACGAAAGAAAACTTTGACTCTACAACTGTAATTAACTTCTTCCAATACTTTTTTCTGTGAAAAACTATTTCGGGGTCTATGTATAAAGTTAACAAACAGAAAAATCGTCGGCTTCATCGGCCATGTTTTGACTGTTGAATGGGAATTTTGTTGGGGAGCATTGCCTGAAATGTTGCTTGGCGACCAACTCTAACTTGCAGTTCAAAATATTGTATCAAAAGTATGACAGCTAGCTGATTTGAAAATGTTACAATTACGGGGTATTGTTCATTTCTCTCAACCCAACTTTATGTGGAATGGACGAACAAATTTCGCCAACTCCGAACGGCTAAGGAAGAAAGTGCTTTTCATTACTCTCGAAGGACTTGACAATTTCTAGCGTGAAACAATATCAGCCGGAAAATAATTGGATATTTTGGGACACATTGCTGAGGTGAATGAAATTCTTTCTGATGGCAAGCCTCATGGCATTATCTTCATTGTAACAACGACGGACATAACAATAGTACTTGGGGAAGTGTAAAAGTATGTATGAAATACTTTCTTTATAGTGCAAATCAATGATATCCTACAAGCAGCATGGTTTCTGTAAGGGAAAGTCTTCAACCACTAATCTAGTTGAGTTTGTTTCCTTCTCTCTCTCTGCGTTGGAAAAGGAAACCAAGTAGACGTAATCTCCACAGACTTCAGCAAAGCTTTCGACAAAATCTCTCACACTCTAATCCTCTTTAAACTTTTTTACCTCGGATTCAGCACTATCCTACTCAAACGGATCTCTACATATCTTGACAACCGACAATACAGAGTGCTACCTTGGTAGCCATCTTGGGCCCCTATTTTTTATCCTTACCATTAATGATGTCGACAAGATCATCCAATATTCTTCTGGCTCATTTTGCGCTGATGATGCAACATTTTTCAAAGTCATCTCCTCTGATCGGGATTCTCTCCAACTTAAAAACGACCTCGATTCATTCGTCACTTGGTGTAGTAGAAATTTCCTTTTATAAAACATTGCCAAATGCGAGGCAACAACATTTCTCTAAAAAGTAAGAAACCTCCCCCCAGGTCCTATCATCTTCAGAACTTTCCCATAAACTGTGTGCAGCATATTCGTCACTTAGGTGTTCTCTGTGACGACGAATTAAGTTTTCGATCTCATATTGTCGAAGGCATATGAAGAGCTATATCCGCCCTTGGTTTTATCAACAGTTGGTCCAAAGAGATCCGCCACCCCTTTGTTACCAAATCCCTCTCTATCGCTTATGTGTTATCTCTTTGAGTATGCATGACAGGTGTGGGCTCCATATCAAGTCGTTCACATCTCAAGCGTTCAACGTCGTTTTCTGTTCTTCGCCCTTCCGGATCTCTACGACACCGACGCGACGTTAGAAACTTTCTCACCCTGCCTCCTTTTCGTTAACGTCTCTCAATTATTAGTCTTGACTCCCTAGAAGTCCTAAGAGATATGTTTGACATTATCTTCATTCACCGCCTTCTCACTGGTAGCACTGACTGCTCCCCACTTTTAGACCTTACTTTCTTCAACACTTATTCCCGAATTGTAAAATCATCCCTTCTTTTTTTTTCTTCCTTCTCATCGTTCATCCTTTGGTCTCATCGAACTATTATTATTACTATTTTTTGTGTGATTCATACCCTTTATTATGACTTGTTTACCTTCTTCTTTCATTGAAATATAATCGCCAAATTCAATGCCAATGTCTACAATTGCTATTCCTATTATTTTTAATTTCTTAGACATGAAGTGAATTATTCAACTCAATTCAAGTATTAAACAAAGAGTTACTTTCTTTCATTCTTTGATAAAAAGTAGTGTCAAAATAAAAGTATGGTGTGTAAATCCAATTAAAGATTTCTTCAGTAGAGACCGTGTCCTAGGCTTAAGGTTTTGCTAGTTTAAAGACTGAAACTAAGTTCCAACCCCCCATTTTCAACTCGATTTTTTCTGAAAATCATAGTTGGTGACAAGTTAAGCCGCACTACCGCAAGTGCACTACATACATCAGATTCGTCGTGATTGAAGGCAGATTAAACTCTAACGTAATCCTTTTAGTTTATCCGCAGGTAACTTCCATTTTCCAACGTGTTCTGGACACAAAAAAAAATCAAGTTACTACTTTAATCCCAAAGCTTGTGAAGACTACCTTTACTACTAACAATAAACCTTAAGCCATGCTCTGTCTGCGAGAAACACTCACACAGAACATAAAACTAACATGATAATCCGAGCATTTAATTACTTTTGCTTTCACAAAAAAGTTTTTTTTTTCGAAATGAAAGCGAGGACCTTGTCCATTTTCCGCCAGAGAATCCCAAAAATAAACCCTTTCTCAAATATTCAATAAAAACTGAATGAAAACAAACCTCCATCATATTACACTTCATAATCTGTTTCTTTTGAAAATATTAAAGTATCTCTGGGAAAATCTAGAAAAAAAAGTACTCATACGCCCCAGTTTCCATCGGCTTAATTCATCCTCTCCGGAAGGATGCTCCTATTCTCCATTCACATCCTCTGGAGTTCACACATGTGCAACTAATATAATAAAACTCTCCCACCCATCAGAATGGCATCGCCTCCCTTCACTTCATTCATCCAAAGAAAAATATTTGTGCACAAACAACATTAGGCTCTCCATAGCATCTTCATAAAGATATTTCGAATATAACTAACGACCTAACCAACGATATCATCCAACAGCATCTCATGTATTCGGCCAACACAGAGAGGTGCAAACGAAACGATGATCTGAAAAGATAAGAGTACCTCTCACATCAGTATCCTTTTCTACTGCATGAAAAACGAAACTTGATGGTGATACTCCATTCTATTGCTGCCACCTCGTCTATCCTATGTAGTATATTGAATGCCATCCGTTTTGGACGGATGCGTTTAACACGGTTTCGATTTGATGCTATGCTTGGGAATGCAATCTTCTATGGCAGCCATGGCATGGGTGTGTGTGAGTACGAGAATAATTTTGGGAATGCTCCTGTTGTTGCCACCTTTGCACCTTTCCCTCCATAAAGTATTCGGGTAGTAAAAGATGAAATTGGCTACTGCTGAAGAGATTCACTGCGCCGACCTTCCTTGTGTGTAAAGCGGCGACTGCTATGTCGGGCACTTGTGCTTATATTTAAAATGCGGCGGATAACCTTGTTCTAGATTTTATACCAGAATTCCCACAGACAGACAGTCGTTGTGTATCAATGAATTGTTGCTGCGGCTGCAGCAGAGCTCTGATGCTCACTGCATATTGTTCTTATTTTGTGTGTGCATTTTGGGGGTGGTAGCGTAGGTTACCTCAGCCCGCTCCAGAGTGTCAGTTTGTAAAATGTATCTGGAGTGGAACTTCTATTATTTTTAAAGTTGGCACACATTTTTTCTGCCAACACTGCATTCTATTTTCTTCGTCTTTTTGTTTTCTGTTCCTTTTTTTTTTTTTTGTGTTTCGAGTGGCGGATAGTAGAGCGAAGGAAGGAAGAGCATGTCCTTCCAATTTGGCGGCGGGGCACGTAGTATGTTTTGAAGTGATGCGCCTTGTTAAAAGTTTCCTTCAGTATATGGTTGGAATATATGGATGCAGGAGGCTAAAAGTCAGATGAAACTTTATAAGTTGCCATCAGAAATGCTCAGTGAACGAGCACAGAGGACAAGTAAATGAGATCGATTTGGAACTTATTTCCGGACGTAGTCAAGATTTATGATGAGTTTTTAGGCAAGAAGTTTATGGGCACACATTTCATAGATAGAAAAAGCTAAGATGAGTGTTTTGATAGTTTAAGTTGCATTATACAGCGAAGATGTGTTAGAAGACGTAGTGAGAACATTTCGAAAAGATTGGATAGGCCAAGAGAGTATGGGTTGGTGATATGCAGGCGTTTAATCGGTCACGGTAGCAAATAATATATTGTATAGCTTATTGAGTTTTATAGGAAAAAATTTAGTAAGAACAAAACAACTGGGCATTATACTGCTGACGACTTACTTGAAGTAGGCGCAAAAACGATAATTAGTGTTAACATTTCAAAGAAGAAATGAGTGTTTCATAAGAGATAAGCGTTGAATTAAGTACAAAGCTCACCAAGAGTTAAAGGCCCTTAGACGTCAAAATCTACCGGTAGAAAAGCACAAGACACCACACTTCCTGAGTTGTATTAAAAGATCGAGTTTTGAGAGGAAAAGACAGTGAGCCAGCATTTTTCTTGGTAAGTTTGGTTGCTAATATATTAAATTTAAAAATAAGTATTTCTCGCCACCAAGAGATCGTATCATCTGAGGTTTGCCAGATCTAAAAGTCTGAGCGTATGTGCGTTCAGGGGCGTCACTATTTGCCACACTCTTCTTCCTCAGCAACTACAAGATTTGTTTAATTGAAACCAGTTCTATTTCACAGAATTTTGCCATTGTCGCCACAGCAACAACAACCGGAATGAAACATACAACATGTATTAGACCGGACACCGGACTCCAATATATATGCTTGCTTTTCTACCAGGGTGGAAGAGCGCCTGTGTGTCGAACCATTCAGGTGCGTTTATAATTATTGCCAACTATGTAGGCCCATCAAGGGTATAACTGAGATCTTTCCTACCAGGACTGTAGAGCACCGGTGTGTCGAGCCACTGCTGCCAACGTATGAACTAGCCGAAGAAATATGATACAAACCAGTTCTCATGCAAGCAACGAATCTTATAAACATAATATTGAAATCATTCACATTGAATTTAAACTATAATAATTGTTAAGTTTGGTAAAATAAGAGAGTTTCTTACCTTTCATGGGCTTTTAGTGCTTTTTTTCATAATCCCTGTTAAGCCATGACCTCAGCGCTGAAATTAAAAACACGGCACCCGGTAGATCAAAAGTAAATATGTATGTTCAACAGATCGCAATCGAAGACCGCTCTGGCACGCGCTTTGAGAACATGAAGCTGGTTGGTGGCAAGTCGCTGATCAGCTTATTGTACCTAAACACAAAATCTCAAACACTCGCCGTCAAACTCAAACGTTTAACTATTTGGCTATTAGCAGCGACTATTAATACGAAAAAGTACAGCTACACGTCGTATTTTGTAAATTTTTCTATCCAGATTAGTTTTCGTCGCACTTGAGAGTTACAAAAATTTAAAAAAAAAGTTCTGCCATTGCAAATAAAGCTTAAAATCCAAAACAAAGAAGCTGGCGAAAAGCAACAAATACATTAACCGGACCGGCCAGCTGCTACTGCAACCATTGGGTGGTAAGAAGAGGATGTTTAGCAGCCCTTTGTGACCCGTCCTTTATCCATAAGACGTTGTCCCCATTACAAGATCGTAGACAATTAACCAAGTTAATTAGTTAATTACACTGTGTGCTCTCTTCTACCGGTGCAATGTTATTTTAATGACAATTTCTTTGAAAAGACAATTCAAACAGTTAAAAGAAGTTTGGACATCACGCGTTTCGTTTTTGTGAACTTTCGTAATCATATTTGAGGGATAAAACTAACGTCCCAGATAATTTTTACTTGGATTTAATACCATTCCTTGAACACGGCACTACGTAATTAAAAAAAAGCAAAGGAACTCGTTAAGAACCCTTCAGGACACTGCCATTAATAATTCGTGTTTCTTAAAACATCAGCGCGATGTCTGAACGGTGTGTGATGTAACGGGTGTTTTTTTAGAGGTATAGAACTTTAAGTTGGCAGCACCTTTTTAACTGGCGTCCATTTTGTCAGCTGTCAAGTGATTTATGTTTAGTTTGGTTTGGCATTTCAACATGAATAGACTGACGCCTGAACAACGCTTCCAAATTGTGCAAATTTATTTTGAAAATCATAGCCGATTTTCAAAAGCGAATTTTGTTTAACGATAAAGCTTACTTTTGGTTGAATGGATACGTGAGTAAACAAAACTGCTGAATTTGGAGTAATGATAATCCTCAAGTGTATGTTGAGACACCGTTACTTCCAGAGAAACTGACTGCGTGTTGTCCTTTATGGGCTGGTGGAATAATTGGTCCGTACTTCTTTAAAAACGATGCTGGCCAGAACGTTACAGTCAATGGTGACCACTATAAAGCGATGATTACTGACTTTTTCGTTCATCAATTGAACAACCATGATGTGCAGGAGTTGTGGTTTCAACAAGACGGCGCAACATGTCACACAGCACGTGCCACAATTGATTTATTGCAGGAAACGTTTGGTGACCATAGTTTCAAGTTTCGGACCGCTTAACTATTTTCTGTGAGGATATGTAAAGTCGCTAGTCTACGCCGATAAGCCCAAAGCGATTGACTACTTGGAGGGCAATATTCGGCGCGTTATTGCCGATATACGGCCACAAATTTTGGAAAAGTCGTCGAAAATTAGACCTCCAGATTAGACTACGTCCGAGCCAGCCGTGGCGGTCATATGCCAGAAATCATATTTAAATTATAATGTCAGAAGATTGTCTTCCAAATGTAGTAAATTTCATAACAATAAAAAAAATCGTCTTTGTTTTATTTCATTTCAAAGTTCTCTAAAAAGAACACCCTTTATTTCCATTCCTTGTGTTGAAATGTTGATTTGTTGATTATTCTCTTCAACCAAAATGTGATTGAAATTGGTTGTGGTTTCTGAAACAACTACCAAGTTAAGGACAAAAATGAGCTAGATTAGATAGTTTCCGGGGCACAAATTAGTTAAAGAAAAAAAGGCGGTACCCTTGACCTTGTAATAAATCCATGTAAAAGAGGTTCAAGAATGATGAGTTGATATTGAAGGGAAGCTTCTCTATAATACACTCGACTCTGACGTGACAAACTTCTGGCATCGATATTAAGGTTATCGCATGCTTTTCGCAGACGCAATCCAAAGTATAAGGATCATTATGGAAAAACACCGAGATGCCTTAGAGGATTTGCATATTGTGTTGGTTGACTTCGAAAAAGCATTCGACCGACAACCACGAGATCTGATATGGGTGGCCCTCAGACACCGAGGAGTTCCTGAAGCCTATGTGCGAATAATTATGGACATGTACGATGGAGCAGTTACAAAAGTGAGATGCCCAGCTGGAGTCACCGAAGAATTCCAAATAACAGTAGGTGTACATCAGGGAAGTGTCTTGAGTCCACTGCTCTTTATTGCTGTTCTGGATTATTTGCTCGAAGGAAAAGTAACGGTCAATAAAGTACAACAATTATTCTTTGCTGACGATGGAGCCATCATAAGCGAGGATCCTACATCCCTGCAACGAGCACTTGACGTTTGGATTGATGTTCTGGAAGGAAATGGGTACCGTATTAGCGCTAAAAAGACTGAATACCTGTTCTGCCCTTTTTCTGATCCAGACAAGCCTATTCCAGACATTTATTTGAATGGAAATGTGCTTCCCAAGTGTGAAAAGTTTAAATATCTGGGATCTATGATCAATAGTGAAGCAACTTGTGATGACGACATCAATCATCGAGTAAGCGTAGGGTGGATGAAGTGGCGAGAAAACTCCGCTATCTTCTGTGATCGAAAAATGCCCCCTAAGCTGAAGGGAAGACTCTACACAGCAGCTGTCCGTCCAGCTCTGACATACGGTTCACAATGTTGGACAATGTACAAAAAGTATGAGAGCAAATTGACGGCAGCCGAAATGAAGATGCTTCGGATGACAGCAGGAGTAACAAAGCTTGATCGAATTAGAAGTACTAAGATCCGTGGAAGCCTTCATGTCAAAAGTACCATCTTGGACAAAATTCAGCACAACCGGCTCATTTGGTATTGTCATGTTCAAAGGAGAGATCCGCAGAACCCCGTCCAAAAGGCAATATCGTACAACGTTTCAACAAATTCGCGACGAAAAAGAAAAGGCAGGCCAAAACACTCCTGGTACAAGCAAATGCAAAAATAGCAGCATTTGGTTGGCCTCAGACATGGAACAATCCAAAACCGGGAGGCTTGCCGACGCTTTCTGAGGTCAACGCGGCGTACCCCACAGGCGGATCACTAGTGTGAAGCAGAAAAGTGGGAGAGTTGTGATCGCTTCAAGATCACTACTCGTAACGCCGGAAATGAAGAAGAAGAAATTCTTTTCGCATAGTATAGACTTTATCTTTAGCGGGATTAAAATAAAATGGAAGGCTGTAAGAATGCAATTGCTTCCCTCATTGAAAGAACAGGTAGCTCAAATCAGCGGATGAGCTGAAATATTGATGTTGGTATGTCGAGCTAAAAGGACTCTGGAGAGTCACATATACGAGACCAACAACACAAAATCTTTCAGTAGTATCTAAGTTTCCGTTCCCAATCCCGCTCCCGGATATAAAAGTTATATAGCTGAGCCTTCTGGCGATGGCGTTGCCCGGGTCCCGTGGAAATATGAGGATGAAATAATTTATGTTAATGAGGGATAATGTACCATTTCAAAGTTGAAAACATTTTTGAAATCGGTCATGCGGTTTTAAGGTTTCCGTTTCTGTTCCCATGGGAATATATGGATGAAATATAGTCTATCTATCCAAAGGCTGAGTTCCAAAATGCAGAAAAAAAAAAGTTTGACTGCGGCAGTACTACAGTCTCACTGCACATCTACTGCGCAGCCTTACTGCTTTACATATATTTTACATTGCATTAGTTTTACATTTTGGAACGCATTTAAAATAGCAGTCTGTGAGCTAAAAGTGAAAGATATGACATTTATTTTTAATGAGGATTTTAATAATTTTTTAATTTTAATATGACATTAGATCTCAGAAGAACTGTTTTCAGAATTTATTTTGGAAAACTTGCAACAGAATCAAATTGTGAAACTATTCATTAGTTGTTTGGCAAACCCTACGGATATATATAACGGTTATCTTAATTTGTCAATGAAAACGCTATTTCTTCGAACAAAGGTTTTTTTTTTTGTAGTAAAAACTTTTTTTTACTAACGTCAAATGAAAGCATACAAAAAAATGGATGCGTTCATTGCGCAGTTACTGCGCATCGTATACCTTAAAGCTGCGTTAAGAAACTCGTGACTTTGTATAGAAATTTTCTTTTTTAATTTTCGGAACGCATGACTTTGCAGCATCTGCGCAGTTTCTGCATTTTGGAACTCAGCCTTTAATTTGCAGACGTCGGTGTCGCGTCGATTTCAAAAGGGCGTTTTACTTGGAAAATTCAAATCGAACTTCCAGTTTAAAAAATCACATTTAAGAATAAATATCCGTCGTTGAAAATGGTCCCATAAGAAAGGAGTAACGAAACGTAGAGTTGTGCTGAATGATGGGTTTTTAGTACGAGTATCTAGAAACTACATTTGTACGTTTGTTTGTTTGTATCATTAAAAGTAAGCTTGAGTAAAAGCATAAGCAAACAATTCATCAAAAACATTGTATGCTAAGAAAATAAACAATTGACAATTAAAACAAACCTACAAAAGCTTCCCTTGAAACACAAGCATATACCTACAGTTTCCTGGTGCTTTTGCAAAATAAAAAAAAAATTCTCGACTATTAATTGTTGCAGCAAGAATTCTTATTTTTATGTGACTTTTATATGATTTTCTGCCACTGGAATTTGTCTCTATAGTTTTCACTTGAACTGGAAAGATTGTCTGAAGTGGATAAGTATGAGGACGAAAGCCACAGGGAATAAATGTGGGTGATATAGTCACATGGCACTCTTATTAGTGCATCGACTTAAAACATTCAACTGAATAAAAATAAAACCGAAAATAAGTAGATATTAGTTTAACGATTCATTGCATCGTTGCATGAGTCATTATCCTTTTCAAAGGTGGCGAGTAAGTCGTTAAAGGTAACATAGTTATCGGAAGGATGGAGTATTCCACTGAAGAGGTTTGTTTGTTCCCAAGATACGAAGAGATTTTTCTTTGTTTGGCGTACTTTGACACCTTTTTAGTATGTTTTTGTTCGAGAAAGGAAGGGAATTATTATCAGGTATGTATGTCAAAGACATCTTTTCTCAAAATTATAAAGCGTTGAAAAAATAGAACGGAGGAAAGGAGTTGTGTAGAAATTGTTTTTTCTCCGTAACTTTGACATTTACTGGGAGTGTTACTTTCATGGTGTTTTCGATTCGTTTCACTCCGAAAAGGAGTGAATACTGATTACAAAATCAATTGAAACCCTTCATGAACCTACATAAGACGTTTCTGTGAAGTGAACATTGATAAATTTGCTAAAGACAAAAGGAAGTCAATTAACTCGTTTACAGGCTATTCCCTTCTAGTTATTCTTTGTTTTTTTATTTAACTCAATGTTTTTTAAATCATTCCCATTAGCCCCAAATATAAAGTTAGGCCTGAAGAGATCTCTCTCAAAAACACTCTGATGGCTCTTCAGTAACACAATTTTTACTTAGGATAAGAGTGAAAAATGTGAACTGTCATCTCAGGCCAGACTGCTCGCCGTAACTATGGTTTCTATAGTACTCGTACTTTTCTCTGGATGACATAAATGTATTTGTATTTTTTTCAGCACATTGACGTGCATAACTAGAGTTCTAGAAATACTTCCTTACTATCGCTTTCCGTTGACGGACAAAAGTGTAGTCCGAGTAAAAATTTAAACAAATTAGTCAAAATAATTTTTCTGTTGATGTATTCAATGTCTTTCTTATAGATGAAAGGGGAACTAATCCATTCTGAATCCTCATCTGGCTTTCACACTGATCGGAGCTTAAGAGCTAACTAATACTTATCACCACTCAATTTTCTGAACGAACAATCCATACCTCTTTTAAGACCATATTGCATTAAGACCTACTTCATACGGTTATATTAAAAAGGATCTACACTACAGTGCAATTTAAATGGATAGTATTGAATAAAAAATACTTGTTCATTATAAACTCCACACACTCCAAACATTTACTTAACCACACATAATTTCTGGATATACTTGGATTAAAAAATATGTAAAAAAATTTATTTTGATTAAGACAAGTTAAGCCTGATGAAAGATTTCTTATTTTTGGTCAAAATGTTAGGCGTTTTTAGTTTAATTTGCTTTCAATTAGTTTTTAGTTCCTAGTCTCTTATCTGAAATGACGGTCGGTGTTAAACAGCCAACACCACCTATCTTCCACTCAAATTACTCAAAATGCGATGTTAAACGAACCAACACCACCTACACCCACGGTTGCCAGTTTGGTCATTTATGTCAAAATCGGGTCATTATTTTTTCACTTGGTCACAAACATGGTCACTTTTTATTCCATTTGGTAATTTTTTCAACGAAATGAAATAAGAGAAACACTTCAGTTTATAGGTCTTTAAAATTGAAATGTATACGTAATCAGTTTTCTTATCGAATTATGTAAAAAGTGCATCAATAAGTCCGTTCGTTCAAGCCCAACGATTGCTCTGAGGTAGCCGCAAAGATTTCTTTTGAAAAACCTCAGTTTACTCTTAGTACCAAGCTAGGTGTTTTTTGAGTTCTGCGGTCGCTCTGAAGTAGAACTAGGATTTTGCCGGGGAGAATTCAGGTAGCAAACACTGATATCAAATGACATGTGCTTTTCTTCCAATGACACGGCATGTGTGGTAACTTCGTGATTAAATCTGTCTTATACGAATTGAAAACCAAGGTTTCTTTGGCAACTAGACATGATGCTGCACAGTGCACAGCTTGTTTCTGTCAATACGCATGTTTTTTCCAATATCTCCCGTGTGCTGTACGAATTTGTTGACTTGGGGGGTTTTCAGACTTAGGGAGGAGTATTCCTCAATAATTGGTGCAATTGTAAGATTTTCCATTCATTGAACATGCTTTCTCCCGACTAAATCATGCAGCTGGTGCACTCTCCTTTCAAGTTAATCACTAGCTTCCTTGAAAATTTCGTCGTCGAGACTGTCTGGAAATCCAGTTTTATTTGTTTTAAGCTAACATACGAGTTTGCAACCCTAACTTCTTCTGTTCTAAAGTATGGCATTCTTGATAATCGTCTAAGTTGAGTCTGCATAATTAACTTTTCAAGATCCTCAGAGATGAATGCGGTTCTACAGCTATGTTTGCTTGGTTGTCTTTACGGGCTTGGTTCTTA
Organism: Melanostoma scalare; assembly: GCA_949752695.1. Lineage (NCBI taxonomy): Eukaryota > Metazoa > Arthropoda > Insecta > Diptera > Syrphidae > Melanostoma > Melanostoma scalare. The sequence goes on from OX456985.1 coordinate 11,344,387, forward strand.
GTTTTCCACCCAGGCATGATTTTTTAACTTTCGGTGCAAACTTTGAAGCTCATACTTTCATGAAATTTCTATGTTTCTTTATACAAGCGCTTTTCATGCTGCTTTTTCCGTTTGAGAACCTGGTCTTCTTCCGTTCTTTCTTCATCCGAATCAATCATAGTTTTGGTCATTTCAAGCTACGTTTGGTCATTTTTATTTTCATTTTTGGACTTATATTTTTTTTGGCAAGTGGCAACCATGCCTACACCGTAGACGCACATAAGTTGTGTTTAATTACCTGCTCCAGATCGATAGAACAGAAAAAAGCTTTTTGGTGTGTAATAACAATTTTTTGCTCCGATCAAGAATTTTTTGCGTGTAATGACCTGCCCTAGATCACTTTAGAACAGCATTTTCTGTCAACTGCCAGTTGACTCTGCTCTAAGTTGCCTGACATATTTCATGTTTCTTGATCTGCTCTGAGCTGCTCCGCTCTGCTTTTTTCTCATTAAGGGGATCGGCTAGTTTCTCATTTTCAAAAAATCGATATTTTTTTTCATTTTTCGATAGGTAAACATCTCAAAAATGATGTCCTAAAATATTGGAATGATATATTGGATATTATATATAGAAATGGCAGAGTGTAGAAGAGAAGCATCTCGGGCGCTCGAACTCCTGCTCCGAAAACTTTAAACTCGTTTTTCTCAAAACTGCATTTTTCAAATTTGACGCAGCTGTAACTCAAGCAAATATTGACGAATCGTCTTGAAATCTTAACTGCATACTCTTCATATGTTTCTACAAACAGCCATTTACAACTTTTTCGATCGGATGAAAATTGTAAATTTGGCAGCCATCGAAAGACTGCTTGACAAAAATTCGACCTCTTTTCTTAAATTGCGGCCATTTTGTCAATTTTCAATTTTTCACTACAATTATAGATGGCTATATGGGAAAAAGTGTCTACTTTAACGCCATTTTTTTATTTTTTTGTTACATGTACCAGAAAAATTCAAAAAAAATGCGGAAAATTGACATCTTCTAATTTCAAGGAGTTCAAGACATGGTCCATCTCTCTTTTGGATTTCAATATTTTAACTCGAAATTTCGTGACAATTTACATGAATATATGTATAATAAACTCCTAAGATCACATAATATTTGAAGCTATGGTTTTTTCACGCCTTCAAAAAATCACCTCCATTTGAGCTCGAGAAACTAGCCGAGCTCCTTAAACACACTTTTAGACAAATGCTAAGAAAACACCCATCACAATCTGCATCTCATTAACATTTGCGTTTCATTTTTATCTGCATACAGAAAGTATGTAAGTTTGTTCTTATGTATGTTCCTCATCCTCTGATTTTCCCGGGGAGCACAATGGATCCCTGAGATCCGAGTGAGGTGCTGTCACTTGTGGCTGCACCCCCATTCAACCTAACCTTTGTACTCATACATATGTACATTTACCTATTGTAACTTTTTGTAAGTAAGGAGGTTTTACCGTAGCGTCGAAACTCGAAGATAATTCATCCGACTTTGTTGAATGAGATACCAATGAATTCGTTATATAAAGATCGGGTGACATTTTTTCGATTGAGTGAAGTTGGTGCTTGAGTTTGACTACGATTCATCCCATATCAACAGTTACGAGCGCTCGGTCGGGCTCGAGAGATTTCTCTTTGTTAATGGTGTTAACAAATCAATTCATATCGTCTAAGTTTACACACCATTATGAAAAAACTGTATCTTAATATTAATCTTAATCTTGAGACAGTAAAATCTGCAACGAAGCACATATTTTATCGTTAATATTCATTGCCATGAAAAGCACATTCTCGATTAACGGTTCGGATCCGGCAGACAATTGTAGGTCCCTCCATTCCCTCACAAGGCTTGGTTGTGAGAAATGCGCTAGGCCTTGGGGCTCCTCGCTCTGTTGCGCCACCCTATTTATTATTTATTCTTACATCCATCCAAAAAATACACTATAACTCCCATATTTGGTCAATTGTTCCTAAAATATCTTTTCGCCTACTTGATAGGGTACAAAACAGAGCGTTTAAACTGATAAAAGTGAAAGTTCAACTATCTCTAGTGAAATATTCAGTTGCATTCCTCCCCTTAAACAATTTTGCCGTAACAGCCGCCTCGCTAGGAACGCTCATCAGTTTCATCGTCAGCCCAACTTCGATTCATTTTTTTGCCGCATTATCTATAAGTGGAATGCTTTACCAGACTCTACCTTACCTTTCATTATGACTTATTATGGCCGTGGGCGGAGGTACACTCCTCCACACACCCCTTGTGCTGCCTATAGTTGCTTTGTGGTGCAATTGAACTTTGAAAAAGCTTCACTCCAAAATTGCACTCGGAAATCATCGTGAGTTATACTGACACATAACGTTTACCATTTACTTAGGATTATTTAATAATGCAGTGGTGGAATGATTTACATTCTCCAAGCAGTGAGAATAAGCACTCCGTTTTGTTGCTAACGATTGCAAAGATTTGGTACCACAAATAGAATCGAGTAGTCAAACTGAGTCACAAACTTTTACTATGTGAAGCGCAGGCTTGATTGGTTGTGGTGTTGACCGGACACACCACATATTGCGCATATCAATGTCAATAAAATCTCATCGTCTCCCATTCCTTCTCTTTAGTGGAATATAAATATGAGAAAAATAATGGTTTTTGTACAACAACTTTAGAGTAAATATATTTAAAATAATATCTTGAAAGCCTCAGTTACATTTAAAATGCTCGGTTAAGTTCTTATTTAACACAGATGAAAAAATTAGTGAACGATAAATACGTAGTTGGTATGGTATACAGAGATAAGAGGTACTTAACGTAGTTTCATCACAAGAAGTAAATTTATTTGGATTGTATCACATCACGACTATAATTGAAAAAATTTAAGCTAAAAAACACTTTTTGTGGCGCTTTAAGCTGCTGAAAACAACACTTTTTGAACATTAACATTAATATTAGAAAGCTATTGAGAGTTTAGCAAAAACCAAAACACTTTTTCTTGGCTTCACGCGGATCATTGCGCTGGTCTTTGGCAAACTGTAAGAAAATTTCCTCCAGAGTCGTTTGGCTTATCGAGTAGTCCTCAATGCCCAAATCATCTTTGTTCCTCTCCATGAGGCCAAATACTTTTGACCATGAAATACTAGACAACGGAATGTAAAACGTGAGAATCCTTTGGAATCGTTCTCTGAAAAGAAATAAATTGAATTAATTTTCATGATTTTATCTTTGCGTCTCAATATCTCTACTCACTGAAGACTAGCTTCGGCAAACTCTTCGGTAATGAAGCTGGTAACCTTCTGGATGTCCTCCTCTAGGAAATCTACTGTGGTGGTTAGGGCTTTCTTTATTTTAAGCTTCAGGACAAGACCTTTACTAAATCTATTCTTGAGATGTTGTGTAGAGCCTATGCATTTGAACTCGCCATTAACCATTATTGCCAATCGGGTGCAAAGTGCCTCGCACTCTTCCATACTGTGCGAGGTGAGAACGATTGATGTCCCTGCATCTCGAATTCGACAAAGTACATTCCAAAGTTGACGTCTTGCTGCTGGATCCATTCCGGTTGTTGGTTCATCGAGGTACACCAATGAAGGAGTTCCTAGTATTGCTACAGCAGTACTAAGTTTTCTTTTATTACCTCCACTATATGCTCGCACAGGCTTTGTATAGTGTTGCATGAAGCCTAAAGATTCAGCGAGATTCAAGGAAACATCTTTGATTTTATCGCTTGAAACACCACGAAGTAGACCAAAGATTTTAAGTGTTTCCTGTCCAGTTAAGTCATCAAACAAAGCATCGAATTGAGGACAGTAACCAATTTCTTTGTTGACACTTCGCATTTTAGTTTTCAAACTAAGGCCTTTGACGTAGGCTTCGCCTAAGAAAATTTTCTCATCGCCGGTCAGTATCTTGAAGGTTGTCGTTTTGCCTGCGCCATTTACTCCAAGCAGCCCAAAGCATTCTGAACTGAAATTGATTAGAAATAAGACAAAGTCTGGCTCGACATATTTTGAAATTCAAAAATAAAATAGGGTTGCGCAACAGAACGAGGAGACCCAGGGCATAGTGAATTTCTCACTACCATGTCTTGTAAAGGAATGGAGGGGACCTACAATTTTTTTTTGCCGGTTCCGAAGGGCTTATCGAGAAAGCGCTTTACATGGCAATAAATTTACCAACGGAGGACTTGCCAGTTGCCAATTCCTCGCGAAAGGCGATACCCGTGGAAAAACATTTTTGCCTCTATTGCGATTCGACCCACGAAGCTCTGGGTTAACAGCAGACATGCTAACCATAAAGCCACGGGTACCAAGGGGACCTACAATTTTTTTTTGCCGGTTCCGAAGGGCTTATCGAGAAAGCGCTTTACATGGCAATAAATTTACCAACGGAGGACTTGCCAGTTGCCAATTCCTCGCGAAAGGCGATACCCGTGGAAAAACATTTTTGCCTCTATTGCGATTCGACCCACGAAGCTCTGGGTTAACAGCAGACATGCTAACCATAAAGCCACGGGTACCTAAAATATACATATATTGAAATACAAAAACGAACCAAAAATTAGTTCTTAAATTTTTTTTTAGTCAAACGACAAATACCATCTGCCACAATTCGACACTTGGTAGTTTGACTTCTTTAAAACTTCTTAAAATTGACCCAGAGCAATGCTACCAGAGTTGCAGAGACCACAGCCTGACCCAAGGTAACTTGTCCTGAAGTAAGTCGACCCGGGACACCACGAATTGTGTCTTATGCAATTTTCACCAAATAATGCTTTAGAAGGGCCCGTTTTAAAAATATTGATATTCGCAAAAACAATCGTTACCGTAACTTTTTGGTTACGTTTCACGATACTCGCTGTCATTTACGTCTACTTTTGTTGCCTGTTTCGTTATCGTCCTGCCATTTTTACGTGTCAATTGTCGTTATTTATATTCGGTTTATTTCGCTATCGTTATGTTTAGTTTCGTTTCTCTTGCTTCGAGTTCCGTTACGCGTAATACCGGGCACAACTCGAGACGGTTCAACTTTGAAAAGGCAATTTGGACAAAAAATAGATGGAACTACATTCACCTGATATTCAAAACAGTTCCAGAAATCAGCCCATATCGATCCAACACAACATCAAAAAAAATTATTCTATACAACCGTATAACTCGATACGGGACGTTAAATTCCGAAATGTGACGACTTGCGATAAATTGATCTGAAACAGTTCAACCAGGTCTACGAGTCGATCCGACGTACCCAAAACAGCTGGGTCGAGAGCTATTCCACAATTCGACCACAAATAGTTCCGAACATATTCATCCCCAAGTGACTGAGTTTGGTTAGGTGGAAGTGGCTGATAGCTCGGCTAACACACTTCATCCTCTTAATGAAGGGGGAGAGACCTGACGAAGGGCGTCGATGTGATTAAGATCACTAGGGTCATCAAAATAATACGAACCTTGGTCTATCTTATGTTTGTGAGCTAAAGCTGGGCATGAACAGAGAAGGTGGGAAATAGTCTCCTCCTGCTCTTCATCCATACAGCTTCTGCAAATATCATTTGAGACGACTCCTAGCCTTGCAGTATATGCTTTCCAATAAGACAGTGTCCTATAGTGACACCTATCGTCGCACTAATATGTTTTCTGATTGAGAGAAATCAAGCCGTTCGACCGCTTAAGAATCTAGCTTGGGTCAGATCTGTTTCGTTGCGTTACACGTTAAACTGCTTGTCCATCTCAGAATAGTTTTCTTGTATGCGTCCTGCTTGAGCAAAAGTTTGTGTATAGCGATTGGTATGCCGATACTCTCCGTTTTCGGTGAGAAGGGCAGAAGTGTTCCGTTTCTGGCGAGTTCATCTGCTTTGCAGATTGCAGTTTCCTGGAATGGCTTTATGCCCTGGCACCCAGCACAAAGTAAATGTTACACTGCTCTGACATTTCCCTAAGAGATGATCGACAGTTAAGGGCTAGAATAGAGTTGAAGGAATTTGACTCCAGGCATTTGATGGCCGCCTGACTGTCTGAGAGCTTCGCTAATTGCCATCACCTCCGCTTGGAATTATCTGGAAGACGAAACTTCATTTCGTCTGAATAGACACCACAACCTACTCCTTCATTTGCTATTGAACCGTCCGTATGGAAACGGACGTATTCGTTTTACAAGAATGATTGGTCCTCCCAGTCTGTTCTGGACAAATCTGGATGGAATGGTCGCCCGGAAATTTGTGTCAATGAGTTTGGGTGTGGTTTAATCTATTTTTAGTTTGGGGATTCCGAATTTTTTCAGAATGTCTGCATAGCCAATATTGTTGTTAGTTTATTGTGAGACTTCTTGTAATCGAATAGCTGAACTCGTAGCTGTTTGTTTACTGTATAGATGTGAAGTGGGACTAGGTGAAACAGGATGTCCAGTGCCGCAGAAGGAGTTGTGCGTAAGGCACTGCTTTATAGGTACATATGTACGATGAACGTTAGAGTTTGCTGAGACTAATAAATAACTAATAAATTGCTTTATCTAGTGCAGTCCACCATATTGTAACACCGTTAGTGAGGACAGGTCTGATGACCGAAAAGCCAATGTTTGATGCAGGATTGAAGACCCCACTGGTTTCCTATGGCTTTTCTACACAAAAAGAGTGCTACTGTATTTTTTTCATTCTTTCTTGTATATTTGGCTTCCAACTCAGCTTTCTATCTAAAACTAGACCCAAGTATTTAGCCTCATTGGAGAAAGTTAGTTGTATGCCGGTAATGAAAGGAGGGACGATGTACGCAATATTGCATTTCCTAGAGAAGAGTACCAGTTCAGTTCTGTCCACACTTACTGGTCCATTTGAAACTTTATCTAGAGCGTTTTAAAGCAGTTCTTTTAATGTGCTAAGATGCTTTCCTGTGAGTGCAATGGCAACATCGTCTGCATAAGCAATAACCCTGCAGCCATCTCCCTCCAGACCTATCAGGAGTTGATTTACCACCAAATACACCAAATACAAGAGAAGAGGAGAGAGGACTCCACCTTGTGGAATGCCTCAGGAGAGGAATGAGTCCAAGGCCTGAGACAACTCAACCCCACACAACTCATCCTATGAATATTCGACCCAAGGAATTTTTATCGGACACAACTCGAGCAGGGACAGTTTAGACAAAAATAATAATTTCAACTCAACGAAGGACAATGCGATTCCATTTGTCGCTTCTTAGACCAAACAAAAATTAAATCAACTCCAACAAAGGAAAAAAGACCCAAGACAACCAAAACAAAGACAACTTGAAGACAATTGTGTTCACCCAAAACAAAACATTCAACTAAAAGGAACAAAACACTCTTTTTAGGATACTTACTGTTTGACTCCAACGGATATCTGATTGACAGCCAAAAAGTTTGAATAGTATTTTGTAAACTTATCGAGAACCAAGTTCTGAGTTGAAATTTCTATCCAAGACATGTTTTCCACTCTGATTCTCTCCTCTTCCACATCCTCGTCAATGCTGTCATCTCTTACTTTTGATGGAGGTTTCCTTTTGAAGACGTTTTCTTCGTTCGTTTAAAATTACATTTCCAAAAAAACTTTTTGATTTACCTGATCTGTTCGTTGACTTTAAGCAAAACTCTATCAACCAACCCATAATCTTTCAGCAGGAGTAGGATCACATACAAAATACTTGACACAACAAAGCCAATTACTTCCCGAAGCACACCGGGATACTCCCACGCAAAATATGGTATTTTCTCTGTAAATGTTATCTCAGTTTTGCAATTTATTAAACTCATTAAACTTACTAGATGCTTCTTCGCCATAGCACATGTGCTGATTCTCGCAACGATCTCTAGCCTCGAAGTTCATGTACAGTTTGAAGATCCCTTGCGTCAATGAGAAATGGGGCAACAAAAGGCAAAACTTTTCAAACACACCTGAGCTTTTGGTTTCCCTTAAAATAAAGACAATGGTGAAAAAAATAATACCTGCGAAAGAAACCAGCCAATGTGATCATGTTTCATTAAAAAAACTAAAATAAGGAATTAAAAACTCTTACCGCATATGAGATTGATGATTGAGAGTCGTGAGAAGCCTGTTGAAGTTTCTGAGAAGAAGTATGACATGAGGTAAGTGAACGGCATGACCGAAAACCCAAACAGCAAAAAAAGTAACATGATTCTCCCTGGAATTAGAAAAAGAAGAGATGAGTCAGCGTCTAATTGGAGACACACGGAGTTTCTGTCAAGGCTATCTTGTAATAAACTCACCTATCTCATGGAATGTTGCGAAGCCCGGAACTTGAAATATAGCCAATGCAATCATCACAATCACAGAAGTAATAGTAAAAGTAACGAGATCCCACATCAAGTTGGTCAGCCAGAATGTTGTAACTCTAACGCCACTTACAAACTGCAGATGCTTTGCACGAGTTTCTCGTTCCTTGATGATGAACATGACATAGAAGGCACTGACGATGCACATACAAAAGCCAAGAATCAAGGCGAGTTGTATCCCCATTATACTACTAGAGCCTGCTGAAGCTTCTTCGGTCCAAATACTCGGTAGTGGGGCATTTGTTACAGAAATTGATGCTTCAGGTCCAATAAGAGTTCTTAAACAAACAAACAAAATGAAGTGTACAAGACAAATGTGAAATGACATGGAGAACTCTCATACTTGGCCATTGCGTTGTTTATCAAATTGACGGTCAACGGCGCTGAATGCAGCGGTTCATTATTCAGCCAAGCGGTTATTTTTTTCGGGCCTATTGTCGCCGCAGCAATGTACATGGAGTCGAACCTACCTTGAGGTAGAGTTTTGGGTTCCAAAACGTAGTCAATAAAGTTCTGTTTCCCGGTTTCTTCCAGATGATGGCCATAGCCATAAGAATTTATTAGGTCCTTGTAGTTCTTAATGATATTCCATTCTATTGAGCTATTTTTTACGTTTGAAGTGGTAGACAGGATAGTAACTGTTTCTGGATATTGAGTTAGACTCACAGTCATTGGACTTAGTTGAGAAAACGAGCTTGAAGGTCCACCGCTTAGAGTCGAGGTTATAAACAGAATAGGAATGATGTTTTGAACTAAGAATAGCATTTTGTTTCGTATGGTGTAGAGAGATTTCTTCACAATCATCGCCTTCCATTGGTTGACCGTTAGACTGAATCCTGTGAGGAGGTGCTGTTGACCTGGAAATATGAAACTCACTTAATTGTGGGGATCAAAGATTTGTTTCCAGCTTACCCATCGATTCCACAGTTTCTGGATGTGATTCGTTGTTGTTGTGCTGGGTTGTTTTTGTTCCCTTTGGCTTTTCGGCACCCACTTTCAAGAAAACCTCTTCCAGGGACGTTATTGAAACCCCGTAGCCATTGAGTGATAGTTGATCGGATTTGGTTTCTAGATCATGAAACATGCTTTCGAAATGCGAAGAATACTTTTCTGGTAGTTGGTAGGAAAGCTCAGCACCGATATCAGCTTCTGGTTTCAATTCTGGTATATATTTTCTGAGAAGTTCCGTTACCTGTGACGTAATGCACTCGTTCTTCTTGACGCAAATCTGATGGAAAAAAGAAATTTGGCTTACTAAGTTGATTCATTATAAAACGCTAATGCTGAGCTTTTATGGCCTTTACACTCTTTCTTTGGCTGGAAATAAACTATACCGGAAACTACTACTTTTGCATGAAGACCAAGACAAATAGAAAACAAGATCTTTGCGAACTATTGAAAGTTGTTAGTTGGGAGCTAAAAGAGAAGATGACTGCCAGCCGCGGTGGTCTTAATAAATAGAAAAGAGACACTGATGCACGTTGCTTTTAAAATTTGTCCACATACGAATACGAGTAGTGCGATTGAAATATGAATCTCTATATACTTGACTGTGCGTCCGAAGCTGGGCTCAAGGTAAAACTGATGAGCATTCCGGCTTAATTATTTCAGGGGAGGAATGGAACTGGCTCTTTCACTAAAGCACTGTTTGTGAAAAAGGCGATAAAAAAGAGACATGTAACGTTTCGACGATGTTGGAGAATCAGTCGATTCTACGGTTGAACTATCACCTATCATTCTCAACGCTCTATTTTGTACCTTAACAAAGTACTAACAACTTCTCGGTTGTACTTCAGTGGAGGATGTTAAGCATTAGCGACAAATTGAGTTTTCTAAGCATTGAATTCTACTCAGTTTTTATTCAATGTGAAGCCATTCCGGTTCCACATTCAAAGAGAAGTGAGCTTTGAAACGAATATGAAAAGCTGAGGGTTGAGTCGTCAGAAAAACAATTGATTCTTTCGAGGCATGGTCTGCAGAGGGGGTCTGCTAGTAACTTCGAAGGGGAAGATATTTCTTAAGGGAACATTGGCCGTTTAATAGTATTGAGGGTTTTTGAAGTGAAACTCCTTATGCGACTTCAATTAAGGTTGCGTTAAACGTTTAACACGGAATATCGATTGCATACTTTTCGGCATTGCTTGCAATTTGTTGATATATCAGTTGTATCAAAAGTTTGTCTTAAAAAAACAATATGAGTTCACTAAAAATCAATTTCTGCCCCTTCCTATTTTCATTTCAACATTAGGAAGTTTCACTTCTTTTGCGCGGAGGGACTCCACGCACTATTTTTCTGTTGAGGTTCAGTAGGAATTTAATGTTTTTTTAGATATTGGTTATGAGATAAAAAGCTTTGGACAGGTTTGACCAGATAAATTACAACAAGCTTAGTTGGATTCTTCCAGTATGATGTTATTGGTTGTGTGTTTGAATATGTTTTTATTTACACCACAGAAAGGTTCAAGACCGTTGATTGGTTTGGATGCTCTGTCTTTAGCTAGGATGTTCGCCTTCTGGTTGCATCATAGCCTTTGAGTGCTGTGGAGGATGACAAAGTTTATCCTTGCTTATCCGGAGAGTGACGTAATTGTCTTCTGGACTAGTTTGAAATCTCATGACTGATTAGCTCAGTGCTTTAAAAGCAGCACTGAGAAAATGAAGATTCTTTTGTTATTCGTGTTCGAGGAACTTATTTTTCTCGAACATTGGTTAATGACAAAGACGTCAGCTTGGAAAATTGACGAATGGCTACCAAGACTTATTGGAAAGTTCGTCGCTGAAAATGCCAAAACCTGTGCCTGTTCCCGTTTTTGAGCTTTCAATATACCACACCATATCTTGCCTTAAAGGATTGGGATTTGTATTCTCCCAGTCTTCCCTAGAGAGGATGACTATGTGGAAGTTGAGTTTAAAACTGTACACGGGAAAATACCATACAAGCGCATACTAAAAGTATTGAGTTTTACTAGACTGTTCATTATCAATAGGAGACAGTCTTTGTGGTAGTCCCAGAATAGCGTTTAGAGCATATGTAGAAGTATCAACATGAAAACAGAAAAACATATTGTTGCTAATCTTCCGAAGCGAAGCTTCCCTAGCTCCTGTCAATTTTCGTTGTTTCTTTTGCTTTTGCCACCAAACTACAGCTGCATACGTTATTTTTGGTTTATCTAGTTTCTCTATCAAGTCCATAAGAACCTAGTTGCTTTGTTGGAGATACGTTCTAGCTATGTGTTCCATGACATTTTGCGGTCTAGGATGAGCTCAAGGTATTTTGACTCTGTGGAGAGTGGTATTGTTTCCCTTCCCCCTAGAGAGAGTGAGGGGTATTAGAAGATATAGATCTTAATGCGGTAGCAAAACAACGCTCAAATAGTCTTGGCGTCAGAAGCCAATTTCGATTAAAAAGCTCTTTTCTTTGCAATTCAATTCCTTTTGGAGGACTTGCCAATAGCTCGCGAAAAGCGATACCCGTGGGAAAACTAGTTAATGTTTCTGGGAGTTCGAACCTCGAACTTCCACGCGACAGGCAGAAATGCTAACCATAACGTAACCGGCACTACTCTAATCTACAAATGCTATACAGGGTGTCCCGTAATTCGTGTTACATACTTCGGGATGTGATTCTCGGTCATATTCTAAGAAAATAATTGTTTTACAGTAAAGTCCGTTTCTCAACTTTGACATCACTTTTCGACCATTTAAAAAATGCTAACTTTGGTGTACCCTGACCTGTGCTAAATTCGTTTTCTCTGTCAACACTGATCGTATAGACCTAATTATAGACTTAATTTTTTGGAGAAATCATAATCTTTCAAACTGTGTTTAAATTGGACTTCTATAGGCTTAGGGTTTGCCAGATTTTCAATTTTAAAATGTGTGTGTAAGTTTTCCTCCCCAAAAAGTCATTTTTTTCTTTATTCAAACAAACCTCATAGGTAAAATTTTTTTTTTTTTAATTTTATCCATTTTGTATTTTTTTAAATATCATAAAATGTATGGGTTTTTGAGTGCACTTATTAACGAGTTTTTTTACTATTGTTTTGTTCATCTGCAAAAAATAAAGAAATTCTATGTTTACCAGGCATTTTCTGTAAAAAAAAAATGACCTCAAAGTCAAAACTTTGCTTGGGGAAGAAAATTTGCACACCAAATGAAAATCTGGCAACCCTAAGCCTATGGGAGTTCAATTTAAATACAGTTTATAAGATTATTATTTCTCAAAATAATTAAGTCTAAATTTAGGTCTCTAACATCAGTATTGAAAGAGAAATCGAGTTTAATATCGATTTTCATTGACGAAAAGAGTTACTCCTTTTGTGAAAAGATTTACTCCTTTTCAAACGCCAAAGATCTACTTCCATTTGGTTGAGAGATCTACTCTGAATTCACGCACACATGCAAAAACATTTGTTCTGTCAAACGTTAAATGCAAAATAATTTGAAAAAATTGCTATAAATTATGAGAAAACGAATAAGTAAGTTAGAATTCAGTAATTTGCAGGATAAAATAAATTACCAAACATGAATATATGAATTCCTATATATTTGAAAGTAAATCCTTTGAATTTCGATGAAAAACGCTATAACACAGTTCATGGTACACCAAAGTCAGCTTTTTTTAAATGTCAAAAAGTGATGTCAAAGTTGAGCAACGGATTTTAATGTATAACAATTTTTTTCTTAGAATATAACCAAGAATAACATCCCGAAGTATGAAACACGAATTTTACGGGACACCCTGTATATAAATACAGCAACAATTTGAACCCGTAAATACTTTTCTTTAATAAGAAAAGTAAAACTTCCCTAAGATGAAATGCGGTGACTCTACACTTTGAGCTGAAACTAGGTTGGCTCGTCGAAGAGCTGGGTTTAGCCTGTGGCCGCTTTGACTCGCTTGAATGTCAAACTGAGTGTTTCTTGAGCACTGGGTCGTTGTCTTATGCCGCTTTCCATTGGTTTCATTCGGGGAACCACTCATTTTAAAATCCAATGGAAAACCTAAAATCATTTCTGTTCAGTTTTGACAGTTTTGTCTTCGTGTCTACGGCTCATAAACTCACTTCAAATCGAGAAGTGGCTGTCACTATCAGAATCACAAGAAGCGATCTTTTTGCACTAATAAAACGGTTTGAGAATTCTCCTGGGCACTCCTGGGTGGTTCTTTTCGTCCAATGGAAAGCGACATTAGAGGCGAGTGCATAATAAAGGAAAGGGCTGTAAAATAGCGTTTATTTTTTTTTATTTAAATGACAGGCATAAGTGGTGATTTCGTGGCTTAACGTTTTTTGAAAACCAAAACCCAGATATGGGACTGTCAAGAAATGCCGGGTCAACACTGGGTAAAGTTCAACGAACGAATTTTCTGGTTGACTGTACTGAACAAACAGGTTCTTCCCTCTAGATACACAAGCATAAACATAAAACTTACCAAAACATATCCACTGCCGAATTTCTTTTTCAAAAAGAAAGGTGATCCCATGCACTTTAGCTCTCCTGCTGACATAATGGCTATACGATCCCCCAAAACATCAGCTTCATCCATAAAGTGCGTCGTCAGCAACACCGTGCGTCCGGCTTTCTCGGCTTGTAACAAATCCCACAACTGTCTCCTTGCTGCTGGATCCATACCTGAGCTTGGCTCGTCACACATAACTACTTTACTGCCACCACAAAATGCTGCACAAACAGAGAGTTTTCTCTTCATACCGCCCGATAGCTCCGATGATGCCACATTCGCCTTGTTCTCCAGTTCAATTTTCTTTATATATCCAGTCACTTCGGTTTCCAAAGCTGGGCCTTTAAGACCTTTAAGGCGGCCGTAGAAAATCAGATGCTGTCTTACAGTTAGTTCATCAAACAGAATATTGTGTTGTGGACATATACCCAAAGACGAACGGGCACCGTTTATGTTTGTTCTAATATCGCACCCATTCACAATGGCTGTCCCTGATGTAGGTGGGAACATTCCTGTGAGCATTGAGATTGTAGTTGTTTTTCCAGCACCATTGTGCCCTAACAAAACTGTTATTTGATCTTCAAACAAGTTCATCGATATGCCCTTCACGGCTTTTGATTGGCCAAACTTCTTTGTCAGATTCTTGACTTCAAGACCGATTCGTTTGCCAATCGGTTCAACTTCAAACGATTCGGCATTTTCATGCAAATAACTACAGGTGGAGCTTTCGTTCTCAAGACGGTTTCTGTCCGCAAACCAAAAACTCTTTGTAAATGGGAAGTACCATTCCCGGGGAACACCAAACTCACCCGGATAGATTTGCTCCACGTACAAGCAAATTATCATGTACAGGCAGCACGAAAAAAACATTACTCCGATTATGTGAGCCATGGTAAGTGTGTCGTCGGGGTTGAGAGGGGTAAGCATGTCCGTCCATTGGAAGCCATGTCCATCGGATTCGTGACCCACTATAATGTGGATCCCAAGACCCATAGCAGTATTACCCAGAAGAGACCAGCACACTTTGGTAAACGTAGAGGCAACAAACCCGTTCGCATTGAAGTACATATACGGGATGAAGGTTACACACCATATCAAGCCCGTGACTGAGGCTGCTGTGCTGGCTTTTGAGAAAAACGTGGCAAGCATCAAGCAAAAGGTAGCCGTTGCTGCTGAATACATGAAAAAGAAAAAGTATACAGCTGTAAAGGAACTGTTAACGAGCACCGCTCCTGCCTCGTGCCACTTAATCTACAAAAGAATTCGAGATTTATTTGTGAAGTTTGAAAAGCTACGAAGGTACCTTTATTATTATCATCACTAGAAGTGTTGAGCTGCCCATTCCCAACAAACCCTGAAGAAACCAAGCTGTCCAATGCAACGAGTTCTGGAGTCCCATCATCTTCATCACTTCCTTCAGTTGCTTCTCCTTCTCCGATGTGATAAACTGTCAAAAACGATTTGAATTCTTTGGCTCCCTGAATTTTACAACTCGTTTACCTTAACCATCCACGTTGATGAATATATGTAGCTCAGGAAAATAACAACCGGCAGCACTGTGCCTAAAACTTCAACCAACATATCATGGTCGTACTTTGGGTACGGGTATCTCTGAAGCTCTACCTCGGGCAATGCTTTCGCATATCTTTTGTTTGATTGTTTCAAAAAAGCTCTTGAAACAGCATTTTGAATTGCAAGAAATCCTTCTCGCAAATAGCCCACCGGAGATCCACCATCACTTTCGTATTTGTTTCTTGGGCCGAACTTTGTATCGAGCATAAAACGAGTATTGGTGAGCCAAGTGTAGACTGAATATCGACGAGTTCGTAGTTCGGTGGGAAAACGCACACGAAAATTCAATTGCGAAGGTAGTTTAGTTAGATTTGCCATTGAGTCGTCGAATTCAACACCTGCTAAAATATCACTCTCCAATAGGGCGAACTGCAAGTCTTTAGAGTTGGCGTATCCACTGTAAGGGATTTTCAAGCTGTCGGCTGCTTCTTTTGCGAGATTATCAAAAACCATAGTCGTGTTTGGGGAGTAGAGCAATTTCAAGGTCAGATTTCTGTCGTAAATGTTTTCTCTGTAAATGATAATCATTATTAAGAAAAGCCTCCTTTCACAGATAAAGCTTATGTCAAAAAAGAGCAAAAATCAGTGGAACTAAAACAAAAAATAAACCAAAAAAGAACTCAGTACAAACAAGCCCAAAGACTAACTTTAGCAAATCCAAATCCAAAGGATATGATTCTTCGTAAATTGTGGCATTGTAAATGTCCCGCGGTGCTACCGATCTTGTCAGCACTAAAAGAAGCGAAAAACATGCTGGCAAAATCAGTTCTACAATTAGTTGAAATTTGTGATTCCATTGCAATATCCAGTTTTTCCATAAAAGCAGCCATAGTTTGCTCAGATCATTTGTGGCCATTGTTTCCTCTTTTCAATGTTTAACCGTGATTGTATCTGAAAAGAAAAAGTCAATAAATAATCGGGTAAGTGAAATGTTTTCCTAGGAAGTGCTCAGAAACAGCTTCGATTTAGATGATGAGGATAGAAAAGCAGTTTTGAGAAAAAAAAACCATTTGAATATTGGTTTTAGTTTATAAAATAGTTGTAACTATGAAGTTGATCAAAAGTTTGATAGTATATTAAAAGTAGAGTTTTACGTTCATTCCGAAAACGGATGGAATACCAACAGAATTCGTAAAATAGGGTACGGAAATGTTAATAGACAAACTGATAGCGGTTTATAATAATACTATTTTGAACACAGGTGAATCTCCAGTGCAGTTCAAAAAATGCATTGTTTTTCCTATACATAAGAAGGGTAATATAACAGATCCAAGCAATTATCGTGGAACCTCGCGATTTTATTTGCCGACGATGTGGTAATGTTTTCCTACTCACCCCAAACATTGTAATTGGTGATAAACCGCCTGCAATCATATTGCCAACTATGGAATTTAAGGGTTGACTTGTCCAAATTTAAGGTGATGGTTTTTCGAAAAGAGTCAGGCCTAACTGCGAGGAACGAAAAATGGCACTTCAATAGAGAGCCTTTAAATGTCGTGAAAACTTATAAATATCTTGTAGCTACTACTTATTTCTAGCAGTCTAAGTATGGAGCCTCACCTTAAGAATTACCTCGTCATAGAGAAAAGTGCAATAAACTCTACATGGGAAAAATGTTTTTCAAATAAATCAATATCGCATTGTTGTTGAGTACTAAGTTTTTGTTGCGGTTGCGGAATCAATATTAGGTCTGTTCGTTGAACTTTCCCTAGGGTTGATCCAGGTTTTCTTGACAACCCTATGAGTTGTCAAAAAAACCTGGGTAATCCAGTCCTCAAAAAACGCTAAACCACAAATCACCACACATCCCTGTCATTAAAAAAAAAAAAATACATGCCATTTGACAGCCCTCAAATCGCCACAGCAAAAAGCTAGGGCGAGTTTGGGGAAAACCTATGGCAAACCTATGGCTCAAAAAACACTCAATTTGACATTCAGGGCGAATTTAGGTTTCTCAAAAAACGCTTTATGGCGACCCTAGGGCAACCCCAGGGCTTCAACGAACAAACCTATTGTTGTAGGCTTCAAAGTTTTGGGGAGAACAAAAATATTATGACCATGTGTAAAATAATAAATAAATAAACGCATAGGGTGGTGCAAAAGAGCGAGGAGCCCCAGGGCATAGCGCATTTCCCACAACCATACCCTGTGAGGGAATGGAGGGGACCTACAATTTTCGGCCAGTTCCGAATCGAGAGAGCACTTTTCATGGCAATGAATTTACTATCGGAGGACTTTCCAATTCCTCGCGAAAGGCGATACCCGTGGAAAAACATTTTTGCCTCTGCTGGGATTCGAACCTCGAACCTTTGAGTTAACGGGCAAACATGCTAACCATCACGTCACGGTGTAAAATAACCAAAGTTTAAGTTTTTAAACTGAGATTGAAAGTTAAGAATACGATTTCGGATATGCTTTGAGAATGGACCTAAGACCTTCTATCTTTCCAGCACAGATTTATCAAAAACTTTCCATCCACTTCAAAGTTCCAAAAAAGTGTAGATATTCAGCACTCAAAGCAAACGCGTGAAGCCCAGTCGTGGACATTTTTTATGCGTTTCAAAAAAATAAAAGAAGAAAAAGAAAAAATTTAGGTGTAACTAATATGCCCTGCATTTTAATTATACTTTTGTATCGAAATTCGATACCTACATAAGTTACAACACTTTTTTCACCCTCCCTGCTAAAAAGGGTGTTTCAAAGGAACGGTTTGTCTTCCGGGAGTCATGTTCTCTTCGAATGACATCAACACGAGCTCAAATGGTCAGACTGCAAAATACTTTTTTATTCATATGAAAACTGTTACTTCTATTTATAGCTTTTTATTGAGAAATTATATTTTTACTTAGCAAAATTAATTTGAACAGTAAGCAACTCTTACATGGATGAATAACTCCCTATTAAGAAAATGAATTTGGCTTGAAAAAGTTGTAAGTGATGAAAAAGCTCGGGGACTCCTCTGTCAACATCACAGCCTAATTGGAATTGAATAAAAATTCCCTATAGTGCACCCATGAAACCGGTATTTTCTGAATGAATTATTTTTACGTATATTCCCACAAATCGATAAACGATTTTTGCAGGCGTCATTCATTTCGAGGAATCGCACTAAAAATTCTTATTCGTTTTTCTATCTGCTTAAAACATTTTCTTGTTCAAAAAATCCGTTCGATATTTTATATCTATTTGGGTACACATGCCTATAATTTGCCGAACGAACTTTTCGATGATATCATCATTCAGTATACAGAACACGACTGGTGTATGCAAAAGAAAACTAATAATTATACCGTTATCATGAATCTAAGGATATTATCTACAAAAGAAAAAAAACGAATAATTTGTTGTTAATTTGAAAACTCAGCTGTTTTTGTTTGCACTTTCCGTGATATCAATCGCACCGCAACCAATTTACTCACCAATCAGCTGTGACTCATTCAAGTTGAAACTGTAAGACTTAATGAACGCATTGCAAATTGCAATAGCAATTTAGTAAAATAGGTGCACAACGCTAGTTTGAAATTATTTGTTTCCACGACAAAGTACAACCACTCCTCACCGTTGATGATACAAATATTTACGTAGTTTTCAAAAGAATATTACAAAGCAATCTTGAGAAAATTTCAATGAACAATTTGTTCCCGGAGTAGACCGACGACACAATACACAAAGCAAACACCTCTTTGAAGTTCAGAAAGCCAACTAAAAAGAATATAAAACTGAGAACGAAAAGTTTTCACTACCTCGGTTAGTTGGCGCCTGATGGTGGCACATTTCCAAGCAACCAACTCTTCCCCGGTTTTATGACTGAATCATTTCTAGCCGGTGTGTTGTGGTTGTTGTGTTCTTATTTATGTTCTGTTGTAGAGAAATTTCATGACGTTAACAAATTGACATAACGCTACCTACATACATACGTATATACGCCATATATTTCAGTCTAGCCAATTTTTCGCATGTCAGCATTCAGCAATAGCATAACGTTTCTTCGAAAGAATTTCTGCATAAGCGGAGTTGGAATGCTCAAAATAGAAACAGAAAGGCTCGATCCAAACATAAACTTAATTATTGAATGAAAAACAATTATAGCAATTTTTTTATTTGTTAACCTTCAAAATGCTTGGTCAGAGCTGGGCGTCCTGTTGATGTTGATAAAACATAAAACGTGGTGCAAAGTATAAACAAAACAAAAGCAAAAACGCCCACGCCACGATAAGTGTTCGAGAGAGAATTTTTATATGTGTTCTGTTTCTTGTCTTTGACAGTTGTTGTCTGACATTCGGTATTTTTGTTTACTTTTTTAAAGCTGTTAATAGTCGTGTTCCATCGGAAGTAATGGAACATATCTTTTATTGCACTGTTGATAAAATAAGGAGTTGGTAGTATGGAAATACACATTCAGCTATAATGAAATACCCTTTTTGGATTTTAAAAGCCCTACTGAGTATTTTTCGAACAAATGCTTAAATACAAAATGCTGGAGGAAGTGCTGGGAATATGGCCCCTTCTTTTAATCTTATTGAAATCAATCAAAAGCTGTCCCTGTGCCTTTTTCATTTAATTTCAAACAAATGAAAATTATACATTACTTTTCAAAACAGAAACAATGGTGAGTTTATTGTATTTACAGCTCAACTTCTGTAAAAAAATAAAGAACGCAAAATATGAGAATCATACGTTGCACGTTGGATAAAAACGAAGAACCAAAATGCAGAACACTTTGATTAATGAAGATTTCAGAAGATGGCGAATATGACTGTTTTCAATCTTTTGATCTAGAAGTTGTGTGTGCATCTGCATTAATCTTTTGCTCTCATAATTATATGAAAAAGATAAATAAAAACTTTATTTGATATGGCTTCGGTGAGTTTAACTCGGAAAAAATTAGCTTTAGAACTTTGAAAGTATCGGATGTGCAATCATTCTACTTACAAATTTTACTATCTAATTGTATTTTTAAATGAATTGTTGTTAAAAAAAAAAATTTTAAAAAGGCTCTTATAAATATTGATTTGAACTACATCGTCCTAATAGCTATTGAAGAGAAACTTCTCCATAAGAATCTATTTTAAAGTAAATGTTTGAATAAATTTTTTTTGTTATTATTGATGTTATGGGTAAAGAAATAAGGATGAGGCCATATTTCCTGCATGGACCAAAAAACCAGCATATTTTCTGTACTGCATAAGAAATGTACAATATTTGGAAAAACTATAAAAACGGTTAGAGTAATGGGCAAATAAATATGGATGGGTTCAATATTACCTGTAGGGGCCATAATACCTACACTTTTTCTGTATTGTATGAGAAATGTTTGTTGCTTGTTGTACAAAAATAAATCTTTAGGGAGCAAACAAACCTTCTGATTTGCGTTTATGGGTCATTTTTACTTGCGATTATAGGTACTATAAGGCAAGTCTTGCAATCGTGCAGAAAAAAAATTTTGAGATAACAATCAAACATGACATTACGATGATAGAGAATACGAAAAAAGTGGGTCCTGCAATTCTGTCTGTCTGTCTGTCTGTCTGTGTGTCTGTCTGTCTGTCTGTCTGTATATGGATCTACAGCCTGAACCGCTTGACCGATTTTCTTCAAAATTTGCAGTTAAGGTTTGTTTGGCATCCTACAGAGGGGTTTTTGGAATTGGGTCTCTAGGTCTTGAAATAACGGTACCTGCCATACAACCGATATGATAATACTTATTTTTCTCGAAAACGGCTCCAACGATTTCGATAAAATTTTGTGTGAAGGATTAATTTAGGATTGTTATTCTTATGATGTAAAAAAAATTTTTGGAAAAGGCCTAAAAACGGTACCTCCCATAGTACCGTTTTTTTTTAAACCGACTTTCTCGTTAATGGCTGACACGATCTTGACGAAATTTTGGATTTAAGAAGTCGTAAGCTGTTAAAGAAAGACTGCATATCAATATTTAAAAAAACTTAGTTTTGGAAATTTTTATAAATTTTTTTAA
This sequence comes from Melanostoma scalare, assembly GCA_949752695.1. Classification (NCBI taxonomy): domain Eukaryota; kingdom Metazoa; phylum Arthropoda; class Insecta; order Diptera; family Syrphidae; genus Melanostoma; species Melanostoma scalare. Next base: position 11,365,722 of record OX456985.1, read on the forward strand.
AAAATTTTGATTTTTGAAAGTAACTTCGAAACCATAACTTTTATTTTTTTTAAATTTTTTGTCAAAATAACTCCTTTTAAGATCTAGAACTTTGCATACTCGACTTTTAAAAAACAGTTTTAAAAAAAAAGTGAAAAATAAAAAACCGTTTTTTGGGAAAACTGCTCCAACGATTTTGAATAAATTTTCATCATTCATGTGTATTAGCGATTGCAAAAGAATGGCGTTTTTAGATTTTTGCTTGAAACCTTTGGAATATTTAATTTAATTTTTTCATTATTTTGCGTGATTTAATTCAATTTCCATAATTAATGTGTAGTTGGCAACCCTGTACCACAAAATATATTATGAAGAGCTAATACCAAAACCTTTAACTCAGCCTTTAGATTTTGATATCGTATTTAGAACACAATCGCAAGTTCGTGCGACCCAGTCGTGCCCATTTTTTAACAATGATAAGAGAAAAAAAAGAGATACACATTGGAGTTATTTTAGTTGCTAATGTTTCCGAAATAAGATAGAATCAAAACCAAATGGATTGCAGATTTATTTTCAAAAATTCATTTTTCCATTGCCAAGATTTAGCTAACAATTGAGTGAGTGACTCCTGAGTCCTGACTCCACACTTTGTCAATAACTTTCCACTGATTCGAAATCGATTTAATCAATGAAAGTGAGTCAAATGCTGAGATGAGCTGTCAGATTACTCACCTCGCATTTCAACGGTGACTAGGTGTATGTATGTATAGGCTTATTTATCTAAAAACTGTTCGTAACTCATATTCTCTCTGATAAAATTTTTCTAAAGCTTTCATTTACATACGTAACAAAATTTCCTATAAGTCTATAAATTTTAAGGCCCGAATTGCACGAAACAAAAACTAAGCAAAAAATACGAAGCCTACTTCAATTTTTTGTAGGCAAGAATTTCAACCGAATTTGACAAAAAAAAATTTCAGAAATCATGTTCTTATGAGCGCCACTATATGGATTTGGCAATTGAATCAATGATATTTATGTTTTTAAAGATTATTTTCGAACTTATTCATCTTACTGAAATAGCTAAATCGCTTTTGCGAGTGTAGTCTAGTAAGATGAATAGGTGTAGTGGAGTGAGTCAACTCACTTCGCTCGGTGAAATAGCTAAATCTCGGCATAGCTCTGTTTAAGGCTTCTTTTCCAATCTTTGTCAAGAGTGGACGAAATGTCTGCCCATAAATCGTTTAGAATGAAACAAAAATTATCTAAAAAGCTAAAGCAAAACAGATCGGTACCCCAATGGGTCCGTCTACGTACTGGAAACACTATCCGATACAACGCTAAGAGGCGTCACTGGAGGCGTACAAAGTTGAAGTTGTAAGCTGCTGTTCATCTGGATAATGTGGTTATACCAACATCCAATTACCACGAGGAGCTGAAAACTTTTTAATTTGTAACTGTACGAGCTATAAGTTGTTCAATAAAGATACGTTTGTAAAAAAAAAAAAGGAGCCTAGAAACGCCACCTTTTAAAATTAAGACTATAAAAACGAACTTTTGACACAGAGATCAATTCCTTACTAATTCTATTGGAATTTTTTTATCTACGAATTCTTCGATTTTCTTGTGATTGTAACCCGACGATTAAATCGGAGAGGTATAAAAATGAAAATTGCCTTGGTCTGTATACCGAAACGTTTTAAAAGACTATTGTCTAATTTTTAGATGCTTAAAAAAACGTGTTGAAAGAGCTCTTAAAGCTACAAACATTTGTAAAGCTATTTATCAAGCACTGAAATCACCTGAAACTATTTTGAACGATACAATCGAACGAAATTATACGGTTGACCGATAATCGTCTAAAAAGTTACGGAATCTGACGCCAGGCTATTATAATATTTTGGATATGATCATACTTGTTAACCGGAGAATATCACGTACTTTCTTACACTTCGCGAGCTCGACCGAGCGCCCGTAGCTGCTGATATGGAATGAAAGTCATCTCCCAAAACTACCAAATTCACTCGAACATGCTGCATGTGCAGAAACTTACCCATATTGAATGCCGAATATATTCGAGTAGTCGGGATTTTACCACTCACAAATTGCCAAATTGTGTGTCGCTTGTTTTCATACGACATGGATCTATTGTAGGCAAACTTACAACTCAAATGGTACCACTACGATAGGGACTTGGTGCAACTTATGAGGTCCTATCATAAGTTGCACCACAATTTTCGGCAGAGGCTTCACAGTGTATGAACCCCATATGAAATCTTATATATCGTCACAAAAAACGTACGACACGAGTTGGCTTGGGCTAAAGAATCAATCATACTTTTTATACTATAAAATAAAATTTTTTTTAGTCAGTTATTTAAGTTCCTTATTTCTTTTACATGTTGTGATTAAAGGGAACATTGATATCGAAAATCAAAATAAATGAAACTAATTATCAATAAATGGAACTGTCCTTAAATTGGTTTATTAATGACATGAATAATAAAGACGGTAACTATGGATGTTATTCAATTAAAAAAAAAAAGTTCGTATGGTTATTTGCCGACGGATTATTAAGTGTTTTAGTTAAAGGTTTCACGAAGGTTAAACTGTTATCTAATTAAATCCAATTAAACAAAGTGCAACCCCTTGTTGTTTTAACACTTTAGCTAATTGAAAAATATGGTCTTTTGGTTCCAGGATCGTCGATAAGTTAGAGAACAGGGAGTTTTAACCATCAATTGGTTATGCGAAAATATTCATAGCAATGAAGTTTGAAGTTTTAGAAAGTTTAACGGTTGATTTACTTAAAAAAATAAATAGAGTGGCGCAACAGAGCGAGGATCCCCAGGGCCTAGCACAATTCTCACAACCATGCGTTGGAGGGGACCTACAATTTGCTGTCGGTTCCAAACGGCTAATTGAGAAAGCGCTTTTCATAGGTGATTTACGTATTTAAATAATATAGTAACAAGAAATCGTTTATTTAAATTATTACATTATTTACAAGATGTTCTACTATGGAACAGAACAAGGTAGGAACGGAGTCGGTATTATCCTTGACCAAAGTTTATGTAACAGCGTGTTGACCATTTTGAAGTCCAGTGACCGTTTGATGTCTCTTAAATTGGTGATGGAAGGAAAGGTCTGGAATATAATCAGTGCATATGCTCCCCAAATAGGGTGTGAGCAGGAGGAAAAAGATGCATTCTGGCTTGATTTTCATAACCTACTTAAGAACATCCCAAAAGAAGAGTGTTTGTTTGTTGGAGGAGATTTGAATGGACATGTTGGGAAGACAAACGAGGATTATGAAGACTGCCATGGAGGTTTTGGATTCGGCACCAGGAACACTCCTGGTGAAGATATTCTAAATATGTGCAAGTCATACGGTCTAATCGTACTAAATACCATGTTCATCAAACAAGACCGACACCTTATCACTTACAGCAGTGGAGGAAATGAAACCCAGATTGATTACCATTTGGTAACCAATTACATGAAATCTCGGGTGAAAGACTGCAAAGTGATTCTAGGAGAAGCTGCCGCTCAACAACACCGTCTTCTTTTAACAGAATTTTTTACGGATGCGGTGAAGGAAGTCAAACAAACAAAGGCTCCTAGGAGAATCAAGTGGTACAATCTGGAGAAAACCAAAGGACAGCAATTCATTTCGTATATGCGAAGTCAGCTGTGTAATACCATCGACGCAGTTTCAAATACAATGACGGCACAAAATATGTGGGATCGCCTACAACGAACCTGCTTAGAGAGAGCCAAATCACTGTTAGGAGTCTCAAAAGGACACCACCAACAAGCTAAAGAGACCTGGTGGTGGGATGATGAAGCTAAAGCAGTGATTAGAAAGAAGAAAGCAGCTTTCCAAGCTTGGTCGAAGTGCCCCTCAAGAAATACAAATGAAAAAGCGCGTCTCAAAATGGAATACAAGAGCTGCAGAAAAGAAGCGAAGAAAAAGTGCGCCCAACTTCAAGCAAGAAGCACGGAGGGCCTGTATCGAGAGCTGGAAGAGATTTCTGCCCCAGCTGCTGAAGCAAATCAGGCAATCCAAGAGCTAAGACAAAGCAACTTGAATAAGGGAGCAACCATTTTCACAATAGCCGCTCAGAGAAGGAGAAATGCGCAGGAGATTCGTTCGCCAAAGTTCATAAATGATGCTCAAGGACTGCTACTTGTGGATGACGACAAAATTCTTCACAGGTGGCGACAGTATTGTGATGATCTTTTGAATGAACAGTTTCCTCGGCGCCACTTTCCAACAGCTGCACCTAACTTTACGGAAGTATCCGACGTCACAGTCGAAGAAGTTAGGGAGGCAGTTAAGAACTCCAAAAAAGGCAAAGCGATTGGGCCAGACGAGGTACCATATGAGTTTTGGAAAAATATGGGAGACATCGGGTTGAGATGGCTCACGATTCTCATCTCCAAACTTATAAGAGGTGACAGTTTGCCTAATCAATGGAGGGAAAGTTTTCTTCTTCCAATGTACAAGGGAAAGGGAGATACCAGAAGCTGTGACAACTATCGTTCGATCAAGTTGATGTCCCACACTATGAAGATCGTTGAGCGGGTTTTGGATAGCCGACTGCGGAAAATAATAAGGCTGTCTGATGACCAATGCGGGTTTGTCGCGGGTAAGTCAACTACAGACGCAATCCAAAGTATAAGGATCATTATGGAAAAACACCGAGATGCCTTAGAGGATTTGCATATTGTGTTGGTTGACTTCGAAAAAGCATTCGATCGACAACCACGAGATCTGATATGGGTGGCCCTCAGACACCGAGGAGTTCCTGAAGCCTATGTGCGAATAATTATGGACATGTACGATGGAGCAGTTACATAAGTGAGATGCCCAGCTGGAGTCACCGAAGAATTCCAAATAACAGTAGGTGTACATCAGGGAAGTGTCTTGAGTCCACTGCTCTTTATTGCTGTTCTGGATTATTTGCTCGAAGGAAAAGTAACGGACAATAAAGTAAAACAATTATTCTTTGCTGACGATGGAGCCATCATAAGCGAGGATCCTACATCCCTGCAACGAGCACTTGACGTTTGGATTGATGTTCTGGAAGGAAATGGGTACCGTATTAGCGCTAAAAAGACTGAATACCTGTGCTGCCCTTTTTCTGATCCAGACAAGCCTATTCCAGACATTTATTTGAATGGAAATGTGCTTCCCAAGTGTGAAAAGTTTAAATATCTGGGATCTATGATCAATAGTGAAGCAACTTGTGATGACGACATCAATCATCGAGTAAGCGTAGGGTGGATGAAGTGGCGAGAAAACTCCGCTATCTTCTGTGATCGAAAAATGCCCCCTAAGCTGAAGGGAAGACTCTACACAGCAGCTGTCCGTCCAGCTCTGACATACGGTTCACAATGTTGGACAATATACAAAAAGTATGAGAGCAAATTGACGGCAGCCGAAATGAAGATGCTTCGGATGACAGCAGGAGTAACAAAGCTTGATCGAATTAGAAGTACTAAGATCCGTGGAAGCCTTCATGTCAAAAGTACCATCTTGGACAAAATTCAGCACGACCGGCTCAGTTGGTATTGTCATGTTCAAAGGGTAGATCCGCAGAACCCCGTCCAAAAGGCAATATCGTACAACGTTTCAACAAATTCGCGACGAAAAAGAAAAGGCAGGCCAAAACACTCCTGGTACAAGCAAATGCAAAAACAGCAGCATTTGGTTGGCCTCAGACATGGAACAATCCAAAACCGGGAGGCTTGCCGACGCTTTCTGAGATCAACGCGGCGTACCCCACAGGCGGATCACTAGTGTGAAGCAGAAAAGTGGGAGAGTTGTGATCGCTTCAAGATCACTACTCGTAACGCCGGAAATGAAGAAGAAGAAGAAGAAGATTACATTATTTACAAAACTTTATTTTAACTTTCCAATTTTTGAATTATGACTATAGAATTAACAATTTGAACAGTTTGATTTTTTGCTTTAATTTTACAAAAATTTACTATGCGAGCCGATCTCGAATGAATCGGTTGGTGGCTGTCGAGAATTATAATAAGAGGCAGACTTCACTAACAACACAACGACTTCTCTTTAGAAACTGACTTCACTACCACTGCTTCAATTACATCTTTTCGGGACTCCTTTTCATAACAAAATTCCACTAATGCTTCTTTGAGCTCAGCTTTATTGCTACTGATACCAACGGATAAACTTCCGTATTAGAAAAACAACAATGTAAGCAAATGAAAATAGCGGGGGGTGTAGTTGCGCCTTCTTGTAAAAGTTTCTCTGTGGTGGAACTAGCAAAATCTGATATATAATAGAGTTAAGAAACTAAAAAAATATGTACATGGAACGATGTAAGACACTTGTGTAGACGTTTCTTACGCTTTAACATATCTTGCTATTATTATTAAAGCCGAAACAAATTGTGGTACTAAAGTGCTCGATAACGTGAGAAGTATTGCCTACCTCAAACAATTCAGTCACGTATTACTCGATCACGATGATTCGGCTCCAGAATTCAATTACTATTAGTGCGGTTCACACTGCACAATTAACTGCGCAGGCTTGATTTGATGGATAGTGGCTGTTCGGATGTAGTTTGTGTTGAAACATACGAGACTATATTCTAAACCGACCTCATTCCAAAACAAAGTTATCAAAAATATTTGAAAACCAGCCAACACTTTGAACAAGCGGTCGTTTGAGTCCTCGCAATATACAAAATTGGTCGTTCAGACCAAATTCTGTCCAACTTATTGTACAGTCTGAACGGCCTTAATTTGAGAAAACGAAAATTCAAACAATAAATGCGAAATGTTCTTTATCAGACCAACAAGTGGGATAACTTCGAAAATTACATTTATAAGATCATGCTCTGAAAGGCTAGGTACCTCAAGTTATAAATCAAGTATATTGTTGTTTACATTTCTAACTAGAATAAGTCGTAGATTTCTTTCTTTAGGTATACCTATAAAACTATGAGTCAATTGAGATAAAAACAACACTTCCCTTTTATCAGAAAAGTTTTATTCGTTATAATTTCTTTCTCACTTCTCGGCATTACTCACGTCAATTTCTATTTTACATTTCCTTATCTTAGTTAAATAATTCAAATCACATTTTTAGCTCACATTTTTGTGTGTAGAAAGGATTTCATTTCTCTTTGTTTGTTGTTGCTTCGTTATTCGTTTGTTGCATTCTTTTTTTTTTTTTTGTTTTTTTTTTTCAGCAAAATTTTATTACAAAAATTCTAATACTTACATATATTACAGTAAAAACTCTCCATTTTTATAAGTACACATATTTACAGTTAAAAATTAAAAGAATTAATTTAATATTAAATTTAGTTCTAATAATTAAGAATTTATAAAAACTAAATTGAACTACTTGACTCTCTCCGTCGCTAGGTGCTGCAGTATGTCAATCAGTATTCGCGTTAACGACACCTTCATCGTTGAATAAACTCATACTTTGGTTTCATGATGGGATACATATCACACAAGTCTTGAACAGCCCCAGGTCGTGTCTGATTTCGATTTTGTTTTGTTTTTTGAAAAGAATTTTAAGCATTTTTATATTATTTTCTGATTTTCTGATATGTGATTAGCAAAAAAAACAGTAAAAACATGCGCTTTGTGTTAGTAAAGGCTATCAAATCTAATAAGCGTAGCGTAATATTTTGTTAGTTCACGAAGGTTAATGTTAAAAGAATTGTTAGCATGCAAGTTTGCTACGTTGCTACTGAACTACAAACAATTTTTTAGGGTATCTCACTTGACTTCTCGCGGGTCATCGTTCTGGTATTTGGCAAACTGCAAGAATATTTCTTCTAACGTCGTCTGACTGATTGAGTAGTCTTCAATATTCAGAGCAACTTTGTTGCTTTCCAATAAACCAAATATTTTTGACCACAAAATGCTCGAAAGTGGAATGTAGAATGTCAGAATGCCTTGGAACCTTTCCCTATGAAATAAAATAAAAGTGATTAGTCGCTCGTCAAAACAGTTTAACTACAAAAAAGATTCGACTTACTGCAAGACAGCTTCTGGAAACTCTGTCGTTATAAATTTCATCACCTGTTGCGTGTCCTCTTCAGCCATTTCCACAGTCATATCTTCACTTGTCCTACCCATTTTAAGCTTGAGGATCAAACCTTTTGTGAATTTGTTTTTTAAGTGTTGTGTTGAGCCCAAGCACTTAAATTCTCCATTGACCATTATAGCCAATCGAGTACACAAGGCCTCACATTCTTCCATACTGTGTGAGGTAAGTACAATTGATTTGCCGGCATCGCGAATTCGACAAACCATATTCCAAAGTTGGCGACGGGCTCCTGGATCCATTCCGGTTGTTGGTTCATCAAGATAAATCACCGATGGGCTGCCTAGTACTGCAATGGAGGTGCTGAGTTTTCTTTTATTACCTCCACTGTAGGCATGCACCTGTTTATTGAAGTGCTTCATGAAACCGAATGACTTTGCAAGATCTAACGACACTTGAGGTATTTTGCCTTCTGGAATACCTCGTAGAAGGGAAAATATTTTTAAAGTTTCACGGCCAGTGAAATCATCAAACAATGCATCGAACTGAGGACAGTAACCGATCTCTTGATAAACGGCGTTCATGTCTCGTTTTAAACTTATTCCTCTAACATATCCGTTACCAGACGTTATCCTTTCGTCTCCGGTCAACATTTTGAATGTTGTGGTTTTTCCAGCCCCATTTACTCCAAGTAGTCCAAAGCACTCAGAGCTGGAAGAGATTAAGTTTTTAAATTTATAAAACGCATGTTGGATAGTTTGAAGTATGTCTCTATATCTATATTTCTTCATCTCTATCTCTCTATCTCTATATCTATATTTCTTCATCTCTATCTCTCTATCTCTCTATCTATATTTCTTCATCTCTATCTCTCTATCTCTCTATCTCTCTATCTCTCTATCTCTTTATCTCTCTATCTCTCTATCTCTCTATCTCTCTATCTCTCTATCTCTCTATCTCTCTATCTCTCTATCTCTCTATCTCTCTATCTCTCTATCTCTCTATCTCTCTATCTCTCTATCTCTTTATCTCTCTATCTCTCTATCTCTCTATCTCTCTATCTCTCTATCTCTCTATCTCTCTATCTCTCTATCTCTCTATCTCTCTATCTCTCTATCTCTCTATCTCTCTATCTCTATATCTCTCTATCTCTCTTTCTCTCTATCACTTTATCCCTCTATCTCTTTATCTCTTTATCTCTCTATTTCTCTATCTGTACTGTATCTACATCTTTCGATCTCTCTATTCCTCTATCTCTCTATATCTCCACCTATCTATTTTTCTCTACTTTATCTCTCAATGCCCTTATCTCTGCATTTCTCTTCTATCTCTCTGTTTTTCTATTTCAATTTCTATCTTGCTATCTCTTTCTGTCTCTCCTTTCTCTATCGGCAGTTTGAGTGAGTTAATCATTTAACATTTTTCAGTTAAGTTTTTTATGGATGAGTTAATTTATATAAAAACTTAATGTTTCTGAATGCGCGTTTTGTATTTGTATACACTAAGTTTGTTCGTTGAAGCCCTAGGCTTGCACTGAAGTCGTCCTGATTGTCAAATCTAGTGTTTTGTTTTTGACCCCAGAGATTTGTGTATACGAAAAAAGGTCTACACTCTCTCATTTCGATTGCGGTGGAAGTTTTCGAAAGAAGTCGTGTACACAATCCTTCAAATTTGTTCACGGTCTTTCAATGCGTGAGTTTTAAGAGGACCATGAGTGTGAGTTTTTAAAACTCACTATGGCGGAATCTGGCTTCTGGGTTTGCCCTCAAATCTGTGCGGACTTCGAGTAACGAACACGGTTGCCGAATGGCATGTGTTTTCGATCAAATGACAGGGATAAGTCGCGATTTCGTGACTTAGCGTTTTTTGAAAACCAAAGACACAAGTTTTTTTGACAACTTACAGGACTGCCAAAGAAACCTCGTTCAGCCTTGGGTAAAGTTTAACGAACGAACCTACTATTTACTCTCAATTCCTCCAAAATTTTTTTTTCCAAGAACTTACTGTTTAACTCCAATAGAAATTTGATTCACAGCCACAAAGGATCCGTAAAATTTTGTCACTTTATCAAGAACCAAATTTTGCGTTGAAATTTCTGACACCGACATATTTGCTATCCTCACTTTCTCCTGATTAACATCTTCGTCAAAGTACCCATCCTCTGGCAGTGGTGGTAGTTTACTGAAAAACAAAATGATGATATTTAAGTCCATTTAAGATTAATTCAAACTTACGTCGTTTTTTCCTTGATTTTGAACAATATATTGTCCATCAAACGATATTCTTTGGCTATGAGGATAAGGAAAAACACGATGCTTGTTATAAACAAATAAATTATTTCACGAAGTATTCCTGGATCTTCCCAAGCAAAAAATGGCTTGATTGCTAAGAGAACATAAAACCATTTAGAATTTGTTTTTTTTTTACATCACTTTCAACTTCTACTTACAACAGCACTGTTTGGCAAATGCGCAAACCAAAAACTCTGGATACTTATCTAAAAGAGGCTGACAAAGGGTTCTGGTTTGAGAGTTTAAGTATAGTTTGTTCAATCCCTGTGATAACGAGAAGTGTGGGTATATCAAAAAGAACTTCTCCAGCACGTCTGCTATATGTTTCGTATCGAATAAGTTGGAACTCATTACTAGGCATACGATGAAGAGAGCGATACCTGTGGAGATACATCATTAAGTAAGGGGAATCTTGTGCCAACCTTAAACTGACTTACCAAATATAAGATTTAAAATAGACAATCTTGCAAAAGCTATAGCTGGTTCCTGGAACAAGCTTGATATCAAATATGTGTACGGCAGCGCCGAACATCCGAAAACCAAAATCAATGCAAAATTTCTACCTATAAAATGTTCAAGTTATAATTCAAGACTCAATCGAATAGGTAACTAAATTTTCATCAAGAAGACAATATTTTGTTGAACCTTCCCTTACCCAGTTCAGCGAATGTTGAATAACCCTGTTCCTGGAAGCAAACCAGCGTAATCATTACAATAATAGCTGTACCAATGTAAGTTATGTAATCCCAGACGAAGTGTGACATCCAAAACGTCAAGACTCTCACTCCACCCACAAACTGCAATAGCTTTGACCGACTTTGGTTTTCCTTGACAAGAAACATAACGTACAAGGCACTAACGAAACACATGCAAAAACCCAAATTAAGCGACAATTGGGTTCCCAAATTTTGTCCAGAGTCCAGCAGCTGGAACTTCGACTCACGCGAGAACGGCAAGGGGGCGTTTGTGACAGATATCGAAGCTTTATCTCCAATTATAGTTCTAAGAAAACAAAGTTAAGTTACTCAGTTGTGGAATGAGCTAATGTAAGGGCAGTATACCTAGCAATGGCATTATGAATTAAGTTTACTGTCAACGGGGCTGAGTGCAGTGGTTTGTTGTTTAGCCATGCAGTGATTATGCCTTTGTCGACAGTAGCTGCTGCAATGTATCTTGAATTGATCCGTACTTGAAGCGTCTCTCCCAACTTCAATATGTAGTCTATAAAGCTATTTGAACCCGTTTCCTGAAGCTCGGACCAAGAAGATTTAACAACATCCTTATACTTTGCACTGATGTCCCACTCCAATGATCCTTTGGTAACATTGCTAGTAGTTTCCAGAACCGTCACTGAATTTGGATACTGTTCGAGAGCGATTGTCATTGGTCTGAGAGGAGAGAATGAGCTTCTGGTAGCAACGAGTATTGTCACCGTAACGAAAAAAATAGGCATCAGATTTTGAATTGCAAGTAACATCTTGTTGCGGATTGTGTAGAGCATCTTCTTCATTAACATAGAACGCCATTGGCTGACTATAAGACTGTGGCCCTTAAGAAGACGTTGATTGTCAGAGAACATGTTGTCAGCTAAAAGAAAGTGAGATTGAGTTTTTTTCCTTCGGATTTGTTTGCAACTTACAATTCATTGATGATTCTCCGTCGTCTGATCCTCCAAATCCGTTGCCATTCATTGTTGCCTTAGGTGAGGAAGCGGTTGCAATTGAGTTATCGGAGCCAACTTTCATAAACACATCCTCGAGAGATGTTATTGAAACTCCATACCCATTTAGACACAGGTCGTCAGAATGAGTCTCCAAATCGTGGAACATGCTTTCGAAATGAGATGAGTATACGTCAGGTAGTTGGTATGACAATTCGGCACCTATATCAGCTTCTGGCTTCAAATCCGGGACGTACTTACTCAGAAGCTTTGTCACCTCAGCGGCATCACAAGAGTTCTTCTTGACGCAAATCTGAAAGTCAAAAAAAATATTTAGAACCAATTCTCTCATATCAATGGGTTTTGTTTTCTGAATTCACTTCAGTTCCGGGATTCCTCAAGGAAG